>OY720430.1:133476749-134076749 GCA_963082735.1 Pocota personata | reverse complement strand
ATAGACATTACTGTGCGAAGGAGAACGTGGCAGTGGATTGGACACACTCTACGGCGCGACGAAAACTCCACTGCGAAATACGCCATGCAGTGGAATCCGCAGGCAGAACAGTCGAGGAGGAATCAAGCTCTTTGGAAATGAGTTGGAGGCAGCTCAAACGCGTTACAGAACTTCGAACAAGATGGCGCGCAGGCGTTGTTGGCTCCCTATGCCCCTCGAGGGATTCATGGATATAAATAATAATAAACTGCTTTTATATAAGCAAGTGCTGAAACCTATGTGGACGTATGGTATACAACTTTGAGGTTGTACTAAACTAAATAAAAATGTACTACAATCTTTCCAAAATAAAGTGCTAAGAGCAATCGTGAATGCTTTATGGTATATTAGGAACAATGGTTGACCTAAGCATTATGATGAATTGCAGCGCTAAAGCACCAATCGTTTAATGAACAGTTCTAGCACTCATTTCTTTTATCCACTTCGAGCTGATCATTTTTCTAAATTTTCTTGAATAAACATTAATTATTAATTAATTATTTACAAAAACGATGTGCCGCACTACTCGTATTAATTTGAGATTAAAAGTGAAACTTAATATGGCCGATGAAAAACTTACCGCTACCGCTTCAATAAATTATACTTTTTCTTCGCTTCAAAATTTATGAATGCACATAAGCGATGAATAAAAAATGGTGTTCAGTGAGCAATCGCTTAAATCGCTTTACAAATACTGAAGCTAACTAACCAACTGAACCGGCCCAATGATATCAACAGAGACTTAGGAATAACTCCTCTCTAGACGACACAACAAACTTTGCTTGTAAACTCAGTGTTCGTCTTCAATGACATACTCCAAATTTTGGACTTGATAAACTTTGTGGCCGCCACTATAAAGAACAAAACTGTTCGATTTAACGCAGTGGAGTAGGCGCATGTAATGGCGCTTTTGCTGGAAAGCTACCTGCCCAACGTGAATATTTTTTGAAACTTAAACTGCTAGATAAGGGTAACTTAGTTGTGGTTAACAAGAAGAAGAGAGGTGTTTTTATTGAGTAAAAATGGCACACTACTACATATGAGATTGCTCTGCCGGTCTTCATAGAAAGGAACCGCCATTGACTTACATATTTATTCATCCTGGTGAAATGTTTCTCGCAAAATGACATGGTGTATATTGTCCCGGGTATAAAACGTAAAAGGAAATACTGCTACACAAAATAAGACCAGCGATGAAATAGTACCGAGTGACCAGATGGAGGAAAAGAGAATCTGCGTAGAATTCGAAATTTAAGAAAGCGAGGCAACTGACAGGCGAAACGCAGGCTATCCGAAATAGTGAAGAAAGGATCTATAATTCAGTCAGTGGAGGTCAACGTACTTATTGAAAAGCTAAAAAATATCTAACCCCCCAGTTTATATCTCTTCTTATTCGAACTCTTAAAATGAGGAGGTCATACTTTGGTAAGGTGCAAATCACCAATCACTTTCGGGTGAGTGAAAACATGCCGGATAACAGGCGATTCAGGTCTATACATACCATTTAAAAAAAGACTTATCCTGCGTCTTGTAAGAACTACTAGAAATTGTCGCTATCAAATTTGACATTCACAATTCTATCTAACGTACTACGTGAACGCCTCCTTGTCAATACTGTGAGCCTCTAATTGAAAATCACCATTTAGGTAGCCCGTTTACACTACTGGAACTGCAAAAAGTATTAAGTAACATGTAAGATAATACAGCTCGAGTGCCTACTCCATCTTTTAAACAGAATGTATGGAAGTGAGTACTTACCTTCATGTTTCGAAATAGCGACGATTTTTTCGATTTACAAGAAAGGTAAAAGAAACAATCCAGAAAATTACAGGGGGATGAACATTTGTTGTCCCATATTGTAAAATTAAAAATAGATTTTTTTTTAATTTATCAAATATCGATACCTTCCCGGAAGCGACAATTTTTCAGCAAATGACTTTATGGCATGCTCTTATAAATTGTGCCAAGCGCCACGTTTTGATCTTGGTGTGACGTCTCTACCAGATACAAACGACACTAAACAGAAATAAAAATTGATTATTACTACAAAATAAGCAAGTAATTACCTGCACAGAAAGTTTTAATTGTTTCCTGTAAAATTTTGACAATGTCGCTTAATACATTCTTCCGGGAAGGTATCGATATTATGTGCTGCTTGACAAATTATGACTTTTGTTGTAAATATGGTTGAATTTAGATGTACAGTTCACTTCAGATACCGGTTTATGGTTAGACGATAAGAATCGTGTGTAAATAACAAAATGTATAAATGTGTTTTATAATTAGGTTATTGAGTTTCTAGCTAATGTTAAATTTTCTGTAATCACTTGCAATGATGTTGAAAGTTTTTATCTGGCATGCCTGGCAATTTTCACAAAACTCAAATTAAGAGAATAGTTCGTACACTATAAAGAGGCGTCTAGCTGTCCCATAATATTCCTCTTCAATATCATTTTCCGGTTCGAGTCAATGATGAGCGAATGTGCTCAATTTTCGCACTGCCTTACCGGAAAGTCCTTTCCGGTGGAACATGTTTTATCCGAAGCAAAGACTTCATTGCCGAATAACATAGACATAGAATCCACTGTAATTGTTGAAATATTTTGAAATAATTTCCCTCTTTTCGATAACTTCCAAGAGGAAACGAAAAGTTGAATCGAGGATATCCGGTGCATTGGAGACTTTTAAATTTATTACTAATGTCGGACATCCAAGAGATGGCAGGATTGTAAGAATAAGGTGGTGGGCAACTTCTTAATTTCAAAGCCAAACGAAACTAATTTCTAATCAAATATTTTTATAAGTGAGTGAATGGAAACCTTAAAGTTTTCATGAAAATGTTGCCGAATTCATCGAAAATCTTTTTTTTCATCATATTTTCAAAAAAAGTTGCTATAGCTTCAACTGCAGACATCCATATAGATGTAGCTATTTAACATTATGTCCTTTTGTCATCTCGTCACACACACAATAAACTCATCTAAGATATCTGCATTTTCTCTGCGAATCATCTTCAGGTCGTTGACCAGCATCGTAGGACATGTCCACCAGACCGGAAGAGATGCACAAGGTTAGTTAAGTACCTTAGAGTCGCCACTTTCCTGGTCAAGGAGACAAATAAATAATTGCTTCCTTGACTATACTGCTCTGCTTATTTCTTTTGATAAAAGGACTTTTCGAAACCCACTCTGTTTTTTATTACTCGTATTATTATTTTTATTCTCAAATTCTTTATTTGCCAAGAGAGAAACCTTCTCTGAAACATCACTCATAGAAAAGCTAAAATCAAAAGGATACCCCAGCGCCAGCTGCTACTGTCGCCATATCAAAGTGGATTTGCTTTCCTAACGACTGTTGCTCTCTCACTAAACTAAAAGGAAAGACATATTCTTTACCTTATCCCAAATCGTTTTTTTTGTTTTTATAATATTTATGTAGGTGTACCTACCCCATGGTCTTAACACACTTGTGGTGCGGTGAATGGTGATGAAACTCTAAGCTAATTCTACAGAAGCTGTCGTATTTGTTTGACAAATTGAATCATTGTCGTTATCCCTCTGGGAAATTTTCTGTGTCTGTGTCCCCCCCTTCTTTGTTACTGACGACTAAATGTCATTTCTTTGACTTCATCATCGAAGCAGAGGATGCTTAATACTAGGATGGTGTGTATGAATCTAAAGCTACTCGTAAGCATGTGGTACTTTTAAGGATTTTCTGTGGTCAGCTTACAAAAGAACAAAGCATATCACATTCAAAACAATTGGTGATTGTGGGGGTACCTTTTGAGGGCGTTGTTTTGTTTATAAAGGAAATAAAATAGGACAAACAAATTTCTCCTTTTTGATGAAAATAAACACTGAAAACGATTATATCCTGACGTGAATTTCAAATTTCCAGTTGGCTAGATCCTTCATTCGACACAGGCATAAATCTGTCAGCACAGATTTATGAACTGAGGACATAGTGGGCACGAATCAAGAGCACTGTGAATGATTAATGTTAAAAGAATTGCTCGTATGTGTCTCATGAATATCTATGAGCTAGCACTGGGAGGAGAGCTTTGAAGGTTGACACCTGTATTTACTGAATGTTTTTTTGAATACGTTGGACATACGAGTATGTTGCAATTCAAAAGAAGGACTTTGGATACATACCATGATTGTAAAAAATTCTGTTTACCTGTTCATAGTTGTGGAAAAAGTAATTTTGTTTATAGTTCATCTTGTTCTAATAATTGTTTTAACATTGAATCTGTGCATCACTACAAATACCTTGGAGTTTTAATTGACCATAATTTGAACTGGAAAGACCATATCAATACCATTAAATCATATATGCTCCTGATTACGCGTAAAATGTATCTTATCAAACAGTTTTGCTCTACAAAAGTACTAAAATTAATTTATTACGGCCTTGCTCATTCTAAATTACAATATGGTATAGCAAGTTGGGGTGGTTCGTATAATAACACTTTCAGACCCTTGTTTATAGCTCAGAAACATCTAGTTAGAATTATTTGCAATAAAAATCGTTTAACTCCGAGTTGGCCTCTATTTAGAGAACTGCGTATTCTACCAATGAGACACCTTTATGTTTTTAAAGTATTAAAAGAATTTTTTAAGCGGAAATATTCCTAGCAGAAGTTCACAATTATACAGCCTACGTGTAAATACCATGCATCTTGTCAATGTTCCATTCGCGTACAAATCCATTTTTTCTCACTTCTACACCGTTATAGCCCCTTCAATTTTCAATAGACTACCAATTTCTGTCCGGACAACCAATTATTTTACTGGTTTTCTAAAAAAGGTTAAAGACTGGTTATTTACTGTCAATCATGATGTCCTTGAATCGTTCTTTTAAAGTGATTTGCTATCCTAATCTTCAGCACAAGTTAATGTCTAAGTTTATTGCTATTCATACGAGTATTAATTAATTATGAATTGTAAATTATATCATTTCTGAATTTCTTTTTTTTATTCTTTATTTCTTTCTATTTCTGTTCTTTTTTAATTAATTTTTCCTTTTTTTGTTTTTTGAATTTATATAACTATTAACTTATAATTTTTGAATAACCGATGTCACCCCACATCAAACTTATATATAATTGTTAATATGAAATCGATGTTCATTCCACACTAACTTTGAAGTTACGGAATGATCATTCTTATTTTCCGCTATATCTGAAGGAAATTGTATAAATTAGCTTTAAGTTATGAAGAAAATAAATAAATCTAATCTAATCTAATACCAATGGGTCATACTAAAACTGTTATAGAAAACTATACCTAACATTTTCCGATGTGAAATATGTGTAGGCTCGTCTCGGATTAGCAGAGACTGTCCCAGTCCCGGTTTTGAAGAATTAAACAGATGACCGGCGTCCCGGTCAACTACAAATACTTATGAAAAAACCATCATACAAGAAAAGTGATGGTTTTGTAAGTGAATTCGAAAATGATTCGTGAATAATGGATTCATAGGTGGAACATACAAGCTACAATTTGTCAGTGAACGATTAAAAACAATTAAAGTAATGTTTTCCAATCGAGCTTACTTCGTGTATATACCCCAGCTGTAGATAACGATGACGATGTTATAAACGGACTCTCCTAGCTGCTCGATGACACCTGCAACGTCTGGTTAAAGAATGTGTCAAAATTATCCTTGACGATTTCAACGCGAAGATTGAAAAAGCAAAATCTGATTTATGATCAATTACAATTACATCAGGCATGCAATTAACATTCATAAAGGATCTGTTTTCTGGGTTCTTTAATGTCTACGAAAGCCAAGCAACCTAGAAGCTCCACAATCGACCAGAAATATTGATACTACGACAAATCTTGTATCAAGACAGTACTATCTCCACCCATTCATTAAGTTTAAGTCTGTGAACGACAGTGCTAATTGAAGAAGCTTTATAGTGTTTTTACTCAGAATACCGAATAAGATAATCCAAATATGTGCATGACCCTAGGGAATGCTAGCCGCTCTATTAGAATAGGCAAAAATAGATTAGAATCTTTTAACACAAGGAGAAGATATAGTAAGGCCAAATTCTTTCGCGTGATTTTTCAATATTGCGAGACCAAGTTCTGTAGAAACTTGGTATTCGAAATTGAAGGAAAATTGCTCTGGATCAGAGCTGCCCAAGACTTGCAGAAGGTTGTTGTGCCAACGAAGTGTGTGAGTAGGGTAAGTTTTTTCTGATTTAGTTGAAACGGTACCGGTAGTAATAACCGGGCAATGAGCTCGATTTTATTTCCGAAAAAAATGGCATTCAATCTGGAATTGTCTGACCAATATCGAATTAGTAAGTAAGAAGTCAGAAATCGCATTCCAAACTTTTTGGAAAATAAGTCGTCTAAAAAACAACCGTTGACACTTTTGTTATTAGAAATAAAGGCGAGGAAGGAAATGTTATGGAAATAAAATCAATTCTATCATATTCTTCACCTCTGTTTTTATCTAAAAAAAAAAAAAAAAATAGAAATCGAAAATAACTAAGAAATTGCTTTGTTTACTTGTTTCCTTACGACAAGAGGACACCTCTCAAATGTCCCGGATTGAGCTTGCAAAAATCTGGCCATCCTAAATATATGTACATAGCAGTGGCGTGGCGTCCATACAAGCCGATTATTTCCGGCTTACCTTTTCAAATATCAACAATTTTTATTTTGCCACTTATCAACCATCACATTCAATTATTTGTTCATCAAACCATTTTTCATAACCTTATACACGCTCGAAGATGAAATGCTGCGACCACTTCGGTTGTTTATTCATTTTTACTCATACACAAACTCGCACACAGCGTGCAATGAATTTTTTTGAGAAGCCGTTCATTTTCCGGCTTATGCATTCATTTCTTCACAGTACGAACTTTCAACTCTATTCCTTTCTGGCATATAGTAGAATTTTATTTGCGATTTCTTTGTCTAACATACATTTGCTTATGAGGAAAATAACCCGCGATTTCTCGGCTTTTGTGGATGAACATTGGTGGAGGAGAAAGGTTTTGGTTCAAGGCAGTTTTTTTTTTTTTTTATTCTAGGCAACAAAATAAGCCGACGAAAATCGAGTGGTTGGAATGGCGTTTGGGGCTTTTCTTACTTGTTGGGTATTTTTTGTTTTTGCAAATTTGAAATGACGGTTGCAAATCGGTTGTGTTATTATGCGTGATTTATTGAAAATTTGGATGCAAATTTTTGTGATTTTTGAGACTGCTAATTATTAGAAAATTTTAAAAATTTAGCAATTACATATTGATAGTTAAGTTAGTGTTTTAAATTATTAAATTATTATAAAATACTGAGTGAGATAAGTGAATAGTTATTAGCTATATACCAAGTAAGTAATTATAAATCTACTCAAGAGGTGCCCCATTGAACATTCTTATTATTCTTACACAAGATATCTCTAGTTAATTTTGAGTATTGTTTAACCGATTTTCTTCTAAAAGAAACCCACGAGTTCAGTAAGCTTTCTTTTTTGTAAAAAAAAAAAAAAGTTATAGAACTAGGTCGCTCGACACCATTAATGAAAATTGATTATACGCGAAAGGATGGGTATCAGAAACATTTTAATGAGTCTTTTTACAAAGAAGACATGAACGGCAAGTTAAATAAAATGTTTTGTTTTCCTTGTCTTCTTTATTCTAATTCTCCTAGTGCTTGGAGTCACACAGGTTTCTTTGATATAAACAATTTTATTAATTCTTCCAAAAAACATATTCAAAATTTAAATATCATTCGCGTATAGTGAACGTCTTATTCAATTGCAGAGAAGATATAGAGCTTGCGAAGCAAGAGATCGAGGATTTTGAGTAATGGATTCATTCTGAATTTTTAAACTCATTTGACTCAATTTATGAAAGCGTAAGTGACTGCTCAGAACCTCCATGCAAATGCCGACTACTTAATATTGATTCAAAAACAAATTATAGTCGAATTTTTGTAGCAATTATAGATAATGTTACAAGTCAGATTAAGAATAGGTATAGTTCATTTAGTTCATTATATTTTCTTTGATTTATTAAACAAATCAAAATATGAATATTTTTCTAATTCAATGCCGGATTACAAAATGTCTTCTTTAACTATCCTATTTCATGGAATTTTTAATTTTACTACTTCAAAAAAAGGTACTCAAAGTTTTATAAACTACCCTTTCACTTAAAAAGCTTGAGGTTTTTCAACTTTATAAGCATTTTAATACGGAAATGCTTAGAGATACTTTTTCTCAAGTATTTTTAACCCTGCCTTTGACTGTGGCCTCTATCGAAAGATCTTTTTCGACTCTAAAAATAGTCCACACTTAAGAAATTCCCACAAAGAAGAAAGACTCTCAGACCTGGCACTTTTGTCTATCGAAAAGCACCTTCTTTTAGAAATTAAAAATAACTCAAATTTTTATGAAAGAGTTTTAGCAGAATTCGTAAAAAAGAATCGTAGGATAGCTTTAGAGTACAAATAGGTAGTACATAATTATAATTGCTAAATTTGTTATATTTAACAACGCTCCGAGTTATCAATAACTTATATAGATTATTTTGCCCAGAACGGCTTCTTTCGAACCCACTTTTTTATGCTATGAGCTCATTGTCTACGTAAATTCCAATGACTTAAAGTATAACAAAGGTGGCTTAGATTGCATATCTTAAGTCTGTGTTTCAAATAAGCATCAAAATGGTAAGTCTTAAATAAAACATTTTACTTAACATTTTTTCGGCTTCCCTCCCTTGAAATTTCACCCCACGCCACTGGTACATAGGTGGATGTTGAATGATACATTTTTCAGCTACCTGGAATTTTAGGTGTAAGTCTGAAATGTTGGTATGAACCTGGTGGGCGTAGTCAAAGTTGTAAATGCGATTCAACTCACTGAGAGGTTAGGACTTATTTTATCTGTACAAAGCCAAGCCCTATTTTTTATTTTGTGAGCAAAAAGACTTTAGGAGTACCTTAAGCATTTTTGTGTGTTAGTTAGTCAAACTGGATGTAATTCAAATAGGTTCCTCGCGTCGGAAATTTGTAAGTTAATTTCATTTAAATAGAGATATCCCAATATCTTGAAAACGGTTAGAAATATGTAAGTTTTAGAGAACGGAGACGTTGTTTGGTAACCTTGATTGTCATTTATTTTAAGGATACGGTCGAAACTTTTTTTTTTTTATAAAATGGGAATGGGTACTTTTAACATATCCAGTCGAAAGAATATAAACAAAATAATTACCTGTAAACTTAACTGTTACGGCGACATCGAAGAAATAAAGTTTGAATCTTTTAAAGGTTGATCTAAGGATTTGTTTGTTTGCATAAAAAGGAATACTTTCGAAACTATCGTATCATAGAACAAGGAAAAAAAATTATCATTTTTATCTATAAGTTTTGTTTTGAAAACCCAACCGTAGACCCACAACGGGGTTCATTATGCCCATAACACAAATAATCTGGGAACTTGGACCAAGATGATATGAATCGCAAGAGGTCTTCCGCCTCATAGTTACGCTTGTCTCCTTCTGTAAGTCTCAACCTTCTGTAATCCAGAACGGTACAATCACGAAATAGGTGACAAACAAACTTAATTCCTTTGTTTTTCCTTACAGCCATTATGGGTTACTACAAGACGTTCCGATGGGGCATTTCCAACCGAGTATACCGAATAGAAGTCTTGCATCTCTGCGATTAAGCCTAACCAGGGAAGAGAATTCCTTAACCGGTCAAAGCTTTCCGCAATTACGAATCTATCCAAATGGATTTTTTTTATCGATTGTATTGTATTGATTCTTACAAAGGGAAGAGTATGATAATAATACAATTATGATCAATTCCTAACAAGTTCATCTTAGTTGTCACTGTACACAAGTATTGTATCGGCATCTATTTTGAAACCGCCAGTTCCTCTTTAATAGCGCCTATGCCGTTCTGTTTATCCATTTCTGTCGATAGTTCTGGCATCGAACCTCTTGTAAAATATTAGTAGTCTTTGAAACGAAAATTAAAATTCATAACAAAAATTAGTTTTCACGATTTCATCGAGTAGTTAACTATGATATAAACAAGAGCTCAACCTCAATAAGATGTTTCCTTCGAATAGAAGTCTTCTCCCCTTTCTCTCAATCTTTCTCTAAATAACCGCAAAACAAATGTAATTCTTCACCTTCGCAGCGAGTAGATTGCAAAAGTCATGTTCGTGATGTCTTTGTCAAATGTACCCTTCTGCAGTAGGTACTATCAATCGTACCAAAACATCTATCTCTAGTTTAACCAACGACCGGCGGCAGCACGTTTATATCGATTTGGTTTATCTCGTGCCAGATGCTTTGTAGCTGTGTATTCCATTAGAGTCTTAAGTTCGAATCATTTTGTCCCACCACCGGCAGAAATTTGGTAATTTTACGAGGACTATGGCAAACAACTTTGACTGGAAAATCGCCCCAGGTTATCAATTGGTTGAACAAAAACGCGCGAACTTTGTCTAATCTATGGCTTAGAGAATGAGAGAGATAAGGAGTTATATTTTGTAAGTACCCAGACAAAGAAGGACATGCGAACCATCCGACAATGGAAGAAAAATGCGGGGACGTAATATTTACTCATTTAAATAGGACGCGCACAAAAAAAAAAAAAAAATGTAAAAAAGTGCGATAAGTATAATTAATTGTATTTCCAACTTGTCCTGATTACATTTCCCATCCACAGTCAGTAGCAAAAGAGCAGGGGTAGTAAAGGCGAAAATATTAAATTAAGTTTTATGACCGCGGTCCACTACGCCCCGCACCTGCTCGTGTTATCTCTCCAGCAACCTCCGTAACTTTTGACAAGTTCGATGGTTGTTAATTTTCCATCCATGAGATATCTGATTTCGACTGTGCCACGGGGACAAAAATGAAAACTAAAATGTGTATCAAGGTCGCCTGTGGGTGAATTCAATCAGAAAGATGCTTTAACGATTTTTTTTTGAGTCATCATAATGATCGCTTGTTCGATGCACCTAGATAGTGGTGCTGGGCACAAAACGTGTACACACGTCGAATATCTGACTAGCCAATTGGCGAGGGCAAAATCTGTTCAAAAGTCTCGAAATCTCAGGGGAAATTGTCGAGGCCGATAAAAACCAACAGAACAAATGTGACAATGCGGTTAATTGCATTTTTGTGCCTGAGGACAGGTTTTTGGATGGCGCACGGTGGAGCACGACATGCACACATCCTGTATATAATAACATCGAGTGTTCTCTGTTGATATTCAGATTTGTTGTTGGGTTGCAAAATATTTTGCATATGCAATCTAGAGCAAAAGTTCATAATCACTTGGGAACAAGTGCAATGACTTTGAAATGATGCAACAAACTTTTTTTTTTTTAAATATCTCAAGCTCTGGCATTTTAATGTTCTTTCAGATACACGAACAAAATTCTTGAGGTGACCAATTAAGCAAAAATGCGGTAATCATGATTGTAGGAGTTTTTGACAAAGATTATGTACGAGTACGTACCTAAGAACTTTTTTTCGGTTGGTTTTCTTTTTATATTCTTCCATTCGGTTGGAAGAAAGCTGCAAGTTGACTAATTAGGATTTTCTCCTTTTTTTTCTTCAGTGCTTGTCCTGGTGACATTTACTGGTAAAGTGAGGAATTCCAAATTTCCGCAGAGAATATTAATTAGAGTTAAATGATTATTTTGTTTCGAAGAAGTTCTATTGAGACATACTGGGTTAATTGACTTTATAAAATAGACACGTTACTGTGGGGGAGAAAATAGGGTGCATTTTTCATTAACTTGAGTTAATGATTGAGGTAGGGAATGAATTTGGCAAAAGAAAACGTGACTTTCTATTTGGAATGACATAGAAAATTCAGAGCAAAGAAAAGAGTGGAACGTCATCCGTGATTTAGTTATATGCTGAACCTTAGCTGGGATAGTATAAAAACAAAGTTACTGTGGATAAATTGTACAATAACTCGTTCCTGAGATATCCAATAAATTTATTCTTTTACTCGACCGTCTTCAAATATTCCTGTAACCTTTTCCGTTTCGGACTACCTACTTTTCAGCTTCCTAGGTCTTAGGGGTTTCGGGATCTTTTTCACTAGTCCGTCTGAAGAGGAGCAGATAATGTTTATGTGATAATTTGTTCGATGATCAAGGATACTTCTATGTTATTATACGTGCCCATCGTCACTGGGTTAGAAAACTGAGACCTCTCTGAACCGATTCTCTGCCAAATTGTGGTATACTTTCGGAACATAGAGACCATTCGAGAAGAATTAACTTCTTATAAACAGGGGCTCCGAGATGCCTATAAATCACAAAAATCGGTTTGACTTTGTGTAGTCCTCGAAATTAATCAGAAGCGTATATTTACATTTTTGTTTTTACTGGTAAGACTTATAGGGCTAATATTACTCATTTCAAACGTCTATCTGCAAATAGAGATGGAGCAGAAAAAGGGAAATATGGAATTTAATTGTGGTGTACAGATCTGAGACATTAAGGTAAGTGATTATTTTGAGATTTTAAATGAATGGGTGCCGAGGAATATTGATGAAATCGAAAACGTTTTAGTAACTGGTGACTTTGGCAAAGATTTTAGTGATGTAAATAATTATGAACTTAATTATGAGAACCAGTTCCTATACCATATTGGTCTTAAACAATTAGTTAAGGAGCTTACAAGAATAACGCCTACATCAAATACTCTCATAGACTATGTACTTACCGATTTTACTATGATGGCCGAAATAAGCGTACAGAATGAGTGGAAAATCAGACCTTGAAACTCTTCACATTAAAATATTCACGAAACTGTCCTTAAACTACAGACCAACTAAGTTAAGATATATAAAATATGATAAACACCACTTTATTAATCCGAGTGGTATAATTCTGAATTAGAATGCCTTAAGCGGAAAAAAGTGTATATATACAATAGAGCTACACATACTAAAACAATTGAAAATATAAAATATCAAGAAATGTTTAAAAATATAGTTGTATTAGGGCAAAAAGTGCATTTATAGGTAGAAACAAAGTTAAACGATAGAGCCGGTGACCAAAAGGGACTATGGAAAACTCTAAAAAAAAACAGATATTTAAAAAAGATAAAAGTATGTTTCATGATCTTAAAATTAATGGAGTGTCAAACAAACAAACGATAGTATTCCCCTAGTTCCTTATTCTGATAATATTCCCTCTCACGTAAATCAATTCGAATTCAAAAGCTTAGAAGTAAACACACTTGAGGAGACAGTTAGGCAAATGAATAGAAAAAACGACTGCTTCGGTTTGAATTCCAAAATAATATTGGACTGTAAGGATGCAATTCTCCACAGTTTCTAAATATAATCAACTCGTCGCTTGAGCGTAGTATGTTCCCGCAAAGTTGGAAAAATGGTGACATTATTCCAGTGGAAAAGGTTAAAAATGAAAGAACTCCAGAAGAGTGGAGACCTATAAATATGTTGTCCACGTATGAACAAATCCTAGAGTCTATAGTGTGTTATCAGCTAACTAGCTTTGTTAAGGGAAGTGGACTTTTATGCCAAGAACAATCTGGATTCAGACGTGGACACTCTTGTGAGACATCGATTACATGGTCGTAGTTACGGTCCCAGTTTTCTTGGATCTCAAACGGGCGTTTGAAACCATCGATAGAAGTATCTTGGCAAAAAAACTTTAGAAATATGGCATTTGTGGAAAAGAACTAAATTGGTTGGTTTACAAGCTACTCGTATTTGTCTAACAGAACGCAGAGGGTAAAGGTGAATAATATATATTCAAGTGCGCAGCAAATACCAATCGGTGTGCCCCAAGGTTCCATCTTGGGTGTTTTACTTTTTTTTTGTTATATATCAATGATTGTGTTCATTCCCTACAAAACTCAAAAATTTGCCTTTTTGCGGATAGTACTCTAATTTTTATTAGCGGGAGCCATATCAATATCTGTGAGTCTGTTCTAGAGCGGAAACTGAAGGGGATTGTGTGATTGGCTGTGTAAAAATAAATTTATGACTAACTTACAAAAAACTAAATGTATGTGCATTAACGGTGTCAATGTAAACGCGAAAATAGAAATAAACAGTGAAATAGTAGAGTGTGTCAAAAAAAAATACAATACTTAGGCGTGCTCATTGACAATAAACTGAAATTTAATTTCCATATTAGCAAACTGTGCTCAAAAATATCTAAAAAGATTGGATTTCTCAGTAGAATTCGACGAAATTTATCAATGAACTGTGCACTGACTGTTTATAATACGATCACTTTTCCAAGAGAATCAAAGCAAGCTTAAAATTCTACAAAATAGAGCTATGAGGGTCATTTTAAAATGCGACCGATCAACACCAATAACAAATATGCTACAATCATTATGATGGCTAAGTGTTATTATTGCGTTTTGGTTATTGTGTTTAAAAATAAAACAGAACCTATATCCTGTGTATTAACAGAATAATATCGAGTACATAACCAGCGATAGATACCAACTTCGTAATGATGGCTATTTCTGGCTACCCTTATACAGAAGATCGCATATTCAAAATAATTTACTATATAAAGGCCTTCCAAAAATCTCCCCACAAATTTTAAAAATTTGTAAAATTTAAATTCATTTAAATCCAGACTAAATACTTTTAAAAGCTTTATAATTATCATTAAGAGTTTTTTATTTAAACTTATAAAAACAATAAAAAAAAAACAGACCCTGCATGCAGCGTAGGAGTGACAGCAGGATCGTTTACAGAATTGCGGAAAGGCTGGCATATAATTAAATGCGTAGGCTGTTTCATACTTTTAGTGAACAAGTTCCAGCTAAAATAATGGGAGAATTATTAGGTCACGGTTTTCAATCCGCATCACAATTATTAGAAAAAAGTAGAAAACTACCTCGATTAAGGCGCTCAAAAGCCACACGGCATTAAGATTTAATTGAAATCCATAAGCAGTTACTTCAAATAGTGCCACAACATAGGCTTTTCTAATGCATTCATTTGTAGAGAGAGCTTGGGAGGCCGGGAACTTTTCTCAGAACGGTTTATTCTAGCATTCTTCCTCTAACAACATGCTTACTCAACAATTACGAACGCCACAGGACCATGGATCTCAAATAAATGGTCTCAAAGCTGCGAACGTTGTGAATCTGAAGATAAATGCCTGAAATCAAAAACTCTCATCCTAGCAAGTACCTATGTAACTCATCAACTCATGTTCCACGATTCCGCTGTCGCATTAAGCGATGCGCTTGTATCAAATGTGCAAATAGCACATTTGTGTTATTTACTTTCTCTGTTCTTTCTTTCACATCCTATTGTTATTGAATATTGAAAACTTCTGTTTATAATAGAGTTTAGTTCTCTTTGAATTTTTACACTGCTGCACTGTTTAGTCACTAATGGAATTTCATTTCGTCAAAATATTACTGTTTAAATCAATGTAATTCTTAAATCTAAAATCGACCAAAAAATAAGTTTACAAATAACTATTCTATACGAATAAATAAGATTTATAACATTTGTTCGATATTGCATTGGAATCTTCAAGTAATAAGTTTGTTAAAATGTCAAATGATCCGACTGGAAGTTGAAATAAAAGAAAAGTGAATTCTTAAACTGCATTTTAGTTTAGTTTAATTTGTATTTACTCTAATTCCATTTTCAAATAGGCAACATCAGTGGTTTTTAAGAAATCAAAGCCTTCCTCATTCAATGGACAAACTCAAGCTGAATGAGACACCATTAAATCTGTTTATGATTTTGAAGCTAACAATCGTTCCACTTATATTCGACTTAAACTTAGGTAATTTCAATTTCAATTTCAATTCAATTTCAATTTATTTAAACAATCAATTTACGATACAAAATACATTATTGAGCAGAGGTAAACAGTGGAAGTTTAAGAAGAAAGTTTAAAACAAATCTAAAAACTAAAATATACATACAAATTTCATTGAATTAATGTAGAAAAAAATTCCTAGTACCCTAGCCTTAATGTTAGCTTACTCCCTTACAAAAACGACGACGTAAACCATTGATTTTCATGTACTCAGATGCTACCAAGCCCTCTCCTGAAGTCACCGATTCCCTGGTATCTCCGTAAATCGGCTGGAAGTGAATTCCATAGTCGCACAGCATATACAAAAAATTGTTTTTCGGTAGTGTTATACCTGAATGTTGGCAAAATAAAGACCCGACTTCTTTCGGAAGATGCATATTGAATTCTATGGTAAAGGTACTCCGGAATTTTATTTTGTTTGAGTTCGAAAAAAAAACTAAAAAGTTAAAATCTAAATACTCTTAGAATGCCATGCCAAGAAAATCTTTAACATATCCAGAAATATGATCATGACGGCGAACATTGTACACAAATCTCACAGCGCTGTTGAATGCAACCCTTAATTTCCATGAACTAAGGCTGCTCAGATCACAAAACACTGGGTGTGCATATAGCAACATTGGCAAAACCAAGGTCTTCATCAGTGTCGCTTTCACCCTAGTTGGAAGACAGTAGCCAGATTGGTACAATGTGCGTAGACCACTGTATACCTTGCCCACAGTAGTAGCCACGAGATCGTCCCAGGTTAAATTTCGATTAAAGTTTAGCTCTAAGTTTTTTACCCGCTCAGCATATTCAAGGTGGACACTATCTACTTCGATAAGGGGAAAATAGAATACATCTAAGCTGGTAAGGCTTATACTGATAGCTTGGCTTTTGTCACAATTGAGTTTAAGCTTTTTTGTTTGGG
Source organism: Pocota personata (assembly GCA_963082735.1). Lineage (NCBI taxonomy): Eukaryota > Metazoa > Arthropoda > Insecta > Diptera > Syrphidae > Pocota > Pocota personata. Next base: position 134,059,966 of record OY720430.1, on the reverse strand, counting down.
CCCAACGAACCACTAATCTTAAATCCTCATTTATATGCGAAGTCGCATCTTCTATCAGTCCGAGCAATGTAGAATTGAGGGTAAGTCATTATTAAACAGAGGGAAAAATAACGGTCCCATAATAGATCCCTGTGGTACCCTAGCCTTGGATTCGAGAAAGTCCGACATCTTACCATTGGATAAAACAGCATGAGTGCGATTTGCTAAATAACTTCTTATCAGTTTTAACGCAGTTTCATCAAAGTTGAAGTAATGTTTAAGTTTAAGTACTAGAATCTCATGCGGAACTGTATCGAATGCTTTCGAGAAGTCGAGCAGTACTAGTGAGGTAATATGATCCCTATCCATCTCTGAGCGAAACTCGTCAACCAGATTCAGCAGGGCGGTGGTGCAGCTATGTTGTTGTCTAAAGCCTGATTCGAACGGTGAAAGGAGATCAAATTGGTTCAGGGTGCATATATTTGCATGCTCATCATCTTCTCGAATACCTTGGAAATAGAGGGGAGTATGGAAATAGGACGATATTCTTTTTCTTTGACGGCCGTGCTTTTTAAAACCGGGATTATTTTCGAAATATTTTAAGATTTCGGGTAAGCTGAGTAGGACAACACGTTGTTGAAAATGTACGTGGATTGCGTGTTACTTCTACCAACCGCATCTAAAGTGCAAGATGTTTCAGGAGCATTAATTGTGACGCCTTTCAAAAAATATAAAAATGTTCACGTAGCTTGCTAAGGTCATGCTTCTAGTCAATGACATCAATCATCTACAAAACCAGCACGAAATTTCACGACACAGGTTCCAGTAAATATTATGGTAGGATCCGGACATAAACAACTAATAGATGAAAATCGGAAGGTAGTTTCACCTATTATTTCTACTGTAATATTTTGCGGTACTCATGGCTTTAAGACTAAAACAATTGAATAGCGGTAATATTTTTCTGAATTATTATTGTTAAGCATTTTTATAAAGTGTAATCCCGTTTCATAAAGGTAACTTCATTGATCTCATTCATTTGAAAATTGAAGCTGATGATCGAGATCTTAATGATCATATCAATAGTGGAAAAAAAAATGCTTTGTATATGTACATCCCCGCGAATTCAAAATGAAATTATTAATTTATGCAGATTGATAGTTAAAGATCCAATCGTTAACGACATGAACAAAAATGATAGTTCGCTAAGAATTTTTGTGTTTCCCCGAGTTAAATGCCATGGATGCTAAAACTATTCTATTTCCAACGCTATTGATTATTTTATTCAAAATTGTGGCTTAGATCCAATTAAGTGTGTTGGACAAGGCTACGATGATGCTGTAGCACTATGGCTGGAAAAGACGTTGGTGTTCCAAATATACTAAGAGAAACATATACAAAGGCTCTATATTTTCATTGCGCAAGCCATAAATTAAATCTGGTTGTAAACGATTTGAATTCAGTTGTGGAAGTGCGCAATATGATTTCCACAATAAATGACATTATTAATTCCTTTCGAGAGTCAGTCGTAGGACGAAAATACGCTCCTAATATTCCTGCTTTTTGTGAAACATGATGGTCACAAAAATATAAAAGTATTTCCATTTTCAAAAAATATTTCGAAATGCTTGTAAATGGATTAGATATATTATTAAAAAAATTCAATGTAGCGACACGAAAATCCGTCTTTCAGCTACATTCTGCAGCAACCAAATCGACATTTATCATACATATGCGTTTTTCTCATTGCAAAATATTCAGCTCTACTTGAACTTGTCGTAAATGCTCTTCAACCCAACAGCCTTGATATCTTTCAATGCGAAACACATGTTAAGAAAATTTTGTCAGTTATCAGTGAGCATCGCAAAAATGCAGATAATCAAATTAAAGATCTTTTGGATGATGCTGAAAGACTTTCACAAGAAATTGATATAAAATTGGTGATCACTGGGCGGCAACAACATCGTTCAAATTATCCGTCATCGGAATTTTCAGATTATTGGAAGAGATCGCTTCTGATTTCATGTTTGGATTTATTACTGTCTTCACTTGAAGAACGATTTTCAGATAATAATTTGTCAGCTTTTTCACTGCTTTCGCTACATCCATCAAATATGGAGAAAATTAACTTCGAAGGCTTAAAATCGAACACGAAATAATTTGCCGATTTCCATGACCTGGACAATTTAAACAACGAAATAGAATTATGGTTTGATTTTTGGAAAGATAAAAAGTTGGATGATGAGGTTTAGTAAATTTAGAATTATGCGATCTGGTTAAGGAAGCAGATATATTTTTTAAGAAGATTTAAAACTCGGTTGCGCTCGGTAAAAAATGTATATATCTAAACATAAATTTGGACAAAATTGAATCAATTGTGTGTTTCAGGAATGTGTGTTCTGAGCGTTCATTAGGAAATGGTAAATGAAAACAAAAGCAACATACAAGAGGAGGTACATATTAAACAGATTCGCTTAAGATCCTAGAAGATTAATCTTGCAATGAAAATAAATAAACAAGCATTTATGTTCTATTTTTGAAGTGAACATTTTTTAAATTTAAATCTTGCCCTCCCCTGAACCAATTTCTGCGTACGCCCTTGCTCCTCACACATTTTACGTAAGAAAATTCTAAAATGGACTTTAGTTCATCAAGTGCCGAACATTATTTCGAGCCGCTTACGCACAATGTAATAAGTGGATACTAAACTTTAGAAATAAATACGCCAAAGCACCACAACTTCTTTGATGCGAGCGAAGCAGTGATGTTTTCCAACTCTATTATTACATTTTTTCGTTTTGTTTTTTTTAAGCTCTATTGTTTTTGAATATCCGTATCCGTATCCGCACTATATTCCTTTTAACATTTGCACCCAAAATTCATATAAAACTTTCCGTAACTTATATCAAAGTGAGCGTAAATATTTTGTGGTAATTACTAAAAAGTTCCTCAAATGTTCAACTCTGTCTGACATCAATTTTGAACCTTCAGATGAAAACTTTATTAAACACTATCGATTTTTTTTTTATTATTAACTTTCAATTGAAATAATTTATCAATTCCTAGGGATGAGGTAACGTATCTCAGGTGTTGTCGACAGGTCGTCGCCACAGTTCTCGAATAATGTGTTATGCACCATTTTCCATTCTCGCATTGCAACAAAAAATTACGACAAAAACACTTTTTAACTGCAAAAGTTTTGCACAAATTCCGATTATTTTTTTGTACGTACACAATTCTCTTTCGCAATTGAAATGGCACAACAAACGCGAGCAATTGTTTCCAACGCTCTTCGGTACTATTTACCAATTTTTTGTACTAGCCCGATCAAGTTCGAGAAAAAGTTTTAGTTCAATCATCGGGACTTACCCGTATGTATCCCAATGACTCTTGCAAGAGGATAATCCCATCCCTATAGAAAACAGAGAATGAACCAATTGCTCTCGCGAACTTCATTTATGTTTTACACCGGGGGATGTGTTTTCGTAGTTCGAGGCCGGATTTATGACCAAATCACAAATTCTAGTTTAGTGGGTAAATACATTTTTTTTTGTATTTTCGTCCTGTCGATAAATTATGATCCACCTGTTAAATGAAGTAAAAAAGTTTCTGAAACAAAATGGTAATCCCTTTAAGTCATGCAAATGACGTTCGTCCATGGGATGGCGAAGAAAAATTGATCGAATGTGACGTGAATACAACAACCACGCGCATAACAAACACAAACACTCATCATGAAAGTTTTTGGCCAAGAGAAGGAAGACAAATGACGACACTTTGGCAGAAAGGGACACAAAGTGTGACATTGGCCGTTGTCAAAGTTATTTATTCTTTCCAAGTCAATAATGTCCTTTTATGGTTCTTTTATTATGGAAAACGGTTGTATTTATGCGTGCGTGGTCTGTGTGTATGTTACGACTTGGTCACTAGATAAATTGATAACTGAGGATAAGAGGGTATTTAGGTTCGCATAAAAATTCAACGAAGATTCACGATCCCCAGCGTCCGTGATGAGAATATTAAGTTGACATTTTTTTGCTTTCTTATAAGGTTTTTGGCTTCCTGGACCGTCTTCGTCGTTGTCATCGTAGGTCAACCTATCCTCAGTTTGTGTGTTTGTGCTGTCGAGCATTAAGGAATCAACAATCAATTTTGTTGAAAAGTTATTCGATTTGTTTTGAAAAATGGATGAAAAGTTTTGGGTCTGGGCTCTACTAATTTAAAACGTTTAGTTTTCGTTTGTATAATAAGTGCTACGAATATGGGTAGGTATTTGATAATTCTTTCGTAAGGAAAGTCTTAGGACAATCTTTTGAATTTACATAGTTGGATTTGACAAAAAATCTGAAACATTTAGTATTTTTTTGTCAGGGCGGGTACACACTACTGGAGCACTTAGACTGAAAAACAGGTCCATTGTACAACCAGACAGAAAACCCCATTTTAATGTGTTTTTTCGTCTTTTGTAAAAGACGAGTAGACGCTTCAGTGATGAAGAGCTTAGGTTATCAGCACTCACCACATCAGCACCAAAGATCTGCCACATGATCCGAGCAAAGGCAGGACAAAAATATAGGAAGTGTTCCGCAGTGTCATCGCTCTATCCACAGGAGTCGCAGACATGGGTAGCGCTCAAACCTAGCACATGGAGGAGGAACGCCAGTAAGTTGTCTGCAGTATTTTCTGCTAAGAGAGAGAAAGAATGCCGCGGATTCTGCCTGCATCGTGGAGAGTCATGCCACCTTCTATTGTGTTCATTGAAAACCCAATCGTTAATGGAAGCCCTAACCAAGGACGCTGGCAAACCCAACGTGTGTTCAGGTTCAGAGAAATTCTCTTCTGAGCCTTGTCTAGCAAGCTCGTCAGAGATCTCAGTTCAGGCGTCCGGCCGAATTCAATGATGTTTTGCATTCTCGAACTATTTTGGAAGTAGTTAAAAGATTGAGCAAGGCCTTAAGCGTAGCCTGACTGTCACTACAGCGCAGATACTTCGCCCCTTCCACCTGTTCTTCACAATATAGACCGAAGCCATTAGAATAGCATTTATTCCTTTCCTGGCTCAGACTCTAGCCAAAGCCAATCCTGCATACGGGGAAAGTCGACTTCAATTTTGCACCGCAGCCGTAATTCAGGTGTCATTGCATCAAACGGCATATCGACAAGGCAGGGGTCGTAGGATAATCGAATCGTGCCAGAAACCACTTCTTTTTAAACGGGAGATGGCTTTGAGTGTACACCCCATGATATAAATACCAAGGGGGGGAAGTTCATCAAAACGTTCAGAGCAGAGCCAGGAGTACTGGGGAAAGCTCTTAAGCAGCCGAGACAGACCGTTCTTCTGAGTTTGGCGAAAGCAGCAGTAACGTATTTACGTAAGAGCTTATTCCACCAAACAACTGACGCATATGAGACGAAGGGTCTTATCATTGCCGTGTAGATCCAAAGGACTTTCTTTGGCGACAAGCCCATGTCTTGCCAAAAACACCTTTGCATTGTCAGAAGACTGACAGAGCTTTGGAAATCTTCAGCCACATATTCCATCCAAAGAAGTTTGCTATCTGAGAGTACTCTAAATGTTTGGTTTCCTTGGAGAATTGGATAGTGACGCCTTTTAGCACTGGCTGAGTCAGACCGATCAAGTCGCTTCGAAAGGCATATGGTGGAACCCAGACAGCAACGGCAAAAGTCTCCCAGCAGAAGCTGCCAACACGGCTCTCTATGGGTAAAATTCGAGTAGAATGGATAGTCTGCCGCATTCGCGAAAAAATAGTACCAACAAAATGCTATAAGTGCCTGGGTTTTGGACATAAAGCAAGGCAATGCAGTCATGAAAATACCACTCATGAAAATACTGCAGCTAAATCTAAACCACTGAGAGGCTACTCAATATCTACTGTTGCAATTAGCACGGGAATTGAATATCGATGTTTTTTTTTTATCGAGTTCCAGAACAAATAGAAGCGGAATTTGCTTGTTAGAGGCCCTCGCCGCACTTGACATAACTCTCGCTAACAATGGTCAGGAAAAAACATTTAATCGAAACGGAGTGGGTTCGATTATAGATCTCACGTTTGTTAGCTGTTCCTTAGGCCAAAACACCTCATGGAAAGTAAGCACCCACTACACCCACAGTGACCATCAGGCAATACTGTTTGAGACCAAAATGAACAGAATTACTACAGTTCCAAATACGACTCAAAACCTAGGATGGAAGGCCAACATCCTCGATAAAGATGCGTTTTTGATTATGCTAGAGGACAAAACACTGACAAGCTTAGCGATAGACAAGGCGAAACAAATAATGAGACAACTTACAGATGCTTGCGATGTCTCTATGGTCCGAAAGAAGGGAAAACGTAAATATTCTTTAGTCCACTGGTGAAATGAGAATATAGCGCAACTACGCTCCGAATACCACCGCATGAGAAGGCCGTACCAACAGTCTAGAGGAAGAGACACGTTCGAAGAATTGCAAAATCGATACAGAAGAGCGCGAGTTACATACCCATAGTAACCACCCATAACCATCCATCCTGCAACATCAATAACAGAAGTCATCTAGTGCAAACAACGGAGTCACATTTGTAACCATCAACAACAAATCTAAGTGCAAGCAACGGTCCAACAAATGCAAAACCTATTAGATGACCTACTTACGGACGAACGAGCGTTAGTGCAAGAAACGGGCCAACATCTGCAGTGACAACACAACCATGATAACGGACGAACATTTTCAGCATCAACAACAAGTCCAAGTGCAAACAACGGGCCAACCAATGCAACGCCTAGTAGATGACCTACTTACAACGAACAGCGGCAGCTTGCTATCACCAGCTAGTAACGGCTTTTGCTCTGGCATAAATTTGTTTACCGTCTAATATAAATAGACGAATAGACAAATAATCAGGCAGTCTTAATTTCAATTGACAATAAACCGCATCAGTGGAACAAAGATATTAATAAGTGTTTTTTATTTTTAAGTGTTAAATAATCTTTAACTGGCGCAGTCGGTAGGATAAAAGTTAAGCATCCGGTAGTGAAATTAAATTCAGTAGCTACAAAAGTCGCTAAACTAATAACACACTACGAGTGAAAATCGAAGTGGTGGATTTTAATCCTTTGGTTAAGGAACATCGCTACAACCTAAAAAAATTTTTTTTTTTACAAAGCAGAATAGTGTTAAATAGTGTTAAGAATAGAATAGTGCAAAAAAAAAAAAAAAACGTGTTCACGAACAGTACAAAAAAAAAAAAAACAAAGAAGAAAATATATAAACATACATATGTATATAAATATATATAGGTACTTATATATGCCAAGAACAGAATAAATAAGAACAAAATAGTGCTAAAAAAAAAAAATAATAAAAAAATAAAAAAAAAAAAACCGTGTTAATAATCACGAACAGTGTAAAATAAAACTTTTTGCTGTTGTTCCCGAATTTTTTTTTCTTCTCTTCACAAAAAGAATGGAAAGAAAAGGAACATAGAAGAAGCTGAGAATCATCGGAACGGAAGCCAACAACTAACAAGCTAATTGTTTAACGGGGTAAGTCCATATTTTTGGTTCTTAAATTATCAGTGTTCTCCTATGTCCCCAAAACCCAAAACAAAGAAAAACCGTAAAATAAAAGTCAGTTTTCTTAATAACAAAAGTTGGCATTCATTAAGTAAAGTGTCAAAGGGTGCTTCTAAAGACAAGTCCAGTGACGAAGAGGAAATGAATCACGAAGCGTTTGCTGTAGGTGTCTTTAACAGCCTCAGGGTTCCTGATGCTGTAAAAGACCTTCCAAATTTTGAAGGAAATCCTCGTTCTTTGTTTGATTTTGTAAGTAATGTAGAGGAAATATTAATTCTCATGCCACAGATTGTCGTTAGTACGTATGAGCGAATAATAGTTCGAGCAATTAGAAATAAAGTAGTAGGACCAGCCAATGAAGTACTCAACATGTATGGTACTCCCATTGCCTGGCAACAAATAAAAAATAATTTAATTGTACATTATTCCGATAAACGTAATGAGACCAGCCTCATTCGCGACTTACATCATCTTCGACAGGACCAAATGACGGTAGAACATTTCTAGATAGATATATTATAGATATATTTTCTCTTATGACAAATCACATAAAAGTGCACGAAAATAATGATAATGTTATAATAGCTAAACAATCGCTTTACCAGGAAATGTGCCTTAATGCATTTTTGTCTGGACTAAAAGAACCGCTAGGATCCACAATTAGGTCAATGAAGCCCAGCAAATTAGCTGAGGCATTCAATTTCTGCCTCCAGGAACAAAACTGCCATTACTTTCAAAATCCTCAATACCAACAACACCTACCATCCTATAGGAAATATCAAAACTCATTTCAAAATCCTCAATACCAACAACACCTACCATCCTATAGGAAAAATCAAAACTCATTTCAAAATCCAAATTCTGCACAAGGACCTTCATTCAGATTTCCTCATCAGCAATTTAATAGACCTTACAATAGTTTTCCTCAAATTCCACAAAACCGGTCAATCAGACCAATGAACAATATTCCCCAAAACTTTTCGCAGCCACTCAGAAATAATTTAAATCCTAGATTTAACGGCTTTCACCCTCCAGAACCTATGGATACTATCAGTGCAAATACAAGTAGAAATTCCAATAATTTTAAACGGCAAAACAGTAACTCACAGAATCAATGTCATCATATGGAAAGTATTTGTTCTATTAATCAAGTTCCCAGATATCAGGATCAAAATTATTACGAAACTCATAGTAATTTTGGTTCAAATGCTAAAGTTCGACAACCTTATATCCAAAATTATAGCGAAGCTAACAATAATTATTTGGCAGACAATCAACAAGGTCCATCTATTCATTATGATTATATGCCGCATAATCATATTCCAAAAATAAATAAAAATTACTCTCAAAGTCAACTTCAGAGCGAAGTTGACGATGCAAATTTTCAATTACGAGCCTCGGAAACACAATCGGTTATTTAGAAATAAATAATCATAATTCATATATATTACCGTATATAAATATTCAAAGTATTAATAACAAAAACCTTAAGTTTCTAATAGATACTGGGAGTAATAAATCTTTTATTAATCCAGGAATCTTTGAAGAAAAAGATATTCAAATAATAAAGCCGGTTGAAGTTAAAACAATTTTTAATAAACAATTGTTAACTAAGAAGATAGATATTAACGGATTAAGAGAATTCAATACAAATAAATTATTATCTTTTCTAATTTTCAAATTTCATAATTACTTTGATGGTTTGATTGGTACGGAAATGATGAAAAGTCTTGGAATAAAAATAGATCTCAAAAATTCCGTATTAGAATCCGAAAATGCCAAAATACCCATTAGTTATAAGCCTAACCTTATATCTAGAAAATATACCGCCCCTGGTTTATGCAAAATAGTATGCTATGTACCAGTAGATATCGAATACGGAAATATATTTATTAAACCAACTGCTATACAAAATAACTTAATAATACCTGAAGGAATTTACAAAGCTCATAATTGGTATTCTTTTGTGGAGGTTATCAATGCTTCGAATTCAATGAAGACTTTCGTAATTGAACAGCCAATTGAAGCTCAATCTCTTGATCACCATTCCTTTATTGAAACTCACAGCATTTCAATTAATAATACAGAAAGCCTAGATAATTTCAATATATCTAAACAACTTCAAATAGATTCCCTAAATACCGACGAGAAAAATGCTTTACTAAAATTATGCAAAAGGTACAGAGATATTTTCTTTGAAGATGGGCAAAATTTATCATTTTCAAATACTATTAAACATGAAATTAACACTAAAGATAATATTCCAATTTATACCAAATCTTATCGATACCCATATGTACATAAAGACGAAATTCGAAACCAAGTGAATGATATGCTTAACCAGAATATCATTCGTCCGAGCTTTTCACCTTGGTCTTCTCCAATATGGTTAGTGCCTAAGAAAAAAGACGTTAATGGGAAGGAGAAATGGCGGTTGGTTATAGACTACCGAAAACTAAACGAAAAAACAATAGATGACAAATACCCGATACCTAACATTACTGAAATTCTCGATAAGTTGGGAAGATCCATATATTTTACTACACTCGATTTAGCTTCTGGCTTCCATCAAATAGAAGTCAAAGCCGAAGATATTCCGAAAACAGCATTCTCTATTGACAACGGGCACTACGAGTTTCTTCGTATGCCTTTCGGTCTTAAGAATGCTCCATCGACGTTTCAACGTTTCATGGACAATGTTTTGCGAGAACTCCAAGGCCAAATTTGCTTAGTATATATGGACGACATCATAGTGTTCTCCACATCCCTACAAGAACATATCGAGAGTTTGAATAAAGTTTTTGAAAAACTTAAGGAAGCAAATCTAAAAATTCAGTTGAGAAAGTCAATTTTTTTACAGAAAGAGGTGTCATTTTTGGGTCATTTGGTAACTAGTAACGGAGTTAAACCCAATCCTGAAAAAATTAACGCAATCGAAAAATACCCTTTACCAAAAACCCAAAAACAAATAAAATCTTTTATGGGACTTCTCGGTTACTATCGAAAGTTCATAAAAGACTTTGCTAAATTGACAAAACCGCTAACGGAGTGCCTTCGAAAAGGAAAAAGCATAAATCTTAATTCCAAATATATCAATTGCTTCGAAACATGTAAAACCTTGTTATGTAACGAACCCATTTTACAATACCCTGACTTTTCAAAACCATTCAATCTTACTACAGATGCCAGTAATTTTGCTATAGGTGCTATACTCTCACAAGGCCTCATTGGATCTGATAAACCAATTTGCTATGCAAGTCGGACTTTATCAGAATCCGAGGAAAACTATAGTACAATTGAAAAGGAACTCTTAGCTATCGTTTGGGGTACCAAATATTTTCGTCCTTACCTCTTTGGTCGCAAATTTCATATCATAACTGACCATAAACCCTTAACCTGGCTGTTTTCGTTAAAGGAACCAAATTCAAAATTACTTCGTTGGAGGCTCAAGTTAGAGGAATATAATTATGATATTACATATAAAAAAGGGACGCTAAACTCCAACGCTGACGCTTTATCTCGTGTTGAAATAAATACAAATGAAATCAATCAAAATAAATCTCCCGACGAAAACGAGAACTTAGACCTTTTATCCATTTTTAATAATGTAGATGCCGAACAAGATTTATTCACCATCCATTCAGCACCGGAAAACAACGATGACGGCATTCCGATATCGGAACGTGCCATAAATGAGTTTTTGAACCAAATCATTCTCAAACAGGTAGAAACCAAAACTAGACCGGATGTTCAATTTAAAATATTATTCAAAAGAAAGAAAAGATTTACAATATCTTATAATCTAATTAGAGAAGAAAGCTTTATTATAAAGATTTTTAAAGAATATATGGCCTCTAAGCGACTAACAGCGGTGCTAACAGATGATAAAACTTTCAAAATCATTCAATCAGTGTACTCTAAATATTTCAGTAATAGCCGCCTACGAATAGTAAGATGTAACATAATTTTAAAAGACATGACCGATACTGATGAGCAGGATAAATTAGTTCGGGATTATCATACAAAGTCAATCCACAGAGGTATAAATGAATGCTTAGAACATCTTAAAAGAGAGTACTTTTTCCCTAATATGAAGCGTCTGATTACACAAATTATAAATAATTGTGACATATGCCATAAATATAAATATGATAGAAAGAGAGAGCGCTTAAAATACGAAATCACTGAAACACCAATAAAACCTTTGGAAATCCTTCATATGGATATATACTCCATTCACAAAGAACATTTTCTAACGAAAATTGATAAATTTAGCAGATTTTCAAGTGTTTATTTACTAACTGCTAGAAATAGTATTAATTTAATAAAATCTTTAAAACACTTTTTCTCTCATCATGGAATCCCACAAAAAATTATCACCGATAACGGAAGTGAATTTATATCTACCTTGTTTAGAAATTTCTTAGATATGTACAGTATAAACCTACATACAATCTGTGCAAAAAGTTCCAACGGCAATTCACCTGTTGAAAGATTCCATTCTACCTTGACGGAGTTAATACGCATTATCAAATCTCAACACAAAGAAAAACCTATAGGCGAAGTAGTTGACGAAGCTGTGATAACTTATAACAATTCAATCCACTCTGCAACTAAACTGACCCCTTTTGAATTGCTTAATGGCCATATTACAAACAGAAATCTATTTTCCCTTAATAAAACTGCTAAAACAGAACAGGAATACCTTAATAAACATATTAATGACTACAATACCTTAGCAAAATTAAGTTATGACCGAAATCTTAATACTAAAGAAAAGATCATTAATAAACTCAATGATAGCCGCAAAGACCCACCTGAATTTTTAGCTAACAGAAAAATATATGAATCAGACGACAGACGTAACAAATTAGCCCCTAGATTTAACGACCATATAGTAGTTAAGAATAATAAAATTACTTTGGAAACAAACAAAAGAAAGGTACACAAACAAAAAGTACAGAAACAACGCAAATTTACCGATTAAACACATTCATTTTTTTCTTTTTTAGTTTAAAACAAAAGAAATTAAATGTTAGAAATGAATAAATGCGAAAATAATCAAACTACTCTAACTCTATTTTGTTTTCGAATCGCCTTTTTTTTTTCTTCTTTAGACACACTATATTATAAATTTCAATATCTAGCCAAAATTAACATAAAAAACTGATTTTCATTTTTTCAAAAAAAAAAAAATAAAAATATATTTTATCCCATCCCTTACCCACTGATGATTTAATAAGCCTTAAATGTGGATAAGCCTCGTTCATAACAATTTAGCAGCAGCAACACTAATCATGGACACAAACCTTTACAAATTTGTTGGTCCATACTAAGAGGGGAGGAGTTACATACCCATAGTAACCACCCATAACCATCCATCCTGCAACATCAATAACAGAAGTCATCTAGTGCAAACAACGGAGTCACATTTGTAACCATCAACAACAAATCTAAGTGCAAGCAACGGTCCAACAAATGCAAAACCTATTAGATGACCTACTTACGGACGAACGAGCGTTAGTGCAAGAAACGGGCCAACATCTGCAGTGACAACACAACCATGATAACGGACGAACATTTTCAGCATCAACAACAAGTCCAAGTGCAAACAACGGGCCAACCAATGCAACGCCTAGTAGATGACCTACTTACAACGAACAGCGGCAGCTTGCTATCACCAGCTAGTAACGGCTTTTGCTCTGGCATAAATTTGTTTACCGTCTAATATAAATAGACGAATAGACAAATAATCAGGCAGTCTTAATTTCAATTGACAATAAACCGCATCAGTGGAACAAAGATATTAATAAGTGTTTTTTATTTTTAAGTGTTAAATAATCTTTAACTCGCGCAAGGAACTAAAACACGCCATCCAAAATAGCAAACGTAGATGCTTCTTGGAATTATGTGATGAAGCGGACCAAAACGCATGGAGGAGGGCGTACTTAGTAGTACTTAAAATATTCCAGCAACCACCACCAACATGCCCGAATCTGCTTCTCGAGATAGTTAATGGGCTCTTCCCAAGCTAACGGGAAATGCAATTAAGTAACGAACAGCTAGTACCAACCCAGCTGATACCTATGGTAACAAGAGAAGAACTAATTACTATCTGCAGCAGATTTGGAGATAGAAAAGCACCTGGCCCAGATGCTGTACCCAATTCATGCCTTCGAGAAGGAGTGTTTCTAAGTCAATGGAAAGTGCAAAAATTGGTTCTCCTATGTAAGGGAAAGGTGCGTGTTGTGGTGTAGTGGTTAGTGTGTAGGATGCGTAGTGATCCGACACACTAACCACTACGAAAGAGGTTCCAAGTTCGAATCCCAGAAAACACCAAAAAGTTTTTTCACGATCCCACCTCTCGCGAACGTCTGACAAACATTCGAGAGTATTGTTGTCACGAGAAAGCTTCTCAAAACAAATTCCCGTTCGGATACGGCACTAAACTGTAGGTCCCTTCCATTCGTGTGAAAAATATAACGCACACAACACGAGTGGTTGCGAGAAGCTGGGCCTTGGCACTTAAAGAGCTGTTGCGCCAAATATCTTATCGACCACTCTGTATGCTCGATACAGCTGGAAAAGTACTGGAACAGATTATTGCTACCAGGCTAGAAGCAGCCATTGAAAATATGGGTGGTCTAGCCGAACACCAGTATGGCTTCCGTAAGGGACGGTCCACGATAGATGCAATCAAGGTGCTAGTTGACACTGCACAGAAAGCCATAGATAGCCGAAAATGAAGAGGAGGCTAAAAAAGTACTGCTCCGTCATAACATTAGACATCAAAAATGCGTTCAATTCCACAAACTGGGAAAATATTTTGGCTACTCTAAGGAACAAGCGAGTTACACAGTATTTAATAAATATAATAATGAATTATTTTAGGCAGCGGATCCCATTGTATAATAGAGATAAAGGTATTAAGAAATGCATAGTCACGGGTGGGGTGTCTTAGGGCCGCTATTGTGGAATATCATGTAGGATGACATTCTTCGATTATCAATACCAGAAGAAGCAAAAATCGTAGGATTTGCTGATGACATCGCCATCGTCGTAGTGGTCAAATTTTTGGAGGAAATTACACAAAACAAATCTTACTTCAGTAGGCCTAAAGCTTGCCAAAAATAAAACAGAAGCGAAATAATTACCATCACTGTAGGTTGACACGAGATTAAATTGAATCCAGCAATCAAGTATTTGGGTGTGGTGGTCGATACTAAGCTAACATTTAAAGAACATCTGGAGCATATAAGTCAGAAAGCCTCACGAGTGAATAATGCAGTCATGCGGATAATGCCAAACATAGGAGGACCAAGGTATAGCCGAAGACGTCTGTATGCGAGTGTAATCAAGTCAGTATGCTACACCAATCTGGGCAGGAGCTGTGAAGACCAACTCGTATAAGAAGAAAATCGAAACAACGTACAGATTATGTGCCTTGAAGGTATGAAGTGCACAACATCTAGCGATGCGGCATTTGTCATTGCAGAAATGGTCCCCATTGACCTGTTATCAGATGAACTGCAGAGGATATATGAAAAGAAAAACACACCGGCCACATCTGCATCTACAGTCAATGTTCTGTTCACCAGCATTGCTTTGATCCACAACACTAATGATTCTTCTACGCCATGATTTCTGGCGGAGCTGCACATGCTGTCAAAAGTCTATGGAAATGCCTATCGCGTACTCTTTCCTGTAAGCGTACATTCTATTCTGCTGAACAGATTTTGAAGTACAGTCTCGCAGGATTTTCCGCGTTGATAGGCATGTTGCATCTCTGATAGAGGATGTACTCTAAAAGCAACTTTGCGCACATGTCAGTCTTTCCATGCTTTTCAGCAGGAAGGACGTCAGACTAATAGGTCTGAAGCTCTTGGCGAGAAAGTAGTCATATCTGCCGATTTTCAGTATGAAAACTACTCTGACTGTTCGCCAGGGGGTTGGTATATATGCCACTGTCAAGCCAGCAGTGAAGATTCTCTTCAGAGTTGGCAGCAGCTGACTAATACCTTGTTTCAGCATAGCTGGTTATATTCCATCAGTGCCAGGTGACTTGAAGCTGTCAAAAAATGCTACAGCGTATTTGATAGCTTCATTGAGTATTGCTATTAACAGCTCCCAGGGTTAAGCCGGTTTTGGATGATTTGGATTGTAAATTTGACGTACTCTTTCATTTTTGAACTTGGAGTCGAAACAACTACGCAGTCGAATGAACTTCTGCTAAATCGATTTTACGTCTTACTACTGCATTCAACCATCAGCTTTCGAGAATTTTCCGGTTATGAGGGGAGCAGCTACCTATAGGTTTTGTGCATTAAGGACCTCGAAACGGGGACCTAAGCAACAAATACAAGGACACACAATACCCGTACTGCTCGCATTATGAAGGCAAAGTCCAGAATGCGGAACATGCAACGATGGAATACCGAATATATGCGATGACCAGAAACTTTCTAGAAAGAAAAATTGGCGGCCAAGTTACACCGAGAACACTCATAGTGTTCATGTTTACGACGAGCGAAGCTTGGGATACAACAAGCGAAGTCATCACAAGCATAACGCAGCAACTGCGCCTGGAGGAACGAGCAGGGAGAAACGAGGAGCCTATAAACTCCGGCAACTGAGAAGGCGAAGGGAACGGGAGTCTAAATGCAAGCAAGCAACACATAGACGCACACCCAACTATACCCAGCGGGAAAAAGTAAGCGTTTCCAGAGGATGCACTATGTAAGCGCTTACTCTTCATAACTGGAGGAAGCTGCTTGTAAGCACTTACATAGTTATAATATTAAATGCTTCCTTTAGAAGCTCATAGAAAACATTTTAATATGACGTAGCTTGACAACTGTCTAGACAGCAGCTGGAACATTTTTCTTTACGCAATACGTTCTGTCAAAGATCATTCTTCAAGTGATTTTTGTGCAAAGTAGATCGTGGTGTTTTATTGCGGTTTATTGTTTGTTGGTTTTTAAAGTTTAATCCTACAGTAAGTGAACAATCTTTTATTTATTTATTAAAAAATCATTTCATTTCATTTTTAATGCATTTTTATTAAATTTTAATTCATTTTTACTTACTTCCTAGACAAAAAACGCTTAAAGCTAGCTTAACTAACTTAACTATGTTATTCTAACTTACTGGCTCTATACGGGTGCTCTAAGGTAAACCTAATACTTAAAACAATGTCTTTCGACGTAACCTAACTTAAATTCTTTATTCATTTCATTTACTTTTCTTAACTAAAATAATTACTAAGAAAAAATGTCTGCTTTTGTTTTAAAAAAAACTTAGTACATGAACTAATTTCTTTTTCTTATACATATATATGTACCTATATACAATACAACCTGATAAATTGGACCACCCTTGGGACCGAAGAAAAGTGGTACGATTAGGAGGTGGTCCCATTGTAGAGGTTCCTTCTTAATTGGACCGGTCCACTTACAAAGGTTTTTTCCTCATGCACACCTGTCCGTTAAGAGTGAAGTATTATACAGATGTATATGTACATAAAAAAACGATGCTATAAATTTCCAGAAAATACATTTGAATTAAACTTCGATTAAGAATTAAAAGAGAGGGAATTGTTTTAATATGTATGCATGTACATATTTAATTTAATTTTTTTGTTAAACAAATTTTGATTATGTACATATGTAAATTTTTTCATATTAAGTACATATGTACATAGGTACATGCATATGTGCATTTTTTTTACATTTTAATCTGTCTTAGAAAAAAAATAATTATTAATTTAATAATTTTTTTCTGAACCACAGCTGTATCCTTGAAACTTGTCAATAATTTTTGAGAACAACTATTTAAACATGTCCATATTTCGTCCAAAATTAATTTAAAAAATAATTTTCCGACCAGTCATTAGATGTCGCAACATTATCGTCCATAGTCAAGAAATCTTCTGGCGCCGCAGGTTCGGATATTATCTCCTCTGCAACCACATTGTTGACCTCTTCATCGAAAAACCCACATTTTTTAAAACAATTTGAAATGGTTATTGGAGTAACGTCTTCCCATGCATTTTTTAGCGAGCTGCAAGCGTTTAACACATTAATTTTAGCTGATAACTCCGATATGTTATTGGCCTCGTCTATGCATAAAATCAAGTGCTGCATAAGGTATTTTCTATAATGGGACTTCAAACTTTTTATGATGCCTTGATCAAGTGGATATAGATGCGAAGTTGTATTTACAAGAAAAAACTTCAGCTCGATGTTTTTTAATCCACTTACAACTTGTGACGGCGCATTGTCTGCAAAAAGGAAAACCTTCCGATTTTGCTTTTGCATTTTTTGTCAAAAATGGTTAGCCAGTCTTGAAACAAAGTGGAGTTCATCCAAGCCTTCTTGTTGCTCCTGCAGGTTATTCCCAATGCTTTTTCAATGTTTATATTTACTGGTTCTTTTTCTCCGACTGCGCTGCAAAGCAATGCTACTGTCAATCTTTCCTTTGAAAGCTTGCCACCACTGCATCTTTCATTTTTGAGTTGGAGTGATTTGAAGGTGTTGCTTTAAAAAATGGCGCGGTTTCATCCAAGTTAAAAATATTTTTTGGGTCATAGCCTTTACAGATGGTATTCAAAGTTTTTTTTGAAATCATCGCAAGTAGCAATATCAACATCGGCGCCTTCTCCACTTAGAATTTTAAACACAATGTTATGTCGCTTCTTAAATGCCTCAAGCCATCCATTGGAAGCAGTCAAATTTTCAATTTTAAGATTTGTTACTATAGCCAGTGTTTTTGCTTGGAGAATTGTACCAGATATTGGCACGATCTTTTGTCTAGGTAAGCAAAACCATTTGAATGTCAAAACATCAATTTCGGCAAAAGATACACATGATTTAATACGTTTCCTTTTCAAGCCAACAAATTTTTCAAATGACAATTTGATGTTCTCCTTCGCGCTCAAAGTTCTTTGGATTTGCGATTTGCTGGAATTAAATTTCTTTGCAAGATCTCTCTGAGACAAATGTTCAACTTCGAAACACTTTATAACTTCAACCTTTTTTCCAGATCAAGCCCACTGTAATTCTGTTTACTCATTTTACTTTAACTTTTTTAAAAAACGTATCACTTTATTGAAAATCGAAAAGAATCACTTTTAACAAATCAATTGCACTGACTGAAGAACTTCTGCCTATAACCAACATAAAAAATTCAAATTGTTTCATTTACCAACTAAACGAAAACTAAAATTAAGGAAATCACGAGCCACATAAAAATCGTCAAATCCCACATACATATTTCGTATTCCCTACGCCAATTAGACAGGTAAATACATTAAGCAACGCATGTTGTTTTAGTGGTCCAAGATCCGATTAGCAGGTGTCCCGATTATAGAGGAAAATTTGTATGTAAAATAGCAGGGAATGCATAAAGTGCGGTCAGAATAGGAGGTGGTCCGATTATAGAGTGTCCCGATTAGCAGGTTTTACGTATAAATAAAACTTAAAATCTACCTTAACATAATTCTTAAACTATCTTATTCTACCTTACTCTAATTACGTAATTAAATACGTACTTTTTATTTTTAAATCCAAGTGCTGTGCTTGGTTTTTTTTTCTGTTTTTTTCTTTAAAAACCTAACGTAAAACTACCTAAACCTAAGCTATGTAAGTCGGCTATACAAAAACTGTCAACTTTAAATAATCCCGAATTGCCCTTCATCGTTCACTCTGTTTCGGCTAGCCACCAGAATTGTCCGAACTGACGTTCTACGTTCTTCAGATCGCGACTTGATACCGCCCTACTGGAGATGCTCCACACTGCTGTGTGCGACGTCTCTGTCGTAGTTGAGTCGCCTATCAACAGCTGTCCGAGAAACATGGAAGATTAGCGGCACCGCCAATCTGTCCTGGATCATACTAAGTCTCTTTGTAAGGGCTCTAGCCAGAGCAGCATCTATATGTTTGTCAAAATAGAGATATTGATTTAACCAGAGCCCCAGGTATCTGACCACACTCCGACACGCAAGTGGTTTTGGTGGAATGGTTTCCGATTTCTGGAAGTTGATTTTCAGCTTCCAATCATAGCAAAATCGTTAAGTCTTATCGAAGTCACGTTGCAAGAGAAGAGCAATGACCTCGATTTTTGGTCCTGATCTGTATGCGATCAAGTCGTCTGAAAACGCTATGGCATGGTGAACTGATTCTATGAGACCGCTCGTGTTGAATGTTGAAAAGGATCGGTGAATTCACCGCACCTTGTTGCAGACCCTTTTTAATTTGAAAAATTTCACAATGAACTGTTTACTGGTAGGCATGTTGTAAAGTATGTACAGCAGTGGTTTGCTTATGCCTAACCTGCTCAGCTTGTAGAAGAGTCCCTCTACTCGTAACCATACGGTGTCGGAAGGCCTTCTCCAAGTCAATCTGGCAGACACCCGTGGATATCCGATACCAATTTAGACGCGGCATGTACGAGTATTGTATCATGCCTCACCTTAAAACCGAATTGGTTATCCGGAATTATTTTGTTGTCCTCAGACCTTGGGGGTGGATTGTATCTCTGTTGTTTTCCAATGCGCTGGATAATGTGCATTATTCAGTGCATTGTAAAACAGAGTGGCGTAAATGTCCACCGCTTCTAGAGGGAGATGCCGAAGCACAAAGTTCGAGACTCCATCGATTCCCACAGATTTCTTCCTCCTCAATGTCGATCACTTGGAGCTCCACCTTCGATATGTACGGGGGAACTACACTTTCATCGGCGATGACATTCTTTGCCATGTTATTGTCATTGAACTCGGTAAAACCTATGTTCTCAGATCGCCAGTGCTCTATATTATTTCGAAGGTAGAAGTTGGGCACAAGGATGCGTTTTTCCAGGTCGTAGTTCGGGCAAATTGTCCATAGTTTAGGGGATCTTAAGACGTGGAAGGTCGTTTTTATTCTGCCTCCGAACAATTTTATTTATTGCGGGAACATACTCGGGTTGTTGGCTTTTACAGCCCGAATTTTGTTGTTCCAATGCAAATTTACAGAAAGTCTGTAGTTATGCCTGATTAATTTATTAAAAAATATAAAACATTGGATGACGTATAATTAAGCATAAGGAGCGCTTCATTCTAATCTGTCCATAAGCGCTTACAGAGACTAATCCAGTTATTTCTAATCCAGACTATGCGTCTTCAGAAATATTATTTTCCGAAAGTCTTATTATAGAAATCCTATAGAAGGGAGAATAATGGTTGATATACACTATTTCTTCAACGAATTGAAAAAAGTTGATCAACACTGCCCCGAATTCGGTTGAAGTTTGAACATTTTACCATCGTCAACGAAATTAAAATAGGCTTTGAGAGTGGAATTATTCCGAAATGCAATATGTGCAATAATTAATTACGAGTATCGTTAAACGAAAAAAAGGCTAATAACACACTCGATGGTAATAACGCTGCTGTTCTAGGTATATCAAGTAGCGGTTGTGTGAATGATGAGGCTGGTGCTGCAAAAGAACGCGACGATGTTAACCATAATGGATGGAATTTCTTTTATTACAGTTGTAGTTGATGCTTGTTGGAGCGAAAATCACTCGCGAATTAAGACGAGTAAATTGAAGGTCTAAATAAAGTCACAGCGGACCATCAACACAATGGAACCTGACAATGCTTTCTAATGGGGATAGTAGTTCTTATCAGAAAGGTATTACAAATAAACCATATAACGGAAGAAAAATTGCCAAAAAGCTTTCATAATAATTTTGAGGCGCTGACTAAAGTCTGCAAAACAGAGCTTAGAGGTGCTATAAACACAAAAATTGAAAGGATTAGGAAGGATATTTTAAGTGCGAATAAATTCAGACAACAATGATGTGTTTCAGAAGCTGTGGCCATACAATGGATTAAAAAAGAAATATGAAATGTTGTCCATCATGTTTTTGGTGGTCATAAAAACTGTCCGTTTTACATGAATAGAAATTGCAATAAGAAAGTGGTTGATTTAATTATGACAATTAAGAGTAATGGAATTTATGATTCAGTTATGACTCCTACGAGAAGTCTCGTAACTTACCATAACACTACAATTTCATCGTTGCAATGGATATTCAAACAGGAAATTAATATTAATTTACTTACGCATGTCCGTTTCATATGCAGTTGCTAAATATAGGTTAACAAAGTCCAATTCTTTTGGAAAATAAAAAAATATTAATTTTTCGTCAATTAATATAAATTTTTAAATGTAATTTTATGCGAACATAACAAACGTTTCTTTAGTAAATGTCCATATTTAAAGGTAATAAAAGTAGGTTAACAAGAAATTAATAGCCATAGTGCCGGCCTTGCAATTGAGACATGTTAGCCAATCTGGTTGGCATATTACGGGTGTACTTTTTGCACTCATCCGGGGTTATTTTCGCCCACTCTGACTCGATTAGAGATCTTAATTCCGACAGATTACGAGGAGACTTCTTAGCAATCCTCTGCGGGGGCCATTCCAGACTATTAATGTTGTTGTCTTGAATGTATTCTAAGACGATTTTTGCACGATGGATTGGGGCATTGTCCTACTGCAGGATACAATCACCTCCAATAAGCCTTTGTTGTTCAAGTATTATTACATCTTTTAGAATATTTAAGTAGACTGCACCTGTGACTCTTTCTTCCAGTACAACAAATTTGCCGACCCCGTTAGAGCAATTCCTTTATTTTGACCTTTAAAAGTTGATTTAACACATTTGTATGCTAGTACTTCCTTACATTTTGTTTTGGCAAAAACACTTTCTACAAAGTCATAGCAAAGCGCGCCGGATATTTGCTAGCAGGCATATACAACTGAAACATCTTGACTACGTTGACGATATGTACTTACTCTCTCATAGAATTATTGTGCATCCGTGCTGTTATATGGATGCAGCATGTGAAAAAAAAGCTGCAAACGTTTGTTAACAGGTGCCTGCGCAAAATCTTAAGGATTTTTTGGCTCAACCGTATCTCTAACGAACACCTCCACCAGGAACCAATAGGTACAACCATTTAACGACTGAAGTGACATTGATTGGTTACACATTCTGAAAAGGTGACAGTTCCATAGCTAACCATTCTATGCAATGGAACTCATTAACGCAGGATGGCAGAATACCTGGCGGTTCGAGGCTTGACAGTTAGAGGAAAGTTGGGGAGAGTTGAGATACATTACCAGAAACCGTACACGATGGAGCGTAGACCTAATAGAGGTCATAGGACCCATAAGGCGATACAGGACATAAGCAAAGTAAGAACCTATCTCCCTATAAGTAAGAAAAGAAAAATTGAAACTCATTCATACCTACATCTATCAGTATACCTATATTATGTTCTTTTTTGTTTCTCGTTTTTTTCGCCTAATATATTGGTTCATTTATTTGTAAATAAACTTAAATTTTCGAACAATTCTCTATTCGAACTATCGTCTAACTTATTTCTTTGTGATTCTGCTCCCAGATATGTTCCAATTTGAGTTCGACTTTTTGGGCAGAGGCCACTTAAAATTGAAAATCGTTTCTGAGTACGAATATTTCAAAAACGGAATGTCTAAGTTTTGAAATTCTCTATAAGATGGATGACAAAATTTTAAAAATTTTCGAAAATTGTATGTACGCAATCCTCCAAAATTTTCGACTTTACTAGAAGTTAATGAAGATTTTTCTTCAGTGCTAATTTTCTGAATGTATAAATGAACTATTCGTAAATATGGACAATCGAATTCACTCGATAGTACCCAGTACTCGTATCAGCCCATAAAATAGTCTACCTATCGATCTCACACATAAAAAAAATCTTAAAGAACAAAGAAACTCATATTTCTAAAGAGATAACGATTTTCGGTATCCGTGTAGATAAAAGTGATAACAGATTAAAATATATCAGGCAAACATTCAGGCCGAATGGAAATTACAAACAGGCAATGCATGGATGGCAAATGACTAACAAAGGCCTCGTAGAAGCAACATCTCCCGATAGACGTTGGTTCGCTAAATAACGAGAGAGAGCCACTGTAGCTGAAGATCTTGCAGCTCTGATAGTAAGACCTCCTCGTGGTGCCATCTGGGAATTTTTTCGGAAATTGCGAACGGGAGAGAACGAGAGCGAGTTGCAACCGACAGCAAGGAAAAAACATAGTGCATCATGAAATTAAAAGACTGGTTAGTTCAATCCGGATTCAATACAAAACAGTAGAGAAATTCGAAGCAGTGAGGAGGACGATGGGAAACAAAAACGAACTCTCATCCCAAAATACCTGGACGGAAGAAATAAGCCACAGTGAGATCCTCAGTAGTGGGAAGGATAGCACTAGCGGTCCCACACGGAGTCCCGCACAGAATATCGGAAGGTGGGCAACAGCCACAAATAAAAGGAGTAGAGACTCGACCACCAAGCCAAAAGGGAAATCGAGTCCACAAAAATGGCATTTGCCTTAGCCAAAAAGAAAAGAATCGGAGTCACAGGTGGGCGGGGTATCGGCGAACCCTGACCGAGAACGAACAAAGACGAAGAGGAAAGAGACGAGATTGCAGATAAGACAACCAACCCGTCCCGATGCACTTGTGATAAAGGCAACAAGCGATCTTTCTTAAGGGAAGGTAAAAACAGACTCCTCACTGAAGGAGCTGGGAGAAAATGTTGACCACGTCCGGAAGACTGCGAGAGGAGACTTATTGTTGCAGCAGACGCCCAAACTTCGGACTTCCAGCAAATACTGGAGAAGATTCACAACCTTGATGAAATTACGGCCATGGTAGAATTTGAACGAATAGTTGACAACATCACAACCACTGCAAGAGGAAGACCGCGTCGCCATTGCAGGTGATTTCAACGCGGGGGCTGTATAATGTGGGTCACGTACCAGAGGCCAGAAGAAGAACACCCCTGGAAGTGTTTGCATCGCTGCACATAGTTCTCGCGAATTCCGGGAACGATTGCGAGACTCAATGCTTACGTACCTTCTGAGTCTTGGTGTGGTTCGAATTCAACATGCACCATCCTAATGACCATTTAGAATTTTTCCGAAATCAGTATCTACATTTTTTATGGCAAAATCTCATCGGTGAGATGTTCTGCTGATGAAATCCTTATAAAGTTATTTATCCGCAGAAGTTAGGCAACTTGTTGGTAAAGAAATCCTGCGCTTGCATGTGATAACAACTTCTCTTATTCAAGAAAATTGCTTGTGTCTGCATTAAATTTATATTTATGACACGGGTTGTTTTTCTTATAGCTCCCGATCCCTGAAATAGGCCCTGGAGGATCGCGACCCACATTTTGCTAACCCCTGTCTTAGGATATAAACTTCGGACCGAAACCACTCAACCACTCAAAACCCACAATTATAGCAAATTTGTTAACATTGTTGGGAAAAAGGAGTAGAGGTAAGACAGTGCTAGAATTCTGGAATCTGCTGATAACCTTATCAATAACTCGTATTCGTTGGAAATTAGTCATAGAAGGCTAGCACGATGATCATTTAAAACACGATTACATTCAGTCATTACACAGGCCCTGACATGGTATGTCTTCAATTCTCTCGATTTCTCTAATGATTTTTTTTTTTTTTTTTTCTGTAGCAGATTTGAGAATATGGTCACCTTTCAGACAAACGATGAACTTTACTTCATCGTACACGCGTGCCTAGTCCACCATCCATGAACTCAATTTTCCGCAGAAAATAAAAAATCTCTTGGAAATGAGATTCTTTTTCCTCTTTGGTCAACGCTGCATACCTACGAGTACTCCTTTATATCGAAAATTCCATTTCCGCTTAATCAAAGTGTCAGGTGCACATACATATATATTCCCGGCGACAATATGTACATATGTATATTCCCATCTCTTTCTCTCAGTTCACCTTCCAAATAACATGAAATGTCAGAAAAATTACAAAAATGTCAACATTCGTCGTTGGCAGAATTCTACTATGCCAACGAATAGCACAGTGCACGGTTTGTGGGTACAGAGCTTCCGGTAGCTTATTTCAGTAACATATGCTTGGGGGCGAGTAGGACACCGACACCGACGACACCACCGACAACGAGGACCACCACCAAGCGCCTGTATGGTATGATCTTGATATGCCGATAAACGGGCTGTGATACGGTCATGGAGAAAATTACTGCATTGTGTCTCGTTTAATGGTGTCACACGATAAGTATCTGCGCGTGGTGGTAAATTGCATTTAATAATTTCAAACTCTTCACATTGCCACAGCCGCCCCACATAAACACTCCCCGCTCCTGCCACCCCCACTACACAGAAGTTTGACTTGATTCGAGCGAGTGAGGAAAGACCAACAAGCCAGGATACGATGGCATTATTCTCAAGCATTCATTTACGGCTTTTATACAACCTGACGGGCAAACCCATTAGCCAGAGGACAAAAGGCAATTAACAGCGTCCCATCCTTGCTATCTCGCGTAATTTCTGATCCCTTTTCGTTTGATTATTCATGGCACGGGGATGAAGTAGTGCTGCTCCTGTGTTGGACTCGGGATTTAGTTACTCGTGCAATAACCTTTTTGATTAACTAACTGGATTTTCAAGTTAACAGAAAAACAGCGTAAAGCTTTTGCACGCTAGGGTGGCAGTGTAATCACATTGGCTAAATCAATTAGGTTCGCACCAATTTGGTGTCAAGTCCACGACATTTCCAAATCAAACCAAAAATATCTGCAGGTTTTTTTCTATAATTAATATAGGAGCCCACTCTTTCTCTCAAGGACACAAAGAAAAGTATTGAACGCCAAAAAAAAACGGCCTTCACCTCCGAATCTATTTTTGACTCACTAATCATCCAATCAACCCTCCACCCTTGCGATCAAGAAGATGTTAATAGGGTTTTTTTTGTATGCTAAGGGTGAGATAAAGTTGGACAGGTTTGTTGAAAGAACGCCAGCTACACGTTACGAACAGGAGCAAAAAAAAAAACTTTTTCTACTCCAACACCTGTCTACGCGAGGAGCAGAGTCTGTATTTGAAAGACAACAATGTCTTTGGTGCGATTTTGACGGTTTTCTTCTGCACTGTTTTTTTATTTTGATTTTTTTTGTAGTGCCCACCACCCGACTTGTAAAGTTTTTCCATTTTGGCAGTATAGGCGAAGGAATCGATTTTCTCCCTGTCTGAGTATGCAAATTATTTTATTTTCAATTTTCGACAGTTTTGGAATCATTTTTGAGTTGGGGCTGGATGAGGAAGGATTTGTCGTCGTAATGTTATTTTTTTCCTGCGCGCTGGAAAAAGTTTGTCGGAAACTTATTTAAGCGCTCGTAATTAGAAGTGATTGATAAAGGATTTCCAGGAGAAATTTGTGGGTGCTTGGTTGACTTTAATTGAAGGAACACCGGTACTGAAGCTCATCAGTCATCCATCTGTATGTGAATGTGGTGTAGTCAAATATAATGCCTTTTGCTGAACAGATGGCCATATCAACAGTAGGTCACTCTTCCAGCTATCTGGACTTTTGGGTTGACATAAATGGAAATGAACTAATGACTGACTGATGCACATGGATTGAGGCAGCGAGAGATAGTGTAACATAAGAGATTTGCATACATTTTCGTTTCTTGGGTGCTGCACAGTTGTGACAGTTGTTGTAGAAACGAAAAATAGTCGTTATGATGGATGGGGTTTTAATTGGCTTGGGATTTAGCACTTTCAGGAGTTTTGGGTAATCCATTCATTAGTGAAAATAATAGTCCATAGTGTTGTATAGCTCAAAGAGTTGGTGTTAAAGCTAATGTCCAATTTTCCAATCTGTTTTCAAAATCAATTAAATGTTGTTTTCAATAGAATTGTTAGATCTGGAAATATATTTAAAAAAAACAAATTAATTGTCGAACTAAATACATTTTAATTTTTTTTTTTATAAATTGCGCTCGCCAAAAGGGATATGAATACTCTTATATTATTTTAGGGCACGGGCGTTTGTAGATAGGCAGAGAGAGAGAGAAAGAAAGAAAGTTTGGTGTAGTGGTTGGAAACTCAGGTGGTATTAAGTTTCTGTAAATTCCATCGGTAGCGTCCAGATAACTGGAGAACAATTTTATTTTGCTGTTATTATCGTTGCTTATGATTCACAGTACTTTTTCCGTCCTCCTGATATCATCATGATCAAGTTGCATTTTCAGCCATATGACCACCCTACTATCATGCTTTCGCAGTAGAGTTGACACCAGCTTTTTTTCGCAACTGATCGACTTTTTAATTTATTGCATACAAAATAAATAGATGATTCTTGACATCAGGTTTTGAACTGTGAACCTGCAGCATGACAAGCGATGACGTTACCACTACACCACCATCGCCCCTAATACATTTCAATTCCAACAACGTACTAGATTATTTGATGGAAAGTAAAAGATAAGATATTAAGTTGGTTGTAATATTATTTGTTGTTTTCTTTTAAAGAAAATTAGATAGAAACCGATTGTTTCACTTACACGTATAGCGATATTGAAGCCGAGCAATGTATTCCCTAGACTGACGTTTCCTGAAGTGCAGACGAATAGCACTAAGCTGTTGCCAACGACTGAGACGAGACACATTATTGACATCAGGCCCCACAAACAAAGTGAAACGGTTGCCCAGTACCTGCTCATCACTTGGATCTGCTGTCAATGGCATTAGAGGTCGCGAATTGAGTACAACCTCTATTTCAGCCGTTATCGTTGAAAGCTCTTCAAAGGTAAATGTAGAAGAGTTGCACATTTTGATCAAAAGACTCTTCGCAAACTTGACAGCTGACTCCCATAACCCGCCAAAATGAGGAGAACGTGGTGGTATGTGATGGAACTCGATGCATCTTCTGTGCAAATTCTCAAAATCGACTATTGGGTGTCACAAAATTGTTTTCGAAGCTCTGCCTATTAATTTTTTGTTCCCACAAAATTTATGGCAGATACCGCGTCTAGCCATGAATTTTCTCAGGCAGCTAGAAATCCACTCGATCACAGGTTCAAAACGATCTCCAAATGAACGGCTTTTGTAGGGAAACACACGTTGTAATAAGATATCCTCGAGATTTCGGTAGTATAAAAACGGCCGCAAAATTCCACACCGGAAGTTAGAAATGGTCGTTCACTCTTGGAACTCTTGAAGCCGGAAGATCACCCAATATTTGTTCTCGCAATTTTGGCCGCGTTCGAAAGCATCGATGATCCAAAATCTCTGCATTGAAATTGATACCAACGCATGATAATTTTTTAAGTGTTAGTGATTAAGGTAGATTATTATAAACATACGGGATTTTGGCAGCATAATTGGGTGCTTAGTATCATACATTAACTCTGACCGTTCCAGACGACTACCAACACGTATTAAAGTTACTAGAGGATCGAACTGAAGAAATGTTTTAAGTTTCCTTATGTGGCTTTTAGCACTAATGAAACTATTTTTTGACTGACTCGATATTTCATCTTTAAAGCCACTTCTCGTAATAATGATAAAAATACTACTTTTAATAAAGCAGCCTCATACTCATCAACCCAGAATTCAGCCAGCAACAATTTTCCATTTTGACGCTTTCGAATGAGCCCAGAAGAAGATGAACCAGCTTAAAGAGCAGTAACAACACGCACAATTCCAACCTGGGCAAACTTTGAGTAGACAGAGGTGCTTAGAAGATTAACAGATATCTATCCTAGTAAATCTTCTGTAGGACGTAGAGGCAACATCTGAATGTCCTCAGTGACGTACATATACGAGAACAAATTATAAGGAACATCATCTTTAAAAAATATGTATCTTAGAATACGCACCATTCTTCTTTCAGATCATCAGCAACTTCATCATCCTAGTCCACAGTCGCTGCGGAAATAATTTTTCTTACATAGTAACTGTCTGCACTGATTCTAATGGATTAACAAACTAAAGTTCATCCTTCGTAGGCTCCAATACTATACCAAGGGCCTTGAAAACATCACTGCTATTCATCTTCAATGGTGTCTCATGATCTGAGACTCTTGTCCATCATCTTCCTATCATCCGAAAATCATTTTTTTAATTCAAGTCCAGCGATGCCATTGATTCGATCTGGGAACGAATCTCATCGGCTTCCTCCGACAACCCAAGTGGAAATTTGTCACGGTGTTTCTTAGCCAAATACAATAAACATCGTGTGCCATGATATAGTGCTGATGATGTGCCATATGTAACCGTAGTCAACCGGAAAACTTAAATGTCTGTATTTATATTTTGTCGCCTCAAAATTCCCGAACGAATACTTGCCTGCACAAGACAATGGAATACGCAATGATGCAATACAAATCCTATTGCACTGTTGGACCCACCATTAAGATGTTGTTCAATAAAACGTTGGATGATGTTCAACAGGACGCATCGAAAACAACTCTCAATTTAGTTGACGAATTGTTGCGACGAAGAACAAATTAATGCGGCGATAGTATCGAATATTTCGAACCACATCTGGTGATACAGCTCCCTTTTGTCCCAAGGAAAGACACGTACTGATGCTTTATTTCTACCGATTTTTTGAGGCTTTTATCTATACTTAAAAAACGCCTTCTGCAATTCTCATTGGATTGCATGGGATGCTAGGATTATCTTTTTCATCATCTAATTGCACTTCTAGTCTGCAATCAGGTCGTTGCTGAATGCTGTTGCATGGCACGTTCTCACATGCAATTTGTTCTTCAGTCTAGTTTGAAGAATTGGATTCGACTTCTTCTATTAACAAAAACCTTTCTTGCACCCGCAAAGACTTGATATTTCCGATTCTACTTAGTTCTCCGATGAAATCATTGCGTTTCAAACACAGCCTTTAAGCCAAGTGCTCCGACGTAGCTAATACGTAGCCATTCGCATACCTTTGCGTGCCTGTGGAATGCAATATAGCCGATGTGACATGTGCAATAGGAGCACTCGTACCAGGATTTGAGCTAGAAGTGCTGTACTGACTTGTAATTGTAGGTGTTGAACTTGGAGATATCAATTGAAAGCGATGCAGTATTGAATTATGTGACTTTGGGATATAACAAGGTAGTGATTTGAGTCGATGTTGACCGCTCGGAAGGTTCGGACATCCAGAATGCTGGAGGTATGCCTTGCGCTGATCACAATGTAATCAATTTGATTTATCGTTTCATGATCGGTAGACCACCATGTCCCCTTGTGAATGTTCACATTCACATTTTGCATTTTGTCCTGCTGCAAAGTCAATTAGCCTAAATCCGTTTCTGGACGTGGTGTCGTGTAGGGTATGTTTACCAACTGTCCTACCAAAGATCTCCTCCTTTCCTAT
The DNA here is from genome assembly GCA_963082735.1 of Pocota personata. Taxonomy (NCBI): domain Eukaryota; kingdom Metazoa; phylum Arthropoda; class Insecta; order Diptera; family Syrphidae; genus Pocota; species Pocota personata. The sequence goes on along the minus strand of OY720430.1, from coordinate 134,029,148 downwards.
TTTGATATATCTAGGACATTGCTCATAGGTTTCGTCGAGAACCTCTTAGCAACACTCTTTGGTGGCGTCGTCCTTGCCCTCTGTGGGGGAATGAGAGCTTAATGCTCGCTTACATGTCGGAAGCTTAAGACTTCTTGCTTAATCTGCCGTTTATGACAATGATCTTTGTAGCAATCACCACAGTAAATGTTACAGTTTTTCATCCTCCTTTTGTCCATCCAATTCCATCGAACTTCCTGGGTGGCGGTTTTATTTTCTTTATAGCAGTCTAGGGCCTCTGCTATTTCTTGGTTCCCAGTAACCCACTACGTGGATGCCAGCGCTGCCGTTGGTCCTTTAAAAACTCCTCCGCCATCTCTTCTTGTACAGACCCAGCAATTTTCATTATACGCCTGATCTCCAAATATGTCGAAGTAGCTCATATAAGGTGCTCACTGAGTAACTAGAATTCTTCCGTTGGTGCCTAAATGCAGGAAGGAGGGTGTCTTAGTGCAAACACCCTTCACCTTCGCTGCGTTTACCAAGACGTCCCACAGGGGTTTAACCCCATCTTTCGCCAAGGTACTCGACACTCGGGGGTTCACCTCGTGGAGTTAAGAGTAGGAGTTGGTAGATAGTGGACAAGATGTAGATGCTCATGTCTGCATTCTGAACAAGCCCTACGTTTACAGTACACCTTAATTTTCCTTCCAAAACTTTAAAACCCTAAATTAACTAAATCAATCTTTAAGTAGTGTTTAAGAAAAGACAAGCCTTTAAAAGTCATGTCAATTGCTTCATTGGTCAACATCATCACATTTCCTTCTACCGCTTTGCCTCTGTTTTAACATTAATTTCACTTGAGAAACGATAATTCCTCTTTGCGTCAGGCTTCAATGTCTTTGCAGTTATCTCTCAAGCCAAATGATAAATTTCCACATCTCACCCCTCCATTCTCCACATCCGAATTCGTGTTTCTCACTCAAACACTGAATGATTGATACGAGTAATGTACTCCTTACATTCTCTTAAGGAGTTCTATCCAAATAGTATAGAGAGCTACAGAGAAACATGTTCTGTGCCTGTCTGAAATTCCGTTTGACAGCGCATAATTCTAGACGGATACACTTTAAGGGTCCTCCCATGTGGACTAGTGACTGCTGTGGCAATAATTTGACAGAATCTCAACCACATCATCATACTCTGTGGCAATGTGCATTTTGTATTGAGAATTAACTGGATAAGGATGCGGAATGTATTAATATTGAATTAAATGAGGATGTTTTAAATAAAATATCTCGCACCACTAAGAGGACAAGCAATTTAAAATTTCGAGAGAGAGGAACATTTTAAATGTGGGCTACGCGTACGTGATGCGGAATGATAAATTTGTGGGGTAAGCCATGTCGGGACTTGCTCTGTGTCAGAGTTGTAATTAGACTGGAACAGAATATAACGAATATATAATTTAAAATTTGTTAAGTCACGTACTTGCAATGAGATTTTTCTTTTTCGTATTTTTATTCAGTATAGAAACGTGGAAGGACATACACTGCGATGATTTACGTGGGGTAGGGAGGCATTGTTTTAAGAAATGACTAATTCGATGGTCTACGAAGTCTGAGAGGTATTTTTATTTTAAGATCCACATTGATCCATCTACGGAGTTAAATGGTAATGCATCTATTCTCTAACGGTGTTTCATGAACTTACTTATTTTGTGAATCTCAAACTGTCGTCGATCTAGTTAAACACAGTAAATTCTTATACTGGACTTGCCTTTCTGATTTCTTTGCTTTTGAAAAGCCCAAGAAGGCAGTTTAAGCTTTAATCGCCATAATTAAGACTTTCAACTTTGACGCATTTCGTCCAAGGAGTTTTTGCAAGCACACTGTTTAAATGACAATTTTTTTTTTCGGTCTAATTTTCCTCGATCTAATGAGAAATCAGCTTAAATGCTATTTAATTGCTTTTGATATTGGATACGCAGTAGTACTTAGATCAAGCTTAGATGGTTCTCGATCCACATAGAGCAATCAATCATTTTGAACTTGGTACAGTCGCTTGTTGTCAGTGGCAGTTGATTTTTGAGAAGTATAAACATTAAGAAGTGCACGACAGTACATTGCAACTTAATTGTAAATAGACGTCTCGTTTTTAGAAAAAATAGTTTTATGCTTTTTCGAGATATTCCCTGAATGAAAAATCTTCTCTGACTTTGCGAGTAAGTTCCTTGTTTAAAACAGGTTTGAATCAGTATTCATTCTGGCACCCCAAGTTCTCCAGCAACGTTGGCACTTACTCGTACTGACAGAACTACGAGTAGATAGCATTGTCTGAAAGTCATGAAATTTGAGTAATATCACCCGCGGAGATTTAAAAATCTTCAAAAACAAGCTTGCTCAAATTTGGGCTATCAGTTTAGCCTAGCTGCAGATGATTATTTATAAAAATCATTAAAATCAAATAGAGTTGAGGTAAGGTTTGGGAATTTGGGAATCACTATCTCGTTACATAGATCAAATCAGCCTCCCGTACAAAGAAATCGCTCTTTGCGCATTCCACGACAAACCTACTACCAGATGGGTTAGGACTATGCTGCATAGCCGCATAATAACATCTTCGTCAGGAGAGGTCTCTGTGACGGTCTCCGCGGCTAAAGGCTGCTTCCAGGGCGGCGTGCTCTTGCCTCTCTTATGGTTGCTCGTGGTGGATGATTTATTGAATAGACTTAGTAGTTTAGGCTATGCAGATAATCTTGTGATCATCATCAAAGGCAAACATGAAGACAATGTGTGTCTACTCATGCAAAATGCACTCCTTATAGTCTCGGACTGGTGTGCTGGCGAGGGATTATCGCAAGGCAGTCGTACCGTTTACAAGAAGGAGAACACTGAACATTGGTTCAGTGACTCTAAATGGCACAACCATTCGTTTTTCTAATGAGGTAAAATATCTAGGAATTGTCTTGGACAAGAAACTTAACTGGAACTGCAACGTTAGGTATAAAATTGCCACGGCGACCGCCGCCATGTGGCCTGTCGCCGTATGTATGGCAAAATCTGGGGTCTGTCCCCAAAGGTCATATTCTGGTTGTATACCACGGTGGTAAGACCCATCCTTACATACACGTCCGTTGTCTGGTGAACGAAAACAGTTTACAATATTTGGGGCGATACAATAAAGTAAAATTGTGGTGGGTTCCGGGTCATGTAGACGTTGACGGCAACGAAACTGTAGATCTGCTAGCCAGAAAAGGTTTCTCTGAGTTGTTCATTGGATCTGAATCCTTTTGCGGAATATCGAATTCTGCCTTTAAACTGACCCACTGGAATGACTCCCAAGGTCGCAGACAAGCTAAAAGAGCTGTCCAACCCTCCCAAAAAAAGCTGTTCATATCCTAAAATATAGCAGAAATGACATAAGAAGGCTTGTGAGCTTCCTCACTGGTCACTGTCAATTGCTCTACCACCTAAATAAAATGAGAATTTCAGAGGATATCATCTGCCACCTCTGCCTAGAAGAGGACGAAACTGCAAAACACGCACTATGTGAGTGTTTAGCTCTGTATAGAAGTAGGAGAAGCTTCTTCCTTAAAGAGATAATATCTCCATTAGACTTAAGAAATTCCTCCGCAGCCGTAATTATAGCTTTCGTAAGGAAATTAGAAGTACTGCTGCCCTAAAAAGTGGCCTCTGGCACAATAGATCATTCTGGTCGCAGTGCCTAAACACCATTTGGGCGTGGCCACTTTCCTGTTAAAAAAAAGAAAATAACATTTGGGAATGCAGTATTTGCCACCTTATGACCCACAGTTTGAAACAAAATCAAAATGTTGTTCGTCGAGTATGAAAAATGTTTCAATGAACAAATTAACATTACTTTTAAATTGGTGAGTACCGACAAAATAGAGAATTCGTAGCACGATAGTACTGATCCGGTCGTTTGCAGCATCAAACAATTGTTCGCGACAGTTGTCTGAACAAATTTGTTCCAAATAATTGTTTCGACCTGTGCTTAAGAGTCAGTCTTTTTAAATTGCTTATGAGTATTAAGCAATGTGAATCTAAATTCGAATGGACTATCTAATAATGAACAGGAGAACATTTAAACAATTTTCAATCGTCCAATTATGCCCGATTTCCTTCCTTCATTTACCATCGACTGTCTGCTTTTTCCGTATGTTTAACCGAATATTATTAAATTTCATCCGTGGTGCATCATTTATCCTTTGGGAATGCGAAATTATATTTTTTTTTTCCACGAACAAATATTTCGTTAGCTGCATTATCTATTAACGTTTCTATTGGCAACCAATGGTGCTGACATCAAAATCCTATACCAGAAATACATCCTCGAAATTTCGAAGGCAAAATGTGATATTCAACTGCTTTGGCTATCAGCAGTAGCTACAACATTTTCTGGGAACCTACTGAAACCATATAATTGCACGTTATAAAATTCCAGTCATGTTTTGGCCCTAACGAACCACAGACATATACACACATTCCCTGTCTGGAAGGGAAGCTTCACACAAACGAACCACAGAATTTGACCAACTGACGAAACCCAAACAAAACCTGCCACAAAACTATATATATACAAATGGACTGACTAAATGTAGTAAGAAAATTGAGCTCTGTGCGTCTTTTAACTTGAAAGAGAAAATCAGGATGAGCTCTCGATAATGATGGTAACTAACGACTTTTAAAGGCATATTTTTGGTTATCTAAAATGGGGATGATTTCAAATTTACAGCTCCTACTTAAGTAAACGTTGCCGAATAACTTAATTACTCCAGTCATGAAAATAACTGAAATTGGTGCTGAGTCATGCATTAAGTTAGAAAGGCAAGGCAAATGTAAGTATGGTGCCGCTCATCACCCATCAACGGACTTTAACAACCCATTTTCATTTTAATAAAACTTATCAAATGGTATTTGAAAATTTACCTTGTTACAGTACCATCACTCGAATCAACTTTGTCATACTCGTATTCACCTGAGCAATTCCAGAAGTTTACCCTTTCCTTTCGCTAGGCGAAGAGTGGAAGAAAAAACTTTTTTTCTATATTATGCAGTTAAAAAGGATACAATAACTTTTCTGAAGAGATTGTTAGCCATGTCGAATAAAGCCAGGGATGCCTTTTCAATTTTTACAGCTACAAGTTTAATCCGTGATTAGTGATGTCTTTTTGCCATAAAGATATTTGCAAAGATATCAAATGTGCAAATTGTAAAATATTCTCTACCAAATTATCAACGTAAACATAATGAGAACGTTCCTTAATTGAAGTTCGAGTTTCTCCTTGGCGTCTTTCTATTCGGCAAAGTTAAATGGAAAAATTAAATGTAATCTTCTATAGTCAATTTTGTAGCACTTACAACGTGTCTATCATCTCGTTAAAAAAAAAAATGTTCCGTCGCTGCATCTTTCAACGCTGCACTGCACATCCACTCAGGTTGTGAAAATAATTTTCACAAGACGGTTTGGGGGTTGAATGAAATTATGCATTCAGAATTTTAATGGGGTAAAGTGGAAATTAAAAAATAACACAAACAAACCGAACAAGTTCCACGTTGTCCTTATTTGCACATGCATAAGTGTGCATTTCCTGTACACAAAAAATTGCAATAATACTCGTAATAATAACAACTGAAAACTTGTAATCGTGGCCACTGTAAAAAATATACAGAGAGTGGAAAAGAACGCAAAATAAAAAAGTAAAACTTTGCTGAATTAATGAATTAATTAATGAACATAAAATGGACACTCGGCTGAAAAAAAAATGCAGTCAGGCAGGTCAGCATTAAATGAAAAAAGTAAGGATCTGCGAAGAAGAATGACTGAAATGAAAATATTTTCTTTTTAAACATAATGGTCGGCGAATAGAATAGAATACAAACGTTGCCTTAACAGGGGTTGAACTGAATTTTGTTAAAAAGTAACTGAAGTTGAAATTTTGGTGAACTACGATACGCCAGACGGAGTGAACCAAAGCTAAAGTTGGAGTCATGAACTTAAGGTTTTTAGTCAATAGTAGTTGCGTCGTTGGGGATTTTTCGACATCGTGTATCAACTCGAATAATATTTTCTCGGTGCTTCAGTATTAAGTTTAGCCAAACCACTTTCAGCTTCTTCGTATCAGCTAAATTCTCGTACTCTGACCACACAATTAAAGAAAAAACTCCTTAAAAAAAGTATGGCAATACGAGAAAGCCAACTGGAGCGGTCTCAATAGCTTCTTTAGGAGTCTTTACTGGCCGCTATGCTTCCTCGATAGCGACGTGGATGCCGCTGCTGATATGATCACTAACACTTTATTCTTAACAGAATAAAGAGCATTAAACCTAAGGCAAACTCGTGGTTTGACCAGAGCTGTAAAGAGGCTATCAGGTTAAAAGAGGTAAGTTTTAAGTCTTATAAAGCCAACAAATCTGAGGAAAACCGAAAGAAGTTTAAACAAGCCAGAAAAGACAGCAATGCCCATAGTCGACGTGTAAAATTCTTACATGACCAAGAATTGAGGCAAAAAATCCTACAATGTCCCAAAGGTAGTAAAAATTGTTGGTCATTCGTCAAAAATATTAAAAATTCTGCCTCGTCTGCAATCCCTACGCTCATTTACAAAGACATTCCAAGTGTCAGCTCCTTAGACAATACCAATCTGCTTGCTGCTCACTTTGCAGCGAATTCCACGCTGCCAAATAATGCTTTGTCTCCACCTGTATTTGAGAGCGCCAAATTTACCATGTTTCCAAGTCCACTTTTGCACTCGTACAGTTGCAGGAGTACTCAAAGGTCTTAACATACACAAATCCGCTGGTCCAGATGATATCGCCCCATAGTTTTGAAGAGGTGTTCTTCTACGCTGGCAAAACCTCTGAGTAAGCTTTTTTTTTTTATAATTTGCGCACTGGCGTTTGTAGAAATTGATAGAGAGAGAAAGAAAGATTGGTGTAGTGGGTTTGAAACTTAGGTGATATTAAGTTTCAGTAAACTCCAAGGGTGGCGTCCAGATAACTGGGGAGCTTGTTTGTTTTGCTTTTTGTCGTTGCTCATGATTCACAGTATTTTTCTCCCTCCACCTGATGTCATCATCACGATTAAGTTGCATTTAACCCATATGACCACCCTACTACCAGTGTTATGCCTTCGCAGTAGAGTTTCAGACGGAATAAATAAATGTTTGTTGAGATCAGGATTTGAACCGTGAACCAAGAGCGTGACAAGCGTTGATGTTACCACTACACTACGGCCGCTGTTTATCCTACTCTTCAGGGCTCTTTCGGAGTAGATGGAAAACAGCATTTGTCCAGCCCGTCCCTAAAAAAGGAGAATCTTCCTCCCCGTCCAATTACCGACCCATTGCACTTACGTTTCAACTTCTTAATGACCGGCAGTATGGTTTTCGTAGCAACAGGTCCACTGGTGATTTGATGGCATATCTCACCGAGAAGTGGAACCAATCTCTCCATCACTTCGGCGAAAACAAGATGGTTGCGCTTGATATTTCAAAGGCATTTGACAGAGTTTGGCATCAGGCTCTTTTATCGAAAATGGGTGCATATGGCGTCGATGAGGCTCTTCTTCAATGGATGAGAAATTACCTTTCGGGGCGTTCAACACAAGTTGTCTTGGACGGCTTCAAGTCTGCAATTCACCAAATAAATGCTGGTGTTCCCCAAGGCTCTGTTTTATCTCCGACTCTTTTTCTTATTTTTTATAAATGATCTCTTGTCTAAAACTTCTACGGCAACGCATGTTAAACACATTAAATTCCGACCTGGACAGCATAATTAAATGGTGTTCAACCAACAGAGTGGAATTTAATGCTTTCAAAACACAATGCTGTCTTCTGTCTCTCAAGCGAAACCAAAACCCTCAACCATTATCCATGGATGGTACTTGCATCATTAAAACCGAAAGATTGCCATTCTCGGTATGTGTATTAATAACCATCTTCGATGGAACGATCACAAAATTCGAGGTCGCCAAAAATGCTGCAAAATGTGTAGGATTCCTTAAACGGTGCAAGAAATATTTTACCCCGTCTGATCTGGCCTCAATTTATAAGGCATTCATCCGCCCTAAGCTGGAATATAACGCTCATATCTGGTCTGGTGCACCCAAGGCCGTTCTGCACATTCTTGAAAGGGTACGAAATCGTGCGTTAAAACTTATAGGTGGTAGAGACATTGTGAATGCTATACATTCACTTGAACATAGGATAAATGTCTCATGTCTCTCCCTGTTTTATCGTTTTTTCCACAAAAAATGCTACAGCGAAATAGCCAGTTGCATTCCTCCCCTTCAAAATTTCACCCGCAATACGCGACATGCTTCGAATGTACACCAGTCCACCCTAAAGCCTAACTTCGGTCGTACTCTCAAATATAGGCATTCGTTTATAAGCCGAACAACACGAATGTGGAATGATCTACCAAGCTCTGTATTTCCCCATCACTACACCTTCAAACATTTAAAGCCAACGTGCACAGGCACTCTGTTCCTCTTCCCTTTTTTCCTAAAAGCCACTACACTACACCTTCAAACATTTAAAGCCAACGTGCACAGGCTTCCTCTGTTCCTCTTCCCTTTTTTCCTAAAAGCCCGTGCCCTGTAACAGTATAAAGGTATTCATATTCTAAATCTCAATGAAAATGCCCGTTCTATGATTCCTCCCATTAAAATGCATGAGTTAAAGTATGAGATAAGGCGATTAAAAGACAAAAAAGCTCCAGGTTTTGACTAGATCACTGCGGAAGTCCTGAAGCGACTGCCAAACAAAGGGTTACCTAAACTCTTGTGGTTAATGAATAAAGGAATTAGCCTTGAGTATGTACCAAGTGTCTGGAAAGTAGCTGACGTGATAATGATCCCTAAACCAGGTAATGACCCTGACAAGGTATCCTCATATAGACCAATATCTCTACTTCCTTCAACATCAAAGTTGTTTGAAAGACTGATTTTTAAGCGTCTCAAACCAATCGTAGAGTCAAGAAACCTAATCCCAAATCACCAGTTTGGCTTTCGAAGCAAACACTCCACAATAGAACAAATTCACAGAATAACAACTGAAATCGAAAGAGCACTAGAAGAAAAAAAAAGTATGTTCTGCAATTTTCTTAGACGTAGCACAGGCTTTCGATAGAGTATGGCATGAAGGTCTACTCAATAAACTAAAAGTGTACCTACCAGAACAGTTCTTCCACCTAATGGAGTCTTATTTAACTTCCGTATAAAACAAGAAAACTACAACTCTAATCTTGTGAAGATTGAAGCCGGAGTTCCTCAAGGAAGCGTCCTCCGACCTCTGTTATACCTTCTTTACACTAAAGACCTACCTACAATGCCCTACACCAAGACTGCAATTTTTGCCGACGACACGGCAGTCTTAGCAGTGGGAGATACATACAACGCTAGAATCGACGCAAAAGCTGCATGCTGCTGCAGACCAAATTATCAGGTGGACTCAAAGATGGCGTATAAAATTGAATTCGAGTAAATCTGTACATATTGACTTCACAAATAAGTCTATCTCGTACTCCCCTATAGCAATATCAGGCACGACAATACCATATGCAAATACAGCGAAGTATCTAGGTATGACTCTAGATGCCAAGCTTCGTTGGAAAGAGCATATTAAAATCAAAAGACTAGAATTAGACATTAAATGGTGAAAATTAGAATGGCTTATAGGCAGGAAGTCTGGACTATCAATTACTAATAAAATTCTTTTATATAACCAGATCCTAAAACCAGTGTGGAACTATGGCGCTCAACTCTGGGGATGTGCCAGCCAGACCAATATTGCAGTCATCCAACGATTCCAGAATAAGGTCCTTCGAAGTATTGTGAACGCTCCATGGTACATCAGAAACAGCGACCTCCATCGGGACCTAGGCATTCCTACTGTTCTTGAAGAGATCAACTCTAGGGCCAAAGCACACGAGAAGAGACTTCAGGAGCATATTAACGAGGAAGCAACAATTCTTCTAAACGTATATGGCGTGAGACGACTGCAACGTATAAGACCGTCAAATCTTGGAAGGCAACCGTGACAGGACTTACCACGTACTCTACTAGATAGTAACAGAGCGACAACAACGAGCGAAAAGAGGCGCTCGGAGTGAACTTAACCTCCAACGCTTTGGATGGATTAAATCCTATCTATGCTCTTGTTACTGTCATTAAAAATTAACATACAACAAATTACAATTATAATGTACCTTAAAAATAGTAAACTGTTAGCCATTTACTTTTCTCCCGCTAATAATACTGAAAAGCAAACTGCTCATTAGTTTCATAACTAGTCGCAGTGTAAACAAACATTTGTAATTCCTGTAGTTTATCTTGTTTGAAATAAAAAAAAAAAATATTCATTTTGGCGCGCGAATTAACAAAAAAAAAAAATCTCCGAAATGGAAACTTTTACCATTTTAAAAGCTCTAGAACTGTGGAATGTCAAAAGACTGATGCGACTTGAGCGATGTAACCCGGGCATTGTCAAAGAACTCTGCAAGGTATAATCTGCAATTCGTAGCTGAAATGGTGTGACTAAAGCATTACAACTACTGGAATGGGCTTGGTGCATATTGGTGAATGAGAATGTCCGTAGAGGTGCCAAGAAAAAGAAGAAGTTGTTAACTAGAGGATCGTGGTGGGATTCATCATGAGCTTCACTCCTTTAAATGAGCATCTGAAGACCATCGAAGCCTTTGTGAGATGTGCCTCGAGGAAGACGAAACATCTGAGTACTTCATATGTATGTATGTGAGTCCAGAAAAGTCTGATTGGAAAAATGACTACATAATTTTTTCTGCTTCTTCAATAAAAGGGGGAAAAAATAGCGCACATTTTTAACTATTATTTTTTTCCAAATTTCCGAAAACCGGAGGCATTAATTAATTTTCTTTCAATAGGAACCATGTTTTTTTTTAGAAATAAGTGCCTGTTGGTTTAGAAAATTCGAGAAATTAATGAGAATTTTTAACTATTACTTTGTCAAATATTCAAATCTGAAAATAGTCCAGGTTCATTTACGACACAATTTATAACCCCACTACAAGTAGTGGGTTCCTGAAAATTGTTGATCACGAGATTTTCATCAAATCTGAAATTACTATGATAGCGGAACTCAATAAAGCGGGTCTCTCAATTTTTGTCTGTACGCACAACTGCAGGCTAAACGGCTGGACGAATATTCTTCTTTGTCCGTGGGGTCAAAATTGGAATTTTCATCCCAGCCCTAAATTAACGTTGTTTTTTTATAAAAATTTATTTTCTCGAAAACGACTTCAACGATTTTGATCAAATTCAAATTTGAGTCACGGTTGGCATATGCTATCAGATGGCATACGAATTCCACGTTTTCGCCAAAATATACATACATACTCATATGTATAAAAGAACTTTACTTATTGACTTGTTCTTATGTAAACATTTACTATTTTTCGAATATTGCTCTATCGATTTCGTACGAATTTAAAATCTAAACAAGGTCATGGTAAACAAAGCTTTGGAAAATTGAAAGAACATCCGTTTTACTGCAAGATATCTGTTTTCATTTTCTTTGGTGTCTTTCTATGGTCAAAAAAGACGGTCAAGCATGAAAATGCCGAGAGTTCCGGAGCAATTACACTAAATATATTAGTAGATACATTACAACTTATACTGATTTTTGTTACTGTTATTATAATTAGAATAAAGCAAAAAGATGAGTACTCCACATTAAAACATATAAAAGCTGATGTACCCCAAGGTAGTGTGTGAGGATCTGTCTTGTTCCTATTGTAACATAATGTAGCATAATAACTACGCCCTCGAACAGGCAACAAATTCCGAAGTGTCTTTTCATTTGAGGTTCGTGTCTGAAATTAGTCACCACAGCTCGGATAATATCACGGATAAAAGAGAACAAGAGAGAATTATAACTGCACGAAATGATTGTCATCTTGGAATTATTACATCAGAATTTTTCATTTTCCAGTGGTCGAAGAATTTGCTAGAAGTTTCTGGCTATCAGAAACTTCTGCTATATAAGGACAGATGGCGATCAAAAAGGGCACTTGGTTTAGAACCGTGGCGAAGAGATTGGAAAAGTGATAATGGGCGAAGTTGTAATTTGGTGATAAATTGAAAGTTGAGAGTGAACAAGAAGAAGTAATTAGTTTGGATTTGTGAATTAAGTAATTGAAAGGAGATAAAGTGATTTGAGAGGAAAGAGACCTTGTAAGAAAAGAATTTGCGAAGAATAGTATAGTGTGAACTTGAATTGTTTTATAGACTAGAAAATAAAGAAATAATTTCACAGAATATTGTTTTATCTACTCGAGCCGTAGCTCGCATATTACATTGGTGTCAGAAGCGGGATAAAACTTATTCTGTGAATAACTATTTCCGTGGTGTGAAATTGCACAATAAAAAAAAAAAAAAACGATTTCTGTGTTGAGTTAATTAGTTGCGCAAAATGGGTCGCAAATTGGGAAAACTAACTATAACTCAACTAAAGACAGAACTCAGTAAGCGGAATCTCGACACAACTGGGGGAAAAGATGCCCTACTGATTCGACTGGAAGAAGCAATAAAGCAGGAAGGAGAAAATCCGCATGACGTAGAGTTTGACGTGGGAGAGGAACCAGCAAGTACAGTAGCCGACCCGGATATAACAAGTCTGCTCCTGCAACTTAAGTCAGTCATGGACGAACAAAGGAAAACAATGGAAGACCAAAAGAAGTCTCTGGAACTTAAGCTCGATGACCAAAAGAAAGCAATAGACGATCAAAAGAACTCTCTAGAACTTAAGCTGGACGAACAAAAGAAAGCGATGGACGAACAAAAGAAAGCAATGGGCGACCAAAGGAATTCTCTAGAACTTAAGCTGGATGAACAAAAGAAAGCAATGGACGAACAAAAGAATTCTCTAGATGCTCTGGAAAGTAAACTTGATGAGCAAAACAAGGACTTGGAATCCAAATTCGAAGTGATCGAAGAGAAAATCGAGAAGGTCGAGACGCAACTCGAAAAAGTCGAAACTAGATTCGATGAAAATTTTGAGAAACATGAAACTCAGTTCGGGAAGATAGAGACTCAGTTTGAAAAAGTGGATACGCAATTCGAGATAGTAGGAAAGCAAGTCGAAAATCTTGCTAAGGAGCTCAGCAACGTGAAGAGACAGAAAGCACGGGAATATTCCACTGACGGACTGAGAAGAAAGGAGATGCAGCCTCCTATCTTCGATGGTCAAACATCATGGCCAATTTATAAGAGGCAATTCGAAGCGGCCGCAATGACCAATAGCTGGGACGATGAAGAGAAGTCTATCACACTCACGCTTGCACTGAGGGGTCCAGCTGCGGAGCTCTTGCAGACCATTCCGGAAGATAAACAGCAGAACTACGACTCTCTGGTTCAGGCCATCGAGATGCGGTTTGGGGATGAACACATGCAGCAGGTGTACAGGGTTCAGCTGCGTAGTCGAGTTCAGAAAAGGGGGGAAACACTCCAACAGTTGCAAGCGGATATAGAGCGACTAGCCCATCTTTCATATCCTAAAGCCGGTGAAGAGCTTATCAACGAAATGGCGGTGGAAGCTTTTATTCAGGCCATAGAGGACAGACAACTGCAAATGGCCGTAAGGATGGCTGAAAAGCGAACACTCCCCGAGGCATTGGCATTCGCTTTGTCAATGAAGGCTGCGGACCAAGCATACCAGGGAATACACCGTGTCAGTTAAATGTCCGTCGTGGAATGCTCATGCCAGAGAACAGCCGTCATGGATGAAGACAGAGCTCGCGGTAGTCAAATCCGTTGCTGGAATTGCAACCAAACCGGACACCTACAACGGCAGTGCAGAAGTGCACCTAGACGAGGAAATTGTCCACATTGCGGAAGTAGGAGAAGCAAAGAGGAAGCATCTGCCGGTGATAACATCCATCCTGTCAGTCAAACTTCCCAAAACCAGCAGTCGGGAAATGCGTAAGGACCAACTTCGCGGGGCAGAAGTTGGTTACTGGAATTGAGGCCCCCAGGGCCACCATTCAAGTTTCGCAAACCAAACGGGGTAACAAGAGCCTGACAGTGGAGGCACTAATCAACAAGAAGAAGTGCGTAGCCACCATCGACACAAGCGCCATTGCCTCCATTGTAAGAAGAGATATCGTCAGAAGCGCCTGGCTGCACAACACGAACAGCTACTGCCTGAAGACTGCAACAGGGGAAATGGCGAAGGTGTTTGGAGAAGTTCGTCTTACGATTACTCTGGCGGGACTGACGTTCTCCCATGCGTTTCTGGTGGCAGATATATGCGACGAGTGCATCATCGGAATAGACTTCATGAAAGCAAATGAAGTAATCTTGGACATCGGGATGCAAGTACTGAGGTATCGAAATGTGGAGATTCCGATGGTGTACGGAAACGAGAATGCCGTAACTCTAAGGACAGTCATCAGCAAAGACGAAGTTTTGCCGCCGTCTTCAGAGACAATCATTTGGACGAAGCTGGAAGGTGATCTTGGGAGCCACCGATTTTACATAGTAGAACCAGACCCAGAGAAGAATTCTCAAGACTACATCGTGGGAAAGACGTTAGTCGAACCAAAGAACACCATGGTTCCAGTGAGAGTTTTGAACGCAAGACCACACACTGTCAAACTAAGGCGAGGGGAGGTGACTGGAAAATGCACGCCGATTACCGCCGTCGCAACAATATCTGAACGTGATGCTCCAAAACCTATCCCATTACCTTGGACAGCGGAAACGAGAGAGACGATTCTCCAATCCAGTGAGCTGAAGCAGGAGCGGCGAACTATGGCAGAGAATCTTATCAATGAGTACGCTGATGTATTTGCCTCACAGGACAGGAGAATACGGCCGAACACACCTGGTACAACATCGAATAGACACTGGTGATACTAGACCAATTCGTCAGCCTGCTAGGCGCCTTCCATTGGCAAAGCAGACAGAAGTTGCAGAGATGGTGTCGGCAATGGAGAAAGAAGGTCTGATTGAAAGTTCCAAAAGTCCGTGGGCATCACCGGTTGTACTGGTTAAGAAGAAAGATGGCAGCACGCGGTTCTGCGTGGACTATCGGCAGCTCAATTACGTCACCAAGAAAGATAGCTATCCTCTGCCACGGATTGACGACACGCTAGACACACTATCAGGAGCCCGATGGTTTTCCACTCTCGACTTGAAGAGTGGCTACTGGCAGGTACAGATCCATCCAGAAGACCGGGAGAAAACCGCCTTCACCGCAGGAAATGGGCTATGGCAATTCACGGTAATGCCATTCGGGCTGTGCAATGCTCCGGCGACTTTCGACTACTGGAATTCGTTATTATCTAGCTTCTCCAAAGGTTCTAAACCATTCTGGAAGGTGGCTAAAGTTATTAAAAAAAAGAACTGTAATATCCCTCCACTTAAATCACTTGGCACAGCTTATGTCACACAAGAAGGAAAAGCACATATTCTTAGAAAAACATTTGCAGATAATCATTTAATATCTGCAAATCTTAGTGATCCTGAAACATCCCATGAAGTACAAGCTTCAATTACTGAATTGGCAAGAATCATTAGTCATGCTGATGAAAGTTCCTTATCAAACGTTCCTACAGTTAAAAACATTATAAATGAAACCTCAGCGAGAAAATCTGTGGGTCTAGATAATATATCCAATAGACTACTGAGAGCTTTACCACCTAAGGGTATTAGATACCTTGTATTTATTTTCAATGCATGTCTTAGAATTTGCTATTTTCCAAAAGCCTGGAAAACTGCTAAGGTTATTCCAATTGCAAAACCTGGCAAGCCCAAAGACAATCCCTTAAGTTATCGACCAATTAGTTTGTTGAGTAACATTGGCAAAATTCTCGAGAAAGTTATCAAAAGAAAACTTCTAAATTACATTGAGGCAAATGAAATCTTCCCTAAAGAACAATTTGGTTTTAGATGCGGACACTCAACCAGCCATCAAGTCCTGCGAATCAAACAACACATTCAGAAAAGCTTCAACTTAAAATTTTCTACAGGCTTAGTTCTTTTGGACATCGAAAAGGCGTTCGATACTGTATGGCACAATGCATTGGTGTACAAGATGTATAATTTCGGTTTTCCTATTGCGCTAATTAAAATTGTTCAAAACTTTTTGCAAAGTAGATTCTTTTCAGTTCATGTTGGAAATACAAACTCTTCACTACAGAATGTTCCATTTGGGGTACCTCAGGGCTCAGTTTTAGGTCCCATTCTATTTAACATATATATGGCTGACATCCCAAATCTATTTCCAAACACGCATTTAGCCATGTTTGCCGATGACACTGCCATCTACTCATCGAGTATTCTACCCGGTGACATACTGCTGTGCTTGCAAAACTTTTTGCATAAAATCAAGAAATATTTCCATAGATGGAAAATTAAAGTAAACCCAAATAAATCTCAAGCTGTATTTTTCACTCGCCGCAGAAAAGAAACATTTTTTCCAACAAGAAAACTTATATTAAACTCTGAGGAGATAGATTGGAGCAATGAATGCAAATATCTAGGCTTAATTCTAGATAGCAAACTAAACTTTGATAAACATGTGTCCAATACAATACACAAAATAAATTTAATTATTAAAATATTATATCCATTCATTAACAGACGATCTACTCTCAGTATTGATAACAAGATCATTATTTTTAAAACCATTTTCCTTGCCATACTCTCTTATGGTGCATCAGTCTGGTGCGATTGTGCCAAAACACACATAAGTAAACTGCACATTTGCCAAAATAAAATATTAAAAATGATGCTGAATCTGCCTTGGCACTTTTCAACTAGAAGGTTACATAATAGAGCAGATGTCAATTTTATTTCTGTAACTATAAACAGACTTAAAACTAACTTCTTGGAGAAATGTAGATATTCAGATAATGAGCTCATCCAACAACTTGTATTTTAGTTATATGTATATATACTTATTTATTAACGTGTTTGTTTGTTTATTTACTTATTTAATTATTTATTTATTTATTTACTTGTTTGTTTATTTAATTATTTATTTATTTAATTCTTTATTATTTATTTATTTGTTATTTTGTTTACTTATTTATTTATTTAATTATTTATTTATTTGATTGTTTATTTACCTATTTATTTATTCACTATTAAATTATTTATTTATCCATTCAATTATTTATTTACTTATTTATTTATTTACTATTTATTTATTTCTTTATTTATTTGCAAATATATTATCTATTTCACTACTAAATAAATAAAAATAACCAAATGTTTGTTTCATAATAATACACATATTTGCAGCAATAAAGGATGAGCTCGTTGCATATTATATATTTATCTCTGTGATCACTTTGTTATTTAGTTTTAAGTGTTGTTTAGTATTAAGAATCATATAAGGGTTTTTGTTAGTAGTGTTTTCCCTTAATTATTTAAATAAATCCTGTACCTAGTCTTAACCTTCATTATATACACACGTAAAGAATTATAGCTGTAAAGAATTAATTTCTAAAACTCTAAAAAATAGCAAATGTATTAATTATTCTGTCAAACTACTCAATAAAAAAAAAAAAAAAATTCAAATGGTCAATTGAGTGCGAGAAGAGCTTCAAGGCACTTAAACAACGGCTATGCGATGCCCCGATACTGGCTTACCCCACTCCCGGGGAAACGTTCATTGTGGATGCAGATGCTAGTAATGTCGGGATAGGAGCCGTACTCTCCCAGGTGCATGATGGCCAAGAGAAGGTGGTTGCGTACTTCAGCAAGGTGCTTTCTAAGCCAGAAAGGAACTACTGCGTGACAAGGCGGGAACTTCTAGCTTTGGTCTTGGCTACGAAGCATTTTCACAAATACCTCTATGGGAGGAAGTTCGTCCTTCGCACAGACCATGCAGCCTTAAAATGGCTATTACAGTTCAAGAGTCCTGAGGGTCAGGTCGCAAGATGGATCGAAAGGTTGCAAATCTACGACTACGAAATACAGCATCGTAAAGGAAAACTCTACTCTAATGCGGATGCACTGTCCCGGAGACCATGCAGAACGGATTGTAAACACTGTGCGCGTCAGGAAGAACGGAAGCTGGTTTCCATCCAAAGAATGAGAGCCGAACCTATCGCCGGCTGGAGCGTAGATGAGATCCGGAACGCTCAGAAGGAAGACCCGGATATCGAGCCGATTCTGGCCTGGAAGGAGAGCGTGGAGAAACCGGATCATCAGGACATCTCTCACAGAAGCCCGACCTTAAAGGCATATTTTGCGCAGTGGGACTCCCTCCATGTCCAAGAAGGTGTTCTGAGAAGAAAATGGGAATCCTCCGACGGAAAGTCGTTTGTAATGCAGCTTGTCGTGCCACGGACGAGGGTCAAGGAGGTGTTACAGAAAATGCATGGCGGGGCGTCCGGAGGCCACTTGGGAGTGAATAAGACGCTAGAAAAGGTACGAGAACGTTTTTATTGGTTAAAAGCGAAGGAAGATATCGAAGACTGGTGCAGAAAATGCGACGTGTGTGCAGCTAGCAAGGGTCCGAGAATCAAAACTCTAGGTAAGATGCACCAATACAACGTGGGAGCACCTTTCGAACGAATCGCCATTGACATCGCAGGGCCCTTTCCGGAAACCGACAGTGGTAATCGGTATATACTCGTAGTGATGGACTACTTCAGTAAGTGGCCGGAAGCGTTTCCGATCCCTAACCAGGAAGCCGGAACCGTGGCGGAGCAGATCGTCTACAATTGGGTTAGCAGATTCGGTGTGCCCTTGGAATTGCATTCTGACCAAGGGCGGAACTTCGAGTCAAGAATCTTCCAAGAGATGTGTCAACTACTCGGAATCAAAAAGACAAGGACAACCCCGCTTCATCCACAGTCGGACGGTATGGTGGAACGTTTCAATAGGACTTTGGACGAACATCTCTCGAAGGTCGTAGGTGACTACCAACGGGATTGGGACCGGCAGATTCCCTTGTTTTTGATGGCCTATAGAAGTGCCGTGCATAGCACTACTCGACATACGCCGTTCGAAATCTTATTTGGTGGAATAGCTCGTTTACCCAGTGAGGTGAAATTTGGATCTCCTACCAATGAGCCCAGAAATGAGGAAGAGTACGTGGCGGACCTTAGGGAAAGTCTTAGGGACATACACCAAAGGACCAGAAGCCAGATTAAGATGACGAGCGACCGCATGAAGACCAGGTATGATGCCAAGGCAACAACGTCAGGATTCCAGGAAGGAGATCTGGTGTGGCTGTATAATCCCCATCGCCAAAAGGGGAAATCACCTAAATTGCAGCGGAACTGGGAGGGTCCCTACAGAATAGTAACCCGCATCAACGATGTTGTCTACCGCATCCAGCGAGGACCAAGGGCCAAAATGAAAGTGGTGCATAATAATAACTACGCTCCTACGACTTGCAACAAATTCCGAAGTGTCTTTTCATTCTGGCAGAATTTTGGTCCGAAGTGTCCTTTCATTCGAGGTTCGTGTCTGCGGTTTCCACAGTTCATGTCTATGAAAGAGACGGATAATATCACGGATGAGAGGGAATTATAACTGCAAGAATGATTGTCATCTTGGAATTATTACATCAGAATTTTTCTTGTTCCAGTGGTCGAAGAATTTGCTAGAAGTTTCTGGCTATCAGAAACTTCTGCTATATAAGGACAGATGGCTTTCGAGAGGGGGTAGTAGTTTTTAAACTGTGGCGAAGAGATTAGAAAAGTGATAATGGGCGAAGTTGTAATTTTGTGATAAATTGAAAGTTGAGAGTTAACAAGAAGAAGTAATTAGTTTGGATTTGTGAATTAAGTAATTGAAAGGAGATAAGTGATTTGAGAGGAAAGAGACATTGTAACAAAAGAATTGCGAAGAATAGTATAGTGTGAACCTGAATTGTTCTATAGACTAGAAAATAAAGAAATAATTTCACAGAATATTGTTTTATCTACTCGAGCCTTAGCTCGCATATTACAATACGATATAAAAAAATACATTGGCTCTTAGGGAGGTATTCCTGTCTCTCGATATATAATAAATTACTTCTCTACAAGCAAGTATTAAAGCCAATATGGACATATGGTCTTCAGCTTTGGGGGTGCACAAGTAAGGCAAACCTACAAAGCATACAAGGCTTCCAGAATAAAGTACTACGCAATATCGTTAATGCGCCATGATACATACGTAACGTTGATCTACATAGAGATCTAAAAATTGAATCCGAAAATTAGGAAGAGTAAAACCCTTCGAACTAGTTAACTAAGACAAAAAAAAAAAAATAATAGATAGAATCAAAAAAAAAATTTTGAACATGATCACACTAAAGAGTGATTGAAACTATCTAATACTCGTATGTAGGTACTCCGAAATAAAAAGTAACTGACAACATACAGTTACTGAAAATAGAAACTTTCAAGTATTAAAAATAAATTGCTAATTAGTTTGACGACTAGGTGCGATAATTGGAAAGATGACATTAAATCATGCCTTCACCGGGTGTTTTTAGTGGATTAAAGTTCCACACTACCGCAAAGTTCGCATGCGATGTCTTATGATAATTTTCACCCAGATACACGCAGTTATTATATTTTATACTATGCGCACCACTTGCACTTAATTCTTATTTATACAATTTTATTATTTTAACCAAATGCGGACAAGCCAGAAGAATTTGTGTATATCTCATCTGTTTGAATGTGTGTCTTAACAACCAACAGCAGATCATCCGACTGTTAAATTTAAAAAAAAATCTTTATGAACAATTAAGCAAAATAACTAGGCACTTCTTTAGAATTGGGAAGACATGATACGAGTACTCGTATGTGTGTGCCTGCGAATTTCACATTTCTGAAAACGCCGCAGGTTACCTTGTCACCATGTTGAAGCTTTTTTTGAAAGCCCAATTTTAAGAAGGTGGATTGGCGATGACTGATTCATACACCTGATATATTTTGTGTGCGATTATTTGAAAGGAAAGCCTTAAATCAACGGTCCCCAGAATCAAGAGCACCCGAATGAAAATATCCGTAACGAAATTAGGTATCCTAATAGACACACACAAATTCTTAAAAATGTCAAATGCGGGCTAGGTTCCCTTATAGGACATTGTATGCATTACTTGGAATCAGGGCAATAATACAAATCATCTGTATTAAACCCTACCGGCATAACTATTCTAATGATACAAAAGCTAATGACCCACACACAATGCTGACCTACATAAAGTTACGTAAAATGTAACACAAATCGCTCTGATGAATTCTAATGACAACCGAATTTTTTGCTCTTCTTATTCTGCATAAAAACAGACCACGGCCCAATCCTCCATGCAAATGAGCGGAAGCAACTATTCGTCAGGCTTAAATGAAAATAAAAGTTAAATAAAGAATCGTATCACAAAGTGAGTAAACGAGCAAAGCAGAACCTAGAGGAAGAAAAAGCAGAAGAAAATTTTCTAATTTTATTTATGCATAATTCTGAAGTGAGCTGATTGAATTTCCATTCCGTTATATCCGTTGGATATCCTTTTCGCATTTGAATCCTTTTTTCCATCTTTCATATTATACCCAATCCGCTGCTGCAACTGTGACGAAAGATTTTGCCTTGAAATGCCAACGGATTTCCAGCAATCTCTCCCACTCGTGCAATCGCAATATTTTTTTTACTACTACTTCTATTCAAAAACTAAATTTAAGAAAATATACACAGAGGAGGACAGGACGAATGAAAGGAAATCGGAGAGCAAGAGTAGCAAGCCTTCAGCGTGGAGGAAATCAAATTTTACTGATTTCTGTTAGTTTGTGCTGCTGCTTCCCATGTTTCTTTTGGTCGTAGGTTTTTTTCTATCGTATTCGTCAGTTTGGATGGCGCACTGTTAAGCTTTTGTTGTTGTTATTGCATTCGGATACACATTTTGTTAATTTTGAATCCCTTGCCTGATTTCTTTTATATTAAATTACCTTAGGATCTGTATATACCTACGGGCACAGAGTGTAAATTGTAGACTTGAAAGGATTGAAAATTAGGAAGGATGTCAGTGACGAGGAGAAATATTTAATTTGTGATATTTTATAGGATTCTGGAAAAAGGGGTTCCGATGATTTAATGAATTTAAGTGCAAAAAATATTGTAGGTCCTACTTCCTTGGGAATAAAAAAAAAAAAAAAATTATCCCTCTGATTGCAATGTTTGTTCATTTGGGATCGGTTTGCTTTTATTTGCTCCAATTCATTTTCACTGTTGTCGTTTTGCTTTCTTTTTCTCTTTTCTTCTCATTTAAGGGACATCCACCTTCTTTCTATTCCTGTTGTAGAATGTTTACTCTCTATGCTCTGGTGGGTCCTGAATTGATTGAATTTACTAGAAACTCTCCTCTCAAGTACTACATATATGTATAACATTGGACAGAATCCAAGACTCATTGAGCATCACCTGTTTCAGGCGGATGACTTGGTATTATTCTCCTCTGATCCATGTATGTACGTATGTATGTATACAATAGTTCATTATTTTTCTACACAAAAACAAACATTTGGGAAATCCTGAGGGAGACGTGTGTACCTTGGCTAAATGTCAAAATTTTTGATTGTATCGTAGATTCTGATGTTGTGTTTCAATGATTCGTTTTCTAATAGTTTGACTTGGGAAGTGATTCTTTTTAACCGGGAAACTAAATGGAATGGGTAAAGTAAAGTTTATGATCATATGTGAACAAAGTTGTGGGAGTAAGCAAAAGCTCGTTCAAGGGTGTAGTTCTCAACTAGGTAGATATTTGTAGCTAGGTAGGTTAGATCAAAAGGGAACATATTTTATTTTCTCTGTCAACAATTGTACCGAATTGTGTGGACACCAAATGTTGCGTATGTCTTTCCAACTTAAACCAAAAGTTAAGCCCATTTCAATCCGACATTAAGTCAGTCAATAGCTTCAGGCATGATATGCCGGTATGGTAGATACCTGGAAGATAACCACAAATTTCAGTAGAAGCCTGCAGGATTTTGTCGATAATCCCAGAACTACAGGGTCTTCCAATAGGGACTTCCGAACTTTGACAGTTGATAGCGGCCACATTGTTGAAGTTACATCTGTCAAAGTGGCTGTCATTTATTCAGTCTGTTTTGCCAAATCACCGTGGACGAATATAGCGTTCAACAACACGTGCAAATAAAAAAATTGTTTTATCAAAATGGGTGTTCTGTTCGGGCAACGTTCCGCGCGCTTCGCCCATTTTATTACTGTCGCCATAACCGTCCTTCCTTCACGAATATTCGCAGCGTGGTGGATAAATTTGAGTCCACTGGTTCAGTAAACGATCAACCAATACCCGTACGTAACGCAAGATCTGTCCGTGAGAGTGTGCAAGAGAATTCGAGGCAGTCGATTTCGCGTCACTCACAAGAACTCGGCCTTTCGCAGACCACAACTTTCCGAATTTTGCGTCTTGACTTGGGCCTGCACCCGTACAAAATTCAACTGACCCATGGGCTAAAGGTAAACGACCATAGACAACGACGAATGTTCGCTGAATGGGCTCTGAGCAGTTGGAAACTGACCCTAATTTTCATCGAAAAATCATCTTCAGCGAAGAGGCCCATTCCTGGATGAATGGGTACGTCAACAAACAAAATTGTCGTATTTGGGACGATACCAATCCACATGAGATCCAAGAGCGTCCAATGCATCCCCAAAAAGTCACTGTTTGGTGTGGATTTTGGGCTGGCGGCGTCATCGGTCCATATTTCTTTGAGAACGACGTTGTCCAGGCCATCACCGTCAACGGCGAGCGCTATAGGTCGATGATTACCAACTTCTTTTGACCTGAATTGGATCATATGGGCACCAACGACATGTGGTTTCAATAGGACGGCGCTACGTGCCACACAGCTCACGCTACATTGGAAATTCTGCACGAGCGATTCGAGGGCATGGTCATCTCACGTGGAGGTGATGTGATCTGGCCACCGAGATCGTGCGATTTGACCCCGTTAGACTTCCTCTTGTGGGGTTTTCTGAAGCCGCAGGTCTATGCGAATAAGCCACAAACCACAGCGGCCCTCAAAGCCAACATAACCCATGCCATCGGTCAAATTCAGCATGATTTATGCGCCAGAGTCATGGAAAATTGGACATTTCGGATGCGCGCCACCCAGAGAAGCTGCGGCGGACATTTGAACGATGTTATATTCCATACATAATGGCATCGATAGGCCTTTCAAACGAATAAAAAATTTCGATGATATCTCACACACACTTTGTTTTATTTTATTTATTTAAAGATAGGAAGCGCTTAAGGAAAAACCCTTTATATTGCAGGTATACGTAGAGATGCGAATACGTAGAGATGTGAATATTCAGAAGAGACAGTTGCCAAACCCTGCAAAAACTAATCCACTAACTCAAGATAAGGATGACGACTTGGAGACTAGAAGCTCCCTCTTAGACTTTTGAAACACGAAGGGCCGATATCGGATTTGTATTCAATCAGCATAATTATAATAGCTTCCATACAACCAACATTTGAATGTATATTAAACCAGCATTGCGTGTATTGATCGTGCCAAAGGAGCCAAAGCAATAAGCAGTTAAGTTGATAGATTCTGTGTTTATAAAAAAAAACTTTATTAATTTTCAAAATACAAAATACAACTGTTTACTATGGCTACTGGACAACGAGTAACTAAATTGAAATGTTCTACAAGTAAAGAAAGATACAAAGGGTGGAGAAAAGGGAAATGCCGTTATTTGCCTAAATGTCGAAACGTATGCCGTGCGCATAAATGGCTAGCGCGTGTAATTCCGTTATACAGCGGTAGTGACGTGTCCGACGGAACACCTCCCCCTTTAAAATTCTGCTACGAAGAATCAGTACTTTTACATTGACTTTAATTTTTGATCCGTTATTATTTTTTGAAATGAAAATGAAGACTATAATGAAAATAGTTAAAGTTACTCCAAAATTTATGTATTCATGAGAGGTAGTTTTTAATTTAATTTCTTCTATGAAGTTACGATTTTCGATATTTTTTTAGGTGTACTTTCTCTGTAGAATAGTTCATTACAATTTTATTTATACGAGTAGTTACATTATTAAAACTAGAAATGCGGTTGGGCCAGACGGGATACCATCTGAGTTCTGGAAAAAGATGGGAGACATCGGGCCCAGATGGCTCATGATTCTTATCTCCAAACTTATGAGCGGTGATCCAATGCCTAATCAGTGGAGGGAAAGTTATCTTCTTCTTTTGCACAAAGGAAAGGGCGATACGAGTAACTGCAATAACTACCGTTCTGTCAAGCTGATGTCACACACCATGAAGATCGTTGAGCGGGTATTAGATAGCCGACTGTGGAAAATAATACAGCTATCTGATTACCAGTGCGGGTTTATCTCTGGTAAATTAACGACAGATGCAATTCAAAGTATAAGGATCATAATGGAAAAACATCGTGATTCCTAAAAGGACTTGCATATGGTGTTGGATGTTTTTGAAAAAGCCTTTGATATACAACCAAGAGATCCCTTATGGGTGGCGCTAAGACAACGAGGAGTTCCAGAAACATACGTGCGCATGATCATGGACATGTATGAGGGAGCAAGGACAAGAGTGAGATGTCCCGCAGGAGTCACCGAAGAGTTCCCAATCAAAATCTGTGTACACCAGGGAAGCGTACTCAGTCCTTTGCTATTTATTACAGTCCTTGATTATCTGCTTGAAGGGCAAGTGACGGACCCCAAAGTGCATCAGTTATTTTTTGCTCACGATGAAGCTATCATAAGTGAAGATCTAACGTCCCTGCAACGAGCACTTGATGGGTGGATGTTTTGGAGGGAAATGGGTACCGTATTAGTTAAAAAAAACAGAGTATCTGTGCTGCCCGTTCTCTGATGCACACCGGTCTACTCCAGACATTTACTTGAATGGAAAAGTACCTCCCATGTGCGAAAAGTTCAAATGTCTGGGATTTATAATCAATAGCGAAGTAACATGTGATGATGACATCAATCATCGCGTAAGCGTAGTGTGGGTGAACTAGCGGGAAAACTCTGCAAAAATGTCCCCTAAGCTCAAAGGAAGGCTCTACACCCCAGTTGTATGTCCGGCGCTCACATACGGTTCACAATGCAGGATAATTAACAAAAAGTATGAGGGCAAATTAGCGGCAGCTGAGATGAAGATGCTAAGAAGTTCGAAGATTCGAAAAGCCTTCATGTAAAAGAACCCATCGCAAGCAAGATAGAGCACGACCGGCTCAGTTGATATTGTCATGTTCAAAGGAGAGATCCATCAAAAGGGCAATATCAATCAACGTTCCTACACAATCGCGCAAAAAAGGCAGGCCAAAAACCAATTGGATTACATAAATGCAAAAATACCAGCATTTGATTGGCCTCAGTGACGAAGTGATCCGAAACCGGGAAGCCTGCCGATATTTCTTGAGGTCAAACCGGCAAACCCCACAGGCAGACCAGTAGGGATGCAGAAAAGTGGGAGAATTGAGATCCTTCTCTCCGGATCATAACTTCGACGTAATGAAAAGCAGAACTATAGCAAAACTAGGTATTATAAAATTATCATACGAGTATGTTATAAAATTTTCATATTTTATATTATTTACAGAGATGGACATAATTATTCACAAATAGGCATATTCTCTAGTAAAATCGTTAACAAATTGAAAGTAAATCAGATTTATATAATTATCATAACGTTAAACATTTTGTATGAAATATGGAAGAGTTTCGTTATAAGTTCAGTATTTGATAGTTTATGTAAATTTACGCGATGGTTCGAAAACAACAAGAAACAACTGAAGCTTTGAATTAAATCTTGGTAACAGTTTCTTTTTCCAACAGAATAATGATCCCAAACACACTGCTCAAATAGTGCGTACTCTTATGTGGATCACTTACCACGTGACCCATATTCTTCCAACTCCCCCCAATCCAAAGATATGAATCCTATAGAACATCTGTGGGATGAACTTGGTAAAAGGATGGAAAATCATATTAGGTGTGCAACTAAGTTCTTTTTGATGAAAATGAACTGCTGATCAGCCAGACCATGTGCCATTGAACGGAACAAGTAATAATCGGATGGCGCAATATCTGGGGAATATGGCGGGTGGGGTAGGAGGGGGCGTTTCCAAATAGGTTTTAACGGGTTTGCAAACGTGAGGCCGAGCGTTGTCATGCTGTAGAATCACTTTTTCGTGCCTCTGCTCGTATTGTGGCAGTTTTTCGCGCAGTGATCGGCTCAATTGCATCAATTGAAGTCGATACCGTTCCACAGTGATGCTTTTGTTGGGTTTCAACAGTTTATAATAAATGACACCGACCTGGTCCCACCAAATACACAGCATAATCTTCGACGACATAGAAGCAAGACTGGGCGGTCCCCATGACTTTCTTTTGTTTGGGTTGCTGTAATGAATCCATTTTTTATCACCCGTCATGGTGCGTTGAAGAAAACCTTTCCTTTTTTGCCGCTGGAGCAGTTGTTCATAGGCGAAAAAACGACGCTCAACGTCCCTTGGCTTCAAATCATAAGAAACTCAAGTTCCTTATTTTTGAATCATTCCAAAGGCATGCAATCGT
Organism: Pocota personata; assembly: GCA_963082735.1. NCBI lineage: Eukaryota > Metazoa > Arthropoda > Insecta > Diptera > Syrphidae > Pocota > Pocota personata. The sequence goes on along the minus strand of OY720430.1, from coordinate 134,001,577 downwards.
AACTCCTAATGTTGAATGCAAGCTGTTCTTGCGTTTGATACGGATGCTCATCGAGCAATGCCTCCAATTCAGCGTCTTCGAAGGATTTTGGCCTTCCTTCACGCGGACGGTCGTCAACATCGATATCACCGTCTTTGAAGCGACGGGACCAATCACGGCACGTTATTTCACTTAGAGCAGTATCTCCGTAAACTTTTTGATGCGCTTCAGCCGCCGTTTTCTTCGAATGGAAGAAGAAAATCAACGCTTCCCGCAAATAACGATTATTTGGCATAAAACCAAAAGTTTATGACGCCAAAACAAAATCACTAATGTGTCAAAACAGTTTGTTTACCATATGTCTAAGCTCAGTTCATGACGTTTTGGATATGTCAAAATCGACCAGCACCTACTGCTGGAGCCATCTATTGACAAACAGCGAGAAGTTAGTTGCGCACCTAATAACATTTCGACTGACAACATATCGAAGCTGAAATTACAAAAAAAAAACCGGTCTATTCAATGCCAAACAAATTGGAAGAAGTATTTAGTTGGGACTGGGCCACAAAGTGTTAAGGAATTTATTTTGTAAACATATTAGTAGCTGTGTGAATAATTTTGCCCATGCTTAAAAAGGCAGTTACCGACATTTGTGTTTATTTCTTTTGATTAAACTAAATCATTTAAGTTTTTTATTATCAATAACTGAATAAGATTATAATGAATAAATAAATGTCAATAAAAAATATAAATCTGATCTACTTTTAATTTGTTAACGATTTTACTAGAGAATATACTTATTCGTGAATAATTACGTCCGTCTCTAATTTACAATTCTCGAATCTTAATAAATTGTTACCCATAACATTTACCCATAACAAATCTGGGTATAAGGAATGTTTTTGGTTATAACAAAACTATTATGTAGTTTTCTTTTTTTAAAGTAACATTTAGAACTCTCTTTGAAGGTATAAGAGATAATAATCATTTATAATTCTTAAGTCTTTAAGTTTTATTATTCCATTTATGTATATATTCATAATTAAAATGTTCATCTCTTATGAACTGATCATACGGTGTTGCTAATTCTAAATTATTTTTGTTAAGAATTTGTTCTATTAAAATTCTATAAAAAATTACATTTGAATAATTAGGGATTAATAATATGAATAGTATCGAGTATAATAACAGTGCCTTTGATATTACTTAATTTACTAATTGTTATATCAAAATCTATTATCTCTTCTGGTGACAGAATATCTTTTCTTTGAATTCCATTAACAAATTGATATAATATTGAATTTGAAAATCTTGTTGTATATTATTTTTGAAAATTCTTTATTTATTGCGTTACTATGTTTAGTAATTGGGTTTTTATTTCTAGTCGTTGTCCGTTAATGTGTTTCGTAATATTGCCAATAACTTCGTTGAAGTGATAATTTATCTTTATTTGGTCATTAAGTCCGTGGATTAAATTTTAATTATTCTTTTCGTTTGTCTCCAAACTATTTCTAATTTCCTGCTCGTTGTCATAGTCCATAGTTCCTGTTAAGTATTTAAGACCCTTTCCAACAGTGTTAATTAGCCCTCTTCTTTATTTATGATGATTTCTAATAAATTTTCTATTTCTTCTGATAAAGGTTTAAAATTGTGTGTTATTGTAGGGTATTCGCTTTTGTGGTTTAGTTTCTTTATGTTGTGCTCTATAAGTAATAGTAATTACTGGAATATTTTCGACTCTAATTGTAATGTACCCATGTCCTGCGAATAGGTTTTGTACGTCAAGTTTTTGTCCGTTTGTTGCTGTTATTGTCAATAAAATTAGAGTCAGTAATGTGTGGAAAAAATAATATATCATATTTATAGATCCGTTTCACTTATTTTTTATAGAACTTGCTTTCTTTACTATCTTTAATATGGTCTTTGTCTACGACTTCAACATTTTCTTTTTTTGAATGGCTTTAGGTTTATTATTGTTCCTATTCTTGAGAAAGAGGTGATTTGTTTTTGTTAGATCTACGCCATTTTTGTTTCTATTACAGGATGACCAGATAACAATGATAGTTTTTCCAATTGTCATGTTTTGGCAGCTGTCAAAGTTACCAATGACATCTAGCTGTCAAAATATTCAGTAAGGTCAAAATTGCCATTTCATCATGCATCGTTTGATCCGGATTTTGGCCAAAAATCATCCTTTCGGACCATCGGCCCATGTTTGGTTCAGCGGCTATGTCAACAAGCAAAACTGCCGTTATTGGAGCGACCACAATCCACAAGTATTTGACCAAGTATCAATACATCCACAAAGATTGACTATTTGGTGCGGTTTATGGCACGACGGCATCATCGGCCTTATTTCTTTCGAAATGATGAAGGAGACACCGTTACCGTCAATGGTCCTCGGTATAAAGCGATGTTTACTGACTTTCTGTGGCCCGAGCTCGACAACATCGATATATCCGAGCTGTGGTTCCAACAAGACGGCGCTACATGCCATCCAAGCGACGCAACGCTCGAAGTGGTGAAGGAGAAATTTGGCGACTGGGTCATCTCACGGCGAGCGTTCATCAATTGGCCGCCGATATCATGCGACTTGACACCCCTCGATTTCTGGGGCTACGTCAAGTTCTTAGTCTACGCTAACAAGCCAACCACTTTGGATGGGCTCGAGACCAACATTCGAGACGCTATTGCTGGAATAACGCCGCACATATTGGACCGAGTCATCAAAAATTGCACCGACCGCTTGAAGCACTGCCAGCGAAGCCGAGACGGCCATTTATATGATGTGCTATTCCATACATAATGACATGAATGTAGCTTCAAAATAAAGCCAGAATCAATTTATCTCACACCGTTGTTGTTTCATTTAAATTTCTTTTCCTATCCTTCTTATCTGGTCACCCTATATATTTGTTTGTATATGTATATCTTATTATTTTTCTTAACTCGTTCTATGATATTGGGATAGTCTTCGCTTTATATGGATCCATTGGTGAAGTCTATAGGTCTTCTATTTGTTGTAGAATGAATTGTTTTGTTGCAGATCGGTACAGCTTTTAAGACTTTGTTTCGTAGGGTGTCTTCATTGCTGTCATCAGCTGTAAAGGTGCTAATGTGCTCATTAAGAGTTGAGTGGAACCTCTCGATATCCGAGTTTTCAGTCTTATAATAGGATGTCATGATGTTGAGATCAACATTATTATTTTTTAGAAATTTTTTAATGAGAATTGAAGAAAATCCTGTCTGTTATATGTTACTATCCTTTTTGGAATGCCTAGAGTTGAAAATCTATATCTTGATTGTGTTGAGCAAGGTCATCCACGTTCTGTGTCTGATCTCATGTACTGTTAGGTGTTTAGTAAATCTATCTATCATACATACATCAAATTTATATTAGCATACCAGATGCCAACATGAATTATCTGGTTCGCTTTTGTTGGAATTCCTGTTAATTTTAGTGGGATTTTATATGGTAATCTTTCGTATTTTAATTTATTGCAGATTTCGGAATTATTTGTATACGAGTATTGTTGAATATTTTCCTTTAACGTGGATGCATAACAAATATCTCTAATTTTCGCCAATGATTCATTTATGCCCCTATAGTTCAGTAGTCTATGTGTTTTAGTGACACAGTGTATTTGAGAAATATCTACTGCGCCAGTTAAGTTGTAATCTATCATTAATCTTACTATGACTACTGGACAACGAGTAACTAAATTGAGAGGAAAGGACTTGGATTGGTGTTGGAGTTCAGTAATAATATCCTCGTATCTCAACACCTCACAAATTTCTTCTATGAAATACGTTAGTAATTATTGTTGGCACCAACCAATAAGCGCAAAATGTAATAAACATTTTTTTTTATGAAATAGAGTCAACCAAAGGTAAAGAAATTTATGTGATTTCTTTGCCAAAAATAAAACAAAAAATAGACTTTCTAACGATTAAGGGTAAAACACTAGTACCTACCCCGGACCTGCATAAAAGCCAAAGTGGATAATCTAGACCTGGCAAACACACGGATAAAAGTAAAAATGCGATATCCAACAAAGCACTTCTCGCCGCATTAAAAAAAAAAAAAAAATATGGAAAAAGCAACTAAAGAGCGTCTCACGTTTATCAAGATTCCATAAATTGCAAACTCAGCTGACAGATGGCACCAGAGTAGTAATTAAATGTTTCCGGTTGGTGTTCTCCTCTTCATTCGTTCACTAGCTTTGCCCTTGTTCCATATTGTGCACGGCGGCACAGTGGTCTTAGTCCTTACACTGCACATTGTTCCAATTCGAAAGTTAGGTTCAACCACTCTGGCATAAAAGTCGTTTGCTTATCGTTTTGTATAGTCTTTTGGATCTCTTTAATGTTCATGAATTGTTGGTGGGAAAAGAAGCATTGTAGTTGCAACCAGAAAAAAAAAGGAACGACTTATATTCAACGGAAGTCAATTAAAATGCGTTTTAGGTCATTCGCCGTATAATAGAAAAGAAATAAAATGAAGGAGTCCACGAAGAAAGGCAAAAGAAAGTGGGTGGGTGGATTTTTCGTTGAACTTTTGTGTGGAAGTAATGATTTTGTCTGAATATCTTAAGTATATTTGCATTTTGAAGGGATTCTTACAAATTAATTACGTTTATGAATTTCCAGCGAGTTGCATTGGATCGTTAGAAGAAGTACTTATCTGGGTTCGTTTTGTTTACCATTGTCACAAAGGCTTTCTAAGACATTCAGAGGGAGTACGTTTTAGCTCGAGTTTATAATTTGTGAAGATTTATTCGAATGCTAAGTTAGGCCACATGTAAGGTCTATGATGCCAAGTAAAGCAAATTCTTTCAAACCAAGCGGGTTTTAAATGATGCTCTGAAAACTGAGAATAGGTCGGCTCACCATGCCCGATTATGGAAGATTTTGCGTCAAATCAGCAAACTCTTGCTCCAGTGAAACTTTTTATATAGAAGCGAACTGCGAACTAATCTTTAATCTTTAAACAAAACAAAAACAAGAACAAGATAAAGGTAGTCATTATAACATCCGGTAACTTTGCAGAGAGTGATTAAAAAGGAGTTATATTCGTATAAAGCTGAAGTTATTCCAGATTTGCTTTATAAACGCAAGCTTCTGAAAGCCAAACATGCCAATCCAAGACAATTTCATTGCAGCGAAGAAGGAGGTTCACGGTTGTTGGTTCACGGTTCAAATCCTGATGTCAAGAATCATCTATATATTTCGTATGAAATAAATAAAAAAGTCGATCAATTGAGAAACCTAAGTCAACTCTACTGCGAAGACATAACACTGGCAGTAGAGTGGTCATATGACTGGAAGTGCAACTTGATCGTGATGATGACATCAGGAGGACGGAAAAAATACTGTGAATCAGCAACGACAAAAGCAAAACAAACAAGCTCTCCAGTTATCTAGACGCTACCCTTGGAGTTTACATAAACTTAATACCATCTGAGTTTCACACCACTACACTAAATCTTTCGTTCTCTCTCTCTCTTCTTCACAATGCCCGAGCCTATAATAATATAAGAATATTCATATCCTCTTTGGCGTGTGCAAATTATAAAAAAAAAAATTCTCAGGGATTCTTCCTCCTGTAATGAAGCGTACTTGAGCAATTTGTATCTGCTCTAGTGAAGCGATGCAGAAAACAAATAGTTCGGTAGTGACTTGCTTTAAGCGATGAGGTGATCTAAACTTCAAAATTACGAAGCGTGTTAAAGTCTGAGGTCATACCAGAAGTCAAGGCTATTTTTAAGGACGCAGACGCCAAAAGGATTCGCCAGCTAGTTAAACCAAACCACGCTATTAGCAACTTCTAATGGTGTGCAGTGCGACTTGTTCAACAATGTCAAATCATTAAACTGCATAAGGAATTTACTTCTATGAGAACAGGCTCTCGGAATTCATTGGAAATCGATAAAGCTGAAATAAAAGTAGGCTGTTGCTAGCTTTAGTCAATTTCGCAGATTTCAGCAGTCAATATATCTCCGATAAAAGGAAGGCTATTGCCAATGCGGTTACCGCTTGTAACTTATCTTATATGACTGATCAATATATCATTCTTTTGACACCCGAGTCCCAGATTTAAAGGACAAGAGATGAATATCAACATTATTAGCCGTGCTCTATTGAGTCTGGGCAAGAATATATTATACACGCAGCTACTTACGAGTAGTTGTTAAATGGAGTACAATTTTTCTCACCACTGGCAAAACCTAACCCCAATTTCACTATTTTCACTGACATATTTACTTTCGTCCTTTAGCAAAGACTATTTATAATGTAGGTAACAGGTTTGATCAAATGATTGATGCAATATATCGTCTGGGGAGCAAACCAATAAGATTTCGAGAATACGGGACATCATTTACTTAAGAAACGTTCAAAGGTAAGCCAAAGTAATTGTAAAAGTTTGAAACTAAGCGCTATTGAAAGTTAGTGTATAAATTTTTGTGAAAAAACAGATGTCGTGAGTTTTTAATAAGAATAAAACCCGGAAAATAGAAGTGTATAGATACAACAAATTGTAATAGAAATTGGGTGTGGTTCTGTGAGTTGTGAAAGAGAAAGGAAGGACGGAAACGATTGCAGTCTTCCAAGCATAATACATTATGTATTCAATTTCAATACTGACCTGCCAATTAAGCAGTACACAAAGCTCAACCATGTTAACCCATAATCTTATGTAAAAGTATCTCAGTTTCAATCTATCCATGTATGTCAATTGTTCACTAAATACATTCATGCCGACAATGGCCTTCAGCGTGCTAATTAGAATATCCTAAGTCATGATAATTGCTCGTAGCTATCCAGTTAAGATGTTGATCTCATAGCCTCTACATACCCCGCCACCCCAAAATGTATTCCGTGTTTCTTGTCTTCATGTAAATGACTCGTTATATTAAATTCTATTTGAATCGCACACAACACAACTTGTTGATGATAATTATTTGTTATGCGTCCTCCTTTCTGTCCCTCTTTGCCTGCTCCTCCTAAATAAGGATGTTGTCATTCGAAACCAGCAACTACGATTATTTGTTGTGCTGTAACAAGGATACCACCATGGATCATAACAAATAATTATCATCTCAGTAGAGTAAGACGTGAGACGAGCTAGTGACCAATTAATTATTTCATGTTTCTGGCATAAATCATTCAAATTTATCGATCAGGAAGAGTCAGAGTGAGAGAGAAAACAAGGACAAGGCCTGCATTCAATAGAAGGACTTGGACGACACACAAAAGCCCGATATCCATCTTTGTGGAACTCAATTATTAATTGAAGCTCCGGCTCCGTTCGCAAATTTGTAGCCGAAGCAATTACCAAATCGACCTGGACGGTTGTGTGTGCGTATATGTATGTGTCGTTAATAAATAAGCATAAGGGTTGTCACTATGTTGTGATTGGTGGGGGGCTGATTTTTGGAAATTAATCATTGGAGAAGTGGCAGAAGTGGGTCTCGCCTCGAGAGAACGAAAGAGAAGCCGACCAAGCAATGGTAGGTGTATGAGTAAGGCGCCAGGCATCTGTGGTAAATATGCAATCCGGTAGATAAATTCGACAAAGGATGATTTATACCCCCTTGCACCTGGACTCTTTGGTGAATACTTACTTCGTATTCCAGACGAAATGTGATATGCAAACAATGCTTGTGGATGACGACAACGACGACGAAGAAGAAGAGGTTAGGTGCATTTCACTCAAAGATTTATCTGTGGAACTTTCTTTGTGTTTACATCGCCGATGGAGTCGACAAAGAAAAATCGTTCGAAAATGTTTGTCAACAAATCTTATGATTGATGATTTAAGGGATATGTCGCGCAAGAAAGTCGGAGAGGGAAGACTCATATTATTGCTGCGGTTAACCATCTGCAGATACATTTCAAAGAGAGTGGTGAATGTTATCCTGTCTGCAAAGTGTTAACAGTTCATGGTTGTATGTCTTTAAGAGAATATTTTTTCTGTTAAAGTTTAACAGGTGTTTTACAGATGTTAAATTTTCTGTACTTTATTGCAACATGCGGAGAATATCTCTCAAGACAGTGCGCATGTCATCATAAATCGTACAGAATTTCTACCACAGGAATCGTTGGGTAGTCTATTTTCTATCAGTCTTTTAGCAAATGTTGTTCCCTGAGGAGCTGACGGATAATGTGGGATAAGTAACGACAGTCACAGGTTCAATACGAAAATACATCGAAACCTTGTTTCAATAAAAAAAAATACACAGACTTAGGAATTTGGGAAAAATGCTTCAATTTATGTATCATACATAGATTCGAATTCTTCATAATCGGTTCTTGAACTAATTGGCTGATTTACTGAATCACATTTTACTTTATTAGTTTACAATATTGGTCCTTGTTTCTTACGTGAAAATGTTTGTGAATTTTAAATTGTTTAATTTGTTAACTAAGCACAACTTACTAGCAGAGGCTCGTGTCTCACTATTGTAACGCGAGTTACTAAATAAATAATCTAAAACTATAGTAGGTTTTCGTATTCTTTTTCAAAAAGCAAGGAATGGTAACTAAAACGATAACCAAAACGAATAACAATGCCAATTAGATCTTTGAATGTAACGCTAGTTACTATGAAGGATTCAAGAGTTGATCGGCGTATTTCCACTAAAATATATCAAGGATTTAAAATTTAGAAATTGGAATATGTACAACTTTGTTTCATAGGACAATGAATGGTTAAATTTATCTTACCATGCTTCGATTAAATCAAAATTTGAAGGATCTTAATAAATTTGATTCATTTTCCTTCCTTCCTTCCAATGTAATTTTACAATCCTTCAAATGAACGAAAACAAGGAACTAAGTTTGCACTTTTATTCTTCCTTTTCTTTCTGAATCCCTGCCCACCCATACGTAGTGAACATGTGCGTATGTGCTTAGCGCTACACTTTTTGACAGTCATGCCAGTTAACTTCGTTTGTTGAATACCTAACAATGTGAGTACTCTATCGAAAGTCGTGTACAGTTGGGACTACACTAAGGTCTTTCCTTGTATTTCTTGTGCACTTTTCGTTTCTTATTTGCTTTTCTGTTGGCCAAGTAAAGAAAAACACAGCAGCATGCAAGAGAGAGGAAAAGAAAATAAAGTTTAAAGTTCGCTACGGTTGTTTCTTTGTGTTCGTGTTGTGGTAAGGAATTTTCACGGGATTTACTAGACGAAGTCCTTGAAAGAATTTTAAAATTCGACGGCTAGTTTGTCTTCTAACTCTGATTAGTTTGGCAGTGTACTCTTTTTGGCAGGAAGTATTGTAATTGAATAATTAGTAATTTACGTTGAAGGACAAAGGTCAAGGTCTATTTATGAGAGGGAACATTGTTGAAAAACGATGACAAAGTGACCTAAAAAACAATTGCACAGACAATATGTATTTTCCTTAAAACCTTGACTTTCTACTCAGAAAAAATCAAACTTCTACCTTATCCAACTGAACACGAAACCGCGGTCAATCTTTTATCCAGTATTCGTCTCTGATCGAACGTCACAATGAATAATGTCCGAAACTCCCTTGCACACATACAAATGCACAAAGTCAGCACAGCAGTTATGAAACTCTGAACGAATAAATGTCGAATAAAAAATTTACATTCACCCAAAGGACTTTTTCATAGTCCCATGCTACAAACATTTTTTTCCTTTCTTTTATCCTCTCTCTCCTTCGATAAATCGTCCTCTATAGACCACATAGACCACCTGATGAGAATCCTATAAAATGTTATCCAAAAAGTACCAACCTAAGGTCACCAGTGTGAGCATCTCCCCTGTAGGTATGTGAGTATATATATATATATATATATGACGGGTGTGATCGGAATTATCGAATGGGTACCTAACACATTTGATTCATTTGTCCTGCTGAATAGGAGAAACGGTTTCGAGGAAAGTTGATTTTTCAACTTTTGCTACTGCGAAAATGTTCAAGGAATTCCGGTCACATCCTTGAACACTAATGAGGAGTCAAGGTACTGAAAGTTGATTCAGATGCTACTGTGCTGCGATGCCACAAGCGTTTAGTCCATTATTGGTATACGGCTTGTGCAGCCTAGGGCGTGGTGCAATACAGAAAATGGATGATTCCAGTGCGGTACAATCTTTGAATTAGCCTTCAACACTAAACACAACAAACCGCAGTAATGACAACAGGAAATTCCAAAGATGCACACACACAGAAACTGTCTGTCCTTATACCAGTTTCTCATACTGCTGTCTATGAAATCCAATTACAGCCTTAGGTTAGAAGAGATGTAGGTACCTGCAAAAACTTGAATGAATACAAAGTCAAGATGGAAACATTTTCCACGGATCACCGAATCCAACTTGACCAGGGGATAAATTAAAATCTGAAAATACTCCTTGTGGGGCCTTTTCTTCTCCTCTCAGTTTCGGTACAAGTGTACTTTTTTTTTTCTCTATTTATTGACTACACCATGGTTGCACTTGAGACGCAGATAAAATATTATATCGACGTAAAAGGATATCACTAGTGTACTGAAGAAGCCTTTTGAAAGCAATCCCATCAGTATTACCAACGACCCCACCCACTTCTCATTCACCCGTAGTAGGGAAGGGTTAACGTGTAAACTCCGAACACTACTAAGAAAGCCAATATAGTGGTCGTTTCGTGGTGGTATTGAGTTTTGGATTTCGATTCAACGAACTGAAATTATTCCATAAATATTTATGAGATTGGTAGGAAATTTTTTTGTTCATTGTGTTCTTGTTAGTTGGTCGGACATCGGCATTAGTCCAGTATCTAGTTGAAGTTGTTTTGAAGTTCTTCTGCAATTGGCAAGTTGAAGGAATTTCGTTCTCCTATCTACTTCTATCTATTCAATTATTGTTATTAGGTATGTAATTTCGATGTACGAAATATTCTCATTAATTAAGAAATGCATTTGTGAAAAGTATTTCGAAAAAATTATTTTTTTTAACTACGGATACCTTTGGATGAAGGTTTTCTATTATCTGCGTGGGGATTTCTTTTTTCATATTGAGATACTTTGTATGTATATTTTTTGCTTCCCGCGGAAACTTTTTAATTTGCACAGAATGCTGGGTATCTGGTTGAAAGTGAGAGACAAGGATCTGTTGTAGAAAGCTTCGTGGAATGCCTGCTTTCGGTTTCACACCGGGAGTTTTTTTTTTTTTTTTTTAGTAAAATAAAGTATTTCTGTTTCAAATGGTCAGGTTGAAGCACATTTAAAGAAGTAAATGATGCTTCTTATAGTACAGGGTGGTGACATGAACTGTTATTAATTCAAATAGCTGTATTTTTTTTAATTGTGAATATTTTTTATTGAATCCAAAGAAAAAATGTTGGAAATGTATTCAAATTCAAGGATTTAATTAATATTTTCTATGTGTCCACTTTTGGCACGAACAAATTCCTTGAGACGGTCAATAAATTTATCGAACGCTGCACGCAAGTGTGTCTGTGGAATGAGGTTCTATTCCTGGCGAAGCGCTAACCTGAGCGCGTCCGTTGTTTAGTGCCAGCCCTGGCCTTCGAAATGCCCCAAACAGAAAAGTCTAATGGATTCGCATCGGGAGAATTAGATAGCCATTGTGTCGAGGAAATGAAGTGCGGAAAGTTTTGTTGCAGTCATTCTGGATTTGCTCGGGCTTTGTGGGAAGGTGCAGAGTCCTGTTGGAATGTCCAGGGTCTTTGGCCAAAATGTTTGCGTTTTTGTTTGTTTCACGATAAACCGTCGCGTTTATCTTAACGCCACGGTCCAAAAATACAAGCGGAGATCGTCCACCGGCAGTCACTGCGGCCCAAACCATAAAAAAAGATGGGGCTTGCTTCCTGGTAGCCATTCTTTGGTCGAAATTATCGTATGACGTCTCTGGCAAGTAAGCTCGATAATTTTGCTTGTTGACAAGTTGCTCAATTCAAAATGGTGCTTCATCAGAGAAGACGATGTTTGGCAGTTGGGCAGTTGCGTGAAAGATCAACTCCTTTGCTCTTTCCATTCTAACTCTTTTTTGGTCAGGTGTGAGATCGTTCACTTTTTGGAACTTTAAGGCCCTGAGTCCGAGCTCATTTTTCAAAATGTGTTGCATCCGTTCTCTGGATGTGTTTAGCACAGAAGCCATTTTTCTTCCGCTACGCCGAGGATTTCGTTGGATTCTGGCCTTCACACTGCGAACCACTGTTGACTGTCTTTTCGGATCACCTCCATAGCGTTTTGCAATGCTGCCGATTCCATTGTATGGTGCGATACACAAACATTTTGTTCACTTTCAAATGTTTCAGTTCACGAACAATAGCTGGTTGTAATTTGCCAGCCAAAAAAGGGAATTAACACTATTACATTTGAATTCCATTGTCGATAGAACAAAAATTAAACACGCGATAAAAAAAATTTCACACGGTTGTCAACAATGAAATTAACAACTGTCAAGTTGTCATTCGTAGTTTGGCAGACACAGCGACGTTAAATTGGTAACAGTTCATGTCAGGTATGTTTCAGTAAAAAACAAAAAATATTTAAATTAAGAAACTAAAAATAAATGGTAGGTACGAGTACTAGTAAAAAAAAATAGGTTTTTATAGGTGACATTTAAAATGAATCTTCTTCTAACAGAATAAGCATAATGAAAACGAAAAAGAGGTCAACTGCGAGCCGGGGAATAACAGAAAGCTATGATCGTTTTTTTTTTTTTTGAAGGGGTCTGGTCGAAACAAACGATTTTCAATCCATCGCTGTGTGTCTGTTTATTTTCGCATGTAAACAGATTTTGATGAAGTTTGGTTGAGTATTTAATCGGATATGTATATAGGCTTGGCTAAAACTTGTCAAAATCGTATAGAGTGTGGACGACGTGTGGGGAACGGAGTCTCAAAAATATTTAAGATATCTCTGTAATCCGTCTAACTCAAGAACGTCTGAACGGATTTTGATTAAATTATACTACATCGCGCAAAGTCCCCGCGTCTTCGTAAATATTTTTGTTTAAAATGAAGTGAAAAAACTCACTCTCAGCGGATCTGTATCTACCCAAGGATGAACGAAGGCAGTTTTTTCAAATACTCAGAACTTCACCATATATGAAGGATTAACAGTAAATCAAATCGGCCAGCCATAAGTCAAAATAGGTCGAATCAAAGTCATCTAATATATTAGCTTGACGTCAGAGGTAAGATGTGCGGAGTAAAACAATCTTTTTATGGTTTCTTTCAAATACTAGGAACTTCATCATGAAGGATTAATATTAAACCAAATCGAGCAGTCATGAGTCAAAATTGTTCGAATCAAAGTCATGTAACATATTAGCTTGACGTCAGAGGTAAGATGTGAGGAGTAAAACAATCTTTTTAGGGTTTATTTGAAATACTCAGAAAATACAGATTGTTTAATAAGTTATTTTATAAAATGAAGTACTGCCACTTTAACGCCATATTATTAGGAATTCTTCACTAACTCTCAAAATCGCGAGTATCATTTCCTGTACGTTGTAAAAGCTCTCGGCCAATATTATTATTAGGTTCTTTAAGACTAGGAATTCATACTTTACCCTTTGGTCTAAATATCCGATTTATATGCGGAGACATGCATTTAGAATTTAGTTTTTAAATTGCGAGCAATTTTTTCTTTCAAATAATTGTTTATGGAAGCTAAACTGCTGTTTCAGCAACTCCTTCAAGTTTTTAAGAAGAGTCTTCAATCGTATAAGCTCTGCATTAGTGACATAATTAAAATTTCGATACAAATTATTTAGTCTTCTTAATAGAAAACTAATATACATAGTTGAATAGTTTTCTAATCATCATCACATTACTTACGAGTATTACCAAATTTAATTTCTCAATAGAGGCGCCAATTTCTGAATTTGACAAGTCTCTGTTTTTTAGAATTTCCGAGTTCAGATACTTTTGTCTAAATTCTATCGCGGCCTTTCCTCTACTCGATTACCAACCTTGTCGTGGCGTAGAGGCTGAGTAAGGGCAATGAATCTCGGGAACTATCCTTAGAAGAGTCCTGAAACCAATATATAGTCAGCCCCTAATCCAGGGTGTTATGCGAGCCGTGTCCATTGGATGGTTGGCAGGTATGGGGTATACCGGCCGTATTTTAACAGAGCCTCTCTGATACCAGACCGCCTCAGGGAGTAACCATGATCTTACTGTACTATACGGGGCTCTGGTGCAGTCTGGACAATGCTTTCCCGCCCTACTCGTGGGTTCATGAACAAAAAAAAACTTAAAAATTTAAGATAAATGGGATGCGGGCAGACATCGTGTCCACGCTGGGTCGAATAGAGCATAGACTGTCCTGATAACCTAGTGGGACGTGGTCGGCCAGAGAAAAGCCAAGAGGGAGGTTATCGACGAGAGCAATCTAGCTCCAGCCAAAAATCCGCTATAACCTCAAGGAGTGTCCCTGGAGCTTCAAGGAGCCAACTGACTGACGCAGCAGTAGCAGTAAATACGACGGAGGGTGGGAGCCAAGCTCTAGCCCCCCGACTCTTGGGAAAAGCAGCTACAGCAGATATGAAAGCTTGGAAGCCATGAAGCCAATGGAGCTCCTACACCGAGAAAGGGACTTAGTAGTGCAGGCTCTCGCTGGAGACTTCGCTACTTAGAAAAAGGTTTTGCATCTAAGGTTGCCAGGAAAAAAAGAAAGGAGCATAGGGCCAAGCCCGACTCCAATGTCACTCCAGCAACAAAGAGGAGCAATCAGATAACACCCCCTGCATATAAAATGCAAAAAAAAGATGAGGGTACTGATGAGTGCTAAGAGATCCCAGGCAGAGCCTGCGAAAGCTAGCGCTGTTTCAGAGAGCAGAAGGTATGCTGTGGCTGTAGGAGTACTTCTGGCGTGAAAAAAACATGTTTTGACTGCGAAGGCCGAGTAGGTTACCAAATATCCGTAGAAAATGCTCAAAGCTGAGGACCTCAAGGCACTCGAGAACGCTATTGTGCCGAAAATGGTTCTGGGATGGGAGCACAAGCTCAAGTTTCAGGGTATCTATTTTAAAAAGGGGATGCTATTGGTCGAGTGCGAAACTCCGCAGACGGTGGAGTGACTCAAGACCGTGGCGCCCAGGTTAAGGAGTTGGAACGGCGTGAGCTTTACTGCATGCAGAGGGACGGAAATATCACGTGCCTATTCCATCACTATCTTCCTGCCAAGAAGTGCAAATCAGGAGTATCAAACCTCCGCAGTATTTGAAGTGCAAAACGATGGCTTGAACATCAAGGCATGGTTGGACAGGGTGGTGGTGAGTGGACTCAAGAGATTGGAGAAGAGTGCAGGGCAAGGTACCATCTCAAACCCAGTCTAGCAGGGACACAACCAGAAGTGGAGCAGGATGCCCGGGATACTGATGAAAGTATGTCCATCTCAGAGTGCTCGCTCTCTGATGAGCACCTTAATCAGACGGTGGTCTCTCTCCCTCAGGTCTTCGATCTTGAGGAGGAGGAGGCTCTACTAGCGGAGGATGGGGCATTTGCCCATGTAAATATTCACCATGCCAGAATGTTGACCAGAATGTTTACCAAACAAAATATGGGCATTGCACTGATTCAAGTGCCATGGATCTTAAAAGGACTAATCAAAGGACTATCATGTAAGGATGCAAAGTTAATTTGGGATATGAGAGTGGCCAGTCCAAGGGCATGCATTTTAATAAACAACAAAATTAACTTTCTCCTACTTTCAGATTATATGACGCGAGACTAGGTGCCATTACAGGTCACTCTAAATTTAGGGTGGCCGTGGGGTAGTGGTAATATCATCGCTTGTCACGCTACAGGTTCACGGTTCGAATCTTGATGTCAATAAACATCTATTTATTTCGCATGAAATAAATAAAACAGTCAATCAATTGCGAAAGCTTATGTCAACTCTACTGCGAAGGCATAACATTGGCAGTAGGGCGGTCATATGGCTAAAATGCAACTTGATCGTGATGATGACATCAGGAGGACGGAAAAAAAATACTATGAATCATGAGCAACGACAAAAGCAAAAACAAACAAGGTCCCCAGTTATCTGCACAGCCACCCTTGGAGTTCACTGAAACTTAATACCAGCTGAGTTTCAAACCAACTACACCAATCTGTCTTTCTCTCTGTATCTTCCCCTTTCCTCAAAAGCGCCCGTGTTCAAAAATTAGTATAAGGGTATTCATAACCCCTTTCACACGTGCAAATTATAAAAAAAAATATAGATGGAGTACACCGCACCATAATCATCGCATCTGTATACTGCGATGAACCACTGTTCCAAGGGAACTGTAGCGTCTAGTGGAGTACTGCAACAAGTTCCAAACGTCGTTGCTGATTGGCTGTGATGCTAATGCTCACAATGTCATCTGGGGGAGCACCGACACCAATATCAGGGCTGAGGTTCCCGTAGAATTTATTTTAAGTTCATCTCTCGATATATGTAATATAGGGAATACCCTAACATTTGTTACCAGAGTTAGACGAGAAGTTTTCAATCTGACGCTAGGCAGCCCTAGCATAAGTAGGTTAATTAAGAACTGGAAGTATCCAATAAGCCGTCATTGTCTGATCACAGAATAATTGTGTTTGACCTAGACAATGCATGTATCATGAGAAATCCAACAAGAAATGTAAGGAAAACAAACTGGGAGAGTTTTGAAGAAACCCTAGCTAATAATCTGGAACATATCGACATTAGTAGAGCTCCAGCCCATTACTTATAGTTAGAAAACGCGGTAGAGACCAAATACGTTTGAAATAAGTTGTCCTATAAGCAACAACAAGGGTGCGAAAGATGTACCATTGTGGAGCAACAATTTGACAAAATTAAAATTCGTAACATGCAAATTGTTCAATAGGGGAAAGCGTAACGGAGACTGGCAAAGCTACAGAGAGGCACTTACACAGTATAACAAACCTCGATTCCAGAGGGAGAATTGAATGGGCAATCAGCTCCTTTCAGCCGTTCAAGTCACTCTGTGTCGATAGTATCACATCAGCCCTACTACAGAAGGGACAGGAAGGACTACTACCATACCTAGTCAGAATAATCAAAAGTAGCCTCGGATTGGGGTATATTCCAAAGCAGTGGAGGTGGGCGAAGGTTGTGTGCATAACAAAAGTGAGGGAAAAGGACCCAACACAGCCAAAGTCATACAGACCAATCAGCCTAACATCGTTTCTTCACAAAACAATGAAAAAAGCTGTAAGAAAGGACGTAATAAACATGTCCCCACTTCATTACCGTCAACATGCATACAGAGCAGGCAGATCCACTGAGACAGCTCTATTCCAGTTGACGGAAACCATACATTACTAGACATCGAGGGATATTTGATAATACTTCGTATGAAGCCATTCAATGAGCCCTGGATGGAAAAAGGGGCAGCAGAACAGTATCTAAGTGGATGTACGAGTTACTGATAACAAGATCAGTAGAAACTCAGACATCGCGTAGAATCATCAAGGTCAACATAACAAGAGGATGCCCACAAGAATGAGTACTACCTCCTCTAATGTGGAGTCTACTTGTGGAAGAATTACTTGAAAAGTTAACCAACCTCGGATTCAACTGCCAAGTCTACGCTGATGACTTAGTACTGGTTGCCAGAGGAAAGTTTGAAGTAACCGTTTGTGACATCATACAGAGGAGTCTAAAAGCAACTGAAAAATGGTGCTGCATGGCTGGGCTCAACATAAACCCGGCTAAAACTACAATAGTACCATTTACAAGAAAAAGGAAGCTTGAACTGAAACCAATTCGGGCACGGAACTGACACTAGGTAAATAAGTGAAATATCTAGGATTACACCTCGATAGTAATCTCATGTGGAAAAAGCACTCAGAAGAGATATCCAAAAAGGTCACCCCTGCTCTCATGATATGTGGGGATTAGAGAAGGTGCTCTAGGGTGAACTATCCTTGGCCAAGCCAAGGCAAAGAATGAGTGTTTGACCCTCGACAACAATTCTGAAGGAATTATATTTTAAAGAAACTCTAATTAGGGAATAAACCTCTCCTAGGTATTAGCAGGGGCACAATAGACCATTAAGTCACAGTGCAAGATAACCCTGCGGCTTTTCTTTCAAAAATACACCAATGCGTTTTGTTATATTTGTATCTATGTATATGGTCCTTTCTCAGTTAGTAAACTAAAAGCGGGTTATTTAGCAGAGTTACATTGATCGAAATCGCTAAGTGATCACTATCATATGGCAGTACTTGTATCTTATTGGGGCGGGTGCTGGAAGTTTTTACATCAAGTCGGGCATTAACAAAGCCGATATCAAGATTGATAAGTTTATAAAAGAGATTTATAAAATTTTCTAGAATTCTTGTTTACAAAATTTAACACGAGAAATCACTATACCCTCCTGATGTAGGGAAAATGTTGATCTCTCAAATTCTTTATACTTTTTTATGCTTTTCGAAGTTATCGGCGTAAAATCCAGGTAAAATGCCATCAAGAGTTGAAACTTCATTTTTATTGACTGCTATGATCGTGGCAATGATTATTTACCAATCTTAGGTATGAATGATTGACCTTAGACGAATGATTGGAAATGGTGAATTAACATCTACGTTCTTTAAATTAGCATTGTGATCTTCTACAAAGAGTTAGATACAATTATCTTAGTAGGAAGAAGTTTTACTTGGAATAGGTAGGCAGGTTTAAAGACATCAAAAATGTAAATTCGAATTGCAAAAAATATTAACAAATGAAGTAGAATTTTCTTTATTAATAATTTAAATCAGCAGAGCAAAGCAAACGAAGAATATATATTTTGTATGATTCAGGATGTTTTATTTCGAGATTTTGACTCTGGGCTTGTATACCTATACTATATAATAAAAGTTCACAAATTATCCATTATAAATGTGCTTCATTGAACACCCTAGTCCGCGCACACTTCCAACTTTCAACTTGCACACATGTAATTCAGATATAATTGTAGTTGTAGCCACTCTTTCCCAACTTCCCTTTCAATACTAAAAAAATCCACAAAGAGGAAAACAATGTCTGTGCAGAGAAAAATATTGTCGTTGACAGGATGCATCTACTTATATCCAGCTTTTTTTTTTGCCCTAGAATTGGTTTATTTGAATTCGCTTCCCGGGGTCATTAAAGTTGTCCCCATACTCAGAAGGATAAGCTCAACAACAATATCACCTAAAATATTGAAAAACTTATCGTCGAAATATCCATCCATCAAAATACCATAAAATCAAGTCAATATGTTGCCAAAATGAACATCAAAAACTTTTTTGATTTTTTTTGAAAGACACAAGTTTTGCTCTTCACCCCTTGATCCTTTCACACTGTATTAGATTGTTCTTCTAGGGTAGAAAATTGTGTGGTGGCGGAACATATGTATATAGAGAAGTTCAGAGTGGGTTGGAAAAACGAGGATTTAATGTTTTCCTTCACCTTTCAGCACCCAAGCACAACCTTCATCCTTAATAAGTTAAAGGAGTAAAGTGTTTGTTGGCAAAAAAATTGAATATGAAAGAAACTTTTGTCCAGAAGGATTTACACTCGACTTGAGCAGCTACTATATGAGTTATTGCTATGTGTAGGGTCTTAATGAACGTATAATGATACTTAGCCATTCCGAGAACGATTCTAATCAAAAGTTTTTAAGGATGGTCGCTGATCTTCTTCCCAGCTTTAAAAGAGGGCGAAAAATATTAAATTTTATCCACGTCGATGTGCATTTTGCTTAAAACATAAAAATAGAAAAAAAAAAAAAAAACAAAAAATATCTCGTGGAAATCATCTGACAAGGAAAAATATTATTTCGATGCAAATTACCCCTTGCTGACTTTCTGTATTCTTCAATGTTACTTCCGTGAACCGCTCTCACTGAGCATTATCCTGTCATGCTGTTGTATATTGTTATACATTCATACATGGGAGGAGTAGTAAAAAAAGTAAACTTTAGTTGTACCATCTGTGTTCGATTAGTACACGGTTCAGTGGGCGAAAAGAATTGACCCTACATGACGGAGTTCACCAAAAAAATTGCGAAAAATATGTATTTTTATGCACTGGGAGCATCATCAAACCAGTAAAATGGCACACAAAGTTTAGAAGCACCATGAAATCATGGTAGACAGGCACAAACACATTGTCAGGCTTATTTGCAAATTACAAAATGTTTTGCTCCTCCACCGCATTTAATGACAGCCACGATTTCAATTCACCCACTAGTCAGAGGAATAAATAAGAACGGAATGGAGAATGTTCTCCGGCATCTGCGTGCTCTGACGAATGCAACGGAAGAGTTTAATATTAAAGCTATAAATTTAGTTTTCTGGTTTGGTTGGCATTGAAGTTTATTTATTGCTAGATATGGAGATAGTTATGTAGGAGAGTTGACTTTTTATTAAGTGGCAAAGAATGAGTGTTCGACGTCTATATGAATAGAAAGTACTAAAGATCTGTTTATTAGAGGGATAAGGTTTTTAATGCCATTTCGACACTGGTCATAATCATGAACTTCTTAGCTCCCAATCATATTGCCAGTTAAAATTGGATTTGACAGTTTTTTTCCTTCCATCCAGTTTTTCATTGAAGGTACCATTCTTCGACTAATAATGCCAGTTCCCTTTTTAAATTCATCCAAATTAATAACCCTGTATTGAACTCTTATTGTAAAAGTATTTTCACAGAAGTCATCATCATTAATCTCATAATGAATGATTTTTGAAATTCACGTTACTGTTTTTTTAGCTTCTCGTATTGCTCATACAGAATAGAATAAGTTGAGTTCAAATTTTATTACAAGTTTAAGATGAACTACTCATAACTGATACGGAATCTGATACAGTGAATACAACCGTTTCGGATGCGTCCACTGTTGT
Organism: Pocota personata; assembly: GCA_963082735.1. NCBI lineage: Eukaryota > Metazoa > Arthropoda > Insecta > Diptera > Syrphidae > Pocota > Pocota personata. The sequence goes on along the minus strand of OY720430.1, from coordinate 133,980,746 downwards.
CGCTAACCCCAATGCATGACCTGCCAGAGTAGGGTGCAATAGGGCCTACGTCAAAAAGCACACCTCTAGTGCAAAATTAGGACCTCCAAATTCATCCTAGATTGTCTCCTGAAAAAAAGAGAAGCTAACTGGATGCTAATTGGATGAAAATGAGCGCGATTCTGCCACATGGGCAAGGGCGCTACTCGAAAAAGAGAATGTCAACCCATTACGGGAGGACAACCTAATAAGAGCAAGAAGAGCCAACCTGATAGGAGTAGGCCAGTAGTCAAAAGGTGTTTGCCATCCGATAAAGGAAGGCCCACTAATGACAAACAGAGGAGCCAGTCCGATATGGTAAGGCCTTTAACTAGTAATAGGTAGAGTAGTCAGCTCGATACGGAAGGCACTCAACCAGTGGCCTATTTCACCAACTTACAAATTTGCGTTTACAAACATTTTTTAACAAAATTTGTGATTTTTTTGATTTATGTCGTTTCACCAAACTCTGGGTATTACAAATTTGTAGTTGTATTCCACAAAGGAAAATTTGTGGGAATACTTCACTTTTCATTTCACCAAAATTATTTATAGTTGTAATTTACAGGTTGCAAATTTGTGAAAATTTGACTTATTTGTGAGTTTACGTTTCACCCAAGAAAATTAATTTACAAATTTTGTTCAGTATGTTAGAATATTTTACAACTGAAAGTTTGTTTTACAAGTTTTGTTTCATATGGAAAGTAATCGAAAAAATATCTTTGCTACGAAGGCTTAGTAGTAGCAATAGTAGCGAAAGTGACGATTATATTTTAATTTTCTGAAAAAAAGCATTTATCGGCCGCGTATAAACAATGTAATTTCGGAGTTATTTAATTTTAATTAAAAATTTCGTTTGAGTCGTTACAAAGCAGAGGAAATAATTACAATTATTGACCACAGATAGCCCACAGAACTGAAAAAAAATGTGCATGCCATGTGTTTACCGGCCCGGAAGTGTACACGATTCAAGGGTGTTGCGAAGAAGTCCCCTTTTTTCTAAATTTGAAAGTGGCTTTGGACCTTATCCTCATGTTGTTTTACGGGATATCTGTTAAGGGATTGGTTAATTACACAGATTTTGAGAAACTAAACTTCTGAAATTGATCGATACAATAGAGCACATAAATCAACTCGAAGAATTATAGAAAACGCTATTGGAATTTTGAAGGAGAAATTTCCATGCCTGAAGCACTTACGATTGCAACCGATAAAAGCAATCAATGTCATAAAATGTTGCGTTATCTGGACTAACATTTCACGACAAGGAACAGATAACTATTTCGAGATGTCCACCACTGACGAGGTAGTACCCAAGTGAAAATGATGATAATTTGAATGGCCACGCTACCTTACAATTTTTTCTAGGTCATTTTTCATGAAAATTTAATAAAACAAAAATATTTTTTAATGATAAACAAAATATATTTATTCTTCTTTTTTAATAATAACTAAAGCTAACCGGTCTTTCTTCAGACTTTGAATTTTGATCATTCTGAATCTGAGTGAAAGATGTTTCCTCCAGTTTCGCAGTTAGGCGATTTATTGGTAACCCTAGATCCGTCTCCTTTTTCCGCCCATCCAATTGCAAACTGTAAATTTCCAACTGCAGTCTCTTTTGCTTCAGGGAAATAATATCTGCTTCGTCGGATCTTATTGCCGCCTTCCGTTTGGTGCATGCCTTTTTTGATGGTAAAAACATACTCATACTTGTGCAGATACAATTTTGTGAAAAATAAACGTTTTATCTTATTTCGCTTTCACTATGCTCTATATTTACAGACTTAGGTGACGGGCCATATTCGAATGGTATTGAAGAGGAATCATCAACAATCTCACTCAATGTTGGCGATTCTTTACCGATAATATCAATAATAATATTATCGAGATCTGTAAACATGCAGACCAGTTTTCTTAGAATTAACAATTTTTACCTTCAAAAATGTAATAGTTACAAGTTAACAACGTAAAAACAATAAATTACTAGATACAACTATAGCTATAGGCTGAGGTTCCTTTTTCGTATGTAATATACATACGCATTGGTACTTACCACGGTTCCCCGCTTCAAATTTTGCCACGCAACGTCTCGAAGGTATTTCTAGTCTTTACTACTTAAAATGCCTTGAGACGTTAGGGAGTTTAAAATATTTTTTCACTCGTTCATTTTTATGTCCTGGGTTAAAGTATTTCAAAACTTTCCAAACAAAATGTCTTTTTTATCTCTAATTAGAGACGCAAAAAAAATCTTATTCTGTTTGTTCATTGCCATAAAGTTTTCGTTACAACGAACAACACACGTGTGAGAAAACACTTGTAGATTACATGCCAATCACAAATCCGGTGCAACGGGAATTTTAAACACTTGTGATCAACAAAATCACAAATTTGTGGATTATATATTTGTAATTTGTGAAACAAAAAACTAGATTACAAATTTGTAGTTGTGATTCACAAGTACAAATTTCTGGTTGTATTTTGTAGTTCGGTGAAATAAGCCACAAATCTGATACCGTAAAGGATCCGGTCGCCAAGAGACCCAGGTCACAGAATGATTGTTCAAAATCTCCGAAGAAAGCCAAGAAAGCCAAGAAAACCGTACCCGTATCTAGGCCCTTCAATGAGGTGGCGAAAGAACATCTGATCTTTGACATTGTTGGCCAAGGAAATCTCAGTTCGGCACGGATTTCCCCAGGACCTAGGCATGCTCTTACTCAGAATCCAGACCATCCTACGCAAAATTGGAGGGTCATCAAGGCTGGGCTGCCAAGTGCAAAAGGAAGGGCAGTATCATTACTATTGATCCCAGATTCCATTGAACTCCTCAGTAAGAGTGACTTCAAAATCTTTCATGGGCTGGAGTCACTGCACTTACAAATATACGAGAGAGACGAGAAACTGGAAACTGCGAATCTCCTAACAAGCTCCCTGAGGAGCAAGAGGGTGGTGATCGGTCACAGTTATAAAGGCCGGTTAGCACTAATGCTTCGACTGGTACAAATTAATCTCCATCACTCAAAAGCAGCTTCTGCTAATTTTTGCTCCGCCTACAGGAAGGTGGGTTAGATATTGTCCTTATCCAAGAGCATGGGTAACCAACGACAATTGCATAGCGGGATTAAGGGCAAAGAATTACGCGTTGTTCTATGCAAACGGAGCAGGTAAGTTCTATCTAAGCAGGTAAGTTCTATCTAATTTTTAGATATCCAGACTTCACGTGCGGTTAGAACGTGGAATAGAAGAATCAGTGTGGATCTGCTCTGCATACATGCCTTATGAAAATATGGGGCCCCGAACATTGAACTTTGCTTTCATCCGGCCTCATTCGCCATCTGATGTAGACCGAATGGCGAACGCACTAATCGTAGTAATGAATAAGGCCCTACGCAAAGGCTGCCCAGTTAGCAGACAAAAGAAGGGGGTAAGCCTCCGTGGTGGAATGTTACACTTAGCGAGCTTAGGTGTGACGGCAGAAAGCTTTTTAATAAAGTAAAATGTTCCAGGGACCCTGAAGATTGGACACTATATACGAGTAAGAACAGTTTGAGGAAATATAAGTCGGAGATAGGGGAAGCTCAAAGAAATGCATGGCATATTTTCTGTGGAAATGTAGGAAAGACAAGCGACTCTTCTCGGATAAGGAAAATCTTGTCCAAATATCCACATATACCTAGCTTCATCAAAAAATCAGACGGAAACTGGACCATGTTTAGCGAAGAGACTTTGGAGATACTCATGGATACCCATTTTCCGGATAGTAAAACAGATATAGGCTACTCTGTAGAAAGCCATAGGAGAGTTGAACTATCGGCGCCAGAGGATACTGTCACCCATCGAATACTACAGTGGGCAGTGCACAGTTTTCATCTTTACAAATCAGATGGATTCGATGGAATTTATCCAGTAGAATTGCAAGAAGGCTTCGTTATATTGATGTCCTGGCTCCACTTAATCTTTAGGAGCTGTCTAATCTTTGGCTATACCCCCAGTTCCTGGAAGAGGGTCAAAGTGGTCTTCATACCGAAAACCGGCAAGACCATGTATCTCTCAAGAACTTCCGTCCAATCAGCTTATCCTCCTTCCTCTTGAAGACGCTTGAAAGACTGACTAAATTTCTAATCTAGATGGCAATCTCAAATCGAATTCCCAGCATGCCTACTGGAAAGGTACGGTCGTATTCGTATCGTATGGGGTCTTCAGTCTAAAGTGGTCCATTGGACTTATTATGGCAATAGTGAGGTAAGGAAAGGTCAAAGGTTATCATGCGTCTGTATAACGGTTGTTTTGAAAATAACTCCTACCGCTGAGCTAGAGACAATTCTTTATTTGCTTCCTGTTGATATCTTTGAGAAACATATGGCGGCAAAAGCAGCAATAAGGTTTAGGGAGTCCACACAGTTGGTTAATTGGTATTGTCCCTCACATTGACTTTGATGTCAGATAAAAAATTATATTTCCTAGCAGAAGCAGAAGGAAAAATCTTGAGCGATTCTGCGGCAGAGCGTATGGTATGGATGCAGAAGTCTTTTTTATTACCAGACCACTACCGGATCACTGCAGTGTATATCAAGCGGAAGTTACGGCAATCCGTTAAGCTGCGGCTTGGCTTTCAATTAACGCGGTAGAGAGTAGCGCTATTGTACTATATATAGATAGTCAAGTAGCGAAAAAAGCCTTGGAATCGCCGACAATACAATCGAAGTTGGCAAAACAATGCCGCTGACAGTTGCGACATGTCTCTGTGTTGGATTTCAGGACACAGCGACTTTCCGGGCAGAGCTAGTCGGAACTTCACTGAAAATAAAGAGGAACTGTCCTTAGAATTGATAAAATTGCGTCTTCATACTGAAGCCACAAAAATGGGAAACAGCAGGTGGAATAGTATCAGTACTTGTCTTCCGTCGAAACAGACCGGCCTAAGCTGGATCTGAAGAGAACGGAAAATCTTCTGTCCATTAATAGGATAAGTATTAGTATAATAATAGGAGCACGGGGACTGAAATCCAACGATTTCTGTAGACGTTGTAGAGACGAGGAGGAGGGGGAATCTATTACTCACCTTTTGTGCATCTGGTCTGCCTCTGGTGGTGTTTGGGTTTTTTTTTTTTTTATCAATGTTGAGAAGGAAAACCCTAGGGAAATACTTCTATCGAAAGGTTTCTTCTCTACCATTTTGCAAAACCTTCTTAGTAGATCTTAAGGGCTAGAATTTTTCCTCGAGGTCATAGAAAAATTGTACCGACGGATAGGTTATATCTCACATCTTTGCTGCAGAAAAACTCAATAAATGTTATCATGCTATCGGGGGGTAGTTTCCAGATTGTATTTTAAAAAATCTCTTTTTTTTTGCTGTAGATCTATGGCAACATTGTTTTCAATGTAACTTAAACTTAGTTTCATTCAGTTGATGGTGCTTTTTCTTCGGTTTATTTTATGACTTATGTAGCCGACATCGTTTGCTTTTATCTTAATCTGGTTTACCTTTGAACATTTTTCAAAGGCATAAAGTAATCACTTCTGAAAAAGACTATGATGCACTACAGGTGATATATTTGGTATATTAAGATAGCTAGTCTCGGCATAGACTCATCAATGCATATAGCCATATAGTCGGCATATTTTAAACAAAATATAATAAATATTAATTTGTAGAGAACAAAATACTGTATCATCTTTTGGAGGAGATCAAAAAGTTGATTTGCTGGCCGCACTGGGGCAAACAGTAGTGGATTAAATGCTTACGGACGCTGAATTTTAGCCATTTGAAATTAAATTCCGGATTATAATAGTGGTCATACTGTGGTGGAACTTGATAAGCAATATCACTACGGACATAAATGGCGAGGCCGCGGTGGGGAAAGAATAATGACACTAAGTTATACCCAGGCAGTTTCAAATCAAAAGATTCTTCAACTACCTATGTTTCGCTTAGAGCCAAAACAGCTCGTTTATGTGAATGAGCGTGGGCTTACATGTCGAAGAAATTCGTCCAAACCAACGAATATTGATAAAATCAACCCTCATCATTACATAGGAACACAAAAAGACACAACTCTGTCGTAACTAACCCAAGCCGCGAAGTGTAGATCCAAAGAATAGTTTTCCAAAACAAACTGTCGCAGGTGTTATACTCAAACGACAGTCAGCTGTGGCCCGCTATTCGGATAAACATTCACTGCTCGTTATGCATCAAATGTTACGATCTCTTTTTTTGTTTTATTCTACAAATTTCGTGAGATTTTAGTAATATCTATCTTGAACAAGTCGCAAATCATTTTCAAAAGGATCCATTTTGTTATTTAGTTTCGATCGAATTTCCTTTCGACTTCTCCTTCAGTATATAAAAAAAAACTTTAGTCTTTATTAGTTTTTACAAAATCAACTTGAGAAAGTGGCAGCTTTGCCACGAGTATGGGAAATATGCCTTACATATGAAAGTAAGCTGCCAAATGCAGGCATGTGTGTCTGTGGTGCCCTGCTATTAAAACTCAAGTAGCCAAAATTCATTTAGGCCTAAATATAGATTTTTGCAAAATTTCAGTGATTTTTTTTTTGCATTTTTGGGTTTTTCTCACCAGATAAAGCAAAAATAACTGAACTACACATTTTTGGAATCAGCGCCTCGTTAATTTTCATTTGATACCCTTATTGTTTTAATAAAAAAAAATTGTTTACTCTAAACTACATACTTTTTTGTTTTTCCAATTTTTCAAAATTTTGCGTCAAAGCTACATATCTGCTGATTAGTAAAACCCAACTCTGAGAAAAACAGATGGACAGACGGACGGAGAAAGAACTAACTCTCACCATAAGGGTTGCGTTCTTACTTGTTGTTGCGTTGTAAGTATCGCAACACTGGAAACGACAGACATTATTATTATTATTATTTATTTATTGGAAATCTTACAGTAATTACATAAAGGCAAGTTTCACGAGTAAAATTCGTGGCTAAGAATGAAAAGGACAATATTTATAGTCAGCTGGAAGCCGTCCATAGACCGATACCTAACATCGACATCGCTATCGTAATGGTGCAGTTAAATGCCAGGATAGGCAACGATAATACCACTCTTAAGCATGTGGTGGAAAATTATGGTTTCGGAAACTGTAATGATGAAGGTCTTCTATAATATCATTTGAATTGCTATTGGAGGAAGCCTGTTTGAGCACAAAATATGTCACAAGATGAGTTGAGTCTCTCTCCGCTTTAATAAACCGTTTTAACGCACCTGCTGCCATGACCACAAACTTCAATGAGAATTATTTGATATCAAGACTTAGGCACATGTTCCAACATTCGCCCTGATTGTTAAAAATCTAAAATCCGGTTCTAGGGATAAGTCCGTACCAGAAGTAGGCATATTTTCTGCAGCATAGCTTCATTACTCTCTTTACTCTACCTTACTGTTGAAAACACTAATTCTACAGCATGAATCCTTAATAGTCTGCCGAGAGTTAAGAAACTACTCCCCACATGGGAAAGTAGTTAGAGAACGTGAATCTTCGGCAATCATTTTATTCATTCATCTAGAAAAGATGTTAGACCTAATAGCTTCTGGAAGAAATTGAGACGGTGAAAAAACATTTTGTTTTAGCGGTTAGATAGAATTATTCCATTAGAACTCTACAAGAAGATGGCAAGATTTGAGATACCGGGATCCTTTCTGCGGCGTATAGTTGGAAAACGAGCGGTATACTGATCAATTTGAAAGCAATTAGTTCGAACCCATTTAAATGTAAGGAGGCAAAGGAATTAGCTGCTATATGGTGCGGGTTAGGTAGCATCGCCAGAGTAAAATCATCAACAAGTATGTCCAACTGCACTCAAAGGATATCGAGTTCATCGCACGTTCCCAGAGAGATTAAATTGTGAAGTCGTCGATCGTCAAACTTTTAACGGTTCCTGCTGGACCAAAAAATCGTTCATCTATTCAACAACAGATGTCTTGCTTGGTCTTGAACAAATGTTCCTTTTATGCAAATAGTCTCAGTATTTCGAGTCTACACCTATTGGTAAAGTATGATTCTGTCATTGAACAAATCAGAGGCATAAGAGAACCGACAGCCTTTGAACTACAGCTTTACCCTATTCATGTACATAACTGGGTGCAGATTAAAATTGCTCCCATCCAACACGAAATCCAAAAAGGAGTACCTAACCTATCTCAATGACAGAGTGAAACCGAAACCAATTATGATGCCACTTGCAAATATTGCAAAAACTTCTCTTCTCTCCGGCACTGTATCCGAGTGCAGTTTCCAATTTCCCTATTTTGAAATCACGTCAATTAACCTACCTTTGAATAATTCTAAATAGAGACACGAAGGAATCCGAAAAGGATGCCAAGATATCCCATGTTACAGAGACGATACAGAATATCTGTGTGCAAATACTTCTTGCCGAAGAGGTATTTCGCAGGATGAGAAGAATAAATGAAACTTCTGAATAACGATTTTCATCACCGAATCTTGTTCTACCTACGTCTTTCTGTAAGTCTTCCAGTAGACTCGGAACTTTTGCTCAGCTGAATGGGAAAAGGAAGACGGCTGAAGGAATGCAACGCTAACAAGCACTTAGAGATTGTATCCTCCAAACTTTTCTTTCCCACATTTTTCTATTTCTTCTTCTGTATTTGTGTGCATGTAAGAGATTGTAAAGAAGAATAAAAAGAAAATTTTGTGTCAATCGACATGGCCAAAACCATGAAAATTAAAGTATATAAAATGAAAAAAGTCTAATGCCTGTGGAAATATCCTTGAAAAATACAAAAATGTAGAAAAAAGTAAAAAAGTATAAAGGGATTTGCCGTAATACTACTAAATAAACCAACACTTAAGGTTGAGTGGCTTGTGGTGAGGTTGCCCATCTCTTTCGTCTTTAAGCCGCAAGAGAAATATGTACTGCATCCAACGATTTCTGCTGCTACTGCTCCTGCATCAAAGTGTAGTTATAGTGTAAGTCAAGTCCTGGAGGGTGTTGAAGTTAACATTTTGTACGTTCGTACGTATCTCATGCGAATTATGTACACTTTAGGGACCAAGGAGAAGATGAGCTGAGTGAAAACTTCTGAAAAGGATTTTTCAATGGACACAAGTACCTCATTATGCGAGGAGTTCCTTTTTTCAACTTTTTTTTTTTTTTTTTGTTCTTGTATTTTATTTCATTCCATATTTCGGATGACACGGTGGTAAAAAGTGTTAACTAAGTCAGCGAAGGAAAATTTCCTATTCGAAGAAATCTTTTTTTTTCGTTAATGCCATTTGAGGAAGTTGAAAACTTCTTGAGATTTCTAAGGCGCAGTAAGGATTGTAATACTTCTTGTACTCTTACATTGGGATTATGCAGTTGTAAACTTCTAAGAGGGGATATATGGTTTCACGTGCATGCTCGACGAAATAAAGCAGTTGTTTCTGCTTTGAATTTTTTTTTTTTTATATAGTAATAATTGATAGTCAAAGCGTGAAGTTTCAGATAATTATTACTGAAACTCATTGAAAGAACACAAATTCTAGTAAATGTCATCAAGGACAAGAAAAATCGTTGTAAACTGCGGCAATAGCGATTTTTAGAAGATGAATACTACTAAACCATGTCTGAAGACACGTTTGAGTGGTGTTTATTCTGAAAGCTAGGCCTATTAGCTTCATTTATTTCTTACTTGAAACTTTACAACGCATTTTAGACATTTATTATACGAAATATTCTTGAGCGATCCTCTTCATTCAAATCTTTACACGCATATGTCAAGAGAATGTCCCCGGAACTGGTTCTCCATTAAGTAGTGCGAATAATATACCCTGGCTACCTTCTTAGACCTGGGCCTGAACTTAGGCTACCAGGGGGGTCAGCGGGCAGCGAATAGCTGAACGGCCTGCAGATAACTGCGAATAACAAATAAGCAGTCCCCGACCAAGTGCGACAAGGAATGGAGGGCATGTGGAAAAAATACAGAAGCCCTATGAATCTCTTCTGTGTTTGGGCGATTTAATACCGCCCTTTAAATAAGCGTTTCCCTCCCAAACACCTATACATATATAGGTGCATTTGTATGATATGCGGATATAGATATCCAAACTCTCAGAGCCCTTAAAATCCAAAAGCGTCTGATTGGGCAGCTTTCGAAGATGTGAGTTCAGAAGAAGAAAGATGTTACGGTGCAGGGAATCGGGTCACACCCAACCATACCCTGGAATGGAAGGAGGTGCTAAGAAGGACAAAGACTGACCAAATGTGAAAAATAAAAGAAATCAACAAAGAACAAAGAGAAAAAAGGAGAACCCAAGGAAAACCCATAAGGCCGGATGCTATTATATTACCGACTAATCCCTATCCAATTACCTACCACTTATGTCCTTTCTTTCCAAGGTCATGGAAACGCTTATAAATCATCAGCTTATGAAATATCTAGATTCACGAAAACTTCTCAATAACCGGCGGTATGGTTTTCGCAGCAACAGGTCCACTGGTGACTTGATGACTTGATTCCACTATCTTACCGAGCAGTGGAACCAATTTCTTTATCACTTCAGCGAAACCAAGATGGTTACGCTTGATATTTCAAAGGCATTTGACAGAGTTTGGCATCAGGCTTTTTTGTCGAAAATGCGTGCATATGGCGTCGATGAGTCTCTTCTTCATTGGATTAGAAACTACGAATACAAGGCTTCAAGTCTGCAATTGTCTGCAACTTCTAATCCAATTCATTCCTTCGCTGATGGCAATACCCTTAGTTTTTCATATTCCTTCCCTAATTCACGTCCTTGCTCTTCGGCCGTAGAAGGGGAACGGCAACGTATTTAAACACATTAAATTCCGACCTGGACAGCATAATCAAATGGGGTTCAACCAACAGAGTGGAATTTATTGCTTCCAAAACACAATGCTGTCTTCTGTCTCCCAAGCGAAATCAAAACCCTCAACCATTATCCATTGTTTGTACTAGCATCATTGAAACCGAAAGACTTGCCATTCTCGGTATGTATATTAATCTTCGATGGAATGAATGGACATATTCGAGGTCGACAAAAATGCTACAAAATGTGTAGAATTCTTTAAACGTTGTGGGGAATATTTTACCCAGTCTGATCTGGACTCAATTTATAAGGCATTCATCTGCCCAAAGCTGAAATATAACACCCACACCTAAGGCTGTTCTTTCTTGATAGGGTACAGAATCGTGCTTTAAGCCTTATACCCGTAGGTGATAGAGGCATTGTGAAATTCATACACCCACTTGAACATCGGAGAAATGTCTCCTGTATTTCCCTATCTTATCGCTTTTTTTTTTATAAAAAATGCTTCAGCCAGCAGTCCTCCCCTTCAAAATTTCCAGTTGCAGTCCTCTACTTCAAAATTTCACCCGCAATACTCGTCATGCTTCGAATGCACATCAGTTCACTCTTATAAGCCAATTTCGGTCGTACTGTCAAATATAGGGATTCGTTTATAAACCGAACAACACGAATGTTGAATGTACCAAGCTCTGTATTTCCCCATCACTATAACCTTCGAACAGTTAAAGCCAACCTGCACAGGCTATCCTATGTTCCTCTTCCCCTCTTTCCCAAACGCCCGTACTCTGAAACAATATAAGGGTATTCATGTCCCTTTTGGCGCGCGCAAATTATAAAAAAAAAAAAAAAAAAAAAAAATTAAAAATTGACAAACAAAATTAAAAACATCCTGAAAATGATGAAAGACCGAGAATTTGAAGGACATAACCAAAATTCTTCAAAGCGAAGCCAAAGTCAAAACGCTATGCGACCAAGTTATTATACAGTGTCGCGACCTAGAAGAGGTGGCAATTGTAGAAGAAATCTGCAATGCCATAGCAGAGCAGTTCCCATCATCAGCGAGCATCGCGAGTGGTGCAGTAAAGTCCATACGGATGACAAGAGGAGGAACGCAAACTGTATTCATCAATCTCGAAGTTTTACAAAAGCTGCGGTTGAAAAAAAAAAAAACATAGACACCGACTTGCTAAGCAACATGGACATAGCAGGAAGCACGGCAGAAGAACAAGCCAAAGAAGTTTCAAGGTCTTTATCCCGAGGATGCAATGCAGCCATGCCATGAGAGGGAAAAACAAAAGGGAGGGCACCTGCGTACTGGTGGAACGACGACATCTCCAATTTTCGAGCAGACTGTCTCAGAATGCGGAGGCACCAGCAGAGTGCCAGAAGCAGAGGTGTAGAAGAGTAAGAAGTACTGAGAGAACGGTTCCAGAGGAAGAGGGCTCAACTCCGTAACCTGTTTAAAAAAAGTAAAGGTGAATCCTTCCAGGCGCTCAGGGAGGAGCTACAGCACATCCCATGGAGAGGCGCGTACCAAATAGTTACAAAAAAAAACTAAATAATAGCACGGCAGCCGCCCGACATGCCCGAACATTATGCACGCAATTGTCAGCACACTTTTCCTAAAGAAAATGGATTCACCTTACCATCCGCAAACAATAGTGCAGATCCAATTCAGACAACACAGCGTACCGAGCTGTACTTTATCACAACAAATAAAAAAGGCTCAAACTCTCAAAGAGCCAAATTGAAAACCCTGGTTTCCAAAATAGGTTTTTCTTAAGGTCAGAGCCTTTTCCTAAATTGTGAAAAATACTTTAAGTTTTATAGAAGGCCAAAACTTTAAGTGACATAGATTAAACGAAATGAGGTACAAATATGAATATCGACCTGCCTATGCATAAAATATTGGAAAAAAAAAACCGTATATGTAGGTATATAATGTAGCCTACTATTGATTGATGTTCCACCGACGACATGTCAAACTGTTTATGTTTTCCATTAGCATCATCGCTCACGCACATATTTTTCATAACCAACAGGTGGCGATGTTGTCGATATGGCGGTGCAAACACAAACACCACTGTTCAATTCTACCTGAACGACATGTGGAGCGATAGCAAATATGCAGATCAATAAAAAGGATGCATCTCCATCAGTAGCGCCGGCCAAAATCAACACTATGAACAAGTTTACATGAACACAAGGTTTGGTTTGGATACCATAACTGGTGGCATCAGGGTTATATGATATACCGATGCCGGTGGTGTGAATTAACCGATAAAGCAGCATTGTCCTTCGTTGCTAGAGTTTATACCTTTCTACAAAACAAACATCCAAACCACCCACCTCCTTTGTGCGACGCTATTACCATAATGTTGACTTCAGTGTGATCGATTTATCAGAACAGAAATTCCCCACTCCTCCACTATTAATTGATGCAGAGCAACAAATTAATCAAATGGAAGTGAGCATACTCATACTATACTTCTTGACCGACCATCTGGCGAGGTATAAAGTAAGACTTCTCTTACTTTGGGATAACAAAAACATGTGATGTTTTCTGAATAGCATCGGTCACCGTAAACAATAAATCACTTTTGAGCCTACTCAGAGCACCTAACGTCATCATCATTGACGAAAACAACATCACACAAGACTAACACAATTATCATAACAATAATAATTACAATAATAACAACAACAATAAGACCCCACAACCGACCTCCCCAATGCATGCATACATATATAAAAAAGGACTGGCGTTACCTTGGTGGTGGCAGTGTCCAATGATGATGAACCATTTTGATAGGGTGGTGGATGGGCCAAAAGGTACTCGACACTCGAACATGAGAAGTCGCCCGAGAGGCCTATAACAATCTCATTCAATTGATTGTTTAAATCAATGTTAACAGCATTAAGTTGTAGGGCTTTTATTGTTTGAATTTTCAATGGTTATGGGATTTCATGTTTCGCCAAGGCCCATTGTTCGTTATTTGCTTCGACCGACTTTCTGTGTGCTGTGGGATGACTTCTTTCTCCCAAACCACCGACCAATTAGGTAAATTACTTGAAATTATTGTCAATTGTTTATAGAGGTAATACGCTTTAAATTATGTGTAGAGATACTTTAAAGGGCTTGTTGTATTTAGGGAATGCAAATTTAATAGTCCCAACATAAGTACAAGCTAAAGATTTCTCCAGATCGAACACTAAGAAGTTAGAGAAATCATGTACGAGTATAAACCTCGGTACGTCACACATTCTGTAAATATTTTATTCTATAGGGTGACCAGATAAGAAGGATAGGAAAAGAAATTTAAATAAAACAACAACGGTGTGATATATCAAATTGATTCTGACTTTATTTGGAAGCTACATTTAAATAGCACATCATTTAAATGGCCGCCTCGGCTTCGCTGTCAGTGCTTCAAGTGGTTGGTCCAATTTTTGATGACTCAGTTCAATATGTGCGGCGTTATTCCGGCAATAGCGTCTCGAAGGTTGGCCTCGAGCTCGTTCAAAGTGGTTGGCTTGTTAGCGTAGACTAAGGATTTGACGTAGCCCCAGAGAAAATAATCGAGGGGTGTCAAGTCACATGATCGCGGCGGCCAATTGATGAACGCACGCCGTGAGATGACCCAGTCTCCAAATTTCTCCTTCAGCACTTCGAGCGTTGCGTCGCTTGTATGGCATGTAGCGCCGTCTTGTTGGAACCACAGCTCGGATATATCGATGTTGTCGAGCTCTGGTCACAGAAAGTAGGTTAATATCGCTCTATATCGACGACCATTGACGGTAACGGTGTTTCCTTCCTCATTTCGAAAGAAATAAGGTCCGATGATGCCGCCGTGCCATAAACCGCACCAAATAGTCAATCTTTGTGGACGCATTGATGCTTGGTCGAACAATTGTGGATTGTGGTCACACCAATAATGGCAATTTGTCTTGTTGAAATAGCCGCTGAGCGAAAAATGGGCCTCGTCCGAGAAGATGATTTTTTGACCAACATTTCCAGCGCCCAATTAGCGAACTCACGGCATTGTCTATGGTCATCCAGCTTCAATTCTTGCATCAGCACAACCTTATACGGATACAAACTTTTCCACGGTGCGAAAAATTGCCTGCGCACTGAAGCCATGATGACAACCGACCTCACGATGAAATTCACGTTGCGTATTTACAACTGAACCGGAATTTCGATAATATTTTTTAATAATTTCCACACGTTCGAGAAGTGTCAAACGATGCATGATGAAATGGCAAACCTTAGTGAAGGTGGATGCCATTGGTAACTTTGATAGCTTTTTTTTTTTATAATTTGCACGTGTTAAAGGGGATAATAATACCCTTATACTAATTTTCTTTTTTTTTAGAACACGTACGTTTTGGGGAAAGGGGAAGAGATAGAGAGAAAGACAGACTGGTGTGGTTTGAAACTCAGGTGGTATTAAGTTCCTGTAAACTCCAAGGGTGGCTGTCCAGATAACTGGGGAGTATTTTGTTTGTTTTCGCTATTATTGTCGTTGCTTATGATTCACAGTATTTTTTCCGTCCTCCTGATGACATCACCACGATCAAGTTGCATTTTAGCCATATGACCACCCTACTGCCAGTGTTATGCCTTCACAGTAGAGTTGACTTAGCTTTCGCAAGTGATCGACTTTTTTGTTTATTTCGTGCGAAATAAATAGATGATTCTTGACTTCAGGATTCGAACCGTGAATCAATAGCGTGACAAGCGATGATGTTACCACTACACCACGGCCACCCGTAAAGCTGCTGAAATATAACAATTGGGAAAACTATCATTGGTATCTGGTCATCCATTACTTTTGAGAATTTTTTGGAACTTTTCTCAGCATTTTTGTGAATTATTTTAAATGGCATTAAAAGCGACAAAAAAAAAATTTGCGTGAGTGTATGGTTGCCGCTGGGACCATTTTGGTCTTTTGACCCCTTTCCGGATTGCCAGAACACTGGAACTCTACTTGAAAAAAAAACTCAAAATAGAACCTTTTTGCTTTTAAAAATATTGACCCTTAGAAATCGAAATTTTAAAAGACGGCTCTGACGTATACTTTTGTTAGTTGACTACATACCCCCAAAGTATACATATATATTTGTGATCAGCATCGAATAGATTGAATGTATGGATTACATTCTCATAACTTTCAATCTTTCCTGAATGAATTTTCAATCTGTTTGAACAATGAAAAATGGGCAAATATTGTTATCCTATGTGACTTCAAAATCGATATTCTAACCTCGAGCATTGTATCAAATTCATGTCCAGCTCTTACCTCCTTTATAAATTAAATTACGAGACCAATCTCATGTCTAGATCACGTTTTTTGTCGCTTTATGGAAATACCCTTACTTTAATGTGTCGGTTTTAACTTTGATTTCAATATCTGGCATCTTGTTCAAAAATTTGAGAAATGCAAAGCAGGCATGTCCCACTTATACACCCACTATTACTAATATTAGGTTTGATCTTTTAAATGGTGAACTTGCTTGGGAAATTGGGAAGAAGTCTACGCCGAAGGCAATGCTTCTAAGGCTTTCGACATCTTTCAACAAATCCTACAAAATTATATTAAAACTTCTAGCCACAACGTGGTGCGAAAAGATCAGAATTGAGATGAAGACCCTGTGTATCCATAAAAAAATTAAACTCAAAAGTCAACTACGTAAAAAAATGTTTTAAGCATCCACTTAATTCTATACTGATAATTCTATATTTAAAAGAATGTTAAAAAAGGTTACCAAGGAAATTAGGATGTACTGTGATAGAACCTATTACTCCAAAGTACAAAGTCTTCAAAAGTAAAAATTGGAGATTGTACTCCTGTATGACTGTCCAGCTCTGGCCAGCAAAAGAAGCCATGCTTTTGGCAGATGCTTCTTCTCAGAGCTGGATGAGCTAGGTATCATTGAGCTAAGAAAACTCCTGAGATTCATATATTTATCTGGGTGGTTTAGAATGGCGGCCAGGGTTCTAAATATATATATGAAGGCCATTCTGGATTCTGCTCAAGAAGGTCTTCATAATGTCAGATTCCTACAATTAGAAAGTGAGTTTATGAGGTACAAGCTCGAAATCTTGGGGCTAAGTGAGATAAGGTGGTTTGATGCGGGTGAGTTCCAATCTCCAATAGGTAACACTGTATTACTCTATTCGGAAAAACCGTCCGGAAGTGCGCGTGGATTCGGAGTGGGGTGACTTTTAACTCCAAGTGCACGGAAAGGCCTCATATCCTGGAAACCTTTCAGCGAAAGAATACTTATGGCCAGATTAAGAACAAGAGTAGGAAATGTCACGATCTTTCAGTTTACATGCCTGAGGAAGGCAAAGAGAACTTCTACAGTCAATTACAGCAGCCCAAAATAAAACACAAAATGCGGATGTCGTCATTTTGATGAGAGATGCTAAGGTAGGCAACAATAACATGAACCTCCTAAATGTCATCGGAACTTATGCCCTCGGTGTCCACAACGATAACGGTAAAAGGTTTGTCGAACCTTTATAACAACATAAGAGCGGAAACAACTTAAAGTTCGCATTGCAGTCACCCCTGTAGAGGGTAAAAGCGAGCTCGAGTCCCTGTGCCGCATGAAGATGAGAGAAGTCCAGCGTAGCGTGCGCCGTGATAAAAGAAATGTCATCAATGCACTAGCTGAACAAGCCGAAGAAGCAGGAAGTAGATGCGACAGAAAAACAGTGTACAGAATCACCAAAGAGCTGATAGGTGGTCACAGCTTGCGCCAACACCCGGTGAAGAGTTTGGACAGCTCTCTGCTAATTTCTGATGAGGAAGATGGAAAGAACTTTCTACATTGTTTTAAACAGCACGATCGACAAAGGTTTGCCCCAGAATCAAAAATAATCTCCGTTACACCTGCTGTTCGTTGATTTTGAAAAAGCGACAGTGTAAATAGAGAGTTTATATGACGTGTCTTATGCAGGAGAAGCATTCCAAATAAATTGGTAGCTATTATAAAAGCAAGCTATGAAGGTGCGAAGCATCACGTGCTGCATAGGGGTAGGTTGTCGGAAGAATTTGAGATCTGAAGCGGTGTTCTACAAGGTAGGATACTATCACCAGTACTCTTTTTGATAGTTATCAGTGATGTTTTCCGGATCGCTCTGTCGACAAGAAGTGGCGGAATCCAATGTAGCCTAACAACTTATCTCAAACACCTCGACGATGCTGACGAAGTTTGCCTACTACTGGTTTGGTGGCAGAGGCGGAGGATTAACTCCGCTTAAACTAAAATTCTAAGTCTCCTTCGAACTCATCAACAACTCACATCTGCATTGCAAGACAATAGGTCGAGAGAGTAGGAGACTTTCGTTACATTGAAAGACGTTAGCAGCCACATATCTAAAGCTAAGGCTGCATTCGGTATGTTGTCTAAAATACGAAGAAGCAGTGCATCAGCTTAATTATCAAGCTGCGACTGTTCCGTTCTAACGTGGAATCGGTGTTGTTACATGGCTGCAGTAGCTGGAAAGTGTACCCATCTTTCAGCTGCCTTGTTGTGGCGTGAAGGCTTAAGAGTCAAAGAAAGTCCTAAGGGTCTGAAAAGATCCCAGGCGAAACATCGAACTAAGCGCTGAAGGCGTTCGACTTTGACATTAAGAGAAGAAAAAGTATGAATGGAAGAAACGAATGGTATCACTATTCCAGGCCGCACTCGCAAAAGCGAAAATCTACCCGTGGTCTACTCGACTGCGGCTAGGGCAAGGATTATGGAGGCCCTAACCATCATACCCTCCCCCGCCAACACTGGTGGGTATACGAGGGCAAGGTGAAAAGTTCTCGGCCTGACAATGAAAGACTGCGATTTTCAGTTAAAAAAAACACACTTGGTCCAGCGTTTCTGCAACATCAGTATTCCTTCTCGGAAGTGAGAGTCTGGAAGGCTGTGAAAATATTCATCTACGGCCCTCTCAACTTCTGCATTGGATGTGAAGCGCTTCCCAGAAATAAATTTCTTCAAGTTTGTGAACAGATGGAAGTCTGAGGGTGCCAAATCAGGTGAATAGGGGGGATGACCGAGCAAATTGTACCCCAAATCACGCAGTTTTCCCATCGCCAACGCACACTTCTGTACAGGTGCATTGTCCTGGTGAAAGATGATTTTTTTCTTCTTCAAGCCAGGCCTCTTCTCGCGAATTTTGGCATCCAGCTGGTCAAGAAGATTGGAGTAATATTCGCCTGTAATTGTTCAGCCTTTCTCAAGATAATCAATTAACAGGATCTCTTTCGCATCCCAAAACACACCGGCCATGAACTTTCTGGCAGATGCGATCGACTTCGCTTTCTTTGGCGCTGAATCACCGGCTTCCACCCACTGCTTCGATTGCTGTTTCATTTCTGGCGTGTAGTGGTGGACCCATGTCTCATCCATGGTGACAAATCGCCGCACAAAATCGGTTGGATCCCTATTGAATCGGTCCAAAGATTGCCGCGAAATGCGCATTTGCTTTTGATCAGAATTCAGCAAATGCAGCACGCAACTTGCGCAAGGCTTTCGCATCCCTAAGTTTTTGTGCAAAATGTTTCGCACCCTCTCTTCCGATATATACTCAGCCTCAGCTATCTCACTCACCTTCACTCGCCTATCGTCCAACACGATATCATGCACTTTTTCGATGGTTTCGGGTGTGGTTGCGGTTTTTGGCCGTCCTTTACGTGGGTCATCTTCGAGGGACGTGCGACCACGTTTAAATTCAGCTGCACAGTTTTTAACGGTTGACATGGAAGGAGCAGAGTCCCCGTAAACTTTTGTCAACGTTGGATGAATTTCCTTAGGGGTTAACCCATCAAAAATGAGGAATTTTATCACCGCACGATATTCAAACTGCAGAAATTCGTGTAAAGAAACTACTTGAGAGAACAAGTTGAAACTTGTCATACGAACTAATGAGAAGTACACCCAGGCAGGAAACATAAATTTTTGCTGATTGGAACGCCATATCTGCGTCAGACCGATAACTTTTCACCTTGCCTTCGTATATGTAGGAGTAGCAAGAAAGTCGAATTCCGAAGACTCCTGCAGCTCTCTTCCCGACACGTTGGGCAAGATGAGCTGACAAGGTGGAGAAAGTAGCGGAGAGGTCCAACCTGATACACTTAATCTTCATCCTAATGGACAGACGGCTGATTGGAGCGCTGCTGCTGAAGGCTCCACTCGGGAAACTTAAAAAGTTGAACGGACTCCAGAAGCGATATGCTCCGAAGGGCTCCCTTCCAAAAGCCAACATAAGAGAAAACGAAGGAAACTGGCGGCGACGCGGCGCAAAGAGACTACATAAGTTAAAAGCGCAAGCGCTAACAGCAGTCCCTTGGCGGCGACGGCAAAAAGAAACAGGTTGGTGAAAGTTACTCCAATCGAAATCGGCAAGTCAATTGGACCCGACGATGTTTCCACTTCTAATAGCTCGAACAAACGGAGGAAGAATACCTCAAGCTCTCCTGCGGGAGACATATGCGTGTACTTTATGCGCGTGCGTCTTTCGTGAGCCCTCCAGCCGGTGGCGTTGTATGCGTACAAGGTCTGAAGACGGGCGCTACAGCCAGTAATGGCGGTAGTACCGATGGACAACTGAATGCCGCAGGGAAATCCATTGATCCCTCCTATCGGTAGAGTTACCCCCGCACAAATCCCGAATGACACCGATGATACAAACAGTTGTATTTCCAGTGGACGGAAGATGGCTGTCGCGAACAAATCTACTTAGAGGAAGAAAAATAAGGTGGTTAGGGAGCAAGAAAAGCAGGTCTCTTTCAAGAAAGCTGAATGGATTAGCACGTCGGTGCCGAAAATCCCCCCCTGGAGACCGCTACTTTTGATCTCTCCAGAATAACAAAACAGACGTGCTTCGTCTGCTGGATCCCAGGGAAACTTGGGAAAACGGAGGATGTGTTAGCGTGACTGCGTGCCCAGAATCCTGGACTCGAGACGACAAAATGGACTGTTCATTTACACAGGGAGAGAAAGAATCGTCAAAATAAAGATGGTTATACTCTGGTTGTGAGTTTCGATAAGGGTTATGCCGAGGCCATTAAGTCTAGGTACGAAATGCGACCGTATTTGCATCTTGGTAGGTGCGAACAACGGTCGAAAAGAAACCCTACAACACTGCAAAGCTGCCACCGCTCTTACCAGAAGCAGACTTGCAGCTAGTAGAACAAAATTCCTTATAATATCTATCCAAAAGCCATGGGTGTGGAATAAGCGTATTTGTGGCCTTAGAGGTACTTGTATGCGTGATGTCACGTTGCTTTATGATGAGTGGTCCGAAAGGCCCAGGGCTTGTCTTATTGTAGAAAATTCCCTCTCAGCAACTAAGCTTGGACAGTTTTGTGGCCAGGACTTAGTCGCTGCAGCTATAAGCTGCAAAACGGACGGTAAATGTCAAAACTACGTCGTTGCGTCTGCTTACTTCCCCTATGACTCGGTACCCACCACCAAGGGTAGTGGCCGAGCTCATAGAATATTGTGATACCAGAAAGATAGGTCTTGTTATATATTGCGACGCTTATGCTCAAAACTCTGCTTGAGGCAGCAGCAAATGCAATGCACGGAGGGGAGATCGTCTTCTGGAATTCATACTATTTCCCTCTCAGACCATAGATACATCGAATTCCAAATCGAATGCGAAGCTACACATTTGCAGGAGAAGAGAAATCCGAGAAAAACCAACTGGATACGGTTTAAGGAGGAGTTAGGCTTTGACAGCTCTAAGCAAACTTAGAACGAGACAAAAGGTAGAGGAAGCCATTCAAGACCTGAATAGCACCCTTACCAGATGTTTTGAGCTAACATGTCCACTGACAAAAAAAAAACCCATGTAGAAGGCCAGTTCCGTGGTGGAACTCAGAACTGCAGCGAATTCGTAAAGAAACCAGAAAACTTCTAAATAGGTCACTCAAAACAAATCCGGAGGTGGACTCGAACCTTCACCGATCGAAGCAAAGAGAATATAAGAGGTTAATTCGAATTTCGTAAAGTACCTCGTATATAGATTTCTGTGGCAAGAGCCGCTTATATCCCAGTTTTTATGTTGTTGAAGCATATAAAAACAATTTCAAAAGGATAATTAACAATTAAAAAGAAATCCATATTGCTCCATACTCCAACAAGAGGAAGAAGAAAACTAATGAGCAATACCATGGAAACAGAAATAATTATCAATCTGACCAAAACGCCTTGGAATTTGTACAAGTATAAAGATAACCCTGACCACATACAGCATTGAACTTGTTTCTCCCAATGGTAGAAAGTCAAAAAAAAAATAAAAAATATATATTTTCCTTCATCAAAATTACCTATACAAAACTCAAATAATAATCATTAAACCACCCCAGCAGGACCCATGGCATAAGTTGTTTTTTCAGCTGTTAACAACAGAAATTTCATAGACCAAATCTAAACTTCAAATACACAAACAAAATCAAAGCAGAATGTTATAGAGACTCCTCTGTGGACCATCAGAGAACCCCTCTGTTTGATTAAAAGATAAATTAGTAAAGGATTTTGGTCAATTTCCCAAAAGCCAAAAGCTATCCCCATACCAAGCAGACCAAAGACTATGATCACTGAAACGCAAAGTAAACATTTTCTCTCGCAGCCCTTTCGATAAAGCACCGGGTATTGGTGTATTATTGCAAAACCCAAAAGGTACATATAGGCAAGTCGTTAATTGAGGCAGGCATTTTGAGAAATCGTTTATACCGTTCATATACACAGTTGTATTACTTCCACATCGATTGAGTGATTTCCATCCCATATCTGTAACAGGAATGCTGGGGACTGGGCAGTGTACCTATGTATGGAATCATTGCCATAAAATGGAATAAAATAACATTTCGTCGGAAGCCTGCATGTGTCAGGTGAATTTAGTTAGCTGGACGATGGTACTTCCTCGGTTTGGAGCTCATCCTGGGAATCATCTCGTTTTCAGGGAATTAATAATTTCACAAATGGAATTTACTCGTACATAACCCTACTGGAGTTGGTAGAAGGGCAGATGCATTGGGGATTCTATGTCCTGCCTAAGCCAAGAGCAAATGTGTGAAAACGTGTATAGGGAAATGAGTGAGGTCGAAAGCGAATTCTGATACTGAACTGAAAACGGCGGTAATTGCCAGCGTGGTTATGTTAAGTGAACTGAAAAACTTGTTTGGTCAACAAATTAAGAAAATTGAATTTTTCACTTTTTTTGACAGAGTTAATGGACCTTTGGAGATGAGTTGTGATGACAACACACCATGACGATACGAAAGTATTTATTGAAAAAAAAAATGTCACCTTGCTTTGAAAATAAAGTAAGTATGTCCAATCAGAGCAAAACTGTGCTACAGTTAATAATGGGTACTGATCAAAATTGTTGTTGATGATGTCGCAAAATCACAAATTAAGGCGGAATTCACTCGAAGTTATGCGGAGTCAAATATAAACTCTTATCGCACAAGCTCGTGGGGAAAGTAGTCGGATGTGCCCCTAGAACTCTTAGGTTGTTCAAGGTCCTAACAGGAAAATCCTATAGTCCTAGTAGTATAGCTGGATGTAGGTACACTATAATAGTAAGAACTATATTCGCCCTTAGGGCAGTGGCTCAGGCAAAGAAAACCAAGCTTTTTAGAACGAAGAAAATTTTGGAAGGTACAAAGATTGTCTTGCATATGCAAAATGGCAGTGAAAATGATGTCCCCATTTACCTATAGAAACTTTTTTTTAGGAAACGTGAACCTATGTATATACGAGTAGTCTAGTCATTATACGCAAATAAGTCTAGCCTCGCTATTGAAATTTTATACTTCTCTCAAAGAAAACAATTTTGCGTTCGTGTCGTCATTTTCCATGATGGTACGAGTATTTGCCTATTTTTTCAAAAACCTTACCTATTACAAAAATAAAGTCGAAACAAAAAATATTTAGCGTAGAATTATTTATTGGGTCCGAACTTTTACTTGATACTAATAGCACAGATAATAAACTTACTTAATATGTCAACTTCATATACAAGTATTTACCACTTGCTTTCAGAAATGTCCATTTGCATCTAATCTTAAAGAAAATATAGTCAATCAATGTATCTCAAAAACAAATTTGCACTTTCCAGATTGGTTTCAAACGACAAATAAATGTTATTCGCACAAAATTAATACAGTCAATTTCCTTGTGGTAGTTCTGCTTTGGAAAAATTGTAAGTGGTTTATTGACAAGAGCATAAACAAGAAAAGGAATCCAAAACAAAAGACAAAAAAATTGCAAAATTTAATGAATATGTAAACTAAAATAAATATTTACATATGTACATAATGTATGGATATTTGAAAAAAATCTAAGGCGGTGGTGAGGTAAGGGAGGTGGTGGGGGTCAACATTCTGCCACCTCCGCGTTCGTGTCCCCTGGAAACCACTTTGGTTAAGGCACTGTGAATAGCTAAAAATCATACTTCTAATATGTATTATGTAAATGTCTAAAGACAAAAATATTTTGCAAATGCATTTTCACATAAATGCCTTTAACTAAAGTGGGCTAAGAGTAGAGTTGATTTTGTTTCCTATTGTTTAACGTGCATGAACAAAAAAGTAATAAAAGAGTGGCTATGGCTACCTATCAGACCTCTTCTTTTACAATACCTACAGTACCTACTATTTAAATTTTTTGTACCGTACCTAAAAATTCTTAACATCATCGCAGATCGCATTAAAATTATTCCTGATCTTAACCTACCCTAATTTAATGTACATATGTAGGTATACATACATATGTAGGTATATTTCTGCTCTGTCTGATCCTCACCATGCCAAAGTCGCAGGCCAGGACAAAAAATACGAGAATAAAAAACAAAAAATATATTTCGCTGTGGGTATGTCTCAAACTCTACGCTGGTGGTGAAAGCTTTTCGCAAAGCAAAAAAATAGCTCTTCGCTCAGAAAATTTATTTTCCTTTTTTTTCTTTGCGAAGCAGAAAAGCTTTTTGTTTCCCCATCGTTGTTTGCTCATCGCAAAAAAGATCAACATTTTTTTGTATGGGGATGCGACATCTGGGTAAGTTTATTATCTGTGCTAATAGTTTCATACATATGTACATGTCTTCATTGAAGGCTATAGAAAGTTGTAAATGATAATGTTGTGAGTATAATAGCAAGCTCCATATTAACAAAAAATGGTGGCCAAGCATGAATTTATTAAATGCTACTAATTCATATAATTATGTTAATATGTTGGAGGTGATAGCTCGTAGTATAAGAAAAATAAAATGGGGGCTAACATTTTTGTTTACTCAAACCACTTATATTGGTCTTACTTTTCGATGAAATAAAAGAAAATATTGACTGAGGTTTGTTTAAAAAGCAAATTTCCCTTCATTTCTAGGTGCCAAGTGATTTGAAAATAATTTTTTTTATAAAATGTGTCATAACATTTTCACATATTACGTGTTTTCTCCAAATTAGGTTGGATTATTAATCGATCATAAATCTGTTCTCATCAAATTTCCCGAAAATTAAGCCGAAATAGAAGAATACAGATGCACGAAATTACACATTGGAAATCTATATTAAAAATATTTTAAAAATGTATTTTGTAGCATTCTGTATTTCGAAGTTTGAAAATCTGGCTACGCAATACTCTACATCATAATCTGCTTTTCTAGTGTGGAAAATTGTATTTTTCTAAGTAGTCAAAGGTGTACTAGAAGGACATACATACGTATGGAAATTGTATTATATAAATGTTAAAAATATTTTTTATAGCACCCTTTCATTTGAAAATTCAAAATTCGTCTGCATTATATTCTATTTTTTGAGCCATGCTATACGTGCACGAAGTTTTGTTTTTCTAAGTAATCCGCAGGGTCCTGCAAATTGTGGAAAGGCCCACTAAATAATTGGAAAATTTTATTAAAGAGTCATAAAAGTGTTATCTGGCTGTTAACCTGTATTTCAAAAAACGAAAATCTGTCCCCGTTATATTCACTTCTATGCTCTATGCTCTATGCTGTAAGTGTGAAAAGTTTCATCTTTCTAGGTCGTCAGAGCGGTCTTGAAAGTGTGAAACTGCAAGGTAGTATTAAAGTGACTTTTAAAGGCTGTATGGTAATCGTGTAAAGGTAATCCGGTACTTATGTAAAATGTGGAAATAGGCAAATGTACGTTTTTCAGAATTTTCAAAACTATTACCTCAAGCACCATGTATTTCGAAAATTACATAATCGGGTCCGTTATGAATCTGTACAGAGGTTTGTACAGTAAGTGTTCAGAGTTTCAGTTTTCTAGGTTAAAGGATTCGAGAAGTAAAACATCTGCAAAATGACGAAGTTTGTAAGACTATTCGCAAGATGTAAAATTGGATTCATGTTTGTGCGTCCAGGATCATCGATGAATCAAAAAAAAAAAAAAAAAAATATGTCAAGATAAAAATTGTAGATCATTTAATGTAAAACAATTTTAGCTTCGACAACTTTCCGTAAGGTGAATTATTTTTTCAGAAAAAAAACAAAAACTACATTTCGCCATTTCCAAGATATCAGCCTGAACACTTATTTGGGGGAAAGTTAAAAATCTAAAATGATTGGTCTAATAACGCGCTCCGTAGCATAATTACGTTGAGTGGATCGGAGTATTTGGATCTAGAACTAAATACTCGGAGTGAGAAGACATAGATAGCTTGCATCTTTCAAGCGGAGATTCGCACGATCGGAGGATATATTCAACTAAATTTCGAGAGAAACTTTCGCAAGCAAGTCATTCCAGATAGTCAAACCATCGCTAAATGAAGCATCAAGCCCCTATTCAATCGGGTGAAAATTGGTCAGGTTTATAACGTTTTTCTCAAACAAAACAAGAAGGAGCTAAGCTTAGAGAGTGACAGTATTTGTAGACTTCAGCAGCCAAACGGATAACACTGCAGGCTGATCCCTTAAAATTTATTTTGGAAATTTATGTAAGTAAACCTGCTCAGAGAATACTTGTATTATAAAGCGATACCATTTTCTCCCTGAAACTAATAAGCTTTTTCTTCACAAAAATAATTCCGTTGCATTGAATATAAATTATTTCCTTGTGGAAATAAAAAAATTAACACCAGACAAAGCTGAGCCTATGCATACAGAAACTTAATTTCTACGAAAAAGCACAACCATCTAATTTTAATTGATTCGAAATGTCAATTTCCAGCGATACTAAAAATACCGATTCTTGTCACATTGCGTGCATGCTCCGATACATTATTCTCTGCATTGGAATTTTTATTGAACAATGAATCCATGTTATGTCCTCGAACCTTAGTCAATTCGCTGTGGAATGAGATATATATATATATATATATATACTTTTTTTTAGCTCGTGTCGTATTTGAATTCTCATGTCCGACTGAGAATTCGAATTGGAAACAGCCTCCGCTAAATGGGGACAGAAAAGAATGACATTGTAGCCAATAATGTACAAATTCCTCTCTCTTCTTCTGGTCGTAGCAAAATTAACTACAATAATGAGCAAATTCATAGACAACGTACATGCCTTCCTTATATGCCCTCTGATCTCATCTAACAAAAGATTCAATTCAATTGCGCGAAAAACATTTACGAGCTGCAAACACTGACTGAACCTTAGTCATATATACAACCCTCAGTAAAATTTATTGTGCAGAAAATCACAAGAATCAAGCAAAAGTGAGGAGGTAACAACAACAACAATAGGAACTATGTAGGTTTGTTGTGGAAGCTGTATGTGGAATGATGCGGGATATAACACCTCTGTGAGTTGCCTTCCGGAAGGAGTATGGTAGATAGAGTAAGTGTGGGAGTGCAGCACAGCAAGCACACAGCATCGTATGAGGAATCGCAGGCTATAAAAGGGACGAAAGGCGCCAAGATGTCGCCAAAGTTACGTCTCGCAATAAATTTACCGAAAAGTAGGAATTTTCTTTATTTTTTTCGTACATTTTACATTCACGGCCACCTTTGGAACTGAACTTCCGCGCGCAACCGGAAAATTCGATTTTTCTGTTGTTTTCGAAGGAGTTTTTTTTTTTTGTGAAGTTGTGGTGGTTTGAAAATACGTCGTACCACAGTGGTGGCAGTTGGAGTTAGAAATAAATTAAACAGGTGTCTAGAGTTTGATGGGATAACATTCCTCAGTCCTCAATTTGCAAAATGCCTGTAAGGGACATTTGTATATCAAGTGGAAAAATCGTATCATTTCACTGAACTCGGAGTTAATCCTCGGTCGATACTTTTGTTTAGACCCGCCAAAGATTGAGCATACGAAAGTCTTCTATTCTGGTTTGTAAAAAAAACACCAGCCACGTGATTGCACAACGCTTCCTCGTGCTCATTTTTGGAACCCCATCTCCAAATCTTATCTGCACTTTATGTTGATAATCTCTAGTCAGAGCAATAAAATCGGTTCAGTATTTCTCGATGAAGGCATTTAATATTTTTGAAGCCCCATTAAATCCAATTTTTATATTTTTCATATGGAACTATTTACGTACACACTTTAAAGGAACAAATCAAATTGTCATTAAAATCCATGCGATGCATCGCTTGACACTTCCCGAACGTGTGGAAATTATTAAAAAATATTATCGAAATTCCGGCTCAGTTGTAAATACGCAACGTGAATTTCGTCGTGAGGTCGGTCATCATCATGGCTTCAGTGCGCAGGCAATTCGTCGCACCGTGGAGAAGTTTGAGCGTGAGTACACTCCTTTGGACCTTAAGCCACCAACCAGACAGAGATTGGTACGAAGAAGACCCAGAAATGTCGATTCGGCGCCGATCATCTTATACATCCGTATAAGATTGTGCTGGCGCAAGAATTAAAGCCGGACGACCACAGCCAATGCCGTGAGTTCGCTAATTGGGCGCTGGAAATGTTGGCGGACGAGGTCCATTTTTGGGTCAGCGGCTATGTCAACAAGCAAAATTGCCATTATTGGAGCGACCGCAATCTAAAAGTGTTCGACCAAGTATCAATGCATCCACAAAGATTGACTGTTTGGTGAGGTTTATGGCACGGCGGCATCATCGGACCTTATTTCTTTCGAAATGAGGAAGGAGACACCGTTACCGAAAATGGTCGTCGATATAGAGCGATGATAACCGACTTTCTGTGACCAGAGATCGACAACATCGATATATCCGAGCTGTGGTTCCAACAAGACGGCGCTACATGCCATACAAGCGACGCAACGCTCGAAGTGGTGAAGGAGAAATTTGGCGACTGGTCATCTCACGACGTGCGTTCATTAATTGGCCGCCGCGATCATGCGACTTGACACCCCTCGATTATTTTCTCTGGGGCTACGTCAAGTCCCCCTTAGACTACGCTAACAACAACATTCGAGACTCTATTGCCGGAATAATGTAGCACATATTGGGCCCAGTCATCAAATTTTGGACCGACCGCTTGAAGCACTGCCAGCGAAGCCGAGGCAGCCATTTAAATGATGTGCTATTCCATACTTAGTGGCATTAATGTAGCTTCTAAATAAAGCCAGAAGTAGATAAATTTCTTTTCCTATCGTTCTTACCTAGTCACCCTATATAAAAAAAGCCATGAAATAGTTCTTACCACCACTTTATTAAATGATTTTCAGACAGGACCATCATTTTTTTAATATTAACTTACGCCTATGGAGCCATCTCTTGAATGCAATTGACCGGATTATTAAATGCACGACGAAGGTTAGAAAAATAGACAAACAGAGAGAGAAAAAGATTGGTGTAGTGGTTTGAAACTCATATGTTAAGCAGGGTGGAGTCCAGATAACTGGACAGAATTTGTTTGTTATTATTTGTTGATGCTAATTCGCGGCATTTTTTTTTTTTTTTTTTTGTCTTCATCTGATGTCATCATCCCGATCACCTTGCATTCCTACCTCATATGACGTAGAACGTCAGTAGGGACAATTCTGGTGGCTAGCCGCAAGAGACGGAAAGACAAAGGAGTTACCCTGTTTAATGTTGGCTGCTTCTTTTATGGCTGGCTTACATAGCTTAAAGTAGCATGGTAGTGAGAGGTACGAGTAGTATAAAAAGGTACGTATGTAATTTTTTTGGTTAGAGTAATGTACTAAAAATGAAATAAAATGAAATGTTATGCTATCACATTAGAGTTGACATAAGCTTTCGCACTTGATCGACTTTTAATTAATAAATAGATGATTCTTGACATCAGCATTTGAACCGTGAATCTTGAGCGAGACAACCGATGATGTTACCACTACACTACTATACATAAGATCAAGCTAAGAAACCAAGTTTTATGAAAATTCATCATGTGGTTTTTGAGATGCCCCTATGTATTATGGTTTCTAGGTACATACCACACCGGACTTAAAAAGATTCATTGAAATCTGTCCGGTAGTTCTTGAATTAGTAATACGAGAAAGATGAAGAGGACAGACAAACCTAAAATAGAAAGAACGATTCAACATTTTGAAGTCGAAGATCAACAATTTGTTGACTTTCAGAAATGATTATATAATTTCCCGTGTTTTCCAAATAGCACTTGGAATGCACATAACACACTCCTAGGGCGTAAATTCTAGATTTCACATTTTTCTCAGTCCCAAATTACTAAAAAGAAAAGCAGTAGGTATGTTTGCAATAGACAAGCCAATGGCAACTACATATTGGTAGTTAAGTTAGTGTTTTAAATTATTAAATTATTATAAAATAGTGAGTGAGCTAAGTGAATAGTTATTAGCTATATACCAAGTAAGTAATTATAAATCTACTCAAGAGGT
Organism: Pocota personata; assembly: GCA_963082735.1. Classification (NCBI taxonomy): domain Eukaryota; kingdom Metazoa; phylum Arthropoda; class Insecta; order Diptera; family Syrphidae; genus Pocota; species Pocota personata. The sequence goes on along the minus strand of OY720430.1, from coordinate 133,950,155 downwards.
GCCCCATTGAACATTCTTATTATTCTTAGACAAGATGTGTCTAGTTAATTTTGAATGTTGTTTAACTGATTTTCTTCTAAAAGAAACGCACGAGTTCAGTAAGCTTTCTTTTTTGAAAAAAAAGTTATAGAACTAGGTCGCTCGACACCATCAATGAAAATTGATTATACGCGAAAGGATGGGTATCAGAAACATATTCATGAGTCTTTTTACAAAAAGGCTGACTGGCAGTTGCAAATTAAATAGAATGTTTTGTTTTCCTTGTCTTCTTTTTTCTAATTCTCCTCGTGTTTGGAGTCACACAGGTTTCTTTGATATAAATAATTTTATTAATTCTTCCAAAAAACATATTCAAACGGAAAAGCATATACGCAGCTGCTTGCATTTGCATGAATTTGGCGAATATCGCATAGAGACTTCTTTAGGGAATTCTTACAAGGCTAATAATAGAAAAGTTGATCGCAATCGCGATTGAATGAAGCGTTTCATAGACACTGTAGTTCTTCTAGAAAAACAAGAGCTGGCATTCCGGGGTATCAGAGACTCGATGGCAATATCATTCGAGTATAGTGAACGTCTTATTCAATTGCAGAGAAGACATAGAGCTTGCGAAGCAAGAGATCGAGGGTTTTGAGTCATGGATTCATTCTGAGTTTTTAAACTCATTTGACTCAATCTATGAGAGCGTAAGTGACTGCTCAGAACCTCGATGCAAACGCCGACTACTTAATATTGATTCAAAAACAAATTATAGTCGAATTTTTGTAGCAATTATAGATAATGTTACAAGTCAGATTAAGAATAGGTATAGTTCATTTAGTTCATATATTTTCTTTGATTTATTAAACAAATCAAAATATGAATATTTTTCTAATTCAATGACGGATTACAAAATATCTTCTTTAATTACCCTATTTTATGGAATTTTTAATTTTACTACTTCAAAAAAAGGAACTCAAAGTTTTATACACTACCCCTTCACTTAAAAAGCTTGAGGTTTTTCAACTTTATAAGCATTTTAATACGGAAATGCTTCTCAAGCTCTAACATTGTGTGAAATCTTTTTAACCCTGCCTTTGACTGTGGCCTCTGTCGAAAGATCTTTTTCGACTTTAAAAATAGTCCACACTTAAGAAATTCCCACAAAGAAGAAAGACTCTCAGACCTTGCACTTTTATCTATCGAAAAGCACTTTCGTTTAGAAATTAAAAATAACTAAAATTTTTATGAAAGAGTTTTAGCAGAATTCGTAAAAAAGAATCGTAGGATAGTTTTAGAGTACAAATAGGTAGTACATAATTGTAATTGCTAAATTTTTTATATTTAACAACGCTCTGATTTATCAATAACTTATATAGATTACTTTGCCCAGAACGGCTTCTTTCGAAGCCACTTTTTTTTAAAGAATAACAAAGGTGGCTCAGATTGCATATCTTAAGTCTGTGTTTCGAATAAGCACCAAAATGGTAAGTCTTGAATGAAACATTTTACTTAAAATTTGTTCGGCTTCCCTCTCTTGAAATTTTACCCCACGCCACTACAAGCCATATAAATCTCAATGTTACTTACAGATTAAAGCAGCACCAAAATCGTTAGGCCAGAACCGTTCAGGTTTAAGATAAAGAGCTTCTAATTGAACCTAGTTTTACGCAGAACTCACTACCTATTACCTAACTTTTTAGAGATTAAACTGCTAGGCCGATTTTCATGAAACACTATCTAGCAATTCTTCTTACTCGAGTACAACTAATCTTATGAATTTTCGAAAAAATAAAATAAAAAAAATATTGCAGACAGTTGACACCATTTTATCTATAGGTCATGGTTTCTCAAGTTTTTTCTAAAATATTACCATTAATTTTTCAAATCTTATCAGTTCAGCGGTTTTAGAAACTAAGGGGAAAGACAATTTTTTGAATGGAGAAATTATGCTATAGATTCAGATCCCTAAAGTGTATTGCTAGGAGACCTCCAGGAGAAGCAAGGTAATCTAGCCTTGTTGTATTGTTTTATTGTTTTATTGTTTTATTGTTAAATGTTTCTAAAGTGGCTCAAAAACTGATTTACAGAGAAATGGAGAGGAGAACTTTGTATTCGGTTTGTTCTGTCAAAAGTAGAAGGCAACTACAAAATCACACTACACTACAGCATACTCAAAACAAGAAGTCTCGGAAATCCTAAAATATCAGGGCGTTGTCAGCTTTTATTTGATACTCATAATGTACTCGTATTTACACAAAAGAAATATATTGTAATATGCAGGCTACGGCTCGAGTAGATAAAACGATATTCTGTGAAATTTATTTCTTTATTTTCTACTCTATAGAACAATTCAAGTTCACACTATACTATTCTTCGCAAATTCTTTTCTTACAAGGTCTCTTTCCTCTCAAATCACTTTATCTCCTTTCAATTACTTAATTTACAAATCCAAACTAATTACTTTTTCTTGTTCACTCTCAACTTTCAATTTATCACAAAATTACAACTTCGCCTAGTATCACTTTTCTAATCTCTTCGCCACAGTTTAAAAATCACTGTCTTTCCTATTGATCGCCATCTGTCCTTATATAGCAGAAGTTTCAGATAGCCAGAAACTTCTAGCAAATTCTTCGACCACTGGAAATAATTCCAAGATGACAATCATTTCTTCCAGTTATAATTCTCTCTTTATCCGTGGCATTGTCAGCTATTGCGAACCTCGAATGAAAGTACAGTTTGGAATGGGCTGTAGGAGCGTAGTTATTATTCTACATTATTGTTGCATACTTTTAGACGATGTTACACTGCCCCCCTCTTAGACTTGTTCGTCCCGAACAAGTGCGTCCTCACTTCGGCCATTGTATCGACTCAGTCGGTCCACATGAACCACTTTCATTTTGGCCCTTGGTCCTCGCTGGATGCGGTAGACAACATCGTTGATGCGGGTTACTATTCTGTATGGACCCTCCCAGTTCCGCTGCAATTTAGGTGATTTCCCCTTTTGGCGATGGGGATTATACAGCCACACTAGATCTCCTTCCTGGAATCCTGACGTTGTTGCCTTGGCATCATACCTGGTCTTCATGCGGTCGCTCGTTATCTTAATCTGGCTTCTGGTCCTTTGGTGTATGTCCCTAAGCCTTTCCCTAAGGTCCGCCACGTACTCTTCTTCATTTCTGGGCTCATTGGTAGGAGATCCAAATTTCACCTCACTGGGTAAACGAGCTATTCCACCAAATAAGATTTCGAACGGCGTATGTCGAGTAGTGCTATGCACGGCACTTCTATAGGCCATCAAAAACAAGGGAATCTGCCGGTCCCAATCCCGTTGGTAGTCACCTACGACCTTCGAGAGATGTTCGTCCAAAGTCCTATTGAAACGCTCCACCATACCGTCCGACTGTGGATGAAGCGGGGTTGTCCTTGTCTTTTTGATTCCGAGTAGTTGACACATCTCTTGGAAGATTCTTGACTCGAAGTTCCTCCCTTGGTCAGAATGCAATTCCAAGGGCACACCGAATCTGCTAACCCAATTGTAGACGATCTGCTCCGCCACGGTTCTGCTTTCCTGGTTAGGGATCGGAAACGCTTCCGGCCACTTACTGAAGTAGTCCATCACTACGAGTATATACCGATTACCATTGTCGGTTTCCGGAAAGGGCCCTGCGATGTCAATGGCGATTCGTTCGAAAGGTGCTCCCACGTTGTATTGGTGCATCTTACCTCGAGTTTTGATTCTCGGACCCTTGCTAGCTGCACACACGTCGCATTTTCTGCACCAGTCTTCGATATCTTCCTTCGCTTTTAACCAATAAAAACGTTCTCGTACCTTTTCTAGCGTCTTATTCACTCCCAAGTGGCCTCCGGTCGCCCCGCCATGCATTTCCTGTAACACCTCCTTGACCCTCGTCCGCGGTACGACAAGCTGCATTACAAACGACTTTCCGTCGGAGGATTCCCATTTTCTTCTCAGAACACCTTCTTGGACATGGAGGGAGTCCCACTGCGCAAAATATGCCTTTAAGGTCGGGCTTCTGTGAGAGATGTCCTGATGATCCGGTTTCTCCATGTTCTCCTTCCAGGCCAGAATCGGCTCGATATCCGGGTCTTCCTTCTGAGCGTTCCGGATCTCATCTACGCTCCAGCCGGCGATAGGTTCGGCTCTCATTCTTTGGATGGAAACCAGCTCCCGTTCTTCCTGACGCGCACAATGTTTACAATCCGTTCTGCATGGTCTCCGGGACAGTGCATCCGCATTAGAGTGGAGTTTTCCTTTACGATGCTGTATTTCGTAGTCGTAGATTTGCAGCCTTTCGATCCATCTTGCGACCTGACCCTCAGGACTCTTGAACTGTAATAGCCATTTTAAGGCTGCATGGTCTGTGCGAAGAACGAACTTCCTCCCGTAGAGGTATTTGTGAAAATGCTTCGTAGCCAAGATCAAAGCTAGAAGTTCTCTCCTTGTCACGCAGTAGTTCCTTTCTGGCTTAGAGAGCACCTTGCTGAAGTACGCAACCACCTTCTCTTGGCCGTCATGCACCTGGGAGAGTACGGCTCCTACCCCAACATTACTAGCATCTGCATCCACAATGAACGTTTCCCCGGGAGTGGGGTAAGCCAGTACCGGGGCATCGCATAGCCGTTGTTTAAGTGCCTTGAAGCTCTTCTCGCACTCAATTGTCCATTTGAATTGTTTTCCCTTTTCCGTCAACTGGTGCAGGTTCTTTGCGATCCCGGCAAAATCCTTCACGAACCGTCTGTAGTAGGTGGCTAGGCCCAGGAAGCTCCTTAGTTGGTGTTTATCCTTGGGGACTGGCCAGTTTTTCACCGCTTCGACCTTCTCTGGATCGGTTCTCACTCCTTTCGCTGAAATTATGTGCCCCAAGTACTTGACTTCCGCTCTAAACAGGGCGCACTTCTTGGGGTTGAGCTTCAGGTGGGCACTTCGAAGCCTTTGAAACACATCCCTTAGATTGTCTCGGTGTTGCGCAAACGATTTTCCTACGACGATGACATCATCCAAGTATACCAAACAGGTTTTCCATGTTAACCCTTGCAGGACACATTCCATCAATCGCTCGAAAGTCGCCGGAGCATTGCACAGCCCGAATGGCATTACCGTGAATTGCCATAGCCCATTTCCTGCGGTGAAGGCGGTTTTCTCCCGGTCTTCTGGATGGATCTGTACCTGCCAGTAGCCACTCTTCAAGTCGAGAGTGGAAAACCATCGGGCTCCTGATAGTGTGTCTAGCGTGTCGTCAATCCGTGGCAGAGGGTAGCTGTCTTTCTTGGTGACGTAATTGAGCTGCCGATAGTCCACGCAGAACCGCGTGCTGCCATCTTTCTTCTTAACCAGTACAACCGGTGATGCCCACGGACTTTTGGAACTTTCAATCAGACCTTCTTTCTCCATTGCCGACACCATCTCTGCAACTTCTGTCTGCTTTGCCAATGGAAGGCGCCTAGCAGGCTGACGAATTGGTCTGGTATCACCAGTGTCTATTCGATGTTGTACCAGGTGTGTTCGGCCGTATTCTCCGTCCTGTGAGGCAAATACATCAGCGTACTCATTGATAAGATTCTCTGCCATAGTTCGCTGCTCCTGATTCAGCTCACTGGACTGGAGAATCGTCTCTCTCGTTTCCGCTGTCCAAGGTGATGGGAGAGGTTTTGGAGGACCACGTTCAGATATTGTTGCGACGGCGGTAATCGGCGTGCATTTTCCAGTCACCTCCCCTCGCCTTAGTTTGACAGTGTGTGGTCTTGCGTTCAAAACTCTCACTGGAACCATGGTGTTCTTTGGTTCGACTAACGTCTTTCCCACGATGTAGTCTTGAGAATTCTTCTCCGGGTCTGGTTCTACTATGTAGAATCGGTGGCTCCCAAGATCACCTTCCAGCTTCGTCCAAATGATTGTCTCTGAAGACGGCGGCAAAACTTCGTCTTTGCTGATGACTGTCCTGAGAGTTACGGCATTCTCGTTTCCGTACACCATCGGAATCTCCACATTTCGATACCTCAGTACTTGCATCCCGATGTCCAAGATTACTTCATTTGCTTTCATGAAGTCTATTCCGATGATGCACTCGTCGCATATATCTGCCACCAGAAACGCATGGGCGAACGTCAGTCCTGCCAGAGTAATCGTAAGACGAACTTCTCCAAATACCTTCGCCATTTCCCCTGTGGCAGTCTTCAGGCAGTAGCTGTTGGTGTTGTGCAGCCAGGAGCCTTTGACGATATCTCTTCTTACAATGGAGGCGGTGGCACCTGTGTCGATGGTGGCTACGCACTTCTTCTTGTTGATTAGTGCCTCCACTGTCAGGCTCTTGTTACCCCGTTTGGTTTGCGAAACTTGAATGGTGGTCCTGGGGGCCTCGATTCCAGTAACCAACTTCTGCCCCGCGAAGTTGGTCCTTACGCATCCCCCGACTGCTGGTTTTGGGAAGTCTGACCGACAGGATGCTTCCTCTCTGCTTCTCCTACTTCCGCAATGTGGACAATTTCCTCGTCTAGGTGCACTTCTGCACTGCCGTTGTAGGTGTCCGGTTTGGTTGCAATTCCAGCAACGGATTTGACTTCCGCGAGCTCTGTCTTCATCCATGACGGCTGTTCTCTGGCATGAGCATTCCACGACGGACATTTCCCTGACACGGTGTATTCCCTGGTATGCTTGGTCCGCAGCCTTCATTGACAAAGCGAATGCCAATGCCTCGGGGAGTGTTCGCTTTTCAGCCATCCTTACAGCCATTTGCAGTTGTCTGTCCTCTATGGCCTGAATAAAAGCTTCCACCGCCATTTCGTTGATAAGCTCCTCACCGGCTTTAGGGTATGAAAGATGGGCTAGTCGCTCTATATCCGCTTGCAACTGTTGGAGCGTTTCCCCCCTTTTTTGGACTCGACTACGCAGCTGAACCCTGTACACCTGCTGCATGTGTTCATCCCCAAACCGCATTTCGATAGCCTGAACCAGAGAGTCGTAGTTCTGCTGTTTATCTTCCGGGATGGTCTGCAAGAGCTCCGCAGCTGGACCCCTCAGTGCAAGTGTGAGTGCAATGGACTTCTCTTCATCGTCCCAGCTATTGGTCATTGCGGCCGCTTCGAATTGCCTTTTATAAATTGGCCATGATGTTTGACCATCGAAGATAGGAGGCTGCATCTCCTTTCTTCTCAGACCGTCGGTGGAATATTCCCGTGCTTTCTGTCTCTTCACGTTGCTGAGTTCCTTAGTAAGATTTTCGACTTGTTTTTCTACTTTTTCGAACTGAGTCTCTATTTTCCCGAACTGAGTTTCATGCTTCTCAAAGTTTTCATCGAATCTAGTTTCGACTTTTTCGAGTTGCGTCTCTACCTTCTCGATTTTCTCTTCGATCACTTCGAATTTGGATTCCAAGTTCTTGTTTTGCTCATCAAGTTTACTTTCCAGAGCATCTAGAGAATTCTTTTGTTCGTCCATTGCTTTCTTTTGTTCGTCCATTGCTTTCTTTTGTTCATCCAACTTAAGTTCTAGAGAATTCCTTTGGTCATCGAGCTTATGACTTTGATCTTCTATTGCTTTCTTTTGTTCGTCCATGACTAACTTAAGTTGCAGGAGCAGACTTGTTATACCCGGGTCGGCTACTGTACTTGCTGGTTCCTCTTCCACGTCAAACTCTATGTCATGCGGATTTTCACCTTCCTGCGTTACTGCTTCTTCCAGACGAATCAGTAGGGCATCTTTTCCCCCAGTTGTGTCGAGATTCCGCTTACTGAGTTCTGCCTTTAGTTGAATTATAGTTAGTTTTCCCAACTTGCGACCCATTTTGCGCAACTAATTAACTCAACGCAGAAATCGTTTTTTTTTTTTTTTTTTTTTTTTTTCTTGTGCAATTTCACACCACGGAAATAGTTATTCACAGAATAAGTTTTATCCCAGCTTCTGACACCAATGTAATATGCAGGCTACGGCTCGAGTAGATAAAACGATATTCTGTGAAATTTATTTCTTTATTTTCTACTCTATAGAACAATTCAAGTTCACACTATACTATTCTTCGCAAATTCTTTTCTTACAAGGTCTCTTTCCTCTCAAATCACTTTATCTCCTTTCAATTACTTAATTTACAAATCCAAACTAATTACTTTTTCTTGTTCACTCTCAACTTTCAATTTATCACAAAATTACAACTTCGCCTAGTATCACTTTTCTAATCTCTTCGCCACAGTTTAAAAATCACTGTCTTTCCTATTGATCGCCATCTGTCCTTATATAGCAGAAGTTTCAGATAGCCAGAAACTTCTAGCAAATTCTTCGACCACTGGAAATAATTCCAAGATGACAATCATTTCTTCCAGTTATAATTCTCTCTTTATCCGTGGCATTGTCAGCTATTGCGAACCTCGAATGAAAGTACAGTTTGGAATGGGCTGTAGGAGCGTAGTTATTATTCTACATTATTGTTGCATACTTTTAGACGATGTTACAATATTTTAACTCGACAACCTCTGAACCGTTTTTGTTTTTAGAAATTTTACTGCGTTTCCAAGCTGCTGTTTTTATATTGTAAATAACGATCATTATTCGTGTGATAAAAGTATAACAGGCACATAACAAGTGGCTAAATAGATAGGAAAAACTAGATAATATAGACAATTACTTTCAGACCAAAAATGACATATACATATTTTTTTTAATTTTTAATACCACTGCTCGGTCACACTGACCATTGTTGACGGTAAACTTTAAAAATAACTTCAAAGGGGATATACAAAGTGAGGGTGTTTGGATAGTGTTTGGTGCACAATTTATCTAGTTGCCTGATAAGCATCCAATGTGTGCTCTAATGGACATGTTTGTGCATTTGTTTTGGCTGCAGCATAAAATGGATAGATAAAGGGTAGAACAGAGCAGCCTGCTTCCAAGGATCCCTAAGGCGACTAGAAAGTTTACTTTATTGGTCCATGACGATGCAAAATCGATCAACACAGTAGTTTTGATTGCCATCGTGAAACTTTACTCGGATCGCCTAAAATGTAATTTCACACCACACAGCAAGAAGTGGTTTTTTGTTGGCCATACCAACAGTTTTCCTTATCGAAAATTTCATTTAAAAGTCGTAACAACAATCTGTGCGTTCAATGTTGTCATCAACTTGTATAGTTGTTGGTCAGCTGTTAGCATGGCTCTGAAGCAAAAAGTAAACTTTCTTTTGACCATTCTCAACTTATCCCATATTGCAATAGTTCTCCATTCTCCTCCTGCTGCCTCATGTTGTGGTCAACGATTTTTCAGAGAAAATTCAATTAGGCTCGAAAGGATAAACTTTTAGCGAAGAAAGTCCGCCTAATGTGACACGGGTTATTGCCGGGTGTATGTATTTTTTTCCTTTTTTTTCCAGTGGCCTAATGTCGTTCCGGATGTCGTCAATCGGTGGTTGATGATGATGGACAAATGGTGTCGTTGCGGATAACTTGTAAGGCTTACTCATCCTGACAAGTTGAAACTTTATGTTGTATACAAATCGACAGTGTGATCCCAAATCGCTGCAGCGATTACCACATCAGGGCAGGACTCACACAAAAAAAAAAAAAAAAAAAAGAAAGATGGATATAGGTATATATGTATGTGCGCTGGCTACAAATCGAAACTCCGCCAAATCACATCAATTTCATTCGATTTCGACAGATTGTATATGTGGGAGGGTTGCGTTAGGGTATCGTGTCATACCTATTGTTTTTTTTTATATTTTTGCTTTTGGGAGTTTATTGTTTGTTTTGTGGTTTACCGAGTGGCTATTTGGGCTGTCAAACAGTGAGAAGAGACGGTTTAAAGGGGTTTCCAGTTTGATGGGAGGATTACAGGGATTTTGCTCATAGAGTTAAAGCGAAATGTAGAGGTGTCAAAAGGAATCCAGTTATTGTGTTGGAGTAATCTACCTTTGGTCCCTTGCTAGGAAATTAGAGACTTTCAGTATAGAAGGTTAAGTTAGAAAAGAGATTTTATCTTAATGAGACTGGTGGGGGAGGTAGTTTAAATATTTAACCCTACTATTGGAAATATAATTTACAGCCGATTACAAGAAGTATGATGCAAGACAAGTGGCGTATTAACCATTATACCATACCCTTGACAGCAGGACCACCGAATTCCATATTTGTATATGTACGGCGTAAATTAAAAAAAATAATTATTAAGCATAATGTATATACACTTTGTTTGAAAAAAAAAAAACTGTCGGCAGAACAATACGCTCCTCAAATCCTACCATGGTACCACGAACCAGTTTATATTGGCGTTTGGCATTGCCAATATACCAGTTGAAAACGCTCCTTACTATCTCCCTTCTAGTGAAAATTGCGTACTCGAAATTTTAATCAATTATGATATTACTGGTACCTATTATAGAGGAACTAGAAAAGTGTGTTTTCTTCTGTCACGATTCGAGGCAAAATTTGAATTTTTATTCTAACACCAAAATTAGGGGCACTTTACTAAAGACCTCTGATATGGCATTAAAAAAAAAAACAATAAATTAACTATGTAACTATAAATTAGTATGACCTCGGCAATACAACAGAGCAGCAATCGGACCCATGATCTATGGGCTTACGTACTTAGACGACATGCAAATCTCTGGACATATTTTGTGTTTAGTTTTAAATAAGTTTTCCATTTGGTGTGAACAAAATCTTTCTAACATAACATATTCTTAATAAAATGACAGATTATTCTTTTTTTTTTCTACACGAAAAAAATTCTTAGGAGTCCCCAAAATTTAACTCGCCGAAGGAACATAATACTCCTCTGCACAAGACCAAATGAAACTACAAACCAACTGAACCAGCCAAACTTTAAACCATACGATGAATAAATAACTAACTTAGGCAGGAACAAGGTCTAAATTATTTCCTCTGCAAAGGATCAGTAAAAAAGAATAGAAGGGCCAGATTGTGAATAAAGCGATATTTAAAAATAGTCGAAAATGGTATTTTAAGTTAAAGTGGTAAATCAAATTAGGTACATATCACACAATATGCACATTCGATGAACAAAACAAAAATTAAACTTCGCTCTATAACACGCCTGAAATGTGAAATTCTCCATCTACCCAACTAACCAAAAATTCTTGTAGCGCATGGTAATAAAAATCCATCTTGCCATAAATTCTATTCAAAGCAATCTCTTTTCCAGCCTTTTAATATCATGATATCTATATTTTTCATGACTTCATCTTAAAGCAACTTTTAAGAAAACGAAAAGTCCTTAATCATCATAAAATTTCCTTTCTTCCTTAGATCATATTTTGTGCAAAAATACAAAATCCATGACAGGATATTAAATGGAGAGAATGAATAGAAAAAATACTTCAACTGTGTAATTGAGGTCAATTAATTGCCAGACTCCCATCGTGGTCGTGGCGAGAACTGATTTCCTATGGAATATAGGTACGAGTAGGAAGAGAAATTGCTGATAATTAATTAATTGAAGGGGCTTTGCAGGAAAGCATTTGAAGAAATTAAGAAGACTTTGAGGTAAATCAATTGGACTTGATTAAGAACTGAAATGTTGAATGATTTCTTGAATTGAAGGCAAAAACAGAGACATATTCGGGAAAGGATCCGATTGAAAATTGTATTTGCAATGTAAGAGAACAAGTGAGGATTTTCCCCATTTTCGAATATTCCCCTCAAAATAATGGGAAATGGTTATGCAGGGGAAAAGTCCCATCTTCTCCTTTTTTGGGGAAAACTAACCTCTTTTTGAAGCAAATCGAAAAGCTTTCAAGGAATTTCAGTTAAAAACAGGATGTCAAGTGGTTAGGGCGGGGTTTCAATAGAATTTAAAATAGGAAGACAGACAAACCTTACTGAGTGATGTGAGAAAGTGAGAATTGTAGCCAGTTTTTTTTTCTATTTTTTTCTTTATTTATGTGTTGTGAGTCTGAGGAATAGATGGAATCATACAGATTCTTACCTACTTACATATGACAAAGTGAAAGTTACTAATTTAGAAAACTAATGACAAAGACATAGTTTATTTGACTTATTAGTATAAAAACATTACTGCGATGATAGTGATCCAAAGTCCTGGTTACACTAATGTAGATTCAACACAATCAAAATCTTCGATAATAAAGTATTCTGTGTTCGCCCGTCGGTATGTAATATGTTTTTTGGACTTAAACTCATCGTCCAAAGGGAGTATGTCAATTCCGCTTAAAACAAGGCCCTTAGTCATTCTCTCCATAGGATTAATGTTTATAAGTTGACTGTTTCGTCATGACATTTAGGGGTACATTTGGTATAATTACCACTATCTCTAGAAAAATTAAACCTCACAAAATATTAGAAGTCTAAGCACTTCAACCTTTTCTTTCTATTCATGAATTTGGGAAATTGATTCTTGTCAATCTAAACTAGTTAGTGATAGCTAGTGATTTCAGCGGTCACGGTCTCCTAAAAATGCACATTTACTGGCTCAAACGGTCACCCAACTGGACCCAACCTGTGGACTGTCTTAAAAGTGACTAAGCCTCTCTACATACTGTCACATAATGAACTTGTCTCACCGACAAACATCGCTGCAGTCCAGCCTGAGAAGTCATATACTCCCTAACATCTTCTGGAGTGTATAAGTTATAATAGCAACTAGATGACCCTATCTTCCATCTTCTAACTCACCCATAATAAAGTGAACGTGGCGTTGCGAGATTTTCAAAACAGATGCAATAATATCTTTTTATACAGGGGATTTTTAAGAAATTCGATCACAAAACTATTGTTTCAACTTTTTCTTAGCATGAAGTGGACGTGGCTCCCAAAATTTGTAACCGAAGTTCACAATAAGATTTAACAATCACCGTTAATAGCTTTCTCAAAGCAATATATGTATCTTTTTTTTTAAAAAAAACTCCCCCAACAAGTGGGCGTGGTCATGTATAATGTAAGGACGAAGTGTAGATAAATTCAACGTCTATGTATTTTACCTAGACAATATATTTTAGTTTGAAGCAAAGATATTGAGAAAAAGGATATTTTTTTTAAAGTGGGCGTGTCTGTGGGCGGATTTCAAAAATGATTACACTTGTACTGCTTCGTATTCAAGAAAGTTTATATATCAAATTTCATATCTCAAAATGTATGACCCGCAAAGTGGTGACTTACGGATAGACGGACGGACATGGCTAGATGTCGATCACAAATGTATATACTTTTGGGGTCACCGTTATTATTGTTCGATGTTACAAACGAAATAAAGAGCAAGAATTCCACCCATGTATATGTTGTTTATCTGCAAATCGCTCAGATTTAAAATTTAAACAAAATCGTTAAGAATTTTTTTTTTTTAAAAAAAAAATGTTCAAAATAAAAAAAAAATATTTTTAAAATTTTACAAAACTTGGATTTTCATAATCTTGTCCATGTGAGACATTGTTCAAATATTCATTCATAGCCGAGAAATAGCAAATTTTCAAAAACCAGTTAATGGGTAAAGTACCGTTAAAACTTGTACTCGTATGTCATCTATTACCATACTCGTATGTTAACTTTTTCGAGAAATTCCATTTTGAGATTTGGGGTTAAAATGAAAATTTCGATTTAACCGAGAATTGTGATCGAACAGATCGCAGATATGAAGTTTGAAGGAAATCCTTTCAACCGTTTAGGCTACAGTGTAGCGTACATATGTACATGTTTGATACACAAAAAGCGTTTCCAACGAGTAGACAGAAAAGTTTCCATAAATTCATTTTGCTTCGATATCCCAAATAATTTAATTAATTTAAATTTAATTTAATTGATGTTTGTACTATGTACCCCAAGAAAAATTAAGTGCATGACTGGGTCGCATGTGCACGACTGGGTCGCATGTATTGTCAATCTGCAAAAATTAGGATTTTACATTTGTTTTTAAATTCATAAAATTTAATTTTTTTTTTAAATAGGAATAGTCAATTTTTAAAAACCTGTTAATAAGTAAAGTACTGATACTATACGTGTTTTGGGAAAAAGGCACCATAACTCAAATATCGAAATTGATTGAAATTGATCAAAATCGTTAGAGCCGTTTTTAAGGAAATCGTGTTTTTTTTTTTTAAATCGGCCACTAGTAAAGGACCGTTAATTTTTGGGGTTAGAATGAATATTCCGAATTCGCTTCGAATTGTGACCCCACAGATCCAGATATGATGTTTGAAGAAAACCCGTCCAGCCGTTTAGGCTGCAGTCGTGCGTACAGACAGACAGACAGACATAATTGAGAGACACACTTTATTAAGTTTCTCTATCATTCAAGTCTGATCAAAATCTTGAGATCGAACATTTTCAGGAAACCAATACGCTGTACGGATCTAGTCGCAATTTGAAAGTTTTCTGACGCCAAGACCCTTTGATTCGACTTTTCCAAAACATCTCTGACTTTTTTTTTAATTTTTTCGGGACTTTTTGTTTACACTTTTCCAATAAAAATTCGATTGATTTGCAATAATTCAGAACAATACCAAAATCGCTTCAGCTTCTTTATCTATGTACATACGAGTATATTCAACGATACAAAAATATCCAATTATTTCATTGCGGTAGTAATATCAGAAGAATGCTCAAACACATTCTGGTAAAGAATGTTTGTTCTCTATTGGTCGTCTGATGTGTGGTTCAAAGTTTCTTATATTATAATTTGTATATGGTTATTATTGTTTCGGCTTTTTTGCTCCGCGACCCTTTTTTGATACTTCTTCAAACTTTTTAGCGGCGACCCTGCCTATAACAATTATTCTTAACCTTAAGGCCATTTGTTCGAATCTCCGGCACATGAATTTCTTGTTGACTATATACGGCTGATTTGTTGATATAAAACTATTAATCATAAACTAATAAAAAATAGTTATCAACAACAAATTTTTGTGCCGGAGATTCGAATCAACGACGTAGAAGGTAAGAATAATTGGTACAGCGTCTTAGCCACCTCGGATACCGCGATGTTAAAAGCCATGCTTGTCCATTCTGTAGAAATGCAATAACAAATTTCGCATTCAAATTGTGGACAAAACAAAAACAGTTTTTAGCCTTTCATGGACAACGTGATTGTGCGAAATCTGAGACTTATGTCTAATTTGAGACCAAATTAATTCAGAACTGCGATCTGAAATTTCATTTCAGTTCAAAATGGATTCAGGTGAAACAAATGCGGGACCCAAACGACTTTTAGATATTTTCAATTGCAGTCGGGTTCAGGGGTGTCATCTTGAAGAGCTAGACTACTGCTTTTCAGTTTCAATAACTTAAAGGTGGTCGAACTGCAGTACCTATGTATATGCAATACTGGACTATTTTACTTGTCAGAATACCCATCCTCAATGTTCATTGTTTATTGTTTTGTAATTCAATGAATAATTACCTAGAGATGAATATCTTTCTAAATTAATTGTTGATTGTATAGCAATGGCCACTTAACGCAAGGTTATTACCCCACAAAACACCCATTAAGTTCCATTAAATTAAGGTCCATAGACATTAAAATATTCACAAAACCCCTCCCCCTTGCCCAAAATTTGTCACTTTATCTACCACTAAACATCCCCACTCACACTCATGACCATGTATATGTACGAGTACGTACCACTCACAAAGTAATTTTCTGCTCAGATATCCTGCGGCATTTAAATCTCTGCACACGCTTCCTTAAATATGTTTTGCCTGCCACACACAACCACACACCAGCAAGCCGTCTGATTTCACTTTCTAAACTGTGTTTTTGTTCCGTCGGGTGTTTGTTCTTTCATTCTTATTTGCGCTCGTTGTTCTAAGTTTGTTTCATGGTGGTCTGTAGATGCTTCGGTTTGTTGTATCCTCTCGCCGAATCGGTGTTAAAATTTTTGGAATTCATGGAGAGGACAGCGCACTAAAACTTATTCAACGTATAATCGACTTTAAAAGAGGGTTGAGGGTAGTACACTGTCAGGTGAGGCTGGCTGATGGTCGGAAGTATTAATACAAAACCAGTTTGTTTCGCCAACTATACCTATACATATGTATGTATCTATGTACGCATATCTAATAGTATCTACTACGTGAGGAAGATGAGAAATGTGGAAAGGACTCTAGGCTAATTCAAGTTTTGTTTTGCGGTGAACCGCAATTTGGTTTTACCCCAACCGCACGAAGTGGAGGAGTAGGATACAAAACCACTCAACTTGTACAATATGGTGATTATTTTGATGAGATAACAAGTCGTGTCGATGACGTCTTTTGTGGTATTACAGTTTGTTATGCATATGAGTTGGAGTATACCACCCAAAGCAGGGTCAATTGTATTTTCTGTAATTTGAGTTTGATGTGGTTAGGTTTGATTGCATTGCAATTATGATGATGGGCGAAGGATTTTGAAACTTTTCGGTCGTTTGGATAACCAGAATTTAATACATATTTTATACGGAAACACCCGGACCGCCTTAATTAACCTGTTATCCTCGGTGGCTTATAAAGTTAACCAATTACATCCCCAAACTTAATCACCGCTAATTATCACACTAATTTGGTCTGAACCGGTACCATAATCATTTCCGTGACACAGTGCCAGCGAACGGGAAGCATTTATCTTCCGACCACATGGGAGCATTCATAAAAATAAAGAGGAGATAGAAATACGAGTACCGAAGGATGCCATCAATTTTCTTCTCCTCTTTGCACCTGCCAGAATCAATTAACGAGGAGGGCATACAGCCAGACCAGGAGCACTGTCCCTACCAAGTGGAGTCGATAAAAAAAAAGAATACGAATTTCGTTTGACAATTTACGTTGCGAAAAGGAAAAACGACATTGCAAGCAAAAATTGTGAAATTTTTAATCAAATCACCGCCTAGCCCTTCCGGAAGTACACAGGAAGTGCACCACTGTATCGGATTTAGAGTTGCTGGGGGAATGAATGTCTATGACGATGATGATGGCGCATCACGACCTGCCAAGCCAATGCAGCAATCAATTCATGCTGCTGGAAGGACCATTCTACAATCTATACAGTTGTTGGACAATAACCTAGAATATAATAATTGAGAGTACCGATTTCGGCTTTAATTTGTGTGGGGATGGTGATCGCCGCTTTGCTTCTCATTCTTGCAGAAAACTAAAAATTACTCGGTTTTGGCATCATTAGGTGGCGAAAGGAATTCCGTTCGTGCAATTAGCCATCAACACAGGAATGCACTGCACATAAACTTGAATTATAGACTGAAATGGTGAGGAGTCCCCTCATTGCCTTCATAGAAATACACTCAGCGTCGTCCTCTTCGACAGAGCAAACTGAGTTTTATGGCAGTCCGCAGACCCCTTGGGTTAAAAATTCGATTCTTTCTTCTGTATCTCGGTAGATTTTCCTCCTGTGTCAGTTGTTGGTTCGGTCCGCTCTTTGCCAAGAGTGGTGAGTGGCTTTTCCGAACCGAATTTAATCTAAATTGCTCACGTCCGCTTATATCGCTAATCCCTGACTATTTCGTGTGTTTGCTGTGTGCTGCATCCATGCACGTCACATTGCCTCTCCCCATCATCATCCCATTCCTTGCTTTGTTTCTCTTTTTTGTCTGCATCACACAATAATCCCAAACCACAATAAACCCAGCTATAACCTATGTTATTATATGTAGAGGTACATAGATAGATAGAACGACAGAAGAAACATAGATGAAGCTTGTCCGCAATTTGACATACACAGAGAGAATGAGAGAGAGAACGACGAGAAACATGTGTTAAAAAATTTAAACACTATCCTTTGCGGGCCCCAGGATCTAATGGTAGTAGAACAGCAAGCTGCAGCAAGCATATAATGATACGGGGGGTAAGGAATTTACGAAATGTGAAAAAATGGAGAGTGTAGTGGAGAGGCGGCATCGTACAACATTTTCTAATGAACTTGATTGTTTCCTCTTGTGGTTGCTTCTGTGTGTATGTTGTAATGATGATTATGATCTGTACGCTGTGTGCTCTGCGGGCATCGTGCTTAGCGGATATGAAAGTTCATTAATTATTTGCTCTATTATTGGAGTTTGATTGGAAATTAATTTTTATTGGGGCTCACGTTACCTTGGAGTCGCGCACACAATTATGAAAAGTTGTAAATAATTTCGGGAATGCGACATTGTGGCGAACAGATTTTCAGAGTTTCATCATTGGTAACTTAACTATATACTGTTGGAAATGTAGTCATCCAAGCAAGGTTGAAGGACGGATAAGAACTCAAATGTTGTTTTGCTCACTTCTACAGTCCTTTGACGATTGTAAGAAGTTCAGCCTATAGTGTTGGACTTTCAACAAGAAAACTGAGATTGTTGAGATAATAAGCTGGTATTATGCTAATATGCGGTCAATAAGGGTGGAGCGTTGCAGGTAGATGGGCGGAATAAACAGAACTAATTTTCGAGTTTCTCTATAATGAACTAATTATTTGTTGTGGATTTACCAGTAAAGCAGCGCTAACTGCAGACAATCGCTGCAACTATTCAAAAACTTGGGACCAGTGAAGTCGATATAAACTAGAACAAATCAGGAGTCCCCGAACAAATTGATTGGATTGCGACGTCTTCGATATAAATGAGAAACCTGAAAAACCAGCATTAATTGAGTTTGAGAAGAATTAGATTTTAGTTTTATCACCTCTGTCTCCGATTCTTTGGATCTAGCTCATAGTGATTACTCAGAATAGGCGAAGGTGATCTCAACCAACCAGAAGTGAATAACTGGAAGCACCTGCTGTCAAACGATCACGCGTTAGCTGGAGAGGTTTGTTGGTTGGGGCCCAAGTCCACGGTATCAAAAGTACGTAACACTAAGTTCGTCTACGCATATACTCATATTTTTGGGTGCGAGATTATATTTTTAATATCTGATGAATAGCAAAAAACTGTTAGTGGTAGAAGGATTTACAACAACGCTATGATGCATTTTTTTATAATCTTTCAGGAGAATCGAACTTATATCGCGGCAATAGCTCCCCGAGATGCCAGAAGTAGATGCTTGTTGATTCTGCTCTTGAATAGCTGAAGATTAAAATCTTCTGGAAATATATCTCCTAGGGTGAATTCCAAAGTTTACTTGACCTGTAGCAGAAGAAACTTTGATAGATGTTTGATGAGCCAACGGTTAGAAATTGGACATTAGTGCGGGATCATCAATAAATCGGGAGGACTGTCAACTGTCTATCTGTCAAGTTTGCTTTCTCTGTGTTCTGCGATAAATTTCTATTTATATAGCATAATTTAATTCACCTAATTATTTTTCGACTAAACTTAAGTGAGTCTAGAAGCTGTGAAAAACGAAAACTCAACCAAACCTCTCCAGAAGTCCCCAGTACAGTGAAAAAAACTCTAAACCAAAACAATATGTCGAACCCAGCAACGGAGAATGATAGTATCTCTTATTCGGAACTGGAAGATTCTGGACAGAAAGCATATCTCTACTAGAGAAGGCAAAGGAAAGGCTCCGGGAGGAAACACGTCAGTTAATTGCCAAAAATGAAGAGCTATCGGCCAGAGTTATGCGGAGGGCCGCTGAGAGCTTTTGGAGAACAGAATCGAGTCCATGCAAATGAAGGGTAGCGAGCGTAATCCAATCATGCGCATGCGAAGTTTACAAGGGACTGATGACACCGAAAAAATCAGAAACATCTGCATCAAACTTCTTCACAATTCGGCTGACGCCAAAGTGGAACAGGTTCGGCAACTACCGTCGTCATCGAGAGTCGGTGAAATGGCAAGCTATGCTGTTGAGCTCAACTCCAAACAAAATGTGGTCAATACACTAAAATCTGCAAGGTCCCCGAAAGGCACTGAAATTGTTGTGCAAAAGGATTCACTCCTGTCATTGCGAAAAAAGGGGAAAGCTGTTGCATATACATCGAATCATAAAACAACATCAGTTGTATCGGTTGTATTTTACTTGGAGTTCTGTAGTGGGAGTTGGACGGTTATCGTATCCTAAATAATCTACTCACTAAAGAACGAGTTAACTTGAAATTCGAGAGGGATACCGATAATAAAGATTCATTTATTGCTACAAGCCAATTGGGAAATGTCACTAATGTCATCGGTAGGCGTGTCAAAAGAAACGTCAGCAACAACAATGAAGCTAGCCGCGATGCGAATATTAAACATCCCGAACGTATGCAGGATAATTATGCAATTAATCAAAATTAGGAAGTACCCGCCTGCCATATTTGTAATAGTAGTGCGTTTAATTTAAATTTATGTAAATATAATATTTTATTTTTCTTACTATTTAAACCAGATACATTACGAGTATATCGTAATGTATCTGGTTTAAATAGTAAGAAATTGTATTCAGATTCTTTCAATTTTATAAATGTAATGGATTGCGTATTTCTTTTTGAAACTTTTGTGGTAGAGGAGGGTTATCATAAGTTCGAGAAAATTTTTATAAGTTATAAGTTCAAATGGTTACGTGCAGTTAAAATTAACCGACAAGGGCATACATCGGGAGGCTGTTACTTTGGAATAAATAAAAGAGTTGCCATAAACCTTAAGTACGAATTCTAACTAGCTGATAATAGAGTAACATACAGTGTGCAGCAAAAGTCTAGATACCCCAAAATGTTTTCTTATGCTTACAAAAGTTCCAACAGATCTGCTTTTTTCATATAATATATATTTATTTATACTTTATTAGGTGCAACAATAAAAATAAAAATATTTCATTCAGAAAAAAAAATATAAATAAAAATGTTCCACAGCACATAAAATAGACACAGCAAAAGTGTTGATACCCTTAGCATAAGCGTGTTTGTTTTCCAAGAACAACGGTACATTAATGGAGATAAGCAATTTCTGTTAGGCTGTGAAGATTCTTAATGCAAACAAAAAGAAATCCGTTCAGTTTTACTAAAATTGTAGTGAGTATAAGACTAGTGATTAAAAAGTGTGTGACTTTAACAATTGAAAGAAAAGAGTTAACTTTGGAGGAAAAAAAAATCATCATAAAATGTCATGAAGATGGAAAAACTTATTCCCAGATTACAAAAATAATCGGGAGAACTAAACCAACCATTCAAAACGTAATAAAAAGATTTAAAACAGAAAAACGAATTGAAAACAAGCCAAGATCTGGACGCCCTCGGATTCTCACACCCAGAGATGAACGAATGATCGAAGGCATTGTTAGAAAAAATCCTTTCGAAAGTGCACCAAAAATTGCTACAGCACTAGAAGATTCATTAAACACAATTGTATCGCCAGATAAAGGTGCATAAAACGAGCTGGATATAAATCCTTTACTGCTAGAAAGAAACCTTTTGTCAGCGATGTAAACAAAAAGAAGAGGATAGACTTTGCTGATGAGCACTTAAATAAAGATTTTGACTTCTGGGACAAAGTAATTTTTTCAGACGAGTCAAAGTTTAACATTTTTGGCTCAGATGGACGTTCGAAAGTATGGAGGCAGCCAAATGAAGCATTTAATCCGAAAAACACAAGGAAAACAGTCAAGCACGGGGGTGGTGGTGTTATGGTGTGGGTCATAATCGATGAAATCATGACAAAAGAAGTGTACTTGAAAATTTTGCAGGAAAATTTACTTCAAAGTGCACAAAAAATGGGGATCTCCGAAGATTTTTATTTCCAACAGGACAACGACCCCAAACATGTTGCCCATGTTGTGAAGATGTGGTTGATACACAAAGTCCCGCACTTACTAGTAACACCACCACAAAGCCCCGATCTCAACCCAATTGAACACCTTTGGGATCATTTGGACAAACGCTTGCGAAAACATGTGATAACATCAAAGTCTCAGTTAAAAACTTTACTTCTAGCAGAATGGCAAGAAATTTCCAAAGAATATCTTCAAAAGTTAACACATTCTATGCCAAACCGGTTAAAAGAAGTCAAGCGACTTAAAGGGTACCCAACAAAATATTAGGTAAGTCTAATTCCTGTAAAATTAAGGTATTACCTAACACTTTTCAACTTTTAATTAAAGGTATCAACACTTTTCCTGTGTCTATTTTATGTGCTGTGGAACATTTTTTTTTTTTTTTTTTGAATGAAATATTTTTATTTTTATTGTTGCACCTAATAAAGTATAAATAAATATATATTATATAAAAAAAGGATATCTGTTGGAACTTTTGTAAGCATAATATCGCATGGCAAAGACAAGACATGTTGGGGTATCTAGACTTTTGCTGCACACTGTATGTTGAATTGGAAATTTTGTTACAGCGACTAATCATTGTCCCAACTTATCTTAACGGTAATGGCGACAAGTGGCAGGGGATATTCAGCCTATTTGAAGATTTTTTATATTCAACCCAAAATAACAATTTGTTGGTAATTGGCGATTTGAATGGTAGGATTGGCAACTTGGCAGGTGAGGCTAACGACGCCGAAGGAATTCTGCGAAAGTCTAAGGATACAGTGGTTAAAGCGTGTGGAAAAAAAATTCTAGACTTGGTGGATTCAATGACACTTAAATTATTTAATGGATGCAGTAGAACGGATTCAAACGGGGAATATACCTATATTAAAGGTCGGTTTGCAACTGTAATAGATTACTGCTTCGCCGGAGGAGATTGACGGATATCGAAGTAAAGACTTTTCCATACTCCGATCAACTTCCTATTATTGCAGGGGAGGACCGAGCCGGATTACACGCACGACATGAAGCTTCTCCCGAAACCCATATGGAAAGAAGAGACAGCAAACATATACAGGAATAATCTCAATAGTCACTTGCATGAACAGAGCACCTATGCTTATCAGGTTATCGATTCCGTATCGGAGCAAACATCCAATACTAACCGAAAGCAAGGTAATAAAAATCCTTGGTTCAATGCAGATTGTTTGGAAATGAAGAAGCGCGCTTTTTCCTTTCTTCGGCTGTTCAGCAAACACAACGATGAATTATTTAAAGAGTTGTACAGCAGAGCAAATTCTCAGTACAAGCTACTATGCTGGCTGAAAAGTTCAGAATATTTTGAAAACGAGGCTAGGAAACTTTCGAATTGCAGAAATTCAGCAGATTTCTGGAAATCAGCGAGGAAGCTTAATAGCATCTCTCCAAAAATCAGCAACCAGCTCAGTGCTCAAATCCTAAAAAGGCACTTTGAAAATCTTCTGAACCCACCTAATAATGGAAGTCCCATTCTGTATGCAAAACCACACTTTGTTAATCATACATTAGATAGCCCAATCTTAAATGAGGAAGCTAAAGAAGCTCTAACCCGATTCAAAGATTCTAAAGCTCCCAGGTTCGATAGAATCCTCGCAGAATTCTACATATACAGCACCGTCGAATTTATTATCAAGTTCACCAGAGAACTTGCAACTCATGATGGTGTGCTGTGGAGTCTACAAATAAATTTGAACAAATCAAAAGTGATGATTTTCAGAATAGGTGCGGGTAGACAGGCAATCGTTAAGCAATATACCTTGGAGCTATAATCTCCAGTAATTTGAGTATGGAACCACATTTGGCTGAAAAACTTCTGCAATCTAAAAGTGCAATTAGTTCAACGTGGAGAAACTGTTTCCAAAACCGCAGTATACCTCACAATGTAAAATACCAAGATTCAAAATCAATTCTTTTTTACGGAGCACAAGCATGGGATCATATGTGGTATGATACAATAGAAAAGCTACAGAGATTGAACCAGGACTTGCCCCATTGTTCTTACAAACACTCAAATCGAGCATTGATTATATTCTTAGCACATTCAGGACGGGAGAAGAACGATTACCAAGGATGCAGTAAGTACGAGAAGTTTGTGGTATTAAGAGGTACTAAATTTGGCGAAGAGTTATGAATACAACTTGGAATTAGACCGGAATGAGCGCGATAGTTGGAAGGATAGACTATATGACTTCTTGTCGCATTTAGATTCATGTATTCGACAAAAATATATTGAGCAAGCGGGTGCGTCAACCCATAGGGAGATCTGTAAGACACTACAGTTCAACCTTGGCTCGCTGAACTACTTTAAAGACTCGAATAAAATAGGATTCATCTCTACAATTTTCCACGCAAGGGGAGAGCTATTACTATTAAACTTCGTGCCGCATAGAGAAGACCTTCTGGTTTTATGTTCATTGTGTAACATGTCACAATGTCCAATTTTCCGTGATATTAGGAGGTCTTGCTTTGAGAAAATCAACTTGTCAACTTAAAAATCCAGGAACTACTAAACAGTTCCAATTGCAAAGCTCTTACATCATATTGTAACACAACTTTAGCTTACCGAAGAAGAATTATGGAGGAAGATTTTTAAATGAAATATAAAAATATGTTGAAAGTCTTTGGCAGACGGCCTTTAGCCGTGTAAGATAAGATTAATATCTCTTTTTTTTATTGAAATGGAATGAATAAAAATCTATCTATCATCAATCAATCGAACTGCTCCTCTCTGTATGTTGAGGAACCTAACTTCAAAGTTAAAAACAATACTTAAGTTACGGTCTAATTTGTACTTTGTACAAGAGAAGGCGCTGTTTCGCTGTAAAGTATCTTATTGCTCTAAATACGTAGCTCAATTTCATGGACGCTGATTGCAGTGGTGCCATGTTATACCAGACTTAACTGTAATGACATGAAGATGTATGGTTCTTTGGATAATTTGGTCATTCATTTGAAGCTGTGGTGAGGTAGACGTGTTCTTTCTGGAAAAAAGACTTTGAATTTGATTTTCTTTGCATTAAAGTCTAAAGTGAATTTGGTCGCATCTACGATAATATTCACGGGCATTTTCATGCAAGTATAGATCCCTAAGGCATCACAGTGCACCCGTATAGATGTACTGGTAATCCGTAGGAAGTTATTTTGCTTAATACGGGACTATACCAGACTTTATCGACAGCTTTCGAGACGTCCAGGGCAACAGCTCTTTGACTGGCCTTCTAGAGATACTCATTCAATTTTCCAGAGTACCTCCCTTACCTAGTCTCTTATTAGACCTTTAAGTCTAATAAGAGAAAATTTTTTCCAAAAACAGTACAATAGAATTGGTCGTTTAAATGTTCCAAATAAGGCAATATTGATGGAATCGCTTTGATGACGAATTATGAAACAAATATTTAGATGATGATCATCTAGAATCCCCTAGGGATTGTTTATTAACTCCAATGGTTTCCTAAAGTATTTCACCTAAAATACCATAATCAACTTAACTACATCTAGGTCATATTTCAGCAACGGACAAACATTCTTCGATGTATATGAATTTTGATCCTTAAGCGATGTTCTCCTAAATCACAGTCCAAACAAATCGTCCAGTTCAAAACTCTTTATCTCTACTCATCAATATTCCTTATCACTTTTCTCTTTGTATTCCTCCGTCCCTGAATGGTCACCCTCGCCTTTCGTCTAATTGAGGTTTTTTGGTCATGAATAATAGTGAAACTTTTCATCCTTGGTAGGTTCCATCAATTCAAAAATCCTCGGGCTAGATAAATTTCTCGTAAAATTAAAAAAAAAAAACTGCCACTGCCACGCTGACGACGACGCAACGCTTACCTTAAGCACCTTCATGTAGAACTTTTGACAAAAATATCATATAATCTTAATTACTTTTGTTTAATTACTTTCGCGATGACTTTCTCGTCGTAGACATTGAGAGCAGAAAGAGCGACCGAGAGCGGAAGAGTTTCAGTGAACACCTTTAGGCGTAATGTCAGTTCCCTCTAAAAAGTCGTTCCTTTGCTGCTTCCATGCCACGCTGCTGCTATACATCGAATGAAGTTATATTTATTCCCGAAAATACCTCGAAGTGTTTTTTTTCCCCACCAGCAGAATAACAAAAAAGCGAGCCAGAAAACGTATCCAATTTTTTCCAGCTCTGTCCCCACTCCATTCTACCACGGTGGCGCCTAACGCTTCACAGAAGCTCTCTCGTACTACTCGTGTAATCTGAAACATTTTTCCATTAACAAATATCCCCCCGGTGGTGATGCTGGAACAAGGTATAATTGACTTGGCTTGGAATGATAACGACCTGAAGATTAAAATCTTTTATTATACAAAACACACCAATCTTAAAATGGTAACGTCTGCTTTTGCTCCTGTCAGGGCTATGCGTAGGCCTATACTGTTGTATATTGGTGGTGAACGGGCCCTCCCCTGACATTTAAAATCTGTTTTTGTTACACTGTTTCTTTTTTTCGTCCTGTTTTACTTTTCGGTGTAAGAAAACATTAACCGCTCTTTAAAGTGTGTGTAAAATGTGAGGCTGTAACTTAGTTACAAGGAGTTTGCTCTCTGTTGAGGTGGGTATGAGTGTTGCTCAGACCTTTAGGCTAAGTTTACGGTGGGAGGTGTCCTTCTGACAAATTAACATAATAATAATTTTTATGATGGGAACTTTTGTCGTTTTAATTTGGCATCTTTTCTTTCACAAGAGGTGGAAAACAAAGGTGCAAATCAGCAAAATAGCCGAAAGGCTATTGTGTAGACTGGTGTTTTGCGTGTGTACTTTACACAGGACAAATGGCGGGCCTAAATAAAAGGGTTGTAATTAGACGCCCGGGGGTAAGTAGAAGCTTAAAATACATAAATTGGGATTGGTATCCAGGGAATGCAATAATTATTAATGATCAAGCGAATAAGGTTGTAGATGGAAGTAAATTTCCTAAAGGGTCAGCAAATATTATTCGGGGCTGGTGATAAGAGAGGGGCCACTTCTCTCTAGTCTATGGGCATCGTAACTGTTGAAGTCGTAAAGATTTTATTTCAAAAATGAAATTTACAATGCTATCGATTTCGTTTGGTTCTTTTAGCCATTCTAGGCAGGGCCTATTAGATAAATATCATATATAAAGACTTTAGTTTACCATTTAAAGTCACGGAATACGTCAATGATTTGCTGTTACTACTAAGGCAGGAAAATGCCTTCCATAGGTTTTAGACTCATGAACCAGGAAATATTTACTAGCGGTCAGGTTAACCCTCAGAAATGCTACTATTCACTAAAAATAGGAAGACACCGTAATTTAAGATTTATTCTCTGACATTGCCTGGGGCACTGAACAATAGAGACTGAACATTAACGAAAAAACTAAGAAAGCCCCGATAGACTTCTACTGGGACCAAGTCCCGAAACCAGCAGCCTGGTGTGGTGGCAGGTTGCTGGCAAAACCACCAACCTCACGACCACGGTGAAAATACAAAATTGTAGCTACCACTGTAATGAAAACCACACCAAAAAACCTGCTTCCATTAAACCGTTTTATACAGAAATCTGCGGCTAGAAATGACTCATGGAAATCAGCTAATCAGATAGCTAGAAATCAAGTACGGATGGGGCACAATCAAATTCTAAAGAAATACTTAGCTTAGGGTTCTTGGAATACAGTACAAAACTCTTTTGCATGACGATATATCTGGGAATATGAAAGCTGATGAAATGCCAAGAAATTACTCTAGAGCAAGCTAATCACTCTGCAAAAGGGCCGCGCTGCAAATTCAAGCTCACCGATGGAGCTTGCTAGTCACCTGTAGCACAGAAACGAGGAGGCTCGTGGCATACAAACATATTGTATGCCACTGTTCAAGCCTCTACCATATAAGACATTTCTTAACCTAAACTAACCTTACCACTTTTTTAGTCACTTAATTCGTTTTTTTAGTTTTATTAGCACTAATGCGTGCCTATGCATCACTGTATACAATTCCTGGTGGTGTATCACAATTGCGTTTGGCTCCCCCTTAATATCCGAGACTTTTCTTACATCGTCTTCTGCCAAGTTTATCGACAGCTTTGGTAACTGAGTTCTGTTCCACAGTTTGAAGATTAATCCATTGATACGTTTACTTCGGATTTCAATCACTACTCGCCATTACATGTAGGTATATACATACGTAACCTGCAGAGCTCTATCGATCGATAGGATCTACGGGAACGATGGCTTTTGAAAGACTTGGAATTCTACCACAAGTCCGGAAACTTAAATAACCACAATCGAGCAATAAATTCATCATACGCATCGATAGATTGAATTAAAATCCAACTTAGTTTTCTTCCCAAGGATCCTTAAGTTAGTTTAAGTAGTACGAGGGGATAGAAAAAAAATGTAGACTCGATGAAAAACTCAAAGTGTCGGAAATTGCTAAAATAAATTACATTCTCACATTTTCAGCAATTTTTTAATTTAAAAACCTCCCTGATATCATCCTGTCCATTGTTTCACCTGTCTTACTAGCTTTCCATTTTATATACCTACCCTCTTCACTTCACTTGATCTGTGTGAAAACACTTAAAGGGAATGTGAATGGAAAACCACAAATGGATGCACATAACCACAGAAAAGAGAGAAGCGACCACTAAAAAGAAAAAAAAAATTATGTCTATTCCGGAGGCTATCTTCAATTCCTTTCTCATAAAAGGTGAAGGTGTGAATTGAAAATTCCTTTTCACTTATGTGAAAACTGAGGAAAAAAAACTCTAAGTCGACTGTGTAAAGTGTGAATAATTGAAACCGAATGCTGCTGAGTGAAATTCAATTCTTAATCCTATCTAGCATCGCACAAAGACCAACGAATAAGCGAACTACAATAATCTAAATAACTTGCGAAATATTTCACTTTTCATTGCATATCATTCTATGATACTCCATACGAAAGCGGAAGACGAAAAAAATGATTGACAGGATTTCCTATCGGTTTAATGTTCTCTTCTAATATCCTTTTGCAACTTCATTTGACAAAAAACATCTCCAATAAAATTGTTCTTTATCCAACAAGGATTTCCTTAAAAAGGAAAGCGAACATACTTAAGCACAATTGAATTAGGCACCCAGTGTTGAAGCATGTGTCCTCATTCATGCACACAACATGAACACGAAAGGACTCCTTTTGAGTTATTGCTTGCGATAGATTTGATTATCACTTGAAGAGGGATGACGTCTATTGCTTGTGCTCTTTCTGGATATGTATAAATACGTACAGTAGTAAACAAAAATAAGGGACAGGTGAAGTAGTTTTTAAATGGGGATGTGACGACTCTTTATAGCACATGCATATGGACTGTGTTTGACTTTGTGTACATGTTTCATCGGCAGGCAATACTGCTAACAAATTTAAAATGAGATTTTAAAGTTGAAAAATGGTCCAAGTACAAATCCAAAACCAAATCCAAATCCAAGTTCAAGTTCAAGTTCAAGTTCAAGTTCAAGTTCAAGTTCAAGTTCAAGTCCAAGTTCAAGTCCAAGTCCAAGTCCAAGTCCAAGTCCAAGTCCAAGTCCAAGTCCAAGTCCAAGTCCAAGTCCAAGTCCAAGTCCAAGTCCAAGTCCAAGTCCAAGTCCAAGTCCAAGTCCAAGTCCAAGTCCAAGTCCAAGTCCAAGTCCAAGTCCAAGTCCAAGTCCAAGTCCAAGTCCAAGTCCAAGTCCAAGTCCAAGTCCAAGTCCAAGTCCAAGTCCAAGTCCAAGTCCAAGTCCAAGTCCAAGTCCAAGTCCAAGTCCAAGTCCAAGTCCAAGTCCAAGTCCAAGTCCAAGTCCAAGTCCAAGTCCAAGTCCAAGTCCAAGTCCAAGTCCAAGTCCAAGTCCAAGTCCATTCTTTTAAAATCTTGAATGCCATTTTGTTGCATGTGTCCAAACTATCTAAAATACGAAATTTGTTCAAGATCGTAACAGCCGTTTTCGATGCACGAAAAGGTGTAACACCTTCTTTGTTACACGGGCAAACCTTCGAACTCCACCCAATTCATATCACCAAAAGTAAACTTTCGATGTCCATCACTTTTTTGTGACAAGTGTACGATACTCCTAAGCATTTAAATACGGATTTCTCCCTTTGTCTTTTAGCAAAAATAACACCCATCTAAATCCTTTTTGTGGTTTGGATAATTCCTACATATTCAAAAGACGATTTGTTAAAGGATCTAAGCCAAATACACAAACAAAAAATAAAACGGAAACTTAACTGATGTGTTGAGAGATTATTCAGGCAAATACCAATCGATTCAATGAATATCCTTTATGGTGATTTGCTTCCACTCCCACATAATGCTGTTCTCTGTTTCGTATTAACATTGTTTTTATACATGAATCCTACATGCTCCCTAGAACAATTTGTTAGGCGTTCAGGACAAAGGGGGTAAAAAAAATGGCAAGACTCACATTCGATTTCCGCGCCAAGTACGATGTAACTAAGACGAAGTAAATTTAACAAAAAGGAAGAGCAGCAGCAGGAGAAAAGACGAATTACATCAAACAACATACAAACGAAAGCACACGATCGTTATCCTTGTCGTCGCTGCTTGCAATAATTCAATTGGACGGAATGCATTAGCAACTCTAATACCAATCTCCCAGCTAAATCTCAAAGAGCATATGAGAAAGGTTTTTTTTTTTTTTTTTGCTCGTCCTTTGGAAAGACGAAGCAAACTTCAACTCCTTGTAAGACGTGTGTCAGTCACTCACTACTGTAATTCAAAAGGCGTGTGCACTGCTACACAATTCTTTCCTCCTCCTTCGTCAAACGAGAGCAAAGAGCAACAGAGAACAAGAACAGGACAAATAAAAAAATAAAAATAAAAAACACCCGAAGGGTGGTTTTGGTCAACTTAGACGAATGTTACCGTTTTATCTAATTTATGTATCTCTTCAAGCTTTAACAAAATACCAGAAACTACTCCTATCCGGGCAGGAAGGCAGATACAAGCTACCGAGGAGCAACCTCGTAGATACGACATAGATTTTCGAATTGAATAACAAATCGAGTGAGCATATGTTTCGACATACAACACACACTCAAACAAAAGGATACTCAACAGAAATGGGCATTAGGTCCGGCAGGAGGACAACTAGTCTCGGGTGCTTGCCAGACCTTTGTGTGAAAGGAGATTTTTGGGGATGGACTGAGGTGGATTTGAGGAGCATTACCATTGTTTTGATGGGAGGTGTTGATATTTAATCAAGTGCATTTGTTGAAGCTCGAAAGTCTTCTAGAGGACGATCAAGGAAGCGGATGATGTTTTCAAAATTACAGTCATTTTGAATGCCATTTGATGCTTTGGAAATTGATACTGTCATTGCTGTGAGAATAATCATGTCCGGTGTCTCGGGAGATAATTTATGATGCAACAAAAGAACGGATAAATGTGTGACATAATTTTGTGTAAGCCATCGGTAATTGTATAAATTGTATGTGTGCACTATTGTGGATGCTTAGATACTTAAGGAGCTGTTCATGTTGTGATTTATTAATCTGCGTGTCAGTGTGTCAATGAGGGACTTTGACGATAGTGAAATATCTACATACCCAGAGAGGTATGCGGGCGTTTGCGTGGTATGGAGATGGATATGGTAATTGACAGATTTGTGGTACAAGTAGGTGCTTCTAATTAAAGAAGTGATTTATTAAGTAACGTTTCTGCAGTTACTGTCAAAAATAATAGCACAGCGGAAATAAAGAATAGCAAGGGCACAACCCATTCAGCAGAAAACATAACCACACATAAATTTGTAGTAGTAAAAATGTTTATCTGACGATCACAGGACTTGTTGTATCCCAAACACCACTTCACTGGATATAATATCAAGAGGTATGGCTAGAATTCAACTTTACTATGCATAACTTTCTATGAATACCTCAATGTAATATATCTTAACTCATATATGTACATGACTCTTCTACTATAAATATGGTTTTGTATTGCCTCGTTGTTAAATAGCGGCCGGACGGTTGCTATTTTCCTCGGAGAACGATCAAGTGCTAAAAAAAACTACGAGTTTAAAGCCCCACCCATAAGTTTCAATAATGCTACACTGTGTGCTGTACACTGTGTGCTAAGAGTAGGACCTTATTTTGGAGCATCATCCACTATGTACACTACCGCTGATAGTTATTCAAACGATAAATATTTTCAGGATTTCTCACTAAAAATATAAATATTTGTCTATTTTATGACCCTTTTCAATTTTACGACTCTTATATTATAATTGTTGAAGGGTCCGTCTTATCAGCTCCTTTCCAGGTAATACTTGCAAGTGCTTTTTTTATGTGTGAGAAATATTTGTCACTCAGCAAACTTCTATGGGGTGAACTAGATCGGAAGACTAAAGCTAAGACTCCAATTAGTAAAGAAGAGCTCTGGAAAAAGCTGCTGCAAAATTGGATTGAGATTTCCACCATAACTTTGGAAAACTATTTTAAAAGATGCCGATTATCTGTGACGCAAATAATTAACGCAAAAGGAGGTCATATTGATGAGATCGAATTTGAGACTTAAACTATTTTTTGTTTTATTTTTTATTAAATTTATTTATTTAGATGAAAAAGGAAACAGGTCCATTAACAATTTATCTTATTTTTTGGTTCTTTTTTTTGTATTTTTATTGAAACTGTAGTTCAAAGCGATGAAAAATGATTTCCTCATTTCTGATCCTTAATCGTCATTCGAAACCATCAAATATGCTGCTCTCAGCGTTTGACGCTACAACAATTTGATGCCGAAAGAGGGCAATGAAACAGAAGGAAATTAAGGTAATATTTCACTACGTATCTTGCTTATTTTGTCTTAATAAATATTGTAAGAATGTTTCGCATAGCTCAGTGGTTGCGTCGATTTAGACATGCGAAACATTAATTTTTACTCTGCTTTTTGAAAATGAATTAAATTACCATTTAAACAATGAACTACGTTCATTTGTAAAAAATTGTTTAATACTCGATAAGGTGAGAGGAGATAAGGTGAGAGGAGACATTCATCACCTAGAAACAGTCATATTTTAACAGTAAGGACTTTAGGAACGTAGACTATTTCCTTTCCGATGTATGTATATTATGTTCGTATATGTGCATACTCGATATATAAATATAAATTCCAAAGCTATTAGCAATATTCCAAAGGACAACTTTCAAGGAAGGTCCTGTACGTCAACCAATTTTATTTCTTTTCAATCATCTCAACAAATCATCCCACTAAGCAGTTCCTTCCTTGTATCCACAAGCACCTCTTCTCTTTTATTCATTTTTTGTAAGCATGACTGAAAGTTTTACCCATCAATGACATATGATGCGAAAATTCGAAAACTTTCCGAAAATTCATTCATCAGTTAATATAAAAAAAAAAAACCCACGCAATGCCATCCAAGACGACGGCAAACTTTTGTTATCCCACACCACAACTAAGAACCGACGAACGTAATGTAGTTATTGTTTCCGCCGAAACATAAAAAAATAATTTTATTTCACTGTCGTCGTCTGTAAGAAGTACCACCGAACACTGTCGCCCCCTTTGGCTGGCAGTGGCCTCTTCTCCAGCAATGTTTATTAGCAACAACTTTGTGTATCTTAAAGGACTTAAAGTGAATGAATAAATCAACTTTCAGGGGAGAAGGAGGCTGGTTGACTTTGGAAAAAATCAGAAAATTGGGGAGGACCACACCACAAGTAACCGCAAAAATAAAGCAATTTACTTTTAATTCAATTGGTAGATGCAAAGGTTTCTTCTCCGGTGTACATACGCCCAAGAAAACCACCACTTATAGGTCAAACACATCATAATGAAAAGCGTGTTGATACAATTTTTACGGCTGCAGGCATCAATTGAATAAGAATAATGTTTATTTTTTTCCCAATTTGTGATGATCGACAGAGCGTAAACAATTCACCAGAGGTCTTTTGCCTTCCTAATAATGCACAGAACGAGGGTGGGGGTGTAGGAGTAGCATGGCAATTAAATGTGAATTGAAATTCTTAAATCCGTGAACGTATCCTTCAATTCCCTGGAATTGTTAAAATTTAAAGAAAATATGTATGTACCTACGAACTAGGTGTCCTACTGTGACACTGCAATAAAACAGATGAAAGCTACGAAAGATTGAACTGCGACAGGAGAAATTGACATGACTGTATAGCAATAATAAACTCATGGTGGGTCTTACTGAGATGGAAGTTTGTATAGATAACTTCATTACCGATTCAAGAGACGTTTATTGGCTTGAAGAATATTTGTAAAAGTTAACTTGAAGACTAAACGAGTTTCGCAAGATGGCAATGAAATGGTCAAAGGTGATTGAGAGTGGAAATTCTTTCTTATACTTGTCGTATGATATGATTATGTGATTGGGAAATGGTGAAAAATTTTAATTGCATTTAGCCTATATAAACCATGTAAAAGATGTCCATCTCTGATACGGACTGATGACTACTACTTAAGTAATCATGACTATATAACTCCGAATGAATACTCTATCATGAATATCGGAGACACGCGATTACTAACCTGTCCCAAGAGACTAGTGTCTAACAATCAATCATGGTGGAATACCAATCACCTTTGAGTACCAGTTACAAGAGACTAGTAATCAGTCATAACAAACTACCAAGTATTTTTTAAAGGTGCAGTAGTCATTGAATAATCCAGTCTATACTTTCAGGTTGTTGCTGTCAAGATTTGTCTTTTGTAGTCGACGAACTATATTTCTATTGCCCAAAATCTGACGGACAGCGTTGTTACAATAGAATAAGTAGAATCGACATTGGTGTTTTAGTGCGAAACTTTTAATTTTAACGGAGACTATTCTTAAAACTATGTAGATATCGTCATTCCGACATACCACGATACATTCACTATTCCCCTTAGCACTTTCCTTTCAAAAGTTTGTAAGAGGTTTCTACTATTTTTGATAGCAGCTTGTTGTGGATATCGAGCTAGGAATATCGCTTGTGCAAACAATCCTTTTGTCCTTAGTTTTCCTGCTTTTAATACCATAATAACTTCTATGACTTTCCATTGCATAGGTTTCAATTGCAGTTGCGTATTGCAATCTAAAAGCAGCGTTTATAAGGTAGAGGAGCTTAACTAATATTTTCACGGGAAATTCTTTAAGAACCTGTCCTGTTATTAAGTCGTAGCCAGGAGCTTTGTTGGTTTTAAGATTGACAATTTGTCATTTGCCATGTTTATGGCACAGCTAATATTCGCGTTATGATGACCGTCAAATGGTTTGCAAGTTTGTTCTAAATGAGCAGCTTACTTTTGGGTTTTTTTAACGCTCTTCATTGCTTTCCAGAGCGAATAATTTGAATCTTTTTTTTGCGGTTAACCTTTCAACATTTTTAAAATCTCTTATCGTTTCTTGAGTTTATTGCCAAGACTTACGTGCTCTCTTCTATTCCTTTATAAATTCTAGAATCTCTACCGGGTACTCAATGTAACAATTAGCTAGGTTTTCTTTTGACGGAGTGTTCGATAAAGCGATCGACTTCGTCTTCTAATTAAAAGGGTATTTTGAGTGGAACGTTTAATTCGATGTTACGCTCGGTTTCGTTTATGAAGTTCTCCCAATCAGTTCTACCGTTAACTAGTCTAGGAGGTACTTCTCTTTTTACTAATGTTTCACTCAAATAATGTTTTTGTAATGTAATGTTTCTTTCAAACATCATTGTACTCTTCGTTGATATCAGTCTAGAACTGAAGAAGGTATGTATGTTTAACATTTAAGTCACCGTCAGACAAATTTCGGATCAAGTAAATCGAATACGTTGGTGAATTCGCTATTTTGGAGTTTGCATCTTGCGGGGCAGTAGATAGACGATATGTTAAAAGCAAAGTATCTATTTTGTACTCTTAATGATGCTAATTGCATTGAATCTAACTGAAATTGTATATCTTTCGAATGCTCAATGCAGCCTTTTATAAGTAGGGACGACCCGCATGCTTGATAGGGACAATAGCTTCTCACTCTTAATTTTACACCCGATTGCCTGTTAAGGAGAGTTTCAGATACAAGGCATATGTACATCAATTATTTCTTTCGCTAAAAATAGTTTTAACTCGTCTTTATTTTGCAGAAGCCCGTTGGCATTCGATGTTGTGTTCGCATTCTAAGTGTTTTATTAGAGCGCACTTTTGTTTTATGCTGTTTTCGAGGTTGTTCAGTTTTTCGAAAGTTAGTCTAGGTATTTGCGACGCATTGTTCCTCGAGTCTTACGAAGATAATTGCGAAAATATTAGGTGGCGCAGTTTGTGCATAGACCGTGAGTATTAGATGGTGAGGGGTTACCATTTTGTTTGCCTTGAGGTGTTGCGGCTTGTGCATATGTTTGCACGTTTTTCAACTTGTCTTTTGTTGGAGCTGTCCTTGGGCTTGCGCTTTCATTTTTGGCTTTTCTTTAGCCAGTGGCTTAGGCTTTCATTGTGGGGCGCCTTCTTTTAAGTTCCTTAGCTACCTTTCACCCTCTATATTTTGCTGTGTGGTTCCCCATTTGATACAAATGGGCTTATCCGCCTTCTTTAGGCTGCAGTCTTTGTTGTGGTTTTTGCCCGCAGGTGTTTTTGCCATACGCAAACTTATTGCATCTCCACCTTGTTATGGTGGAGATGCTTAGTACGACCAGATAATTCCAGAGGGCGATTGCAGAAGGAGGGTCTGAAGCTAAAGAGTAGTCCACCTGATTCCAGTGATGGTGTAAGGGTGTAGTACACCGTGCCCAGGTGATGTAAGACTGAGGGTCAAATCAGCCAGCTTCTTCAAGTGCTTTGGCATGGCATGTCATATTAGTGCCTTAGCTCAGTTAAATTGCTATACTGTGATGGACATTCTTTCCACCTGCTTACTCGTGGGAACAAATTCTAACAACAAATAGGTTACACAAAACTGTTTCGAACCTAGTCCTCAACATAAACCAACAGACAAGGAAAAGATATTAACGAACAATACGAAGACGGTGTAGAACCAGCTATTTAAGCTCAACATCGAGTCATATCATACGGGCAGCTATATCGTTCTTACAGACACCGACTCTGACTCAGTGGATTAAATATTTTCGGATGCGTCCACTGTAGACGCTGACGTCAACGCGGGCCTTGCCAGAGCCGGGCGCGGGAGGGCATACAGCAAAAAGCACACTCAAAGTGCAAAATTATATAAAAGACGCAGGACCGCCAATTTCATCCTTAAAAAGGGAGAAGTAAACTGTAAATACAATGAACTCGATTCCGCTAGTTGGGCAAAGCATAGCATGTCGGAAATGCTTCCGGTCCTGGGGCATTTAAATTCTTATTCTCAGTGCAAAGATTATTAAAAACAATTAATAAGCTCTCAAATGTGCTATGGTGCTTTTAGAGAAATATCCATAGAGTGAGAAAATGAAATAGTTCAACAGAAAAAAAGACAATATTTTACCGCCAATATATATATATATATATTTTTTTTTCGTTAAGTGGCAATTTTCATTTCGTTTGAACATAACTACACAAGAAAATATTAGAGGCGCAACTAAGTTCTCCAGCAGTAAGTGCTGGTCGATTTTGACGTATCCAAAACGTCATGAACCGAGCTTAGACATATGGTAAACAAACAGTTTTGACACGTTAGTGATTTTGTTTTGGTGTCATATACTTTTGGTTGTGTGAAAATGTCTGATTTTGTGCCAAATAATCGTCATTTGCGAGAAGTGTTGATTTTCTTCTTTCATTCGAAGAAAACGGCGGCTGAAGCGCATCGAGAGCTCCAAAAAGTTGACGGAGATGCCGCTCTAAGTGAAACAACGTGCCGTGATTGGTTCCGTCGCTTCAAAGACGATGATTTTGATGTTGACGACCGTCCGCGTGAAGGAAGGCCAAAATCCTTCGAAGACGCTGAATTGGAGGCATTGCTCGATGAGGATCCGTGACAAACGCAAGAACAGATTGCTTCAGCATTAGGAGTTACCCGTCGAGCCATTTCTAAGCAATTGTATGCGTTCGGAATGATTCAAAAACAAGGAACCTTATGTACCTTATGATTTGAAGCCAAGGGACGTTGAGCGTCGTTTTTCCGCCTGTGAACATCTGCTACAGCGGCAAAAAAGGAAGGGTTTTCTTCATCGCATCGTGATGGGTGATGAAAAATGGATTCATTACAGCAACTCAAAAAAAAGAAAGTCATGGGGACTGCCCGGTCATGCTTCTACGTCGTCGGCTTGGCCGAATATTCACGCTGCGAAGATTATGCTGTGTATTTGGTGGGACCAGGTCGGTGTCATTTATTATGAACTGTTGAAACGCATCACTGGGGAACGTTATCGACTTCAATTGATACAATTGAGCCGATCACTGCGCGAAAAACGGCCACAATGCGAGCAGAGGCACGAAAAAGTGATTCTACAGCATGACAACGCTCGGCCTCATGTTGCCAAACCCGTTAAAACCTACCTGGAAACGCTCAAATGGGAAATCCTACCCCACCCACCATATTCCCCAGATATTGCGCCATCCGATTATTACTTGTTCCGTTCAATGGCACATGGTCTGGCTGATTAGCAGTTCCGCTCATATGAAGACATCAAAAAATGGCTTGATTCGTGGATAGCCTCAAAACATGGACACTTTTACCGTAATGGTATTCGACCTCTGCCAAAAAGATGGGAAAAAGTTGTAGCTAGCGATGGGCAATACTTTGGAAGATTCATTTGTAACCATTTTTTCACAATAAAGTTGCATTTTCATCAAAAAAAAAACAGCGATAACTTTGTTGCGCACCTAAACAATAATAAATACTAGAAGTGATATTTGCATATAGAGTTTTAACTCTAAAGCACTGTTCCTAAATGCCAGCAATTATACACTAAAATTTGTTTGATAATGGTATACCACACTTTTGAGTTGATCTTGACAATATTTGATGTATGCAAAGTTTCGCGTACAAAGTTTCGAAAAATGTTTTTTTGATTTTTAACAAATTTTTCAAAAAAAAGAAACAAATATTTCTATAAATTTCAAAACTAAGTGTGACCCAGTCATGCCTTCAAGGCAAGTATTGTTTTCGTGTTATTATTATTGTTACTCTGTTTTATTGTGCTCTACTATAATAGAAGAATTCAAAAACTTGGGTCTCTAAATTCTGTGTTTCTATTTGTACCTATGGCCGTAGCCTAAACGGCTGTTTAGTTTAACAGTACATTACTTTTTAGTGGACTTGCGAAAATTGGCTATTTCTCGGATATAGCTGAGACGATTTTATTAAAAATTTATACCTAAGGCTTTTTTGATATATGTAAGGACATGGCATTAACATTTTTAAAATATTGTAAAAAAAGGTCCTTATCATTTTAACGCTTCTTATCAATGGTTCTTAAATTTATTATCCAATCTAAATAGAGAGTAATCGCATTCCTTACTAGAAATTATTTCATGGACATGGGTGGTACTTGAACCAGAACATTTTACACCGAACACGTTGCCACCATACAATGGTCATCCACTTCATTTAACCGTTAGTAGTACAGAAATTCTTTTTGCTGCCTTGGCCAGGAAGTAACAGAATCATTGGAACACGTCTAGATACGGATGCTACAACTAAGTTTGTTTTATTGCCTGTTAAACCGATATGTACTAATAATGTACTTTGACTTGACCCCGCCTAGAAAGTTTAGGTTGAAGTTTGGGTATGGCGTCAAATAATCTAGTCTCGTTTCTATTTTCGCAAACTTACAAATTCCACATTTACCAAAGTGAACCTTCTTCAATAGATGAGCTGAATATATCAGTATCAGAAAAATACTTTCCTGGCATATCCAGTGCATGGTGTTGCGGCGAGGTTTCCATATTTGCTCCAATTCCCTGTTTCCAGGCATGCATGAAAATGGATGATTGTTTTCTTTCCAGTTAGGTGCTTGCCTACATTCCCGAGAGTGTTGGATCTCCTTAGATTGAGCCTTGAGCTTGTCTAATGGTGATATTGCTAAAATATCTTTCAGTGTATTGCTTAGGGAAGCCTGTTATGAAGAACATTAAACCTGATACTGGATGGCGCCGTAGCGAGAGCAAAAAAGGTCAAATCGATAAGAGTAGGCCAGTAGTCAAAGGAAGGTCTGTCAATAAC
Source organism: Pocota personata (assembly GCA_963082735.1). Classification (NCBI taxonomy): domain Eukaryota; kingdom Metazoa; phylum Arthropoda; class Insecta; order Diptera; family Syrphidae; genus Pocota; species Pocota personata. The sequence goes on along the minus strand of OY720430.1, from coordinate 133,910,394 downwards.
AAATAGAGGAATCAGCCCGACGTGAGATGGCCCTCGACTAAGTTAAAGTTTTCAACCGTCACCATGTTCAGTCGCATTTTCTATTTGCTTCGCAAGTTAATAATATTTTTAATTTGCTACTCAATTTGTCCATAAGCAATTCCCGCTTAATAATCAATATTTATTTGACTGTTTGCTATTTGAGCCACCCCGTGTTGGTTCTATAGTGCATTGTTTTCAATGTTTGTCATTCGTTTGTTTACCTTTTCCTTTACCTTGCAATTGCCATGTATTGCTGAATCACTTGCTTGTGTCTGTTTTAATGTCGGTCTTAATAAAGGAAATACGGTACTTATCAAAGAGTTTTCTGATAACCTCCTTTTCTTTTGTGATGAGTGCAAGAACATCTCACTCTCACACATGCTCCTAGCGATAAAGTGCCTCAGTGACTCCGATGACTCATACCAAAAAAGTCTCACTAAAAAGATCACGGAGAAACTTTCTAATTTAGGTTCGGCCGACCTAATCCAATCCAGACTCGTCAACATCAACAAAAATATTGCCGGTCTGTTTGAGTTGCTTTTAGCAGGGTCCATGAGCGATGAAACCACCTTGCACCACTTTAATACTGCATTTAGTTATCTCGAAGCTAATTGATCCGCGCAAATCTTCTCCAACCATCAAATTTGCGAATCCATAAATACCAAACATGTAAATTGTCTCTGCCATCTCAGCCAAACCTACCAACAAACATGATACAAATAATCTTAGCTCTAAAACTAATACTATACTAAAAACAAGTTACCAGGACCCGTTTCCATCTCCCGCCCTAAATCTGGTTGTAATTGGAGTCTCAAAACTAACATATTCTTCAATATTGCCCCTCCCATCCGCATCCCAATCGAGCCCCCTCGAATGCACTAGTTGCCTCCATACCACCGAAGCCCCCTCGTCAACACGTTTCTTTCAAATTAACCCCAACCCCCCACTGTCTCCTCTCAATCATATACGCCATCAACATATGCCCCCACTAGTAACTCTGTTACTAATTTTGACCTCAAAACTGGTGCCAAGTACCGAAATTTCATTAGCTCTCATATTCTAAAGCATCCAATGTCTTGTCCAATCCTTCATCCAACCCAACTCGTAACATACCTCCTCCTCCACTCCTTTTCTTGATCCCCTTTTGCTTCCTACAGTCAAATTAACTCACCAAACTATTAACACCACAGAATGTCGTTATGCACTCGTAGGCTTAGAGAAAAAAAATATACGAGAATATACGACTCTTTCTTGCCTATGTACCTATGTATAATAAATCTGACTCCCATATATAATAAAGCTGGCCTCCCCACCGATCCAATCAGCCTCAGGAACCTTTATCTCAGGTATCATGGACTTTCAATATGTCTCCCCAAAAAGTGGGGGAGAATCTTACTGCTTTCGGTAATTATGTACACTCTAAAAGAGTCTCACACCCTCAACAGAGCCGAGTAAATAGCTATCTTTGTCAGTACCTATACCACCCTCCTATATGCCTCCTTGTAACAAAGTTCCTCTCACCTTTTTACTACCAGAGCCTTCGCTCAAAAACCCGTACTGTTATGTGACAATCTCATGCTCTCCTTTTCGATATCTATGCTCTAACTGAAACTAATCTACCCCCCGACATAAAGAACCAGGAGTTATCCTGCTCTGAATGTTTTTCGAGACGATGATCTTATTCACCTTAACGTTGACTCTCCTTGTCGAGACGTCCTTCTGGCCGTCCACAATGGCCTTGACTCTTCTCTCATTCTTCTTCTTCTAAAATCGACTTTCAATTAAAGTAGCACTCCCCCATGTGTCATTGGCATCATTGTCAGGGTGACAATGAATGAAGAATCAGTGCGGGGAACTGAAGCCTCGTTAAGGCGGAAGTGTCTACGGACATCCTTTCGCACTGCCTAGCTAATAATTTTTGGCGACCAGAACTCGGCTGACTTTTTACAGTCGGCCATTGCCAAAGTCGGCTCACTGTGGAATGGTGCCAACCTGAAGGCCTTAAGAAAGTGGGAAATTCTTGTTCGTCCAAGAGCTATCATAGAACTTGTTAGGAGTTGAGAAGTTTTCACTCCTTCACCAGTAGATACAATAGGAAGACGAACGTCAACTCACGTCATAAACCTCTTTGTATGAGACATAAAGCCAACAATTTACCAAGTTGAGCTATGGCCGGACTGGTTTGTACCCGATCACTGAGCCTAGAGTCGTCGGTTCAAATCACAGCAGTGGCTTTTCTCTCTTTTTATTTATTTTTCATTTTCTCTTCTATCTGGAAGAGCTGTCAGAGGTCAAAAAGGACATGAGAACCGGTCATGGCACAGAGAGTTCGTGAAGAGCGGGTGTATAGAGAAGGAAAAAAGAAACGGAAAAGATAACGTGATTTTAATAATTTTTGCCTTCTAATCAATTATTTTGTTATTACGGTTGTATATACATAATTGATCCAAACCCAAATAATGCTAGAGAAGTACTTCTATACAGATCTTGATGACCTAGCGAGTCTCGACATCTACAAAATAAAATAACTTTGTCTACGGGTCTAAGTAGTTCTGCACATAAATGCGAAACAGGACGGGTTAACATCGCTACGGTTACCTAAATTAACTTCCTTATGGGAAAACATATCATGTAAGGCTCCTGGTAATCCGGTACTTTTTGATCTAAGTGTGTCTCTGCCTAGCGGGAATAGTCACCTAAGCTAACCTAACCTAACCTTGCGAATGATTGAAACCCTGGCAGCGCTTGATCTGTGAAATCAATCTTCAGTTCTTTCTCAGCGGTTCGATTTTAACCATGATATTTATAATTATTTTTATTTTGTAGATTTTTTCTACAATTTCAGCTTTACCGAAGGTTAACATAAACAGGCCAAGTTCCGTTTTTCCTTTTAATAATATTAAATCAGTGATTTTAAAAACTCTAATTTTTTGACATTTATGACGTCTTCTTTTATACAAGAGGTCTGGAGTCCCCTAGTTACAACGCGTATAGGTCTTTTCAATTTGTTTTCATCAAACACATTTATCTTCCATACGTTGTTGCTAAGCGAAGCAACTTCAAATTCAAATGCCAAAACGGCTTGTTGTAGTGGTGGTCGACTCTCTTTGGCGTTTCCATTTTTTCTCCTGACTTACTTTGAAGATCTGGCAGAACTTCCGGTGAAGAAACAGCTTTCTTCTTCTTTGTTGGTCTTTGTTTTCTTAAGATCCAGTCTGTATCCCTTACAAGTTCGTCTTCGTCGATTTAGTACTCTTTATTATCAGGATTGCTTTTTGACTTTTGTTGGATTTGGCATTCCTTGTAAGGTTTGTTTTCTGCTTTGAGGATAGTTATATACTGTCGATCTAAGCCGAAAAATGCAGAGCTTTAAGAAATTTCCATAAAGATAGTCATATTTATTTGACTCTGTGTTTCTTTTTATTACCAGTAGTTTAATAATGTTTATTATATCCCTTTGTTTCACAAGATTTTTGCAATTGCTTTCATGAGCAAGTGGAATTTTTTCAATTTGTTTTCAATTCAATTTTATTTTATTTAGCTTTTTTAAATATGCTTTAATGTCCAGCTCCGATTTTACTCGAACACCAGGTTTCGTTTTCCTGGTTTGTCCCTGCAGGCTGGGATATGTTCTTTGAATCATCGGCATGTTATTTTGAATCGTGATTTGGTAATGCCATCAGACCACCTTTTACCCCAGCTGAAAATGGGCCGTAAAGGGATCTTTTGCCGAGTGCTTCTTGGCACTCATAGCGTAGTCATATTTTATAGAATCATTAAAAGCCAGCAAAGTTACGAGTTACTCGTAAACTTAAGATTTGTATATTTTTCTACAAGGATCATTCAATTTTCCACAACATTTATTCGTCATGGGCTACTTGCAATGCATTAAACTGAAAAATTCAAAAACTGCAAGCTTGCCGAAGGGTGGATAATAATGTTTCAAACATTCATGTTCTTGCTAACAGCTCTGATCGAACGGTTCGTATGATACTCTCTTTTCCATCTTCTAACTAACTCACCCCTAATAAAGAGAACGTGGCGTTGCGGCATTTTTAAAACTAATACAATTATATTTTTTTATACAGAGTATATGTATGTCCCCGATTTTTAAGAAATTTGATCAAAAAACTATTGTCACAAGATTTTCTCAGCAGAAAGTGGGAGTGGCTCCCAAAGTTTGTAACCAAAGTTCACGGATTCTAGGTATTCACAATAAGACTTAACTATCACCGTAATTAGCCTTGAAAAAGCAACATACGTTTTTTTTTTTAAGAAAATGCGCCCACAAAGTGACCGTGGTAATGTACAATTTATGGACAAAATGTAAAAAAAGTCAACGTCTACATATTTTACTTAGTTGTCTAAGTATTTTCCAGTTTCTAACAAAAATGTTAATAAAAACGATATTTTTTTAAAAGTGGGCGTGTCTGTTGGCGGATTTCAAAAACTTTTGCACTTGACTGCTTCCATTTTCGAATGATCACATTATTCGAGGTCGTACAAAATGTCTAGGATTCCTTAAGAGGTGGCAAAAAATATTTTACTCCGTCTGATCTGGCCTCAATTTATAAGGCGTTCATCCGCCCAGAGCTGGAATATAACGCCCACGTCTAGTTTGGTGCAAATAAAAAAAAATGTAAAATCTAGAAAGCTTATATACCAAATTTCATGTTCCAAGCTCGGAATTTAAGGACCAGAAAATGGTGGCATACGGACAGACATGGCTAGATCGACATAACTTTTGATGCATATCACAAATATTATATAATTACACGTACTTTTGGGAGTCTATTTAATTCTCTATCTTGAAACTATGTATCAAAGTTAATATACTCTGGATAGGGTATAAAAAGGCAACAGCTGCAGGTACTTTTCTAAAAAACAAAAAAATTAAAAACATCAAATTCCAGTAAAAAAATCTTGAGTAACGTCAATCCATGCAAAACGTTTGTTTTTCACAAACAAATAAATCCGAGATTCTACAAATCATACCAAATCAACTTTTTTAATTCAAAATTTATTTCTTTTGATTTTAAATCTTTTTTGCTGTTAAAACTATTAACTGTAGCTCGTTTGACAGATTTAATTTTTTCGTGAGACGAAATTTCCCTGGAGGAAAATTACAGAAAAATTAACGAAAAAAAATATATATATATATCAATTTTGTTAAGTTTCTCAGTACTTGGGTGATTTGCTGATGTTTCCAGGTCTAATATTGCGTTTGCATATGAGTATCAGAACGAACCTAATGTTCTAATTATTCTTAAAATCGTATTTTTTTAACCACTGAAAATCTGCTACCCTCAATCTTATGAGCTTGCATGGCCATGGTGCAATACGAGTTTGACATGTCTGCTCTACAGATTGGCCGGGCTGACTTTTTAGAAAAACCGTCTAAATTAGTTGAATCTGACATCCCAAAACATTGACTCAAATTGCTGATTATTGGCGACGTCTCTCCATTGTCTCCTCAACTTGAACCATTTAAATCATTGCACACCCCCTGTGACTAATTCGATGAAACACAAGCCAGTCTCCAGTGGTTTTCTATTTTTTTTATGACGCAAATGATACAAATCAAATAAACCGCAACCAAAATCCCAGCTCTGACATCCGCAGTGACTGACTTTCCCCAAGCAAATCTCTGCACAACGAAGAAATCCATTTCTTGAATATTTTGACTGCCTGTTTAAGGGTGGATTTGTAAAACACCCATAACTTTCCTATTTTCAGTTGGTTTCTCTGTACCACACACAGTACGGGCTCTTATTTTATTTTGCTGGGGATCAAGTAGTAAGGGGGTGCCGGAACTTTTTATGTCATTTTTGTGGCTTTTTAAGTGTTTGATATGACTCATTTGATGTCGGGAAGTGTTTTGTACAATCTGTTTCCGCAGCTTTAGTGTTGTTATTTGCAATTGCTTTGCCACGAAGGTCCAGACGGATCCGCCGCATCCGGTTTGAACGATTTTTGTTTACGATTATCACATAGTGTCAAGTTATATGGTTATTGTTGATTTTATTGTTGAGCATTTTCTTTGAGAGTACAACATGAAGTTGATTTTAAGTTTCTTTGTCACTTTGTTAGACGTAAATTGAGTTGTAAAGCGATTTAATGGTTTTAGCCAATCAATGCTATTTTGAAGGAAGTTCCATTCTACGAGTACTAATAATAAAAACAAACAAACTCGAAACTATTTTATTCATGCACAATAACCGAATGATACAAGTTAATTTTCATTTTAATATCATTATTGTGGTGAATAAGAACATCAACGTTCACAGAATATTTCTTCTGGACAGTGGCTGCATAAACAACATCTAGCCAAAAGACTCTCCTTCCCTTCCGTATTGTTTCCATGCACGAAGGACTTCCGACAGAAAAAAACAGCATAACAACAATAACAAAGTAAACTTGCCAAGGACGTAAAATCACATTGCCAAAACTACTGGCGAGTGTTGAAAACAATAATAAAGCTTTTTCTATGAAAGAAAATTCTATCTAAGCATCCTTTTTACGTTACCTACAACCACACACTGGGGGCCTAGACAAAAGGTTACAACGGGCTTAAGCAAACACAAACAACCACTCATGCACACATAATTTACAAGAATACTACCTACCTCGTCCTCGATTTGAGTGGGATTGGCCACACATGCTACCCAAGTAATTTTGGCATACCGGACTGGTTTTGTTGTTCCCAACCATTAATGGTTAATTCAACAGGAGAATCCAGTGTTTTTGTGTGTGGGCGTATATATATACGAGGTTTTGCTTGTGGCAAAATAGAAAGAAGAGCTCCTGGGGAGCTAACAGGCTAACTTCTGAGAAGAAGTCAAACAGTTAGCAAAAGCAAATGTCTATGAATACACAGTGGGTACGAAAAATTACAAAATTTATTTAATATCAGTAAGGATCTGCAAAAAAAATACTTTACATATTCTTTCTGCAGTATGCCTTTATTTTATTCTTCATAATGTGGCTGCTTACAATGCAACTATTTCTATATGATCGCGGAATAAGAAGGACTTCCACCAAAATCGTTTAGTCGAAAATCATTAGAACAACAAAGATCCTACCGTAATTACACACTTCAACATACTATATTTGAAGCACCAGATTGATGAAAAATTTGCAGAACTTTTTCAAAATTTTGGAGTAAAAATGATGATGGAGTAGCTCTTTGAAGATCTTATTATGAAACCTACACAATATACTATGAGACGAACATATGGACCTACAATCTCTTAGAGTTTTCTACTCTCAGGTGCATCGAAACAACTTCAGACATCGCCACTATTCACGATAAGTAGGATAAAGTATAATGATAAAAAAGATAAGGAAAAATCATAACTTTGGCTGCGTATTCATCGTGTCGTAAAACCGGTAAACCCAGTCTATATACAAGACTACCAAATGATCTTATTACGATCGACAGGCGACATACAAGAAATGTCATGAAAGTTCATTCTTACAGAGGAGACAATATTGACTCGGACCACTATATCATAGCAGTCAAGATTTAACGTCGAAACCGTTTATAACGACCCATTTCCCAAGAGCAGTTTACACAATCGTCACTAACTATTCAAATCATCCGCAGAAGAGATCTGAAGCTGATCTGGTTCACCAAAAACTTGCAGAATGGACGCTGCAGATAAATATTTGATCTACTTTGAAGTCTGTAGATTCTGTCTGCAACATTTATGAACATGTGAAACGTACATCATAGGGAGGAGTATAAATGCCTGTGACAATTCGATACACACCATGTTGTCATCGATTCCAAGGCTGCTTATAATAGCATGAGAAGTGAAAAATTCTACCGCCTCATGTCGGTGTTTAGTACCAAGTTTAGGACCAAGCTGTCAGTGGAACTTTTATTGGAATCGAAAAAAAATAGATCTTAATAGAAATACTAAACATGGTTTTGTATAGCTCATCCCCATAAACTCAATTGCAGACGGTTGTGAGTTCTTTGGATGGAACATGTTGCTTTTCTTCAAGATCTGCCCAAGTTTGATTAATTCAGTCGATGTAGACATCTCGAGTATACAGGCTCCGACCAGAGTGTTGACGAAAGGACTTATGCGTTCACTTAAACCCCCGCAAAAGATCGGACAAATGAGATTGCTTGCATTCACCTGCACCCACCCTTCGTACCGAATAATCTCCTACTATTGTCAATCTAGATTTCTGTTAGATTTTGGCCAAGATGACGACCGTCTAAATAGAATACTGTATTTTGTTCTCTATTTTGAACATGTCACACCACATATACAACATCTCTCTATTGATTCGATCCTGGGCTACTCTTCTCCTTTCTATACCTTATCCCAGGAACTGAAATATTGTGTCTTAATAAAATATATAGACGAATCTGCGATAACTACTGTTCTATCAAGCTGATGTCACACACCATGAAGATCGTTGAGTGGGTATTAGATGGCCGACTGCGGGAAATAATACAGCTGCCTGATTACCAGTGCGGGTTTGTCTCGGGTAAATCAACGACAGATGCAATTCAAAGTATAAGGATCATAGTGGAAAAACATCGTGATTCCTTAAAGGACTTGCATATGCTGCTGGTTGATTTTGAAAAGCCTTTGATAGACAACCAAATCTCTTATGGGTGGCGCTAAGACAACGAGGAGTTCCAGAAACCTACGTGCACATGATCACGGACATATATTAGGGAGCAAGGACAAGAGTAAGTTGTCCCGCAGGAGTGACCGAAGAGTTTCCAATCAAAGTCGGTGTACACCAGGGACGCATCCTCAGTCCTTTGCTATTTATTGCAGTCCTTGATTATCTGCTTGAAAAGTGACGGACCCCAAAGTGCATCAGTTATTCTTTGCTGACGATCTAACGTCCCTGCAACGAGCACTTGATATATGGGTGGATGTTTTGGAGGTAAATGGGTACCGTATTATTTAAAAAAAGAGAGAGTATCTGTGCTGCCCGTTCTCTGATCCACACCGGCCTATTTCAGGCATTTACTTGAATGGAAAAGTACTTCCCAATTGGGAAAAGTTAATATATCCAGGATGAGCAATGGCGAAGCAACTTGTGGCGGGAAAACTCCGCAATCGTCTGTGACCGAAAAATGTCTCCTAAGTTGAAAGGAAGGCTCTACACCGCAGTTGTACGTCCGGCGCTCACATACGGTTCACAATGCTGGACAATGTACAAAAAGTATGAGGGCAAATTAACGGCAGCTGAGATGAAGATGATTCGCATGACAGCAGGAGTAACAAAGCTTGATAGAATAAAATTCGAAGATTCGAGGAAAAGAATCCATCACAAGCACGACCGGTTCAGTTGGTACTGTCATTTTCAAAGGAGAGATTCTTTGAACTTCTTCAAAAAGGTAATATCAATCAACGTTCCTACGCAATCGCGTGAACCGCAGAACCAAAAGGCAGACCGGCAAATCCCACAGGCAGACCAGTGGGGATGCAGTAAAGTGGGAGGGTTGCGATCCTTCTACTCCGGATCATGACCTCGCCGTAAGGAAAAGAAGAAGAGGAATAAAATATATAGATGTTCACTTTCTCCCATTTTATTCATACATTGTGCAGAGCCACACCCACTTTTTGGGACATTTTCTTCAAAAAAAACAAGTTTTGATTTTTTGAAGCTTTTTACTTTGCGAATATATTTTTAAAAAAAATCGAAGAACTTCGGTTATAAATGGTGACAGCCGCTACTACTTCATTCAAAAAAAAAAGAAGGTTCCGTACCGTTATTTTAACTGTATCCTAATTTTTTGTTTTCGTTACTCGTAGGCGAGAAGGACCAAACAACATTTTTTCATATATTTTTGGAATCCTTGGAAGCTCAACTTTGGCATGATGGGGTATAGATATAATTAATATTTATTGGGGTACATTATGCCCCCAATTTTTTTAAATGTTTGTTCTTAATTATTTTGGTCCACCACGTACTACGAGTATTTTTGTACAAAATTTCAGCTCTCACGGTCAAACGGTTCAAAAGTTACAAGCATATGACAGACACACACGGACGGACGGACAAGACACTAAAAGAAACTCAAAAACAGTTCTTCTGATAAAATCTTTCAAAAATCGCGAAAATATACACTGATCGACAGTCTCCTGTGATAGGAAATAAAATTTTCAGACAATACTTTTGTGACTCAGAATATGTGGATACCTAAAGCTATAAACCTTGGTTGAAATAAGGTTGAGGTCCAAGTCTGTATTAATACCTGAAATATCCGAATATCCAAATTATTGTAGGACTACTTTGCGTCGATCGCAATGCTCTGGTTGATGGTCGACAATACTGAGATGTGAGAATCTCGTGCAAACTATCATGACGTTTAGCTCAATCACAAAGTCGATCAGGCTTTGTCTATTTTCAAAGGTCGTGTAATTACTTTCCAACTTTTTGGCCTCTTTTTATACTTTTAGTTCAAATTACCAAACAAGCGCATTCAAGATGATGCCCAAGTGAGACATATTTTCAAATCAAGCCCACTGAGTCAATGTACTAGAGTTCGTCTTTGCTTTCTACGCTGATACAGAGGACTTATAGATTCATAGACATTGAGCAGTTACTGTTTGTAGGGTCAAGATAGTTCTGAATAAATTATAATTACTACAACAAATCAAATCTAATCTAACCTTTTGTAAGAGTGAACATTTTTAAAGAAGAACGTCATCGCATTATAAAGAAATATATGTAGATGTAGATTTCTAGCCTGTCGAGCGCTCAGTTGCCTCAGATCTGTCATAGAATACAATAAATACCTCCTTCTGGTTCGGTTCATCTTTAGACCCACTGTGTATCGTTTTCCTTGGGATCTCCCTCAATTGCTGTCTTGCGGGAGTGTTTTTTTACACAACCAGTGCTTATATCATTGTTCATTAAAGCAACTGCATAGGTAGACTAACAATTTCTTGGACTTGTTGAATTCGCAGATCTGGAATTCCACATACCATAAGCAGAGATACTCGAAGAAAAAGGCGGAGGCAAAAAACGACTTAAATTTCTTAGAGTTGCACGTGCCATTGCAGCAGACATCCCACTTAAGGAAAAATAAAACAACAATTTCAACTCCCCAGTCACTCATATTACGGAAATCCTTTTGACGTTCACTCAGCACTCAGTGGCTCATCCTAACCACAACCACAATACGACACATTCCATTGTTGTTGGCATCTAATGAAAAATGTGCAAAATACCAAAGAAACAGTGGGGAAAGCGTTCCTTTCTTTGTACTCCGTATATGCCAGGGCAACAGGCGGAATAGAAAAAAAAAAAAAAAAAACTGAGTACAACTGGGATAGGGAGCTCTCTATCTCTCAGTCAACTTGTTGCTCTTCCATACAGAACGGCAGAAAAAAGTAGAGATCTTTTTGTAATACCCCAATTAGCCGAAGGAGGACATACACTTTTATCCTGCCACTTTCCTCATGCGAGTGATGATAATGATGTGGTGGCTAATTGCTTTGAACGCATATCAAGTTTCAACGAGATACTTTTTAGCACATTTAATTAGTTGCGAACAATTAATCTTCATGGTGATGATAGAGACTAAAATTCTTTCCCGACAAAAACCATTAGCCTATAACCGTTTATTGTTCACCCCCAACCCCAATTTGATGATGAGCCTCCTGTTGTGTCTGTCAATGAACAAGTATTGTTGACATGTGCTCCCAAAAAGAGTTGGCAATTGTTTGGGTTTCTTACCAGACTACTATACGGGTTCATCCCTTTTTTCATTGTCAGAAGTAAATAGTGAGGCAGGCAGGCAGACGATGAGGACGACATCTCATATGAGCATCCTGAGGGTATATTTTGCCAAAAAGGCAAACCAAAGTGGTTGATGTAGCACTCTGGCGCCTTTAATAATAAATGATTTAGATTCCTTGTCGCAAGTATTGTATTTGACTTTGGGGTATTTTTCGTTTTATTGAAATAGGTGATTGTATTGTGCCTGTGTTGTGTTTTGCAGGATATATTGAGTAGTAAACTTTCTATGGCACCTTGTGGGAATAAATTTAGCTTTTACAGAAAATACGGCTCGGACATGGGTTGGTATTTGGCAACGCTTTATGCAATTGGATGGTTATTTGTGAAAGTTTTCGTATTTAATGAGTTTTGAAACTTATTCTAGAGAAATCCTGAATCTGTATTGTTTTGGAATTAGTTCGCGTTTATTGTCATCCAAATGAAAAGATGTATAGGTGCAACCATATCAGTTACAGTAGTATGAGAGACATTGCATCAAAGGATATGGTTAATCGACTTGTGATTGACCATTGGAAATAAAAAAAATTAAAGTCGACTTTCACCCAAAAGTTGACCATTACTCCAAAGTTGTAGTAATAAACTACAAAATACATACCTAGTCTGCTGGTTAGAGTAGAGGTACTGATATTTAAGTAAAATCTGAAGTAACAGCCAAAATAATTTTGCCTGTAAGCAATGGGCATGTTCTAGTTCACCGTTGACTGGATTGTCGGCTCTTCTGATTGGTTTTTTTTTTACATTAAATTTACAAATTTACATGGAGCTGATTAAGGCCGTGAGGCGTCAGTCACCTCTCGGAAGTACTATTTCATGTTGGCGAGCCCGGCCTCTCCCAGAAACCCCCTAACTAACCTAGCTAACTTAAAACTAACTTAAAACTAAGAGGATGTTACCAAAATTAAAGCACCGTCCTGGGAAGGCATGTTGACCCCTTCCCCTTCAAACAGAAACCAGAACATGGTGTACTGTTTTGCAGTATCCGTTTTGCCCCTCTCTGCATTTGCGGAACTAAATCGGAGAAGCTCAGGAGAATCGGCGACATACCCGCCGTGGTTAAGACGTTTATCTCTCTCGCTGGGGTGGCATGGTATAATATCGGGATACCATCCCTCGTCTGTACCAGCCCTTTTGCATCTATATGGATAAATGCCTCCGGCGGTAAGAAGCCAGATCGGAGATACTCTCGAGGTACATTTCATTGAGGAATAAGCCCCAAAGATCAGGCTAGTGTCGCTGGCCATCGCCCTTGAAACGTTCTTCGAATCACTTTAACAAGGAAATAAATATATATATATAACTAGGCGCTATATTGAACGACAATGGACAACCATAAGGATGATAGGCCTTATCAAAGCCACGTAGCATATGATCTTCACCCTGGAGGCAAGTTGACCGTTGTGAAACAGTCTCCTTGTCAGAGCAAAAGCCCTCTTGGACCCGGCAAGACAAACATCCACATGTTTATCAAAATATAGATACTAGTCGAGCCAGGCGCCGAGATATATAACTATGCTTCTCACCGCCTATGGCTGTCCATTTTGTCCAATAATGCCCAATTTTTTTCGAAGTCACGCTGCAAATGGATGTTGATGACCTCGATTTTAGGACCTGATCTGTATGCCACTAAATCGTCAGCATATGCTATAGCGTGTCTGAGTGAAATCACCAGATCACTCGTGTAGATGTTAAACAGGATCGGCGAATTCACTGCCCCCTGCTGTAAACCGTTTTTAATGTCGAAGACTCTGCTCGAAATCACGTCACGTTGCCACATTTGACAACGAATTTCTTTCCCATAAGCATATTGTAAATTACATGTAGTAAGGGTTTGTGCATATACAGTGCATATACTGAACATAGTCAACTTATAGAAAAGTCCCTCTAACCATACAGTGTCGAAGTCCTTTTCAAAGTCAACTAGGCAAGCAACCGTACATTGGTCTTGCAATTGTTCCACTGTATGTCGGATACCAGTTTCGACGCGGCATGAATAGTGTCATGCCCCGCCCTGAAACCAAACTGGTTGTCGTCGAATGACGTTATTGTCTTCGACCCACTTCAACAAGGCAACAAATTGACAACTTTCTCAAAGAGCTTGGTAATATTCGGGAGTAAACTAATTGACCGAAGATTAGCAGGGTTACTCCTATCTTTACCCCTTTTTGGGATAGGATGTACTACCGTTATTTTCCAATGCTCCGGATAATATGCATTATTCACTGCATTGTTAAACAGCGTGGCGAAAATATCTACAGCCTCTAGAGGTAGCTGTCTTAATACGACGTTTGGGATACCTCCACTCCCGCCGAATTTTTATTCTTAAGTGAATTGAAGATGCAGAGAAGATCATCTTTCGACACAAACAATTGAGATGTGTCTCGTCTATCGGCGATGACTCACCGTATACACGGCCTTGAAACAAGCGCCCATCAAATCCACTCTCTCCTGTGGGTCCTCGACCACGAAAAACCGTCGTTTGGTGCAACACTTTCCGGACTTATTCCAGCAGTCAGTAATGTCTGTTCTCTCTGTTGTTTGGGAGATTCGGACACATGAAATATCATTGTGATCCTTCCTCCTGAACAACTTATTTTTGGTCTACAGAGCCAGATGTTCAGGTGATGTTTAAAAAGGGGAAGCAGACAAACCAAGGTAGGAATTTCCACACTTGCGTCACATACTATATTTCGTTCTTAGAATAATTCTGTCTATTAAAATAGGTTTTTTTTAAAACGAAATTGGGCAAAAAGTGACGGATAAATTAGTTTGACGTTTACCTTACCATACAGTCAGATTTGGGTTTTGTGTAATCTGACATAACTGACCAGTCAGGGAATGGAAACCAGAACATGCCGAATATTTGATTATAAAAACTCGAAAGAAAAGCAGAGACAAAATAAGACACCTTTTAGACTTTTCAATTGTCGATGAAAAGTTGACTTCTATTGTGCTTGTTTCATTTCACAAAATGATAGATAGTCTGCTTTAGAGCCGACTTTAAAAAAAATTATATTTCTAAGGGCCAATAAATTTTACTTGGTATTCAATAATTTTCTCCAAAATTAATCCTACGAGCAGTGTCCTAAATACGACACTGAGATCGAGAAAAATTACTCTTCGGAAACGGGATAAAACTTTAGGACCCAATAATTCATGCGGCACACAGCATGTTTGGCCGCGAGAATGGGCTGTTAGCACCAACATATTTATTTATTATACGTAGAAAATGATAGCATAAAGTAGAAAAGAACGCTTTACACCACACAACCTCTAGGAACTGACATAGGCTAATCGACTTTGTGAATAGCGAAACGTCACATACACGCAAAGTAGTCCTACAATATTTCGGATATCCACATATTCCTAGCGGTTAAGTTTAATTTTTGAACGGTTGTTGTTGCAGGGGACTAGTCGATTGAATATCCTCAATATCTGGAGAATTCAAATGATACCAGCAACATCAGGAATGATTTCTCTGAAATGCTTTGTTTGGGTTATATTAGGTGGTGGGAATAGGAAGAGTGTGTGCTCCTTGTAGTAGAATCGATATCATCCACTTTTTTAGCTCTCCCACGCTTTTAAAGAATGCGGAGTGGGAAATGTTGGGTATCCATGAGCAAAAAGAGGCATATCTACAGAGTAGGGTTATTTTTTAGATCTACGAGCGAAGAACATGTCACAACTTCTTCTTATCATCTTCCACACCTCTAAATTAATTTATTTATTTATTTTTGTTTCAATAATTGTTTTTTTTTATATATATATGCTTTCCGAATTATGTAATTTATGTTTACTTATATTAACCTGTAAATCTATTTATTTAAAATGCTAAGTACTATAAAAGATTTGATCTTACTGTACAACCCTATTTAAATGAAATAAATGAAAATGAAATGAAAACGAAACTGCTGCAAGGCCCGAGCAGAAGCTTGCCTGGTCGCAAAACTTCTATAGAATGTAAAATGGCTATGACGATCAGAATGCACATCCCTGCCAATGTGCAGGATGACAAATCGGAATGCAGGACTGTCCTTTAAGGCCACCACGCATCTAATTTCGTATACCGGCGACCATATTGATATTACATTTGCGAGTCTTGAGACAGAAACGTCGAAAATGGCTAACTATGATAAAATCAAATATTTATTGTCAACTAGATAGGACACTAAAACTGGTGACTTTGCCAAATGCGAGTACAAACAGCGCGTAGGGATCTAGCATAGAATAAGTTTTGCCAATGGCCTGGAGGGCAAGTAAGTCATAAAGCAGTTCTGTTTTATGGTGCAAAATCAACCATTTTATTGAAAGCGAATAAAATAAAATTAATTTGATCTCATCCCGGAGGGTCAACGATGTAGTAGGGGTACCAACGTCCAACCTGGAGCAAAGCATCATCTATCTAATTTTACTTATTAAGGGTAAAATCTGAAATTTGAGAAAAAAAGGATAAATAAGTAAATAAATAAAAATAAAATAAATAAATATTGTAACATAATAATAACTACGCTCCTCCAGCCCATTCCAAAGTGTCTTTTCATTCGGGGTTCGTGTCTGCGGTTAGTCTCCACAGTTCATGTCTCCGATAAGAGACAGATAATATCGCGGATAAGAGAGAATCATAACTGCACGAAATGATTGTCATCTTGGAATTATTACATCAGAATTTTTAGGTATTTTGTTGCAGTGGTCGAAGAATTTGCTAGAAGTTTCTGGCTATCAGAAACTTCTGCTATATAAGGACAGATGGCGATCGAGAGGAGGCAGTTGGTTTAGAACCGTGGCGAAGAGATTGGAAAAGTGATAATGGGCGAAGTTGTAATTTTGTGATAAATTGAAAGTTGAGAGTTAACAAGAAGAAGTAATTAGTTTGGATTTGTGAATTAAGTAATTGAAAGGAGATAAAGTGATTTGAGAGGAAAGAGACCTTGTAAGAAAAGAATTTGCAAAGAATAGTATAGTGTGAACTTGAATTGTTTTATAGACTAGAAAATAAAGAAATAAATTTCACAGAATATCGTTTTATCTACTCGAGCCGTAGCTCGCATATTACATTGGTGTCAGAAGTGGAATAAAACTTATTCTGTGAATAACTATTTCCGTGGTGTGAAATTGCACAAGCAAAAAAAAAAAAAAACGATTTCTGTGTTGAGTTAATTAGTTGCGCAAAATGGGTCGCAAATTGGGAAAACTAACTATAATTCAACTAAAGGCAGAACTCAGTAAGCGCAACCTCGAAACAACTGGGGGAAAAGATGCCGTACTGATTCGTCTGGAAGAAGCAGTAACGCAGAAAGGTGAAAATCCGCATGACGTAGAGTTTGACGTGGAAGAGGAACCAGCAAGTACAGCAGCCGACCCGGGTATAACATGTCTGCTCCTGCAACTTAAGTTAGTCATGGAAGAACAAAATAAAGCAATAGAAGACCAAAGGAATTCTCTAGAACTTAAACTGGACGAACAAAAGAAAGCAATGGACGAACAAAAGAATTCTCTAGAACTTAAGCTGGACGAACAAAAGAATTCTCTAGATGCTCTGGAAAGCAAACTTGATGAGCAAAACAAGAACTTGGAATCCAAATTCGAAGCGATCGAAGAGAAAATCGATAAGGTCGAGACGCAACTCGAAAAAGTCGAAACTTGATTCGATGAAAACTTTGAGAAGCATGAAACTCAGTTCGGGAAGATAGAGACCCAGTTCGAAAAAGTAGAAAAGCAAGTCGAAAATCTTGCTAAGGAACTGTGAAAAACTGGCCAGTTACCAAAGATAAACACCAACTAAGGAGCTTCCTGGGCCTAGCCACCTACTACAGACGGTTCGTGAAGGATTTTGCCGGGATCGCAAAGAGCCTACACCAGTTGACGGAAAAGGGAAAACAATTCAAATGGTCAATTAAGTGCGAGAAGACCTTCAAGGCACTTAAACAACGGCTATGTGATGCCCCGATACTAGCTTACCCCACTCCCGGGGAAACGTTCATTGTGGATGCAGATGCTAGTAATGTCGGGGTAGGAGCCGTACTCTCCCAGGTGCATGATGGCCAAGAGAAGGTGGTTGCGTACTTCAGCAAGGTGCTCTCTAAGACAGAAAGGAACTACTGCGTGACAAGGCGGGAACTTCTAGCTTTGATCTTGGCTACGAAGCATTTTCACAAATACCTCTATGGGAGGAAGTTCGTTCTTCGCACAGACCATGCATCTTTAAAATGGCTATTACAGTTCAAGAGTCCTGAGGGTCAGGTCGCAAGATGGATCGAAAGGCTGCAAATCTACGACTACGAAATACAGCATCGTAAAGGAAAACTCCACTCTAATGCGGATGCACTGTCCCGGCGACCATGCAGAACGGATTGTAAATACTGTGCGCGTCAGGAAGAACGGGAACTGGTTTCCATCCAAAGACTGAGAGCCGAACCTATCGCCGGCTGGAGCGTAGATGAGATCCGGAACGCTCAGAAGGAAGACCCGGATATCGAGCCGATTCTGGCCTGGAAGGAGAACATGGAGAAACCGGATCATCAGAACATCTCTCACAGAAGCCCGACCTTAAAGGCATATTTTGCGCAGTGGGACTCCCTCCATGCCCAAGAAGTTGTTCTGAGAAGAAAATGGGAATCCTCCAACGGAAAGTCATTTGTAAAGCAGCTTGTCGTGCCACGGACGAGGGTCAAGGAGGTGTTACAGGAAATGCATGGCGGGGCGTCCGGAGGCCACTCGGGAGTGAATAAGACGCTAGAAAAGGTACGAGAACGTTTTTATTGGTTAAAAGCGAAGGAGGATGTCGAAGACTGGTGCAGAAAATGCGACGTGTGTGCAGCTAGCAAGGGTCCTAGAATCAAAACTCGAGGTAAGATGCACCAATACAACGTGGGAGCACCTTTCGAACGAATCGCCATTGACATCGCAGGGCCCTTTCCGGAAACCTACAATGGTAATCGGTATATGCTCGTAGTAATGGACTACTTCAGTAAGTGGCCGGAAGCGTTTCCGATCCCTAACCAGGCAGCCAGAACCGTGGCGGAGCAGATCGTCTACAATTGGGTTAGCAGATTCGGTGTGCCCTTGGAATTGCATTCTGACCAAGGGCAGAACTTCGAGTCAAGAATCTTCCAAGAGATGTGTCAACTACTCGTAATCAAAAAGACACGGACAACCCCGCTTCATCCACAGTCGGACGGTATGGTGGAGCGTTTTAATAGGACTTTGGACGAACATCTCTCGAAGGTCGTAGGTGACTACCAACGGGATTGGGACCGGCAGATTCCCTTGTTTTTGATGGCCTATAGAAGTGCCGTGCATAGCACTACTCGACATACGCCGTTCGAAATCTTATTTGGTGGAATAGCTCGTTTTCCCCTAAGGTGAAATTTGGATCTCCTACCAATGAGTCCAGAAATGAAGAAGAGTACGTGGTGGACCTTAGGGAAAGGCTTAGGGACATACACCAAAGGACCAGAAGCCAGATTAAGATAACGAGCGACCGCATGAAGACCAGGAATGATGCCAAGGCAACAACGTCAGGATTCCAGGAAGGAGATCTAGTGTGGCTGTATAATCCCCATCGCCAAAAGGGGAAATCACCTAAATTGCAGCAGAACTGGGAGGGTCCCTACAGAATAGTAACCCGCATCAACGATGTTGTCTACCGCATCCAGCGAGGACTAAGGGCCAGAATGAAAGTGGTTCATATGGACCGACTGACTCGATACAATGGCCGAAATGAGGATGCACTTGCTCGGGACGAACACGTCTAAGAGGGGGGCAGTGTAACATAATAATAATTACGCTCCTCCAGCCCATTCCAAAGTGTCTTTTCATTCGGGGTTCGTGTCTGCGTTTAGTTTCCACAGTTCATGTCTCCGATAAGAGACGGATAATATGGCGGATAAGAGAGAATCATCACTGCACGAAATGATTGTCATCTTGGAATTATTACATCAGAATTTTTAGGTATTTTGTTGCAGTGGTCGAAGAATTTGCTAGAAGTTTCTGGCTATCAGAAACTTCTGCTATATAAGGACAGATGGCGATCGAGAGGAGGCAGTTGGTTTAGAACCGTGGCGAAGAGATTGGAAAAGTGATAATGGGCGAAGTTGTAATTTTGTGATAAATTGAAAGTTGAGAGTTAACAAGAAGAAGTAATTAGTTTGGATTTGTGAATTAAGTAATTGAAAGGAGATAAAGTAATTTGAGAGGAAAGAGACCTTGTAAGAAAAGAATTTGCGAAGAATAGTATAGTGTGAACTTGAATTGTTTAATAGACTAGAAAATAAAGGAATAAATTTCACAAAATATCGTTTTATCTACTCGAGCCGTAGCTCGCATATTACAATATATAAATATAAAATAATTATAATTATATATATATAAAACAATTTAATAAATGATTCATTAAATAAATAACATATACATATAGACAATATAAATAAATAAATTAATTTGAATAAATAAGTAAATAAATATACAAGTAAACGAATAAATATAAGTTAACGTTACCTCTTCGGGCTAACTTAAAAAAACCGAACTACTCGGACCTTCAATGAAACGAACGTTAAAATAGATACAATTCTTTATTGCTGAATCGGAGAAATGGGTCGCGGTGAGTGATGGATGTCCGGAGCAGGTGCGTGTTACTTCATCCCGTTGCACTAGCTCATTGTTCACGTGTTTGTCGATACCTTTGGTTACAAAATGCTTGCCTGTTCAGGGCATGATGCCATTCTACTAAAATAAAATGACTAACAGCCAATTTAAAAATCAAAATCTTTAAACTATACTCAACATTTGCTTAGCCACTTAGAACACCTGTCATCATCATCATCCCCTTCACTCAATACTCAAATAATACTCCAGTTAAAGGATCAACCAAAAACCTCAATGTCAATAAACAAAAGACTAACCAACCAACTATCTGACTATACACACTCTGTACAAATACCTTTCCAATATCTTATAAGATAGTTTTCGTCGGAAGAAAGATCTTCCCCCTTTGTTTTCATTAAATGCGGCTTAACGAATATCGAAACTTTCTTGGCCAACTTTCCCCATAGATATTCCCCTATTCTTACAAAAACTTTCGTTTTCAGGATTAAATAATACATTCACATGGATAAAGTAAGCCCGAGGAACTATACAGAATCCAAGTACAATGGAAAGATGGATATAAATGCGTTTCAAGATGTATAGCGTCTATTGTAACTTCTAAAATAGGGTTACTTACCCATCCCTAGCTACTTACAATGATAAATGAATGAAAATTTGTCTGACTAACGAAAGAAGACAGGACACAAAGCGTAAAAAATAAAGGATATAGATTTTATCTCTTGATTGCTCATCTTGTTATTTATGATTTAAAAAATAGGATAACGCATGTTTTTTCTTAAGTTCCATTCCGAAGTTAAATCCCCAATTACAGTCCCTAAGCAGCTTACAACAATTGTAACTCAAGTATGAAAATGAAAATCGAATTTTGATTGTTTGACTGGAAAGAGCAGAATACTTTCGTGTCCTTGCGCGGTGACTCAACATCTCGCTGACAAATTGCAGTTTAATAAATCACACTGAAAAGAAAAATTATTACACTGACATTAGCCATAAAAATCTTCTCACAGAGGAAGCTATAGAGTAGGTGGGTGGACAAAATTTATAAAAAAGCAAAATGGAAATTGTCGTCCTTCCGGTGGAGTTGGGATGACACTGTAAGGGAAAAATTCACTCCCTTTGCCAACAAGTCACTTCGGCAAGTCACTTTACCGTGAAAGCTGCTAAAGTCTGAGGTTAACGGAGAAAATTTCTTATCATCATCTTTGTCATCTTTTTTTTTTTTTTTCCATTTCGCTTTCGCCCTCGACGTCGCGTTGGAGGTATATCCTTTGGAGCAAGTTTTGCCCACATTTTTAAGGAAATTTTACAATGGGGAACGAAAAGAGCAATCACACCATTTCCATCAAAGAAGGATTTGTCCAAACCACGTCAGAAATTTGATGAGTCCCCTGTTAATGGCCCATCTCAACATTTTCATCCTTTTTGCTTCAATTTTTTTTTTTTTTTTTTTTTTTCGTTATTGTGAGGTTTTCCGTTATGGGTTCGGTAACTAAAATAATAAAAAAAAAAGAAGAAAGCCATGGCGCGGTGAAAAATGTTTAAGGATGTCATCGTTTGCGATTTTATTTTATCGGTAGAACATCATCATGATGATGCGCTAGTTTAATTCCAGCAGGATAATAAGCGAATAAGAGTATAATTTTCCACCTCCGTAAACACGAAATACATTTTTTTTCGCTCTCGATGATTTCTTGATTTTACATTCTTCTCTATGGAAAAAAAATAAAGTCCCCCAAGGAGACGAGGAGAAATTTGTCTGGAGGTGATTTAAGGTTATGCAGAATTACTTGAAGTGCATCGTCTTGGTAATTTGTACGTTACCAGTGCAGTTTGGCCATTCTGTCTTTAGTGGGACAGGTACAACACACGAAAGACAATACATCTGTGGAAATTAGTCAGTTTTCCTTCAATAGTGCCTAAGCTAAATTGTCTATGCTGTGGAAATCTTCTGTTGGAATAGTCTTTCTATTTCTGGCTGTTCATCACCAGGAGATTAACAAGAGTGTGGATGGAAATCTCTGATATGCATTGCTGTCATGAAGAAGTAATGATTCTATTGCAAGTAAAGCCGTTGTTCAACGAAAATACACTGTCTATGCATGAATGGTTATACATGATAAAACAATGAAGATCATTGCCGTAAGATTTTGATGACACTACAGTCTAGGGTGAAACTGGGCCTTCTTAACTAACAAACTCTAGTTCTCAAACGCTGACCGATTAGTTATTTATTTACTTTACTTTAGTTGGCGCAACAGTCTGAGCCTCAACCGTCTTCAGTTTTGCACACGACGTTGGTTGAAGTCCCTTTCCACTTGTGTGCGCCACCTCAGGTGAGTTCTTCTTTTACCGCGTCGTCCCTTTGAGATAGACTCGAAAACTTACATTCTAGATCGTTGATGTTCATTCGCTCTACATGTCCTAGCTATCTTAAGCGATGAGTTCTAATCCTACTGACTAAGTCTATATCGATGTACAACCGAAATAGTTCGTTGCATCATTCTCCGTCGATACAAACGGGACCAAAAATCTATCGAAAAATTTGTCTTTCAAAATAACTAAAAGTGTTTTCATTCGCCATGTTCTTCCAACTATGTCAATGTCGTCGACGTACGAGTAGTTGTAATTTTGAAAGATCGTACCCCTGATGTTAGCTTGAGAACTCTGTACAATCCTTTCAAGTATGATGTTTAGATATCACACGGCTAAGCGTCACCATGTTGTAGACCTTTTTTTGATATCAAGTGTATTGGCTATGTAAAGCTCGTCCCAATAAACACTATCATATGCGAATTTAAAATCGATGAAAGGGTGGTGAGTATCGATTTGAAGCTCCTGGAATTTCTTGGCCTAAAACCGCATTGATGCGGAATAATCAGATTTTTGACAAAATCTTTAAAGCGTTGACATAATATGGCAGATGAAATCTTATACGTAGTATAAGTAGTTGACAAAGTTCAGAGTGCCTCCTTTCTGGAACTACGAGTATGCTGTGGTTCCATTCGTTGGGCATACTTTCGTTCGACCCTATCGACCATACCGGGACGCTGACCAATTTTAATAGAAAAAAGGACCAGTTTGATGTTGATTCCATTACTTACCTAAGCTTTCGACAAAATATCGATCATAGTTTGGTATCAAAGCCATCACTTAAGGTATGCAAATAGAAAGTATATAAAGACTATCCCAAAATTCAAGAAGTAATTTTGATAGTTTTTAATTAAAAATTGTAAATGTTTTACTGATTCATAAAATATACAGTATATGGTTATGTAAAGAATAGCATATCGGCTAAATGGCCCCCACGGCTTTGCTGGTACATATGAACTCTTTTGTCGAAATTTTTCGTGACCATTTTGCAGAAATGTGGCTGAATTTCGTTGATACAGCGCTCAATTTACTCCTTCAAGGCATGGGTGTTGGCATAAACCTTAGACTTCAAAAAACCACGGCCAATTCTGATCACCATAACTGGAAATTACACGACCAGTAAATGACTCATATAGTAATTGAATTGTTTCTCGGGCTGTATGGCATGTGGCACTCTCTTGTTGAAACCACATGTCGTCCACATCTATATCTTGCAATTTAGGTACAAAAAAATGGATTATCATGTCGCAGTAGCGAGCGCCATTGACTGTTATAGCTTTACCAGCCGTATTTTCAAAGAAGAATGGTCCGATGGTGCCTTCCCAAAATCCGCACTGAACAGTGACACATTGTGGATGCATTTGTTTCTCAATAATCACTCGTGGATTTTCTGAACTCCAAAATCAACAATTTTAACGATTAATAAAGCCATCAAGATGAAAATGAGCTTCTTCGGTGAAGATGATTTTGTTTGAAAAATCAGCATCCAGTTGTTGTTGCTCCATAATCCATTCAACGAACTCAATTCGCTGTGGGTGGTTAGTAGGCTTCAGTTCTTGAGTCAATTAAACTTTGTATGCATGAATATGCAAACTTCTAGAAATGTCCAATTCTTGACCACAGTGCCGAATTGATGTTCTTGGACTCTCAACAACACTCTCACGAACTGCTTCGATGTTTTGTGTTTAACGACTTATTGAAGGACGGGCAGAGTGTCTAAGATCACTAATTAATCCAGTCTCCCTGAATTTGTTCAGTAATTTCTTCACAGTTGATGAAGTTAAAATATTGCTCAACAATGAAAACGCGTTGTTTTATAACCCTAAACTCTCAGCTGTCACGCTGTCTTTTTTTTCGTTGGCAACACTTTACCGCAGAATTGGCGCAAAATTCAAATCTTGCGTGAATTTTGTGAGACTCTTGATATTCACAGAACACTTTCAATATTGTAATATAGACTTACGGTTATAGTTCGCGGAATTTTGGTGCGAGTCCAAAAATAACTAGAGTTTCAAAAGAGCTATTGTGATAATTGCAGTAAAGGAGAGGTACTGAGGCACTTCGGTCTTAGCACTTGTGGATGGGAAAGGCCTTCATCTTTCTGCCTCTATTCAAAATCAAGCTTGATAGATAACTAATGGCCAGTCGATGCATTAGGAGAGTTGCCTGGAGCGGTTACGTATTCGGGATATATCAAAATATCCCCAACTTAAAATATCCCTTAATCAACATGTTCAAAAAGAACGAGAAATGTAGAAGACTTGAATTTATTATTGCACGGCTTTACTGCTTCATAAATCCTGTTCCTGAACGGCTACCTTATTAGTGACCAAACCAAATTTAAAAACTCAATTTAATAGTTACAGATAATTTGATAGTGGGATATTTTGCTACGGGTGTATTTTGATTCGGGTTATCTTGAAGTACTACCATCTGGGGTACCATTTAAATAAGTCATCAAGAGAAAATTGCATTACAAAAGAAGAATCATGTAGAAACCTGAAGTACTTACCTACAAAAATACTTAACCTACAAAGTTATCAAGTTATCGACCAACTTATTCGCAATCCTGAAAATACTCACTGCGCTTATCTATAATACCATTTTATAGATTCGTCACTTTTATTTAACGATCGTAAGTAATACGAGGTAAACGGATTGTTAAAATACTTATGTAGTTGTGTCCTTCCAAAAAGGACATTTCAAGAATTTACTAGCGATTGCGAAACATCTGCCAGTCACGAGAAATCACGACTAAGATTGAAATTTCTTTTAGGCCGAACTAAGTTGTATTTTGTCGCCGAAACTTTATTTATTTTAGACAAGACCGTGGAAAAACTTGAGGAGCAAACCAAGGTTAATCAAGTTATTTTCGACAAATTGAGCAAGCTCGAGCTCAAGCCTCGCAAGACAAAAAACAAAACATGAATATGAAACAGGTGCTAAAGATACTAACGTGGAATGCAAACGGCATTCTGGCAAAAATAGACGAATTAGAAATATTTTTACGGAAAAACAATATTGATATATGCTTGATATCGGAAACCCACTTAAAAAAAGGACCTGGACCCAGAATAAAAGGCTACAGTGATTATCACGCGCATCATCCTTCGGAAAATGCGAGAGGCGGTTCCTCTATGTACATTAAAGAATACATTAAGCACTCCGAAAACATAAAAGTAGAACTGGATTCTATGCAAATAAGCTCAGTTCCCGTAAAAATAAATCATTTAGACTACCAGATCGGATCGTGTTACTTCCCTCCGGGATATAGGCTGGTGGACGACGACCTCGTTCGCCTCTTTGACTCACTCGGGCCTAATTTTATCATCGGTGGTGACTTTAACGCGAAACACACTTTCTGGGGTTCAAGATGTAATTCAACGAAAGGCAGATTATTGTACAAAGCCAGTATGAAACGTGGTTTGGAATTTTTTTCGACGGGAAAGCCAACGTATTGGCCAACTGACAATAATAAAATCCCTGACCTCGTCGACTTCTTTATCGCAAAAGCGCTAACTAAAAATCTAACGGAAGTAGAAGAATGTTATGATTTATGCTCAGACCACTCAGCAGTCACTCTGAAAATCGGTGGAAGTCTAGCAAAAAAAGAAGGACCGCCTAAGTTAACTAGTAACAAAACAAACTGGGACGTTTTCAGAAAAGACTGCAAGGAAAATATTGCTCTAAATCTGCCGCTAAAGACACCACTTGAAATAGAAGACGAAATTGACAAGCTCGTGGAAGCCATTCAGTGCGCAGCATGGAAAAATACTCCTTTTCGAAAAACAGCAACACGAAACAGCAAAGTCAAATACCAGCCTGATATCGAAGACCTCATACGAGAAAAGAGAAGAGCGCGCAAGAGATGGCAACAATCCCGCGCGCCACCGCATAAAACTTATCTTAACCACCTTTGCAACAAGCTAAAAAATGTGCTGCAGGACTTAAGAAATCGCGAGACTTCTACTTACCTCGAGAGCTTGACCGCTGATAAGTGTACAAACTACTCTCTATGGAAAGCCTTGAAGTCCATATGGAAACCCTTAATGCACTCGCCACCAATAAGAAAAGCTAACGGCGAATGGGCAAAAGGAGACAAAGAGAAAGCGGAATTATTTGCCGAACATTTAGAGGAAACGTTCAAGCCATTCGATGGACAACCATTGATCGAAGATCCGAATGCAAATACGGCACCCGACAACTTTAAATTAAAAACTGTATCCCTGTCCGAACTTCGTATGACAATAAGAAAACTGAAAAATAACAAGGCTCCAGGATATGATTTAATCACTGGCGAAGTTTTGAAGGAGCTACCGAAAAAGCGTTAGTTAAGTTACTCTACATTATAAATGCTTCATTGAGACTTCTATATGTTCCAAGGCAATGGAAAGTCGCCGAAGTAATAATGGTTCCGAAACCGGGGAAATGTGCAAACGACAAGAAATCATATAGACCCATTTCGCTTCTGCCGATAATATCTAAAGTCTTTGAGAAACTTCTGCTAAAAAGATTGCACCCAGTAATTGAAGAAAGGCGATTGATCCCGGATCATCAATTCGGGTTTCGGGTTAAACATTCCACAATCGATCAGATGTATCGAATTACAAATGAAATTGAAAAAGCTCTAGAAGGGAAAAAGATATGCTCTACCGCTTTTCTCGACGTATCGCAACCGTTCGACAAGGTGTGGCACGAAGGCCTGAGATATAAGCTAATGGAAATCTTACCAGATAAATTCTACAGAATATTGGAATCTTACCTTAATAACAGACTCTTTCGTGTTAAACATGGGGCAGAATATTCGAAATTCAAAGAAATCCATGCCGGTGTTCCGCAAGGAAGCGTTCTCGGCTCAATCCTGTTCCTCCTCTACACAAGAGATATACCACAAGATGAAGGGACTGTCGTAGCAACGTTCGCAGACGACACGACTATCCTCGCAACAGATGAGTCAGTCGAATCATCAACTGAAAAACTCCAACGAGCTTTAAACAAAGTATGCGAGTGGACAAAGACCTGTAGAATCGTCCTTAACGAGACCAAGTTAACGCATGTCAATTTTACGTACAAAAAGATAAACAACTTACCTATTTCCATTAACTCGGTACAAATACCGTACGCAAACGAGGCAAAATATCTAGGAATGACACTAGACGTAAAACTTATGTGGAAGCCACATGTTAAAAAGAAGCGCAACGAGCTTGAAATCAGACTTAGAGAAATGTACTGGCTACTCGGGAGATACTCGAAGTTAAGCGTATACAACAAACTGCTTCTGTATAAGCAAGTGCTAAAACCATCTTGGACATACGGTATACAACTTTGGGGTTGTACCAAGCCAAGCAATATGACTGTTCTGCAAACATTCCAAAACAAAACAATAAGAGCAATTGTGAATGCTCCATGGTATATAAGGAATAGTGATATTCACAGAAATCTAGGAATTGCTACCGTGAGGGATGAAGTAACAAACTTTGCTCACAAACTTCGTACTCGCCTTCATGATCATTGCAATAATGAAACAATCCGTACTCTGGACGTGACGAACCTCGAGCGCCGACTACAAAGAACAAGACCGTACGATCTGGCGCAATAAGGGAAAACCGCATGTAATGACGGTATTAGTAGGTGCCTTCGCTGGAAAGCTACCTACCTAACGCGATTAACACTACAGAAGCGTAAACTACTTGTTAAGGTAACTTAGTCGTACCACAAAACGAAAAAATGAGAGGAACGAATTTCCTACTACTATGAGCACGAGCGGCCGGTTCTCATAGTGCCTCTCTGGGGGGTGAGGTTTAGCCCGTAGGCATATACTGGCCGACACTTATGAATCATCAGGTCAGATATATGAATCGGGCATAACCAATGGTACGGGCCATTGGTATCTTTTGAAGATTCCTGCACCTCCAGGCGCAACCAAAAAAAAAAAAAGGCAAGACCGTACTATTTTTTTTTTTCTCCAGGGGTAGGTGCAAATCTTGAAAGACACTAGTGAAGCTAGTTACGACTGAGTTTGACATTGGCTAGTCCCGAAGTTATTTATTTTCTTTACTTTTTTATTTCGCTTCTAATAACGTTGTTTCAGTTAATCTAGTTGATAAAAAACTAAGATAGGGAGGGGAAAGGATAAACAAATTTTAAGAGGGAAGGGGTGAGAATAATTAAAAACTTAATCATTTGGCTACAATCTCTTAGGCTTAAGCCTTTTTATTATATTTGCATTTGCTTCCATCATGTATTGTATAGGTATTTTTGGATTAACATGTTTGTGGATTTGTTGGTAATGCTTAACTGCATATTTTCTAACTATGTATGTCATTGACTCTATTTCCAGATCTCTGTGGTTGTCATTTCTAAAAAAAATCATGAAGCGTTAACATTTTTTCTTAGCAATTTGTTTTGAAAGATTTGTATCGTTTGTAGGTTTGATTTCTTCGTACAACCCCAAAGCTGTTTTCCATAGGTCTATATGAGTCTTAGAATCCGTTTATATATCAACAGTTTAATACTAAGATCGTACATAGAAAGGCAAAAAGTAATTCTTAAGGTAGCTTTCACATCGGAACAATAGGCAGCAAACTGGCATGCGTAAATCGGAAAGATACGCAGATATGTTTGAATCTATGCTTTTTTTAAGGTGGTGTCCGAGCTAATCGGAAAGAACTGTTGAATTTGTTTGTGTTCGATTATGATTGTTAGTACCTAGTAGATACACATACATTTCGTAAACGTAATATTGAGACTTGAGCCAGCTACTCTCCTCTCAATAGCCCAAAAGGTTGTCATTACTCCACGGTCACCGACCCCTACGACAAATGTGCGGGCAAAAAACTTTTTGTTTACAAATTCTTAGGAACGGTTTTGAATTTTGTTTTAAATTTAAAATTTAATTTTAATTTAATCTATGTTTAAAGGTCTTCGTATCCGCCATCCCCTCATATGTATACCTTCCTACCACCGGTATCAATATTTTTTCCCAAAACACCTGACACGAATATCATGAAAGCACTTATCAATAAAGACAATTAAATTATTTTCCCACTGAAACTCATATTTTCAATGCAAATATGTTATCTCAAAAGCTTAAATGAAAAGAAAAATTTTTACAAGAAAAAAAAAAAAAAAAAAAAAAAACAATACAATACAAACACCCACAATCGCGCTCTGCTGGAAAACAAAACTCAACACCATCGGATAACACAAACAACCACCAGCCAGCTACTCCAGAGGCCAGCCCAAATGCATTTTAAATGTAGAAAATCACCTTCAAGGACACCAAAACTTTCGTAATGAAATGATTGGCTACAAACCAACCCACAATGCGCATAGGTGTTCATCATCCTCGCCATATCATCAAGAAAAGCTTCTACCACCAACAACAACCTCTGTGGGTTGGAAGAAACAAAGCAGAAAACATCATAAAAACCTAAAGAAGAAGCTCCACCAATGCACGATTTATATGCCTACGTGTGACGACGAAGTCTTTTTCCTTAAAGACTTTGCCGCTCCTACGGGTGATAAGGAGACTCTGAGAGTAGAGCAATCTCCACCAACTGTCACGGTAACAATTATTTTTCACACTGAAGTAGCAGGATTCAACGGAACTCCAAGTCCCCAAACCCCATCCTTCTCAGCAGACAAAAAGCTTTGAAAGCTAAATGCTCCATCCAACAATGTTCGATCAAACACGAGTCCTGCCAGCAAATAGCCGGCATACAGTCAATGATAACAACTCATTACAGTAGAAAGCTCTTCGACTGCCTGAAGGAAGAGGACCAGCACCTTCCCATCATAATCAGCCAGCGTGTAGTACTGTGGTCATGTTAAGCATCCCCCACAAACTGTATCCAAATCAATCCACAGGATATTCTTGTGGGATGTTGTGTTCTACCGTTGTACTGTTGTACCCGACAGCCTCCAACAACCCGTGATTGTGGTGGATATCAAGACCAGTAGGATCGACCAACTACCTACCGTAGCATTGCCCAGAACTTTTTCCCATGAATGAAAATGTTTGCCTGTTATCACTTTCGCCTCCCTGTGTGCATGCTGTGCGCTTGACTGTGTGTGACATTCGATTTCGGGTTTATTAGAAAATTGTAAGCTGGCAAAGCTCCAGTTACTCTAAGGATTCTGTAGGATACGGTCGCATCTCTCTCCCACAAAGCGGATGATTGTGATTTGTTGTGAGAAATTCGAGTACCCGATTACGGTCCTACGAACATTTTTAGTCGGTCGCTTTTTTATCACTCGGAAGGAAGCAATTTTCATCCTTAAATGATTGCAAGTTTTTTTTTTTTTTTGTCTGTTCATCTAGCCTGATGCACATACAATATTGACTGACTGTGTCGAGTTTGTCATCGCGTTTTGTTTATGTGGCGCCCAACGCTGGTGACAAGGATGAATTGCATCTAAATTGACTAATCAGTGAGAAAGAGTATCGCATATTTTTCTTGTTGTTCCATATCGTTGTGCAGGGACATTTTGTGTGTGTGTGTGCATTGTTACTACTACTGCTGGTGTAAGTGATGAAATCCAATTTATCTCCTCGCAGTGCAAGGATGATAATTGGTTTTATTTTCTACTCTCCGTGTCTGTGATGTGATGAGTGTGTCAGAGTCGAAATTATCAAATGATCCAAAGGATAACAAATGGACATTGGATTGGGTTATATTCCCTTAAAGCGCTATAAATGTTTACTTAAAGTTCTCACTCTCTTGGGCGGGTATCGATTCGAATTGTTTTAGCCAACTTTTGCTTAGGAATTCTTCATGTTCTTCTTCTTCTTCTTCCAGTTCTGCCTCTGGGGACCTTTGTTAAGCAAAAATTGCAAAATTTACATTTCGAATTGTTACCACGAGAAAAAAAAAAGAAGAAAAGTTATCTACTTGATATTCCTGTTTTAACGTGGGTTATAAGGACGAGAGGGAAAATTCCATGTCAACCTCTGCCAAAGTTGACTATGATAGAAATTTGCTATTACATTCTGATGACGCCTGTGGGGAAGGACGGGCTTGGGCAATGGCAGCGAAATGCAATTTCCAACGAAGAGTTTCCAATTTCATTTAAGATACGGTAAATTTTCTTAAAACTTTGTGGTCAATTTAAAATTCGCACTGTGTCGCTGTGAGATCATATTTTAGTGTCTGTTAGAATGTCTAAGATGATGTGAATCGGTGCCGGTAACGTCGGTCTTTGCAACAAACCATTAAATTGATTTGTGCAGTTTATTTACTAGAAAAGTTAGTTGCCCTCCGTCGGCAAAAGAGCGATTATAATATGCTTGCCGTTCTAAATTACATCCAAAGTCACTATGCTATGTCAAAATTGAATTATCAATGCTAACCCTGAATCAAGAAGTAGGAAGCCAAACCCAAAAGTAAAAATAAGAGAGAAGTTTTACCTTCAACAAGAGATGGAGTAGCGTGCTTAAAAATAAGTGGCCGATTTCTCCTTTTTACGCATTGTAACGCTGTTACTCAAGAACGGCTGAACCGTTTCCATGTCGTTTGCCTAGTGGCTTAGAGAATTTCTCAAGGAAAGTAAAGCTGAGCAATTATTATCATACTATGTGGCACCTAATAATTATAAAGTTATACGCTCAAAAAACGTATCAGATTTTAATTTGGTGAAAGTGTTTCACCATTTCTGGACGGCACCTTTCAACTTATATATGTAATGAGCTATTAAGCTTCTGCAGCATTAAGGTATAACCTATTGGATACCATTTTTAAAGGTTTGCTAATTTCAAAAAAAATGTGTACAGTTTTAGGTGGGACTTCTATAAAATGTTCAATGAATGAAATATTAAAGACGAAGGGCCATTTGATAGTTTACACAATAATAATAAGTTAAAGGTTTGCAAAATTCACTCACCGTCTAGATCCTTTAGGTAGGTAGTCATAATTTTTGCATCTCCATAAACACTGAATGAAACGAGAGACTGGAAAGAATGAAGTAATGATTGGAAAAAATAGACATTGGCATGCAAGGCCTTTCCGTTTCAAACGGGAATACAGGAGGATTACGTTTTGAACGAATTTACACTTTCCACTAAGAACAACAAGGGCACAACTTAACAAATTTACTAAGGCACATTGAAAGCGAACATGTGTAGGGAAGTATAAATACAGGTAGATTTTTATTATTTTTTTCGCGAAGGGAAACCCTCACGGAATGCGACCGGAAGGTAAAGGTAACACAATAAACTTCATAAAATCTTGCAAAAGCACTTTAGAACCACTAAAAATTGGGTACAATCAAAGAACACGAAGAATTATATTTTTCGATATTTTTTACTTTTTGCACCAAAAAAAAACTGAACACAAGACAAACATTTATCGCGAAGAAAACCCGTAACAAGTAACATAAATACGATGTGTCGTGAAGTATCCTGTAACGAAACCAAAAATAAAAAAATTAAAATTCTGTGATTCAATAGAACACTAAATTATAAGAAGCAAAATGCATCATTTCTTCATAAAGCTCCAATTCTTGGATCGATCATATAACCAAATCACCTGTGAAGTTATAAAGGCATGTACGTAGCAACCAGCTACTTAAATCTGTACTGAATATGTAAATAAATGTTACAAATAAAATTTATGCAGCCCCTGGGATAGTGTATAACCCTCTAAAGGAGCGACCAATTTTTGGTAGAATCTATTTAAACATCCTTGTTTATAGACCCCATATAGGGTTCGATGTTTGTGGCTAAACCCAATCTTTCATTTGCCGCAAATATATTGCCACTGACTTATGAAGGGATAAACAGTCTGTGTGTCATAGTTCTCACTTTTGTCTGTTACAATAGTGCTGAAAATTACTTGATCGCACTACATCCAAATTTATACCAAAGAAAGCCACTGAATTGGACTAAATAGAAACGCAATTTTCGTTTGAATCCCCCCGCAATTCCCGCGCACATAACTTTGATCTTCTTAACCGATTTCAATGATATTTATTATTCATCTTTTTGGTATGGGTGAAGCCGGCAGAGTACTATCTCACTCTCCCGGCTTCAACACATAGTTGGAAGTAAATAGAAATGTAACCAACATTTCTGACAATATTTTATACCCGACTACAAAATTGAGTAGTTACATAAAATTGAGTAGAATCCCGCAACAAACTACAAAGATTTAAATGTCTCGAAAATTATAAGAAATATAGGATCTGCATTTGCCAGTTTGTTTTTTAAAAATGTTCGTGCGATTGAGATAACCAATGAACCAATGCTACGTAGTCGTATATTCTTGTAATACATATTTTTTAAAACCTTTGTGGAAAGCTATTTTAATAGATACCCCCATAATAGATTTGAATTACTTTTAGAATTTCAATTAGTTAAAATTATCTCTGCTGTCCGCCATATTGCTTTTCTGCTAAATTTCATAGACAGTGTCATTCTCGAGATATACAATATATATACCGTTTGATGCTAGCTTTATTACAAAAGGTTCAGCCATTTAGACTCTAAATGACGTCTTATTTTTAGAATTGTTGCTGGAAGCTCTTTCGTTTGATACCCAACGTGGAACATTCTCAAAACATCTTTGAGAATTTCAATTGAACAAAATGGCGTCTACTGTCCGCCATCTTGTTTTTATCTAAAATTGCATAGTCTGTGTCACTTGTGTGAATGAGATAATCACTTGATGGTACCTTCATAAGAATAGGTTCAGATTTCTAGGCTTTACTCATTTTCTAGGCTAGGCTCATTAAATTTGATGAAATGACGTTCGTTGTTAGCCATTTTGTAGTTTTTGTATATGTTATAAATATTTTTGGAATCTCCGTCGCAGGCCTTTTCATTTCATACCCTTACTTTGATTCTCGCAATTTCACGAAATAGCATCTACTGTTCGCCATTTTAGATTTATCGAATAGGCATATAGCCAGTATCAATCGCGTGACCTAGACGAATCGTTTGATGGCTTAGGATAAAAACCGGTTCAGCCGCTTAGACTGTACCACTTACATGTAAACGTAGCCTTGTACTTATATACATACATATATATGTATAATATAAACATAGCCCTCCTTTGGCTTTACCGATATCGAGTAAAAACAGATCATTATCAAAGCGCAACCAAAAAGTTAAGGAAATTTCGGTGAAAAAGTATTTATACACTCTACACTCTTCGGAAGTAGGGACATAATTTCAGCTTCTTCCTTATCTCAGATATGGCACCCAAGATTCATTTATACAGTAACCTTTCAAAATGTTTCGTTTATTCATCCGTAGTGACTAGACCAAAAATGTAAGCATTCCAATTTATATTACTACATACGAATTCGATCAAGCAACTGTGTCTGACTGCCCGTCTGCCAGTCTACACAAAATTTTGGACAATTGTCTTCTAAAAGATTTTTATGGAAAAGTTAAATTTCCTATTCTTATGGATGACCATGATTGTAGCTCTAAGTGCTAAGACTCTCGTAACTACATTTTCGACTTTCGTATGCAAAACCATTATTAGAGTTATTGTGATACATTCTGTAGCTCTTTGTTGATCATATTGAAGTACATGTAAAGTACGATCCGTTATCGTTTTTACTCGATTTGCCGTTGATTGCACCAGTTGAGACTGGGCCTTCAAAGTGCGTTGAAGTCTCCATTTGCATAGTCATCTTTGGTTTTTGTTAAATCCTAAATTCAGTCTAAAATATTATGTGGGTATGGTTCCAGCAATATTTCAGTCGGAAACATTTTTTTTTCAAATTCAGTGCACCAACTTAAGGTCCTTATCTGATTATCATTAAAAAGCCATAAGTAAAGTATGTCTTCCCTTTTTCCCATATAATTTTAATTCCAATAAATTAGTATAGAAGCCCTTTAAAACAATATACCAATATATGCAACCTGATTTGTTGATATAATATTGTTAACTATAAATTAATAAAAAATAAAAATAATGTGCCGCAGACTCAAACCCTCGACCTCTAGGGTAAGAATAACTGGTAATTGGTATAGTCAGACTCACTTTAGATCATAGTTCAAACTCTACCACCAATTGCTTCTAAGTAACCAGCCCCTATACAGTGGTCCGGAAACACAGACTTTTAGCCAAAACTCAACTTAATTTGATCTTTCCAAACATGTGTGTACTCGGATGTTCTGCATGATTAAATTTGGTTCCAAAAATATGGAATTCAATATGGCGGAACCGTCATTGCGGATATTATACAGAGCGCCTCAAGTTAATCCGATCAAAATTTCAGAATTTGTGGGCTGAGATATAATTTTGAACTGACTAAATTTGGGCACCCTGTATAAAGAAATAATTAAACAATCATTGAGGCTTCTGGTTTAGTATATGTATTTGGATATTGTACAATTAAACAAAGAAAAAAAATAAACATTTTTATGTTCAATTCTCATTTTGAATTAAAGTTTTTGGACACCAAATTTGAACTCAACGACCTGTGCAAAGAACAAATTTCCTGAAGATCAAACTTTTCTGACCAAATTTTTTCCATTCACTGAAAATTAAAAATGCAGGTGAAGCAAATTTTACCGATAGTTGTTCCAACTATGTACATATCAAAATATTTGCGACTAACAAAACTTAGCTAACAATTTTTAAACAAAAGAACATGTAATTTCGCCAAAAAGACAGGTTCAAAAAAATTACTTTTGGGATTGAAACCGTGGTTTTTGGACTGTCAATATGTAAAAACATTCGACAATTGCAAATTAGGCATTCACGCGGTTAGAGCTCAGTACTGTAAATTTAAATGTAAACTAAATTTTAAATATAAACTAAAGACATTTGATGAAATCTATCAAGTCTGCATATTTTGATAGGTTATTTCGTCTAAAAACTATCAAAATTGGATCAAGTTTGAGTGGGATGTGGGGGCGGGCTAACTCAAGAATTCCTTAACGAAATTCGATGCAATTTAGTATGCAAGCTAAGACTGATACGCTAGTAGTACCACTTGAAACTGATCGAGATTGAATGGAGTGGAAGTAAAATATGGAGACGGGAGTCATATTTCTCATACGCCTTACTCAAGAACCACGTAACGAATATTAATAATATTTATGTTTTGAGTTATGTCGGACATGTAAAAGTGTGTCCCAGAAAATCATAAAAATCGGGATAAGACAGTAGGGTGACGTTTCATCCCACGTATTTCATTATTTTTGAAGAACTGTTTGTGCCAGAAGATTTGTTATAATTTTCACTTTATCTCCTCATTATGCTCCTAAAAGTCCCACACAAATTTTTTTTTTCCAATTTTGTTTACACAACATACTAATGTTGAACAAAATTTCAACTCTGTAAGACAAACGGTTCAAAAGTTACATGAGTGTGACAGACACACGGCAGTAGAAACACCGTGTTGAATCTATTAGTGTCCACGACATTTTGAAAGTAAAAAAATAAATTCTTTTGAAATGTAAATATACACCAGAGAGACTGTTTACATTGAACTAGTTATTGTTGGTTAGCTAAAACAAATAAAACACACAACTTACTTTAGTATAGAAAACATTCCTTTCCCCGCCTCTGCAAAATTTGCTTAGCTCTTGTGGACTACGGTTAATTTTCAAAAATTCAAACCATGACAATCCGTCAAAATTTCAACTCTTCCACGAGACGTATCGTAGTTAATTACAACGTCAAAACCATTTCTCTTCTGCATTTTCTGCCGAATCCAATTTAAACCCACTTACCCTCATAATTAATGCATTTCTTAATCCCTAAAGAAAGATGACAACTTTTATTTGCGAAACAGAAGGCGAAAACCAAAAGTTTTCCTGCTTTAAAATTCAAATAAGAAAATTAAAAAAAAAAGAACTGTACATAACAGAGAGATATTGTAATCTAGCAAAAGAAAACATCAAAAAGGCATTTTGTTTCCCCACACAAAAAGAGGAAAACAAAAGCCCTCAAAAGAAATAATCACATTACTCAACTAAAACCGACCAACCTCGAACAGCATGTTTATCCGTACGGAATTCCGCATATACTTGTCCTATATATTTAATTTCGTCTGCACATAAATCCTTTTAATTAGGAATTGAGGCAATCCAAGGTGTGTACGTTCCAAGAATACTTAATTTCTTGTTGCAGTGGGGACACGACCAACAAGACGACGAAGAAGAGGAATCAACTTGTATTCAAAGCATGTTCCTTCTAACCGGAGGGATAGATGAGGATTGCGAATGCAAAAAAGAAAAAAAAAAAAAAAAAACAGAGCGACAACACTTGTCGTCTACCCATAACAATGAATGGTGAGGAAACTTTCCCAATGTTTTGGTCTTAATTGGCCGGACCATCTTTTGGGTGACATCATTTCTGAACAACAGCAGCAGACTGTTTCTCCATATGGCGGCAGTGGGCTAGTAGTTCTCTGGTCAAAAGTAGATATAATTTGTTTAATGAATTTATATTCGACAGCATTTATGAAGTTGGATGGGTTTTGGTCGAAAGTGCTAAGAAGGATTTAAAGTCTTCTTTATAGTGTATGGTGGGAATGACTTTCGGACTCCTTCTCCGCATGAAAACTTTCATAATTCAATCGGAAAGAAGTTTCCGAAAAGTCTTAAGAGAGTGTTAATAAAATTTGCTCTACCCCCACAAAACTTTATTGTCGGCCAACCAACCGACATTTATGGCATGTGTAGGAAACAAGAAACTCTGGCACACGCACACACATCACATTCATGGTACTTGAGGTCCTATGCAAACTTCTCATAAATGTAATCGAAAATCTCGACAGGCTGAGAGGAGGCAAGCAACACCATTCGTTTAGAAAGAGAACCCACAAGCAACCACCCACGAACCATCACCGTTAACACCCTCTTAAAAGTTCAAAAAGTGAAGAATTCGTTCGCTCTCCTTAGTGTTCTCTGAGAAACAATGAAGTGTAGTAAAGTGTTAAGCTGATGGGCCCCTGGTGTTTAATTGGGGCCCTCCTACTGCTGTCGGCAACAGCGGGGGACTCCACAAATAAAATCTCCTCCGCATCGTATGGCATCATACCACAGTCTTCATCATCGTCGTCGGCGGGAACAGCAGCAGCATCAGGTGGTGTCAGTATAGCTGGAGGTACTGGTGCAAGCGGCGTTGGAATTCTTATTAATGGCATGGGAGGAGGGTTGCCATCATCCTCGGCAAACGGTAAGAATTTAAGTGTTCTCAGATAGATTTCTTGTTTTTCAGTGCATCATCGGGATAGTTATGATTATGAGAGCACGGGGTTTGCATTCAATTTTAAAGTGGTATTTTATGATGGAACCTATTTCTTAAAGCAGTTTAAAAATGGGAAGGAATTCAAGCAAAATGGTAAATATTTATGAATGATACAGGGTGATCAATGAATTGGATAAAAAATTAGTTTAATAGATAAACAGAATATAAAAACGCTTTTTAAGTTTCTTGTTTTACGAGTATGTGGTATTGCTTACAACTACAAGTTCTTTTAAAAATGTTAACTTAAGATACAATTTTCCCATTGCAACTTTATACAGCACTGTATAACAGTGTTAAAAGAAGGTAACAAAAGTAAATTGTTTAATTTTTATCTGATTTGTTATCCAATTCATTGGTCACCCTGTATCATTCATAAATCTTTACCATTTTGCTTGAATTCCTTTACATTTTTAAACTGCTTTAAGAAATAGGTTCTGGGTGTTTACCCAGAATCTATTTTTACCTTTTTATAAACACATTTCGTTTTATTTTAAATATAAATAAATTTTGATCTATAAATTTCTAAAACAGGCTATAATCTGTAAACAGAAATGCCATTGGCACGGGTGAAGCCAGCCAAATCTGCTAGTAATCCATAAAGGCACTAAAAGCTGAGAAGCATTTTCGAACGCATTAAATCATTTGGAAGTATTCAAACTTCCGCAGTGATTATGGTCTTTTTTGACGAAAAGAATTCTATTCCATATCCGACGTCGGTATTACAGAAAGTGATTCAACAACCGAATGACGAATAAAAGAACAAAAGTAAAAATACGAAGAACAAGGATCTGAATTAGGGTAAACAAAACTTAATTACAAACAAAGAAACCACCCACCAAAGTTTATCCAACTCAACGCAAGAAAGTAAAAGTTATAACAAAATCTACATAAATATATTTATATATTTGTTACACCGTGTGATATGATATCCCAGAATATTCCTCTTATTTTATTTAAAACATCGCAAATAAGCTTCTGTACTAAATTCCACTTCAGATTAGTTCTCGAGAAAAATTATTCTAAATTCAGTAAAAATCTGCATGGAAAACAAGAAGAACAATTAACTCGGTATAGAGTTTCGATACTATCTACAGTTGTCGCTAACTGAGTATAGGACATTTAGATTATGTTCAATGTTAGATCATTGAATGATTAATTTAAGAAGAAAAATAGCGGACTTTAAACACCCAGGCTAAATCAGTAGTGCTAAATTTAAAAATAAATAGGATAGCGTTCGTTTGTGAAACTTAACTGTACTTTATATATAGAGGCAAAGAAAAACGCATGTTCCTGAGAGAAATTGACGGCTTGTGCTTAAAAGTCTTCAATGGGCACGCAGTTCCAAATTCTGAATTCTCACTACCAAATTACAAGTTCGTTCTGAATTATTATGCTATCGATAATAACATTCAGGTCCCGACTCATTCCATTTTGTACCCAAGAATAAAACTTTCGCACAAAATCTCGAATAGAAAGTCTAGGTATTTATATATGAGGGCATCTTTAGTCCACAGTTGAATGAAATTGGTCTACATATTAGCTTACTCTTTACATCGATGCACTTACAAATTTTAGTGAATGGTAATGTTTAAGTATTTCCTGGAACTAGCATATACTTCATTGTTGGTGTTTAGCATCCGTGAGTGTCTTAAAGTAGCATTTAGTATCTATCATCTCTTCATTAACCAATTAAATGTTTAAGTATTCTCAGATAGATACATTTAAAAAAATTACATTTATTTGTACCAGCCAATAACTAAAACTTGGGTGTGATGCCAGGAAAAACACACCATTCTCTTTTGCATCTTTCTATCTCAATTTTTCACAACTGTTATTATTAGAAGAAACATAAATTAGCAGGAGGAACAAATCCCGCCAACGACGACAACGCAGGGAAATGCAACAACACTGACCAACTCACAAAACGTCCATAAATTGTTCAATGTATTCCTTTCGCACGGCAAGAGTTCAACCGGCGCTATCCTTTCGAATTTCAATAATGGCTATAAAAAAAAGGATTGCAGAAAAACAATTTTGTCCTTACAGTGCACTGAGCAATCAGAGCACACGGCGCGATGCAGCGTAGCGTGGCCCATCGTCCCAACAATTGTGTTTTTTATCTGTCCTGAAATGCTGGAAAA
This sequence comes from Pocota personata, assembly GCA_963082735.1. Taxonomy (NCBI): domain Eukaryota; kingdom Metazoa; phylum Arthropoda; class Insecta; order Diptera; family Syrphidae; genus Pocota; species Pocota personata. The sequence goes on along the minus strand of OY720430.1, from coordinate 133,869,263 downwards.
TACGCGAAAAAAGTGGCATCTGTTTTGCGGCTGCCTTTTTGCATTCTTTTGGTAGACCTCTCCTCTGGATGGCATAAAATGATGAAACCATGAAACGAAAAACGTTAAACGGTACAAAAAGTGCAAAAAAAACCATTTACGAAAAAAACACAACCAAAATATTCATAAAATTGCATTTTAATTTGTATGCAATGTGGGAACCAGCTAGAAGGAAGCGAAACGGACAGAGATACTTCTTCTACTACAGGATGTATTACAAATGAAAATATTAAATTACAATTAAATCATTGGCCAACCATGATGTTTGCAAGGCGAATGGATTTTTTTACGCCTCAATTAAGAAATTACGGCAATGGTTTGGTAATTGCAAACAAAGAGCATGCCGATCAAAGGTTCATCATAATGCTAGGTTCTCCAAAAATTTAAAAAGCAAAGGAAATTATTAAAAACCAAGTCGTCTCGTAACGCAAATTTATTTACAAACCTTCTCATTAAAAAACAGTGCTCTATAGTAGGTACAGCTGTTCAGTAGTTTTCTGCGGATATATTTGAGTATTCCAGAAATACTACATGCATACGTACTTACCTTCTTGATTGTATATTCATGATATGTTTGCGGGCACAATTCAATTCTTTTGATTTGGTAGCAAAAACATCGTGAAAATGAGAACATAAATGAGATACTTGCGCAAATTTTAAAATTTTCAAAAACATGGTATGCCATAATTTTGTATATGTTAAATATTGTTGAAACATTGCTTTTGATTAAAATCGACTGAGCCATAGTCGAGAAATAGCAAACATTTCAAAACAAGCTAAAGTAAAGAACCGTTATACGGATTTTTGGCAAAATCCTGCTACTCCATCTATTGTCATATGTTCACTGTAACGCCATTAGTAATTCCGATTTCGCCTCGAATTATAAACCCACAGAACCTAGATATAAAATTTAAAGAGAATTAGTCCAACCGATCTGTATTCGACCATACATACAGACAGACAGAATTGCCAGACCAACTTTTTTGAGATGCTCCTTTATATTATAAAGTGTGACCAGATAGCAATGATAGTTTTTCCAATTGTTTTGTTTCAGCAGCTTTCAAAGTCGCCAATGACATCCAGCTGTCAAAATATTCATGACGCTTCCCGAACGTGTGGAAATTATTAAAAAATATTATCGAAATTCCGGCTCAGTTGTAAATATGCAACGTGAATTTTGTCGTGAGGTCGGTCGTCATCATGGCTTCAGTGCGCAGGCAATTCGCCGCACCGTGGAAAAGTTTGAGCGTGTGTACCCTTTTTTGGACCTTAAGCCACCAACCAGACAAAGATCGGTGCGAAGTGAAGAAAACATAGCCGCCGTAGCGGCTAGTATCGAAGAAAACCCAGAAATGTCGATTCAGCGCCAATCAGCTGAATTGGGAATCGACATTGAGTCAACCAGGCTTATTTTGCGGTTGGATTTGGACCTACATCCATGTAAGATTGTGCTGATGCAATAATTGAAGCCGAACGACCATAGACAACGCCGTGAGTTCGCTAATTGGGCGCTGGAAATGTTGGCCAGAGATCCGGATTTTAACCCGAGCTGTGGTTCCAACAAGACAGCGCTACATGCCATACAAGCGACGCAACGCTCGAAGTGGTGAAAGAGAAATATGGCGACTGGATCACCTCACAGCTAGCGTTCATCAATTGGCCGCCGCGATCATGCGACTTGACACCCCTCGATTATTGTCTCTGGGGCTGCGTCAACTCCTTAGTCTACGCTAACAAGCCAACCACTTTGGACGATCTCGAGGCCAACATTCGAGACGCTACTTCCGCAATAACGCCGCACATATTGGACCGAGTCATCAAAAATTGGACCGACCGCTTGAGGCACTACCAGCGAAGCCGAGGCGGGCATTTAAATGATGTGTTAATCCATACATAATGGCATGAATGTAGCTTCAAAATAAAGCTAGAATCAATTTGATATCTCACACCGTTGTTGTTTTATTTAAATTTATATTCCCATCGTTCTTATCTGGTCAGTAATACATAGATTGATCAAAATCTCGAAATTGATTTTTCACGAAACCAATACTTACCCTTATACATAGGTGCAAGTAAAAAACACGTATGTTATATTTTCGTAGCAATATTATAATGATTATTTTACTTCTTAAGTGCAACTAGTGGTGGACTGTAGCAATAGCATAGCAAAAATTCGAACAACATAACCAGACTCAAATTCGTTAAGAACTTATTTTTGCACAATAGGATGTCTGTTTTTACAATATTCATTGCAATCTCCATATTTGAGTCTATCTTTCTCAAACGTTTATATTTAGAAGCATCGATGGCGAAAAGCGTAAATTGGTTTGCGATAGGAGTGTTGTTTCAATCAGAACTGCGGATAGTAGTGGTGAATAGCAAGAAAGCCGAGTCAGATTTTTGATAAAAATATAGTGTAATGGTACCTTAGTTATGGCCGATTAAAACTAAATAATATTTGATATACGCAAGGTCATGTATTACCAAGTTTTGGGTAATTGTTGAAGTATTTATTTTTATTTTTTATTTTTAACAAACATTAATAATTTTATTTTGTGTAAATTTCATAGGTGCAAGTACATGTGATCCAGTCGCTCACTGTATTTTATGCAATGATAATATAAAATTAAGTATTATATTGCTTTGCTTTACGCGTTGTAGCCATATAACTCAAGAACGGTTGGACCGATTGCGATGCTGTTTGCTTGTCAATTAGAAAATTCCTCAAGAAATAGTTATGGATCTCTAAACATCTGCAAAAATTGACTTACAACGTATTTACGCAACACTCAAAAATGTTAAAGTTATGTTGTCAAAACGAAGCCGATAAATCAACATTTTGCCTCAATCTAAATTACGGAAAAAATGAGTCTTCTTTGACGAATGGCAACGTAGTATTTTTCTCAAAATTATTGAAGACTAACTACGGCAAGTTGTTCCTGTTTGACTGTTTTCAAGTATTTTCCAGAAGAGATTCTTCATTCATGTGCAAAATTACAAAAGAGATAAATTTGTTGCAATCTTTTATATAAATGAATTTCGATTCCTACAAGGGTTTCATGCCACAGTATATCGTTCACATAAAATGTCAAATTATTTTATCAATCTTCTTAAATTTCAAAGTCCAACTGAAATTCTCTCTCAACGATAACCCAGCACATAATCGGGTCTTGAATTAACTCCTTTACTAATTCACTCCACATTAACATGTCTCTTGAGGTTAACCATTTGCTACCCAAAACCTGATAGCTGTTAGCCCACACAGAAACCACCTGCCGTATTAATCCAAACATTATTCAATTAGGCGAACTGGTCAATTTACAAAACCGCGTCATTCACTGCCTTGCTTTGGCAAATACGAATCCCATCAGCATTCACCGACTGCCAACGCAATTTGCCGATGGCACAACAACCTGATTACATGCCGCACAATGCTGAAAGCGAGTGGCCGGCAAGTGGAAATTAATGCGATTCTCTGGCAATACTCCTTTGATAATGGCCCACTGACGACACATTTATGTACATTGCCTTACAATTGCTTAAGCATTAAATACTAACAAAATTATCCGCACAATGTAATTATCCTAGTTTAAGCTGAGGACGACCCGAATGGGCCATGGGAACGAAATCACTCTGCTCGGTTGCATATTACAGCATTTTGAGTTTGAATGGAGATGCACTCGCTTGTCTGTCACACAGTAGTATCTAATATCGTCCTCATCAACAGGAGATGACCGAAACGTAGTCCTATGCTCATTATTACACAGTAACAATTGTTGTTGTGCATAACATCTCCGTGATATGCATGTATACAAGCACGCCTACCTACATACAAATTCTCGAGTATCCTTCGGAGCTTATTTTATCATTATTATTCCATTTTGTCATCCCCCTCTCGTGGGATTTTCTCCGGCTGTACTTTCGATGTTCATTGACATAGCAGCAGGCCTCACAAGTTGATGTTGCTACTATACCTGAGGGGGAAAAGTGGGTGCGTAACAGTGCCTCCCCGACGCCGCAGGATCCATTGCATAATTTTCACCCACGGCGCAGCATATTGGTTATGGATGTGAACATTGAAAATTTTAATTGGAAATTCTAATCACATGCGAAAATTCCTTCAAACAAACAAATAAAAGGAAGGCCAACCTGCACCCACCACCATCGTTATGTTTAGAATTGATACACTACACATTTCCGACCAAGAGTGTCTTTTTGTAAGAGGATATTGGTTTGTTGAAATGTGGTCACAATCGAATAGACTCTGAATAATGCGAACGTCACACGCGGTTATATTCGAATAAGAGCGAAACCACTGGTTTGGGGATAAATCCTGGCAAGCATATGTGAAAATTACAAAGTAAATATACTAGAGCTACTAGAAATCTTTACGGACAGAAGAGTAATCGTTTCGGTGAAAAAAAAAAAAAAAAAAAAAAAGACATCCGAAAAGAACGAAACAGTATGACGACACAAACTCTATTCTCAGACCAATATTTTGATTAAATTTACCATCTAACCTCATTACATAATATGAAATTAAGGAATTGTACCAACTGTTGTGGGCTGAAATAGGATGCTAGATATCGTGTTAGCTTCTAACACCAATAGAAGGGTGGCCGTGGTGTAGTGGTAACATCATCACTTGTCACGCTGTTGATTCACGGTTCGAATCCTGATGTCAAGAATCATCTATTTATTTCGCATGAAATAAATAAAACAGTCGATCATTTGCGAAAGCTAAGTCAACTCTACTGTGAAGGCATAACACTGGCAGTAGGGTGGTCATATGGCTAAAATGCAACTTGATCGTGATGATGACATCAGGAGGACGAAAAAAAAATACTGTGAATCATAAGCAACGACAATAATAGCGAAAACAAACAAAAATACTTCCGAGTTATCTGGACAGCCACCCTTGGAGTTTACAGAAACTTAATACCACCTGAGTTTCAAACTACACCACTCTGTCTTTCTCTCTGTTTCTTCCCCTTTCCACAAAACGCACGTGTTCTAAAAATTAGTATAAGGGTATTTATATCCCCTTTAACACGTGCAAATTATAAAAAAAAAAAAAAAAAAGTTGTAGATGAAGCGTCCCTATTGGAGTACTCATGGATACCTTTCAAGACCTATGATAAACTGGGTATACAGAAATGGTCAGGTAACATCTCAGGCAATAGAGAATCTTAAGAAATCGTTAAATAAGGTACTCAAAAGAGTCTGTCCTATAATTGTTAGTAGGACACCTACGAGAACTCGACTTCAATGGCGGAATAAGGAAAAGGGAAAGAAGAGAACGGTAGTTCGACGCTCAACCTGAGACGAATATATGAAAGGCAAAATACTTTTTTAAATACTTAATTACTCGTAGACAGTCTAAGAAAAAAAAAAAAGATTACCAGTTAATGAAACGATTTCTATAAAAAAGCTATGTACTTAGTGGGGCTTTGTCCTGAAGGAGAAACGTTCGTGGAAACAATTCTTTGACGCAATCGCAGAAACCAGTGAAGTTTTGAGACTTCGCAAGATGCTCTTAAAAGAGATGGTAGTTTCCGGCTGCATTAAGCAAAAAGGCGCCATCGGGGTTAAGAGCGAGTTTCAAAAACTCTGGTGAAATCTCATTTCCCTATCTTTAAGGCACAGCGAAACACTATTTGTGATATGCAAGCTGTCGGCCTAATCTCACAACTATCTGATGATAGGATAGAAAATCTTATTAGTTGCAAGAAGCTTGTGGGTGGCATTTCGTCAGTTAAGTTACAAAAAGCCAGGAAAGACTAAAGGAGAGAAGTAAATGTGAAATGCATACATACCAAAGGCATGCAAGCAAGATCTTGCAACAAAAGGCTTCAGACCCATCAGTCTCTCGTTGTTTCTTCTCAATAGGCTGGGGAGAATTCTTAATGCGCACATCAGAAGTTAATGTGATGGCGGTCTGCTTTGCAGATTAACGCATGTATTATATACATATGTATCTAAAAGGCGAATCAATAGGAACAAAGAGACAGGCCTTTATCCCAAGGAATTTGATCTACCGACTTTCCTGGATATAGAAGGAGCCTTCAATAACTTGGAGAGTATGGCCATTAGTGAATAGTTAGCTTGTTCCTACACAACAACTCTGTAGAAGTATTAATTTCCCATTGGGTTCATTATATCACTCACCAGAGGCTTTCCACAGGTAAGAGTTATGTCCACACTGCTTTGCGAACTAAAAAAAGACTAAAGGAGAATGTGATATTCATACCAAAGGCATGCTAGCAAGATCATGCAAAAACAAATGACTTCAGACCCATCAGTCTCTCGCCGTTTCTTCTCAATACGCTGGGGCGAATTCTCAATACCCACATTAGAAGTTAATGTGATGGCGGTCTAATGTGCAGATTATAGCATGTACTCGTATTATAAAAGGCGAATCAATAGAAACAGAAAAAAATAGAGACAAACCTTTATTATAAGGAATTCGCTTTATCGGCATTCCTGGATATATCATATCATATATCATATCATATATCATTTGGAATGTTCTTGAAAACTTGGAAATTGAGCAGTGAATAGTTAGCTTGTTCCTACACATTAACTCTCTAGGAATATTAATTTCTCATTGGGCTCATTATATCACTAACCAGAGGCTTTCCACAGGGAAGAGTCATGTCTACACTGCTTTGCGAACTTTTTATCGATGCCATCCTTATGAAAATACGTTTAGTGATAATTGAGATGGCGTTATTATTAGAGATAAGGGACAATTTTTTTGAAACCATGAAAGTTGCTTACCTTTAGTAATTAGACAAATACAAATGACTACGGACCCAACGTCAATTCGGCAAAAACTAAACTGGGTCTTTTAATCAGAAAGTATTCTGTATCACTGTTAGATTTGTTCCTCTCGGATCAGGCGAAGTATCTTGGCATGATTCAGTACAGGAAACCGAACTGAAATTTAACTATACAGAACAAAATTAGGAAGGCGTATAACGCCATTTTTATATGTAAAAGAGCAGCAAGGAAAAGTGGGAACTGAATTACTATGGTATTTAAAAATAATTGTGGAGATGCCCAGGAGAGGCATAACCCACCCACAAAGTCCCATGGAGAAAAATAGAAACGAAATAGTTTAGTACTACACCGCGATTGTGAATTAAAAAAAAATATATTTCAGTTCACTATGGTATTTAAAATAAAGTACATGACTGGGTCATAAATACTTGCACCTACATATTGTTTAACTGCAAATCACTCAGATTTAAAATTCAAACAAAATCGTTAAAAATATATATATTAAAAAAAAAAAAAATAATAGCAAATTTTCCAAAATTTGGTAAGCCATAATCTTGAATATGCCAAATATTGTTTAAATATTGACTTCGAACAAAATCGGTTGAGTGAAAACCGAGATATAGCGAATTAAAAAACACAGCTAGGTATAAGTAAAGTACCATTATACGCATTGGAAAAAAAAAAAAAACTGGTACGCCATATGCCTATGGCCACTCTAACTCAAATATTAAATTTGAACCAAATCGTTGGAGCTGCTTTCAAGAATTTTTTTTTTTTTACAAAATCGGCCTTTAGTAAAGTACCGTTAATTATTGGGTTAATATATAGCCGTTTAGGCGCAGTCGGACATATAACACAGCCATACAGACCAAATTGCGAAAACGACTTTTTTTGATATTTTCCATTATGGTAATACCCAAACAGATCAAATTTCGAAATCGATTTTTTTTACGGGCGTAATTCACCTATAAAGTTACGAAGTAGATTTAACTAAGTATTTTATGTTCGGAGCGCGTAAAAATTTTAAACACCCAGTATTTTAATTTCGGGCAGTCGCTCACTGCTTTTCCTCCAACACGTTTTAATTTTTGAAGCTAAAGGGTGGGTCATCTGTTGGTTTCTTTTTAAAATTTCAATAAAAAAAATCCATTTAATATTTTTTTTGTTTTCCAATTTCATTTCATTTAAATGGCGCCCGCTGCTGGTTTGGCAGTAGACCATTCTGTCAACCCAATTTTGCATTATATTTTCGATGGTTCGGGGCTATATTTTACGAATAGTTCGATCAACATTGTTCTTGTTAAGGCATTTAACTTAATCGTTTCTGGATTGTCAGCATAAAATCGATTTTGTACGGCGTTAAGTGGCAGCTCCTCGGAGACCAACCAACATCACCAAAATGGCTGATTACACGATTATTGAACTTTTGGATGGCTTGTATGGCACGTAGTTTCATATTGCTGGAACCAGAGATCGTCCAAATTCATTTCCTCTGTTTCCGGTCAAAAATTGGTTATCATGCCTCTGTAGCACTCCCAGTTGACCGTAGCATTGTTGCCATTTTCATCTTCGAAGAAAATAAGGGTATTCATATCCCCTTTGACACGTGAAAAATATAAAAAAAAGGTCGCTATTCCATAAACCACACCAAACAGTCACACGTTGAGGATGCATTCGCTTCTCTATGACTACGTGTGGGTTTTCCGAGCCCCAAAAACTGCAATTCTGCTTGTTTACATAGCTGCCGAGATGAAAATGCACCTCATCCGAAAAATACTTTTTTTTTTTTTAGTAAAATCGACGTTAATTTCGAGCTGCTCTAAAACCCAAACATAGAAGCTATAACGAAGCGAATGGTCATGTTACTTCAATTCAATTCAGTCAGTCGGACCTTACAAAGGGAATAATCCGAGGTCTTTATGCTGAATTCTCCTCAGGCTAGTGCGGCTAATATTCAGTTGCCGAGATCTGTGGCGAATTGAGATTTTCGGATTTAGGTGCACACTTTAGGGAACTACAGCAGGAGGATAATTTGTGTTATCAATTAGCATGCCAATCTCACGAACTTGCGTACAGCGGGCACGGTTGGTTCATTATTTCAACCGAAATTTATTTTCAAAATTCGCACTGTTTCGGCAAATTGAAAACTTATTTCCAAAGTGAGTGCTGTCCTAAAGTTTTTCTAGCGTAAATCGTAACGCGGCCATACATAAGTATGTTAATTTTGTGAGTGTGAAAGAGCTGGCAGTGTCAAAATAACATGTAATTTAAAGAGAAACCAGCAGATGGCCCACCCGTTAGAAAGACTATATTCATTAATTCAGTAAAAATTTGTGAGTATAAAAGACATTACACTCGCAGTCATTGCAAAATTACATATAGTAATAAGAAATTATAACGGTAGATATCATAGTCTATTAAAATGACCATAACAGGCAATGAATACAGGCAACCAAAAATTAAGGAAAACGGTTATTTAAAACAAAACTAAAAGTATTAGTAAGGCTATCAGAAATAGGGAACACTATACAGAAAATTGAAACATAGCGCTAATAAGAATCTATAAGAGACTAAGGCATAAATACGAACCAAGATATAAAATAAAAACAATTACTAAACTATACTAACAATATTAAAAGAATGTGTAAACTTAGAGATCCTCTGTGCATAATAGTTCTGTGCATCAAAACATCAGAAGCGAAGTTAGCGATAAGCAAAATTGGACAGACTAATGGATATGTCAAAGTAAACATGGAACAATGGATATGAAGAGAAATAATAAACATAGTTCAAAATGTAAAAAAAAAATTTAAGACAAATTTAAGACATAAATTGGGGTCGACATAGCAATAATAAGAGAGGTAGATATTGTCAAATGAAAATTGCAATAATTCACTTAAATAGAGTTCAAAGAGACGTCTTCGGAACCATGGAGATCGACGATCGACAAGAAATTTTAGAGCATTGGAAATAATGGAAGAAACGACCATAATGTCAAATACACGTTAATGAAACTATATTTGATTTAAAAGAACTAATAGAACGGATAAAGTTATAATTCTTAAGACATTTAACTAAACAAAAAAAACCTTGATTAGGAATGATGAAATATAAAGATAAATTATTTATAATAGCCATTGAAATGCTCACAGAAGTTATGGGGTTTAAAGTAAAGCAATTTTACAAAATAAAAAAGGACTAGACATACATATGTACGTAAATCAGGAAGACGAAAAAGAATAGAAAATAATGATTAAGAATATGTATTTAATAATAAAGCATACGTATATATCAATGATTTGTTAAGCAATTGTGTAACTTGCAATAATTGCAAGCTTAGGAAAAACTATGATAAGAAAATGAAAGGAACTGATGAAGAAACCATAATTTGTAAAAACATGAAATTTAATAAAATAATATTCTAATAACGAATAAAATTTAAGTTTCTCCAACTAGTACACTAAAAAAAAGGTTTCTGTGCGGGAGTACAATGGACCGAAAATCGACTCTGAGTCCTCTGGGATTTAGAAATTTCCTTTTTTTCAAAAATAAAAAAAATAAAATAAAATGTGTGAAATAAAGAATTACTGTGATGATAGAAAATTAATTATAAGTGGACATTTCTTGATAAATTTCAACAACTGTTCAATAAAACTTTCTCCAATCGAAACTATGTATTTAAAGATAAGTATCACTATTTTTAAGATAAACACTATAACTTTACATTTTACAACATTGCATTAAGAAATTTTGAAAACATGAAATACTAACTACAATACGAGATTTCCAATAAATGATTTTTTTTTTTTGTCTTATTCTTTCTTCTTTATTTTTTCAACTATTACAGTATTTAAGCATAAAAATGGTTGAATATTGTAAAATCGTTTGGTTGGTTGTTAGTTGACATCCGATTAAGTGTGCAGCCCAGGTGAAGACAGCGGCACACTTGAGAATTAAGAAATAAAATATTAAAGTAATTAATTAGAAGTTGGCTTTTATCTGTTTTTTTTTTACCTAAATATATACAGTGGCGACAAAATAAATAGCACACCCAGGTTCTTTTTTTTTCTAACTTGAAATTTTTGTATTTACATAGCGCAAACATTAATTTTTCTTATGCAATAGAATTTAATTTATGGGAAAGTTAACTTATAAACTATAAACATTTCATTAATCTTCATAAAAAAAAATAAAAGAAAGTATTCTTAGGTTCAATTTTATTTGTAATTAAAAAAAATAGGTATGTACGTTCTGATTAAAAAGTACCCCTAATTCCCCACTCAAACAAACCGCGCTTGAGATATTGTCAAAACCTTTTTTTTAGGTTGATACATCTGTCACCTGGCGCTCAAATATTTCTTTGAGCGCCATTTGTCGGGAGTTTGTGTTTGAAAGCTTTGTAATCAAGTCAGTGTGTGTTGTATTCTGCGAATTTCTTTGAATTTGTTACAGAAACAGCATCGCATTGATGTCGCTAAAGAAATGCTTTCTTTGGGCTAAAATGTTATCAATAGCGTCATTACTAGGGATGAGATATGGGTCTATGAATATGACATTGAAACTAACTAACAATCATCGGAATTGGCACTTCTCAGAAGAGTCAACACCCAAAAAACCACGACAGAGTCGATCCAAAATCAAGGCCGTTTTCTTTGATTGCGGTGGTGTGGTCCACTCCGAATTTCTTCCGCCAGGCCATATAGTAAATAAGGAGTATTATGTGAGCTTATTAAACCGTTTGAAGAAAAATGCTCGTCACAAGAGGTCAGAATTGTGGAGAAAAAACTCGTAGTCTCTTCACCACAACAACACACCGGCTCACACATCTCATCTTGTACGGGACTATTTGATCAAAAACAACGTTCATAAGTAAGCTCTGTAATCACCTGACATGGCTCCTTGTGACTTTTTCCTATTCCCACGACTTCGCGGAAAGCGTTTTGAGACGATTGAGGCGATAAAGGAGAATTCGCAGAAGGAGCTGAAGGCGATTCCAAAATCGGTCTATGAAAAGTCTTTTGAATATTGGAGGAAGCTGAATATGTGTATTGCTTGCAATGGAGATTACTTTGAAGGGAATAAAATGAATATCGATGAATAATTGAACCGTTTTCGTTTTAGAATTCCAGGTACATTTTAATTAGAAGATACATATACAGACATTAATTCATGTCATCAATATTTAGTCGAGTAGCCTTTATTTTTGATGACTGCAGTATACCGGCGGCATATTGATGAAACTAGGGTCTGACATCGTTCTACCGGTATTGCACTCCAAGCATGCAGAATTTCCACCTAATGTTGATCCAATTTGTTGGCCGTAGATCTATCGATTGTTCTTTATATGCGTCGCTCCACAAGTTCTCAATCGGATCGAGATCAGGGGACTGGGCAGGCCAACATAAAACGTTAATTTTCTTACTTCCACTACTTCACATATTTGGCTGTATGCTTCCATTGTCGTGCTGGAATTTTCATTTCCGTGGCATTTCTTCCTCAGCCTAGGGAAGCATAATGTTGTTTCCGATAAATCGGGCCAACACCACCACGCTTCACCGTTTTTAGGATTGAATTCCTGGCTGATCCCGCGCCTTACATATTGTTTACCATCAGATCCGAAACGATTAAAACGATTCATCGGTCCATATAATATTTTGCACCAGTTGGGATCCTTATTAACGTGATCGCGTGCAAACTCTTAACGGCGTGATACTCGTAAATTACGTTTTGTCACCAATGGTTTCTGCCTGGCAATCCGTTCGAATAATTTTTCACGGAGACGATTATTAACTGTGCTCACGGCAACATTTATATTTAGCTCTTCTTCAATTTGTTGCTTTATTTTAGGAGCTGTCAAAAATGAACCGAGTTTGGTCAAACGAACAATGGTCGAGTCGATTCTAGACGTGGTCTTTCGCGATCGATTCTTTTGCACTTTGTTTTGAACCGACTCCATTTCTTCGCAATGTTGGATTACATTAATTACTTTTTTTCTCGAAAACTCCAATTTCCACGCCATATCGGAATTTGAGTGCGCTACATTCTTATAGGCAAGAACACACCGCCTGTAATCCTTCGTAGAATGATTTCTTTCCATATTGTCGTTGATATACCAAATTAATCAAATAATCGTCATTTTTTACAAAAGAATCCCTTTATTATTATAATATCAGGAATTCGATTTAAAATGCAAATACAAATAAACTGAGGTAAACGAAAGATGTGGTATTTAAATTGTCCACACTAAATCTGCCAGGATTCATAAAATGATGCTTAGTTTTAAAAGTCAGGTATGCTTTAAGCAGAAACAGAGAGGTCACACATTGTAAGACCTAAAATTATATTATGCTTAATCGAATATACTGTGATTTGGAGCATAACGGTCCCACCTCTCACGAAAATTTGACAAACATCCAAGAGTCAAATTGTCCATGAGAAGATTCTCTCAATCGAAGAACATAAAACTGTAGGTCCTATAGGCCTTGCCGACAATTTGTTCGAACTCTATCTTGATCAGAACTAAAAGACGCGTCAAATTAATATATTAAATATTTAAAATCAGTGATTGGGGTGGGGTGGTTAAGTGCATTAAGCTGTCCAATTTTGCAAGCGCGGCGACGATATACATATGTATGTATTATGTGAATGTCAACATATTGCAAAAAGCCGTATGCAACACCTAAAGAATCCTTTTTCAGTAACCTAGAGAAAGTGAGGTTCATTAGCCACAACAAAATCTTCCAATTTTGCAGGAAAATCAAGTGCTTTGAGTAATAGGTTAGGTTTCTGTACTTTTATGAAAGTACTCTAGGTGCTGTGTGATAGCTCTTTTACGTTAGGTTAAACTAAGTTATGAAGCTATGTTAAAACGCAGAACTTCAGAGCTCCGAACATGATGATGGGGGCCAATCAATCGTGCAGGACGATTAATAGAAAGTAACAATATCGAAGTTTTAATCTTGGCAAAATTTCTGAAAGTGACACACTAGCTACTGAACTGATTATTTAAAGTAGCGTTCGACGTTAAATAAGGAGCATACTCCAACTGACATTGAATTACATTTCGTGCACTCTAACTAGTGAAACTCCCTAATTCAGGCCAAGTATTTCAAAATGTACGAATCAATTTCGTAAATGATGCCTTCGGTGGATTACACTTCAGACGTTGATAAATATTTCAACGCAGCACTGAACGAAATTAAATCATAATTTATTTCCATTCACATCATACACCATGCCGCTGACCTTCTTGGAATTTAAATCAAAAGTTAATAACAGCCGAGATACGGATACTTACAAGACGAACAAGACGACGACGTTAAGAGGAAAGATAAGAGAAATCGCCTCCAATAAATTGATGGCCATCATAAAATTCGAATTTAAAAGGAAATTGCTCATCTCCTCCCCCATAACAATGTGAACGATGAAACTCCAACGATGATATCATCAGCAATCAGAGTGATTACCGTATTAATCCTGAAGGGAAGGACACACCAGTGCTTGAAGATTTTGTTCCTTATTTCTTTTTGACTCAATATATTTTAGGTATACGAGTACACCTCTTCTGCGGTTATTTCAAATGAGAAGCAATAAAAAAGGAGCAAACCGAAAGAAAGAACCTCGACCTTCTCGTATCCACTGACCCATCATCATCCTCTGTCAGACTTTTAAATTCTACTACTCCTATGTGTGTGTACTACTAATCCGACACAAACCTAATTCCCAGGAGTACTATTTCTGGGGAGCAAAATCAAATTTTATCCTGAGTCGCCTGACACAGTATACACTTTCACCGGAGATACTCTCTGCTCTGTGTGTGTGCAGCAGCGGCACCGCCCGCTCGCCTGCCTGGTGAAGATTCAATCCCTAATTTTATGCCTGGAATGAAAATGGATCGGCAATGGCATTAGCAATGTGCTGTCGTCCAACAGAATCCGTATTACTTCGTAGAGAGTAATAGTTTTACACAGAGGACCGCCCGATTCAAATTGAATTATACCCTCAAAATACACATATGCTTGTCGTCTGTCCTTAAGAAGATGGGTCACTCACCCACCCACCCACACACACATATTCCCATTAGTTATGAATTGTCTTTTGAGTCCTCGATCGAGGAGGATGGTTTCTGCCACAATGGGTCGGAGTTTGTGAGGTCCTTGCAATTGCATGCACGTGATTTGATTATTTATTAGTGAATAGGAGTTTTGTGTTTCTATCTTTTTTGACACAATGTATCTTTTTCTCTTTTTCCTTTTGCAGTGGTTACGGAGGAACCCGAATTTACAGAATATATCGAAAATGTAACAGTACCTGCAGGACGAAATGTCAAACTTGGATGTTCAGTGAAGAACCTTGGATCCTACAAAGTAAGTCATTACAATTTGTTCTGAATATACGTACTCATAATCCCATTCAAAGTGTCAGATCGGTGTAACCTCAACACCAATTAGGTCAGCCACTTAAAGGTCACCCCTTATTAACCGCAAGTAATTCCGTCACTTAATTGACAAGAGCGCAACACCCCTGACGGTCGGCGCTCACCCTCAGCAAAAACAAACTCCAATTAATTAGCTCCCCTTATCGCTCCTTCGCTTCATCTTATCTTCTTTCGTCATTTATGAATGTATTTAGCCCGATGTCCCTCTTCTCTACGCTCACCATCATTAGCAGACAAATAAAGAGAATCATCTCCCGGTCCATTGTAGTCCTTCGACAATTGTAATCCACCAATATTGCTTCCAAAGGAGAAAATTTACTGAAACATAATAATCCGCTGATACTGCCATTATCCGTTTGCGGGGGGATACCCGTGGGTGAAATCATCATCATCATCTATCGACCATCATCGTCGTCGCAAATTACTGGCACTCGCAATTCATCTTCACCCATCGTCCATAAATTCCGTAGTACCACACCGCAAAAAAAAAAGAAGCCCCATCCTTTGCGTTTTCTTCTTGCATCCTTGCGGCGGCGAGGAGTAAGTCGGCGTATTCTCTTCCTTTTTGACAGTCGGGAAATTTCAATCATCCGTGAAAAAGACGAATGAGAGGGAAAAAATCTCAAGCGCCTCTGATCTCATCACCCAGTCATTTGCGGAATTGAGCAGCATAAAAAAAGGGTAAAGCATAAAGGCAACTACCAGGCAGGCAACAGCCGCGCCTCTTTCACAGGATACTGCACGGGAGGTGGAAGCACTTTGGAAAAACAAGATAATGGTAATAAAAAGTGCTTGCGATAAGCATGTAATTAGCTCCCTGAAGTGGGGATTTTGTGATTAATTGTTGTACTACATCACCAAAGGGATTTACATAATTTTCCGTCCAAAAGAGAATAATGGGAGTTATGCCAGGTAGGTAACTGCTGCTGTAGAGGTGGCCAGGATCGATTAATGGGAGATGTACGATGGAATTGTATATTAAACCGAGATACGGTTGTTGAATGGTAGATTGAATGATTGGCAGATTCTACCGGTAGTTTTTAGAATCAATGCTAGTAATCTTCCAAGGAATATTTGAGATTCGACAAAAATGATAGATCAATTCTTCTTTTGACATTTTAAGTTAACAAATATCTGACAGTGTGTGGCGCCATGGCTCAGTGGTAAAGTGCGCGATTACTGAACGAGAGGTTCAAGGTTCGAATCCAAGAAAATACAAAAAAAAAGTTATCTCAAGGTCCCACCTCTCGCGAACGTCTGACAAACATCCGAGAGTAAAACTGTTAGCTTCTGTCCATCGAAAAAATTGCTCTTCATAAACGAAATAAAACTGCAGGTCCCAACCATTCGTGAGGCACACAGCACGAGTAGCTGCGAGAAGCTAGGCCAGGCCCTGCATTGAGCTGTTAGCACCAACATATTATTATTATAGACAGCCCCTAAAACTACATATTCTAAGCAACAATCATCGTGAGTCCCAATGGAATATATCCAACATCGGATGTGGCATCTAGACCTTATACTCTACTTTCGTGCTAAAAAATTGCACGCTTTTGGGCGTGAGTTAGATGCCAGAGGCAGGCTCAGGCAAAGGGTCTTCAACTTTCGCCATATGACCTTTAAAAAAAAAACATCTGCCGAATGCACTTGGGCACCGTTTTAAAACCCCATCTTGAAATCTTATCTGCACCTTATATTGACCATTTATGGACATATAATACGAGTACATACCAGACATACCAGAGCAAATTTATGAACTAAATTGCATCAAAATCAGCCAATTTTAATTATTTTCATATGGAACTAAACACACTTCATTTAAAACTTACAGACGAAATTTTATCAAAATCCGTGGATCCAATCCATTTTTTTTCGATTTTCAAGTGGGAGCGTTTACGCACCTGACCAAACCAAAGAACCAAATTTTATAAAAATTCATTAAGTGGTTTTTCAACAAGATGTATTACAAAGACCATTTCTAACGATTTTGAAAACCACCACCCACGTCTTGCCCACACTTGGTTAAATATTGATGATTGCCGGCCAGAACTATCTGCGCACAAGGTTAAGTTGCCCTTGAGCTAGGCATGTGACAAGAGTTTAATTGACAATCAAAATATTTGAGACTACCTACATATGTATATCTTACCTTTACTCAGTCTGATTTGAACGCCTTTTAGGAAGAAGCATCTAAATATTAAACGGGATCAAGAGGCAAAATTTCTTTGAAATATATTCTGTGGTTCTTGAGAAGGACGAAAGGGATAAACATGACTAAAAAGTGTTTGTTTTGGCTTAAAATGGAAAGATCAATTGGAAATTTTGAAATCGAAGACCAAAAATTGTTTGGCTTTCAGAAACGATCACATACACATTTTCCTATTTTTCAAATCTCATGTAAGCACAAACAAATTATGGCAACCCGAATGAAGACTATCTTTTGAACAGCAGTCTCATATGCACTTATGTCTTTTCAGGAGGACGAGACGATGGTAACGAAGTATATTACTAGGAAGTCCTCGAGAGCTTACTGCAAGAAAAAGGACGAGACATGAAGACTTCGAAATTGTATTTGAAGATTTAAAGAACAAAATTGGAAGGGCGAACAACGTTGGCTAGACCATCGTAAAATGCTATCATGAACAACACAGAACAGGGTTTTACATTTATAACCCTGCTGTATGCTTTGTTTCAATGAGAAGGCAACAGACTATACTAAATCCATCTGATAAATCAATAAGAATCCTCCTTTGAATCTCCAGTACAATGATGGAGTTTGCTAAATTCTTATGTAGCATCAAGTAAGGACTATGATAAAATCTTGCAGAAGATCAGTAGTTTTCACAGTCCTAATATGCTACCGATCCTTATTCTACCAAACAAAGAGATTGCAGTATTCAACACTTTTGTCAAGTCTTTAAATTTTCTTGCAAACATTTTGAAACGAATTGAAAAGTGTCGCTATGTGAAAAGCTGCAAAATTGTTTGGTGGAATAGAGCTCCGATAAAACCGATAGGCTTGTCATCGACGGGAAACACTTCGCATTTAATTGTACTTTAAAAAATTCGGAGGTTCGAAAGTGGCCTGAAACCTGGATATTCAATAATGTATTCGCCAGAAGCATCAATGTAAACGTAGGAGGGCTACAAATAAAATAAACAGCTGCAAGAGCCGTTGATTGAGACAGCCCCAGGTTTATAGGAGTGCTGCAACTGATATGTTACGTTTCACACAACACGAACTAAATTTAAGAAACATTTTAACTTACAGATAGTAAGTAAGGGAAAAAATATTAGCCTCTAAAATAAACGGTCTACTTCGCCTTCATGTACACACATATTTAGACGAGACACTTCACAGAAGCCATCAAGAAAGCCTTGCCGAAAGAAAGATAACTCTATGAGATTATGCCGGATACGACGTCGGTCGAAATCTTACATTTTCGAGGAGACTCTGTATGTTATCATGCAGAGAGGACTCAAAATCACTAAGGAGTAATGTCTCTCAATGTTTTTAACATCAACTGTATGGCCTTTCTTCAGAAAAATACTTCTAGGGACAACCCTCGATAGCAAACTCCTGTGAACCAATTATGTGGGGAAAGTAGTTGGGGGAACCAATCTAGGTAGCACGGTGTGTGTGTGTACCTAGAGAGAAAAACTTAAGAATACGACCCCACTCGCTATAATCACCCCCGATGACTTGGCCCAAAGGCACTAATCAGACCACAATGCAGACTTTATACATTACACCTAGTAATTAAGTGATTCTAAAGGAATATGTGGAGAAAAAACATCTTAAGGAACTAAACTTAGTAAGCGACGCACACACATATTTTGAAACCAAACATAAGAAATGCTGTTGAGAGGCATACGCAATATACGCCAGAGGCCTACACTCTCTAGAGCCACCTCATCTAGAACCACAATCGATTATTCTAGGTAACAAATGCGTTACGCATCCTTCAGGTACTATAAACGCATCATATCCGACAACTAATGACAGGATATAGTCAATCAACTCTTTAGTGACAACGTCCATCTTCCTGACAGTCACTCGATATACTTTTACGTCCTCTAAAATCAAAAAAATGCGCAACTCTTTAAGCTAAAATATAATTTACGTCACATCGAGAAACACCTCTCCCCTCGGCAAATCCAGTGCACGGAAACCAGAACGTACTATCGACAAGTTAATGCTTAGCAATCAATCGCATCCATTATCGTTATTTTTTATCCTTCCTGGAATATAAATCCTGTTCACATTTTCTTGTTGTTATTCGTTCTGTCTCTTTTATCTCCCTATTGTATCCTTCAAAACCACAAGCCATTTATGATTAAAATGATGTCGGCATAGAGCGATGCTAATGATGATGGCTTGGTGATTATAATAACGATGATTACAAGAGCAATAGAGAGAGAGAGTGCGCGCTTCACTGCAAACCACTTTTTTTCGCAATTTTTGCAGCAGGATTTATCATCTTATTCTTCGACGTCATACATATTTTGTAAAGCTAATATCGGAGAGGTCCTCTTCCTGCTTTGCATATAGAGTGATTGGGTTGTATCCTTATATTTTATCTTGTCTTTGCATTGAACGATTGCTGTGTGCTCCTTGGTCGCTTAAGATGATCTACAATATGTTGGGAGCAAACAGCTTGCGTATCAAGGATACTACGCTAGTGTGTGGGGACCTATTTATATTTGGAATTTAATTCCGAAGGCGACAACGGAATTCTTGATTAAACAACCAACGCAGGCAATAAGACGAATGCAGGTGTCAATATGCAGTTTTTCATTAAATCCCCAAAAGCCACAATATGACACATATGCTGCAAAGACGAAAAGGAAGAAATTATCCTCTAGAGTGACTCGGCGAGCAAAGCACGCTCATGTGTTGCTCTGCCACTTTGTCATCATCACCGGGCGTCGCCTTGTAAAGGGGGATATGGAAAAGTGTGGTACAATCGAAATATGTCAAAATTATACCGTGCGTGTGTGTGTGCGTGGGGAGCAACAAGAAACCACCACGCTTCACAAGAAAGTGGGTGGGACAGAGCAACAACGGAAGGGAACGAGGAAGGATGCCGGAATATATTATTATTATTATGTTGGCTGTAGCGGCGGCGACGGCGGTGGTATTGGTGATGGTGATGGTGATGCTGGAAATTCTCGCCGAGGGAAATTTATATTCATAACGAATATATGACAGGATAATATTGGTTGCTGGGACTTGTTCATTTTTTCCCGTACACTCTGCCTTCTAGTCGGCTATGCCAAGACATATAATACTCTTCAGTTCCCACATACACAGGAGGTGTCTCTGCATATCGCCTGATACATTACGTCGCTACGAGTTAGAGACCCTTGCCGCTGCCGCCGCCGAAGCCCTTTCGAAAAGAGTGGGTGTGTGTGCACAGCTAGAGGCTTTGCCGAGCCTTGTATATTGAATCTGTCGACGCCGTTTAAAGTGAATGCCGCATAGACATCATTTAAGTAATCCCCAATATATACTTATACATGTGTGACTATTTGTTCAAAGTTATTTGGCTTTGGTTGGTCTTGAAACTTGGAAGTGTTCTGCTGGGTTATGGGATGAGAACGGGGAGATCGAAAAAAGGATTTCCCTTAACTCAGCAGGGGATTGAAAGCGATTCCTTGTAGAATGACGAGGATGAAATTTTTAGGGCGTACTTGGTGTCGCAGTAAAATTTCGTCACACAATTGCAATTAATTTGCTCGCGGTGATATTTACGATAGACGGAAGCACTTAAGGGTTTGAAAGGATATAAAATCGCACGTTAAACATCGATTAAAGGAAGCTTTATGTGCACAATATGTTTGGCGAGGCATAAGCGTAATGCTGACTTTTCACATAAGTGTAACACGCGTTTGTCATTTTGTAGACATGACAGAGATCAAATGAGAAATCTTTCTTGCCAACAGCTGGTTTGGGCTGGAAAAGAGATTGCGTAAGGAATCCCTGTCACATTTTGTCATAATTGGATGTTATATAATTAGTTTTATTTGACAATAAATTGCAAAGTAGAATTCAATAATGATTTGAAAAAACTGTGATAATAAGAGCTAAGAAACCTTTCAATAGGCGTGCGTGCTAATAATCATCTTACGAAATACACGCTCTATCTTTGGTTTCGTAGAATTTACTTTATCAATTGTATCAATTTGATACATCCAGAGTCAGCTCCTTCCGTATTTGGTGGCCATCCTTCAGGTTACCTTTGTGTTATAACAGGTTAGATGCTATCTTGTGACCCTCTTCCACTTCCTTTTACAGGAAGTAGTTTCTCTCCGACTTTATTCCACAGTTCGCCGATTAGTGAACTTTTAGGCTAGAAAGAGGGTATTTCATCACACACCGAATCCGGTCTGCCTGAAGACAAGCAACCGATCTGGTCACAGCACTTTTTTGTTTTTCAGTACGAACTGCATTTAGTCAGAGAGTTCGCCGTTCAAAATTGACATGGGTAGTTTGTGCAAAATCTGCCCATCCGTTACAAGCATGCAGAATTTGTATAAAAATATTTATACATTCTCCCACAAGATGGTGCAATAATTTGATAAATACTTTGTAAATTGCAGAGCAAGAACTACTTATCTGTTTGAATAGTGCCATGATAGTATTTTTATACTCGAATCTGTTAAGGCGAAGTACAATAAGGATTATATCATCTTTCGGATAGTACATGTTCAATAGAGGATTAATATGATTAGTAATATTAATCATAATAAAATAATCAACAACGAGCTGATGAGCTAGCGAGGCGAGGATCTTCTCTTGACAGTTCCCTTGCGTAAGCGATTCAAGGACCGCGATAGGTCACGTCAGTTATTTAACTAAGTTTCGGTGTTGGATGCTGTTACAGCCACTCCTACCTACCTACCTAAAATAATCAACAACTTATAAGTCAAATATTTATAAAACAAGTATTTAAAAACAAGAAACACATTTTTGGAGATTTGTAACAAGATATTCAGGATTGCCCACAACGTCGTTCAAATATTTGTTTGCAGGTATTAGCGATGACACCAGCCATTTGGTTCTGAACACAACTATTTCACGCTTAAACTTTATAAAGCATTCATTTCATGATGGAAAACTAAATTCCACGCGAACAGAGTACATTTGAGAAAATAAAATTTAAAATTTCGTGTGGCCCCTCCATTGCTACACAACTATTTTCCAAATTGTGGAACTAAACATGGAGAACAGTTTCCTGGTGTATTTTCCAAATATGACAAAATAAAACAATTTATTTTGGTTTAGTTCCCATTCCACTTTTTGGCTACTTTTCCAATTCGTTTGGACATGATTTCCACCGTTGCTTCATTTCATCCCTCCCACCTTCTTTCTCACGGCAATGCTGAAACCCGACCAACAATACTAACTTATTAAAATCCATTTTTCCGCGTTATTCACAAAACATAATCTTTTTTTCGAAACAATGAAACACTATCACCAAGCTAATCGTATTTCAACTAAGGCAAAGCATCCACCTGAAAAGGATGATCTTCCTTTACAACATTTGCTACAATACACAAATCATACCGCCAGCAACACCTTTCTCCTTGTGTGTTCGTTGTTCTCAGAACCAAAGTGTAAGCCCAATCTGGGAGATGAAAGGCGAGTACCAATGCAAAAAGACTGCAAACTCATGCTACGAATATATAATTCTTTTTTATTTAATCCTGGATACTTTTTTCTTGAACGTTCTTTCTTTTTGCTCTCTGCAAAACTATTCTTGTAGCTCACGATATTTGGTAAACAGTAAAGATGTACTCTGCGGTGCCGTAGGAACCTTTTTGTTTCATCGAAAAAACAACGGGTAAGTGGGTATTCCTTTATTTCAAAGAAGAACCGCATTAAATGCATTCAAACTGCAGCCATAAACTTTTCACTTCGGGGCTTCTTTAATATGCATATCAGGTCCAGATTGTGAATTACTGAGTATGTTTTACTTTCACAGAACACACTCTATCTGGATCTATGTTTCGTAGAAATTTTTAGAGAATGTTGAATAGTCCGATATTTTACATAGGAACAAAAACTAAATTTTCTCGAAACACATAAGATCTGTATGCTTGATGACTTCATCTGGCAAGGACAAACACATAGACACACACACATACACACCTTCAGTTTAAACGAAATAACTCAACCAAAAAGTCAGAAGCTGCCAAGCAAAAACATCCAGAAGATGGATGGATGGGTGATGCCATAATGCAATTTCCTTCTGTTTCGCAGATAGAGACCGACGATAAGTTCATGTTGTGAGCAATTTCTTCCTACTTTTCCTTACACACAAAAAAAGAAAGAAAACAAAGTCAAAACAAACGTAACGCTTCAAAGGTTCTTTTCGCTAGCCTCACACACAACTTTTCAAAGCTTGTCATATCATCATAACCTTCATAAGAAGAAAAGAAAAAAACAGAAATGAATTGCATCGGTTTTCTCCGAAAATTCTATCCTCCTCTGAAGAGAAGTCACCATCAGTAACAAAAAAAAAAAAAAAAAAGTAAAAATTGGGTTGTGTGCACATCGGTGTGCATAAACTATCTAAGGATCTCCCCAATTCCCAATGTGTCTATTCGTCCGTGAATTGTAAAGGAGAAACTGCGACCTAGCAAGTATCACTCGTCGTATACGCTTATAAAAATATTTGTCTATTTTTTTTTTTTTTTTTTACTTTTTGTGTGGTTCTGGGGATTTACTTCAAAAAGGATTTCTGACTGCATATTATTTCCCCAGAGGTGTGTGATATCGACGAATGAATATTTGCGTTTGAAAAAGTTTTTTCTCTCTCTAAGCGGGATTGGTATAGTGAGTCAAACCGGGCTATACAGTAGCTTCGGAAAATATCAAAATTAGTAGTGATTAGTTGGGTTTTATGAAAATTTGTTTGAAAGAGACTTTTCTATAGGTTTAGAGCTCTAACTGGGTAGTGTATGACTTTCCGCACTAGAGGCAGGAATAACAACGACAGGATAGAGTAAGCATTCTAAACAAAATCAAAATGAAAGGAAAAACGAGTATCCGAAGCAAAGCCAAAGTTAATTTGCCAATGGCAGGAACTTAGGAACTACTATGACTGGGATAAATGAGTTCAATTTGTCGTAAGAAAATTAAGGGCACAATATGCCATAAACAGATGGATTTTGAGCCCCATCGCAGATGTATAGTGTGACGCTTGGAAGCTAGCAAGTGGAGGCTAATCACATAGCTGCAACCTAAAAAAATACCTACTCGCATCATCTCACCTCATCAGCATGGAAAAACTACGAAATAACGTCTACTCTCATTTATAAAAAAAAAAACTCGTCATGACGGTAGTGCACTACTCATGCAGGCCGGCTTAAATTTCAAACACTAATAGGAAGCCAACATCAAGTGTCTTGGCAACTCGCACTACAGCCTAAGGTTAAAGGTGAAAGATCCACACGATTCTGACTATAACAATCCATAAAGTGGCGCCCCTTTTAATTGTCTACTATTCATTGAATTCACAATAGCCTCTAGCTTCAGAGTAGAGTACGAATGTCAAAATCAGTTGGACGCAAACTTTGATAGTAATCTTAAAGTGTTGAAGAAGGCCTGCTTGGAAAAATGAGGTATTGTGTGGACTCTTACCCAATATTTTAACTGCTTTGCGGGACTCATATGTTAATCTAGTGTTGGGCACTAATAAATGAATTCGACTATCGATAGTTAATAACGAAATGATTTCAACTGCTGAATAATTTTGTCCGTAAATAAAAAAAAAGCCGGATCCTGAAAACTGGGACATTCAAGAAAGATTTCCATTATCTTCAGAGTAAAGTCGGGCATTTTAGAAAGTTGCGTGCCTACAATTCTCGAAATTTTTTAAAAATTTGGCTTTTATCTTGTAGAGAATTTGAAAACCTAATCGTAATAATTTGTCTCGTAGTACTCACCGTTTACGAGATACTGGTACTCATTAACTTCGGGAACAATTGAATGGAATGAGCTAAATGAAAGAATAATTTAATGTACTTTCGTTCATATACAAGTAATAATGAACGAAATTTGAAAACCATGTCGAAAGTCTCGCATAAAGGCTGGTTTACACATGCAATGATTTACTTGCGTCAGTTGAACTTTCTCGCCAGTAAAAGTTTACATACAGATATCGAACTTATCTAGCCAGTTTCATTTAAACACAATAATTACGAGTAGTTGTTGATTTTTAGAAGTTGAGCAACCATTTATAGCGTTATTGGGAAATTCTGCTATATAATATGAAAATTTCTGATTGA
The DNA here is from genome assembly GCA_963082735.1 of Pocota personata. NCBI lineage: Eukaryota > Metazoa > Arthropoda > Insecta > Diptera > Syrphidae > Pocota > Pocota personata. The sequence goes on along the minus strand of OY720430.1, from coordinate 133,843,708 downwards.
CTAACTAACAACTAATTGTATCGTATGTGGGCAAATTGACGAACTGTCCACAATTTTATTATAAACTATTTTTATAAATGACATTTTCTCAATTTTGAAGCGGTAAACCTGACTTAAAGCGTTCGTTTTGAATTAAATAGTTCAACGAGCATGGAGATTTTGTTGGCATGGAAATTTTGTTGGCATGGAAATTTTGTTGGCGTACCGACAGAGCAAACCCTTGTTTTGAAACGAAATTTTTATTTCCGAAACCATTTGTTTTTTTTTTAATAATTTGGGGACTAGAAAAAATTATTTTTCTTGAACAGCGTAGATACCAGGCTTAAAAGAAATATAGCTATAGAAAGATATAAGTACATTAGAGACATACAATGTCAACAACCAGTAATATTTATAAATTTATTTCGTATCGATAACAACTTGGAAATGGTTGCATTATAACAGCAAGATAATGATGTGGCAACAGCGTTTAGTCAATGCTAATTTGTTCACTAATATAAATTCATAATTTAACGGGGAACCCAGTCTAAATATAGCTGTTCAAAACCACCTGTCCCTGTCAATAACTTTCTTTGCATTGTATTTTAATATGAACAACATTTCCGGTTGGATAATAACACAAACAGACTGTTTATTCAGTATAAAGTGATTTCTGAATTTGTCCTAATACCCCTTTTGAACAGCATCCTTTTGAAGAACTACATGAAGAAGTTGGTTAGGCATCCCTTCCGCAAATACCATATTCCAGCTAACAGGCACTTTCTCAAGGTCCTCGCCCAAAGTCATATTCTCGCCTACCTACCATGCATTTCGAAAAATATATCCTTCTTACCCGACCAAAGGATCATTCTGCATAATTTACATGCGAACAAAATTTTAAACTGAAACAACAATTTTCTTCAAATTCCAAGGATTTCTTTCTCCGACTTCTTCTTAAAGGAAAAAGGAGGAATTCTCATCCTTTCGCTTGCTGCCCTTAAGCAAATATCATATTAAGTTCTTTGCATGCTATTTATGTAATTTTTCTCTTGTTCTTGCTTGCACACAGTTACCAAATCTTGCTTTAAGGTCTACTATTATTTTTCATAAATGAAATTAAATAATTTTTCTTAAAAAGAGTAACACAAAGGATTGTACAAAGGATAGAGAGTTTTCTGTTTATTTGAAATTGCAGCCGTTTTATTCGGCGAGCATTAATGCAATTTTTTTTTTCAAATATGTTTCTGATATCAGAAACAGTTCAATTTGTTTTTGAATTTCCTAACTGAATTTGATTCAAATACAGGGTGTTCTTGTGTATAGGTTAGTTTCTACAGTTTTAATTTAACATTCGTGAAATGTAGCCAGGGCAAATTAATCATGGAACAATATTCGATAAATCAACGTGTTTTAGTGGTTAAAAAGTTTTATCAAAATCAGACGTCGATTACAGTAACCATACGGAAATTAAGGGAAAGTTTGGGTAGTAATAATATGCCAACAAGATCGACTATATACCGTATAGTCGAATTCAAAGAAAGAGTTACTGTTGCAGATAGGTCAAAGTCTGATCCATGTCGCACTGCCGCAACGTCTGAAAACATTGCTGCTGTTCGCGACAGCATGTCCGAATCTCCCTCCAAAATCAATTCGACACCGTTCTCTGGAACTTGGGATTAGTTCAAATGATTTGGTGATGTCGAGTGACCTCCACTCGCCAGATTTAATAGATAACTAAATAGCCGGATTTATGCTAATAAATCACAAACATTACAGCAACTTAAACTAAATATTCGAGATGAAATAAGTGAAGTAAGTTATGAAAAATGTCATTGAAAGATCTCTATATTCCGTACATAATTCCCGACCCTACATAAAAAATGTGTATGAAAGAAATGCATGTTTTATGTTTTAGCAAAGTTATTCAAAAAAAAGTAGTATACCTTCCCGTAGAACACCCAGTATGTTTACAAATATACCCTCACCTTTACCGATGTTCCATTTTTCATTGTGTTCCAGCATCACACACCGATCAAAACAAAATCATGCACGCCAGAAAACAATAGCAAAAATAACAAAATTACCAATAACTGGGAAAATATAAACAAATTCTGATAATGAAAACAAACCGAATCGATTCGAAGTTAACACAAAACAAACTTTCACTTTTAACTGATATTCAACTTAGAACTAGAATTCAGCGAGCGTAGGAGAACGTACCGTGTTTGAACAATTTTCCACTCTTTATTATTTTATTAAGATTGAGACTATTTTCATTGCATGGAATTGGAGTGTTGTCAAAACTTGTAAATTTGTCAACGTGTTGTAATCTTGTGTTCGTAGGATTTCTACTAAGTGCTTTCTCTTTCTCTTGCCTCATCAACTCTCGTATAACACTTGGCTATTTAGCGTATACCTCAATTAAATTCGAATAAATTTATGATTGTAAAGGGTATACGTATTTTACACGTGTACTCGTACATACGAGTATATGTATATTAATAAAATTGAATGAAATTAACGAAAAAAGTGGGCCTTGCAATTGTGTCCGTCTGTCTGTACCTTAGGCTGCAGCCTAACCAAGTGTATCGATTTTCCTCAAAATTCATACATGGGGCCTGTGGTCTAATGCCCATAGGCGAAATTGGAATTATTACTCTAACCTCAAAATTAACGTCACTTTACTTCGTGCCAACTTTACAAAAAATCATCAAGCGTGACTCCGTTCGCAGATAAAGATGGAATGAAGATGCTTAAAAATTATATTATTCTAAACGAAAAGCAGACAACGTTTCTTGTCGGTCGTTTTCTTGTATAATTTCTGAATTATTGAACCGATTTATGTAAAATTTTTGTTTGTTGGTTAGAGAACTTTATTTTTTTCTGACACTCATTCAGGACGCATGGACAAGATTCATTCAACAAGTTTTTTTCAACGATATGTCACAGGCCTACGAATAAATATTTTTTATTGCGACTTTTGCTTGTATTGAAACTACCTCGAAAATAGCGATTTTCTTACAAGTGGCGACTATGTTTGCGTCACTGTTTTACTTGACTAGTGCAGAAATTGTGCATGCATATACCTACATATATGTAGCTCTTGTAGTTTTTTAGCTAGAAGATGGTGACAGACAGGCGGATACGACTTCGATAAATATTTATACCTGAAGTAGGTGGTTGCGATAAGACCACATAGTCAATTTGTTGTTAAAAAATTTACTAACAATATTTTACTTATCTCTGGACTTGCAGAAATCGGATGTTTCTCAGATATAGCGGATTTTTTTTTTCAAAATTGATATCTAAGCTATTTCAACATAAGTAAGGACATGGCATTACAATGTTTGACTTATGCTCAGCAGTGTTTTTTTATATTTTAACGCATTTTATGAAAAAGCCTATTTTTTCGCTTATAGAATTTCCCTAAATTTGAACTCAAACTTACAAACAAACAGTTGAGACCCTGCCGTGCCCTTTACTTATTTACGTAAAAGCATCTGTACACATGCAATAATTTGCAAGCGCAAGTTCAACATTTACCTTTCTGCTGACAGTACACAGAAATTGAATTTTATTCGCCAGTTTCATTTGAGCTTCTAAAGTGTTTATTGTTTGCTGAAAACTTTAGGACAGGTTTTTACATGTAATGAATCGTTGGCATCAATTCAACGCCAGTTGAAATAGCGCGACAAATTTTTGGGAATAATACTCGTAATATGCATAAGTTTTTTTTTTTCATTTTTAAATATCAAAACATCAAAATTCTATTTTACTGGCACGTCAATTTACTGGCACATTGAACAGTTTACCGACATTTTCGATTAGAGCATGCAGAAGTCGAAGTGTCATTATTATTTTTATTTGCACGCCAATACTTACTGGCGCCAGCAAATCATGGCATATGTACGTAAAGCCACCTTTGCGTAAAGATTTTCTTTTTTCTGAAAAATAAATCTTCAATTTACACTGATACTTGCGATTCCATTTTGAAAAACATTGGAATTTAGAAAAATAAGCGTTAACCGATTTTTCGATCCATACGTGCAAAGTTCACATTAGCGCGCCATTTAATTCATGAATTTTTATTTTGCTGAAGCGCCAACAATAACTTAAGTCTATAAATCATTGCATGTGTAAACCCGCCTTAAGAATCTGATTTTTGAGTGTAATTACAAGCCAATTTTATAGGCAAGAAATTGTATTCGAGAACTGCTCCTAAACAGTATGACTGTACATTGACACTTTCTGCGAAAAAAAATTGCAATCCTTAATATTGGACTATGGACTCAAAATACCCTAGGGCAACAGATGAAAATTCACTGATTTTCGGAGAAATAATAAAAGCTCATTTATAAAAGACATGTACGAGTACATAGAGAGAGGAATCATCAAAGGCCATTGGATTTGTTGTTAAATGCACTTTACTTTACGGAGTGTTGATTGTTTGAGGAAAATATACCCTTACGTTGTAATTGCGCAGCACGGTCTGTCTGGAGATCATCACAGTTACTTAAGAAACAATCGTTAATACCTCTCCGTCGAATATCAGTCATTAATGGTCTTGCGCAAATGGAAGGATATTTATTGGATCCACATTAAAGTAAAAACGGGTCAGAATAATTGTACTCGTACGTGAATTTTTCTGATTTAGACAGCGGCACTATCGAAATGATCATACAACAAATTTACTAGACTTGAATATTATATTTGCATCAAAATGCACGGGAGTTGGCCAGCGTAAAATCTAACTTCAATCGTCCCGCTAAATAAAAGACATTTTATCTGGTTAAACTTGTTTCCTTCTTCCGTCGAGGCTTTCTGCAAAATTAAAATTCCTATCGAATATTTTACTTCCATTTTAGTTGAATTATCGACACGACTTCGACTTTTATTATTAACTTTTGGTAGGAATATACTTTTTTTTCATTTCAATTCAACACACAATCGTATTATGCACTACTCATTCCTACTGTCTATCCAAAAATTCTTCGTTCTGTGTGAGAAGTCTGTAGGAGGCTTCATCAAACCAAGGACAAACAAAAGAAGAAGATGAAGAATTCCTGTGAACGTGTGAAAAACTTTTCCAACAAACTTATCCACCAAGTGGATGTTGTCTTACTCCTTTTTGTTTTCGTGAACAGGAAGAATTTTGCACCGCGCACTGTTGAACGATACGGAGACGTGCAACATCATCAGATACGGGCTCAAAAACTACATATAGACCTACAATTATGTTTGCTAAAGTCTATCAAGTTGAGATCTTTCTCTGTCTGTCTATCTCATCACTTTAAAAACATTATTTAATCAAAAAACTTTCGGTTGAGTAGTGTTTTAGAAGATTTTTTTTAACATTGACTGATTTTCAATTAGTTTGCGTTAATTAGAACAGAATTCCGTTGCATCTCCTTCAAAATAAATAGACTAAATCTCGGTGTTGTTGAGTACTATTTGTTTTTCAGGGTGTTCCTATATCATTTATCAATATCATTTGCGACAGCGGTAAGAAGCCACTAAAACGTAGTAAAAAATGTTGATTTTTATTTTTTTTTGTTTTTTTTTTCTTATTTTAAAAAAAAGGCAAAAATTCAGTAAGTAAGATTAATGACCCTAAGGCTTGCCCTGCCACTTCCCCATTGTTTGCCACTTTATTGTTATCCTTTTCACCGGGTCTTGGACAGGTGGGGTGCTGGCAGGAGCAAAACATTTATCGAGCAATTAAAGTCCATCAGACTGATGATGGTGAATGTGTGCGCCTTCCTCCAATCGACCTCGAGGATATGCCATTTACGTAATTTCTCCTGTACATCGCATACAGGTATATGTAGGTATCTGTTCACCTCATCATAAAGCCCACTAATTTGTCCTGCTTAAAGGCATTCGCTGCTCTGTCTGCCGTATTCGCACTGGAACAAGAGTAATATACATGAGAATAGCCTTAATTTTGTGGTCATAAATAACAAAGTGACAGGCAGGAATATCGCAGGGACCGGCAGCATTTATGTGCGAGCAGGTATTTGCTTGAGCAGCACACTCTTCATCCCAAAGTGAATTGCTGCTCACCGCCAGCCGCCGCTTCACCGTGCACCCCAGGAACATCAGTATTCCGATAGCACAAAAAGTCAACATGGTATGTCATTGGTAACTTAATATTCAAATTATGTCCTTTTTTTGTCCTTTGTGTATGGGATACGTTTAGAACGACATAAATCAACCACTATCCGTTTCGCTAAATTTTAGTCTTTTTTTAGGAATTTTTATTCGTCCCTTTTTTGTTTACTTGAAAGCGGAAACAAATTTGGAAAGGCATTTGACACATGCTTAGTAGATGGCTCCTCATAGTGGAGGGTCTTGTATCAACAAAACTTAAAATATTCTAGATGATTTGCAATTTGTAATGGGATGGGGTGAACGGGCAGCAGTAAGAAAAGGATAATACCTACATCGGTTTTTTTTTTTCGTTTCGCATAGATATGTACGAGTACTTCTCTGTCTCCCTTCTTGCTATTCTCTGCATATTTTCCACGTGGGCGAGTTTTGTGTTTGCATTTATGCAGCTTATGAATCCGTTCTGGAATTCTTACATCTACTGCATAACAGCACTAAAAGTAAATCACACGCCTGAATGACTTTTACCGAGCGGTGGGTGGTTGGAAATAACATTTTTCAAAACTCGCGACGATGTGTCTCTTGTACCACATGTCAACTCCCATGTACTCTCGAATAGTGGCAGATTTGTCCTGTTGATCTAGCAGTGCATTTTTTTTGTTCCGACTTGCCTTTGTAAAGTTTTGTTTGGAATTTTGTTAGATTTTCTATTGGAAGAGAGATTCTTTTGCGGAGAAATGAAACCATTAATTGTTTGTAGGGAAAAATTAGTATTAGTCGTAACAAAGCTCGCTAATGGTAGTATTTTCAGTGAAGTCGTAATTGATTAGATCTTGGGTAACTATTTAAAAAGGGGTTAATTTTCTCTACAAAAATAAGAAATAATTTACTTACCAGTAGAAAATGAGAGTTACAAGGTACATATGTCATATCCACAAAACATCAAAAAATAGGTATAACTTCGTACATAATTGGTTTTAACATTGAATGCAGTGTGTCGGTAAGCTAAGCAAAAACGATGGAATGGATCGAGACTGATCGCATTTGTTCTGAATACAAAACGATGAAACACATCCGAAATAGTTTCTTCATCTTTTCATTTTAAATGGTTTTAAGGATTTCTGCCTTACAATACAAAATCGAATCAATGGCATCGAGTTCTGTTTTTGCTTTAAGCAATTTTTTCTTCTCTGAAATAAACAAAACTACGGAAGGCCTAAGAAAATTTCCCAAAGGAGGCATCAGTTAATTTATTGGTTTTTGACAAAAAAAAAAGCTGGTATTATATGTTATAGTCTTATTTATCTTAGTTATTTATTTTCAAATTTTGGAAAAATCGCTAAGAATAGAGACGAAAAAACAAAAACCATCCCAAGTCCCGAGATCTACGAGTTTTTTCTAGTAAAGAGTCTAATATTACTGAGCTATTAGGAATTCCACCACCAATGCAGCAAGAAATTCGCTTTCTCTTCTGATTTCGACGTGCAAGCCAGTGTAAATATTCCTCGAATGTCAAAATGCTTAGGTGCCCTCAAGACTCTTTCCAGGTATATTCAAAAATTATATGCTAGACATTTTTCTGTGGTGGACGAATCTCACATAAAGGACATTACATTATCACCTGAGATACTCAAAGAAATTACTTGATGGGTTCGACGAATTTTGTATGAAGGGTAAAAAAACGCACATGCTCATTTTCGCCAAATGTGATGAATCTTGTTTCCATAACAACGATTAGCCCAGAAGGTGCAAGTGCCCTTGTTTAAGCAAGAAAACAAAAATCAACAACAGAAGTGATGATGTCGGTCGCTGAAATGGACATCGGTATTCAGCTGGAGACGGTAATTGCTAAATGGGCGGTAATTGCTGAATGGCATACTGAAACTTGCTTTCAGAAAAAAAATCGTACAATTGTGACAAATTTTCAAACTTGGTATACTATAATATGTTCTTGCATTCATCCGTATATGTCAAATATTATTTAAATATTAATTTTAAACAAAATCTAATGATTCATAGTTGAGAAATAGCCGATTTTCAAAAAACCAGTCAATAAGTAAAGCACAAACGCCGTTTTCGAGAAAATGTTTTTTTTTTTTTTTTTAAATCGGCCATTCGTTTGCGGTTAGAATTCAAATTTTGACTTTACCTCGAATTGTGAACCCACCGATCTGTCCATTCGGTTAAATTTTTTAGGCCGTAGTTGGCCATACCAACACAGAGATAAGTGGACCGAAAAATAGACAGAATTGAGCAACCCACGATTTTACTTGGAAAAAAGTCAGTACTTGAATTTTACTGCCACGTTATTTTACTAGTGCGTTAAAATGTTAAAAAAGTTTCATTCTATGCATGCATAGATCAGCAATATAGGTTTGTGTATGGATTTTATTTTTACTAAACCATCGCATTTGTTCGCTTCGATGAAACTGGTGTGATAAATTCGATTTCCGTATTTAAACGAAATTTCAATTGGCGCAACAACTGGCTAAGTTCGGTTTTAGTAGTAATTTCCAGGAGCCAAAAATTATATTTTAATAAAGCTTAGACGAGTAATACTTTAAACTGAAACTCAGTTACAAATATTAATCTCGGCATAAATGTGCAAAATTCGAACTGTCTAAATCATCCTAGAATTCTTGGAGGTTGTGCAAGGAGAAAAAAATTAGAAGAAGAATATTCTATGTCAACCTGTATTTTAAAAAGAAAAAATTGATTTCTTCAGGTTATTTTCCCTGATACATTTTTCCCACAAAAACAAGGTAGTGTTCAAGCCGCCATCTTGGAAAATGGAGGTTGAAATGGGGTTTTTGGCTATTTTCTCGAAAACCATTTACTTTATGAAATGCTTTCCAGAAAATAATTTTTTAGCACTAAATTGAATTGTTAAGCAGACTGTACGGGCTCGTAAACGAGTTGTACAGACTCATAAGTCGACTAAAAAGACGCTCGAATCAGCTCTTGAACCAGTCAATCAGCCTTCTTAGCCGATTAAACGTACGCCGAAATCGTCCACTAAAAAGACTGAATGAAAAATTACATCGGATGAGCCAACGAATCCCAGTTTTCTGACTTATTCTCAGGCCGCAGCCAAAGGAACCAAACGAAACGACGGGCCAACCTCTGATCCGTTGAAAAAAATTCTGAACTGCATTTACGCTAAGTTCGAGGAACAATGTTAAACGAACGAACGAATTCTCGAACGAGTCAGTAACGTCGAAAGCTTTGGTATGGCTAACCTTACATCTAAATCTAAGTATATATGGACTCTTTGCTTAAAATTATAACATGAAATGCAAACGGACTCTTACAAAAATCTAACGAATTAGAAATTTTTCTAATGAGAAAAAATCGAGATATGTTTGATCTTTGAAACCCATCTAACAAGGGAATCGCAAATAAAGATAAGAGGCTACGCTGGTTATCACGCCTATTTTACTACTGATGGAGCGCGGGGCGGTTCATCCTTATTCATTAAAACTAACATCGGACACTCGGTCGATATAAACATAGAGCTGGAAAAACTTCAATTGTGCGCGGTAAGGATTGAAAATAAACACTTGAGCAACAATATAGTGTCTGTTTACTGTCCGCCGCGATGCTTGCTCGAAAAAGACGACTACTTTCGTGTCTTCAATGCCCTTGGTTCAAAATTCCTTATTGGTGGAGATTTTAACGCGAAGCACAACTTCTGGGGTTCAAGATGTACATAATCTAAAGGAAAAATGCTCTACGAAGTGGCAAATGAATTCGGTTGCTGTTTTTATTCGACAGGAAAACACCTATTGGCCAACTGACTCAGAAAAAAATTCCCGAGGCATTTACGAGAAGTTTATTACAGTCGATTAAAGTTTTGATCTATCTTCTGACCACTCTCCGGTAATTTTATTACTTGGTGAAGCGTTGATCAAGAAAGAAGGACCTTCGAGACTTACTAGTAATAGAACAAACTGGGAGGGCTTCAGATTGCGAAACAAATATCGCCTTAAATGTACCACTTAAAACACCTTGTGAACTGGAGAACGAAGTTGATCGTTTCGTGGATGCCTTCCAAAGAGCGGCATGGAGAAACACTCCTTTAAAGAAAAGCACGAAAGAAATGGCAAATCACTCGTGAACCGCAGCATAAAAAGGTCCTTAACCGACTAGAGATAGTATTCGGAAATTTAAAAGCAATAACATAGCGACCTACCTTGAAAATCTCTCCGTTGAAAGAGAATCAAATTATTCACTTTGGAAAGCGCTAAAAGGCATCCTGAAAGCTCAAATGCAAGCGCCACCAATTCGGAAAAACGATAGAAATTGGGCCAAGAGCGTCAAAGCAAAGGCAGAACTTTTTGCTTTGCACTTAGAAGAAACGTTTAAGACATTCGAAGACCCTTTGATAACGCCCGACTCAGCAGTCACGACATCTGACAACTTTAAAGTAAAAAAAGTTGCATTGATTAAAATGAGAGAAGTGATTAAAAATCTAAAGGCGAATAAAGAACCGGATTCCGACCACGGCGCAGGTGGTCAAGGAATTGCCGAATAAACCTCTTATCAAACTGCTATATTTGATTAACGCTTCGTTCAGATTGCTCTACGTTACGAGACAATGGAAAGTCGCAGAGATTATAATGGTCCCGAAACCAGGCAAACCTCTGAATGAGAAGAAATCATATCGGCCTATTTCCCTATTGCTGGTTATATCTAAAATATCCGAAAAACTACTTTCTAAACGACTACAACCCGTAATCGACGAAAGGCATCTCATTCCTGACCATCAGTTTGGATTTAGAATCAAACATTCTACAATCGACCAAGTCCACAAAATAGCTAACGTAATTGAGAAAACTCTCGAAGAAAAAAAGATTTGTTGTGGTGTATTTCTTGACGTCTCATAAGCTTTCGATAAGGTTTGGCGCGAAGGCTTGGAGTATAAATTGCAGCTACTACTACTACTGCCACGGTAACTCTTTCTAATCTTACGATCGTACCTCACCGAAAGACTTTTTTCTGTTAAGCACGGGTGATTGCGGCAAGGAAGTGTCCTTGGCCCGCTTCTATATGTAGTCTACACGCGTGATATCCCACAGAAAAGAAACTGCGTCGTCGCCACTTTTGCGGACGATACGGCGATATTGACAACGGGCGAACGGGAAGCAACCGAAAAGCTGCAACATGCACGCTTGGACGAATTCTTGGCGTATTGTGCTGAACGAAAGCAAATCTACTCACGTCAACTTTAAATACAAAAAGTTGATAGATTACCTACATATTTTAACTCGACTCAAATACCGTACGCGAATGAAGCAAAATATCTAGGAATGGCTCTATGTAAATGTTAACCTTAAATGGGAATCGAACGTAAAAAAGAAACACGACGAGCTCGAAAACAAATACCGGCAAATGTACTGGCTACTCGGAAAAAAATTCGAAGTTAAGCCTACATAAAAAACTGCTTATCTATAAGCAAGTGCTAAAGCCAGTGTGGACGTATGGTCTACAACTATGGGGTTGTACCAGGAAAAGCAATAGAAACATCCTACAAACTTTTGAAAATAAAGTTCTTAGAACGATCGTTAGCGCACCGTGGTACGTAAGTAACGAAGATATTCATCGGGACCTGGGAATTCCCAACGTCATCGACGAGATAACAAAATTTGCTCGTAAACACAAAGGTCGTGTACACGGCTATTGCAACCGTACCGTCATTCAACTACTTGACGCGAACAATTCAATTCGTCGTCTGCAAAGGACAAAACCTTTTGACCTCGCGTCATAGTATATGCCGGTCGTGAAAACCGCAAGAACTTTCATTGGAATTTAACCTGCCTAAAGTGCTACATTCTTTTAAATTACATACGAACATCTTTTTCCAAAAATCACAAGTCTCGTAAGCGAAAATAAAACTGTTGGATAAGCGTCGGCTTAGTTGTATTATTAATCTTGGAGAGAAGTTATGGTGTTTTTAGAAGATTTTCACCCTCTCGGCAAAAAAAAAAAAAAAACTAAATTGAATTGAATTTTACCTAGTCTCACAAATTTTTAAATCATTTAGTGACTACAGCGTGAGACAAATAAAAAAATTTGTTACGACAAAAATTGTACACTGTTTGCTAAATAATTCTTGCCTTGGCTAAAAACCATTTTTTTCTTTTTCGTGCCCGTACGCAATGATACCTATTACGTTAGGTTGGAGACATGATGCGGAGTTATATCTAAGCATTTTCTACCTGATCTTAATAGTTTTATGGTAGGACCATCTGCATCCCAAACAGCAATGAAACAGACAGACAAGATCAAACATTTTTCGTTTTGACCTGAAATGAAAAGAGCAAGTGGAAATTCTGGGATCGAAAACCAAACATTATTCAACTCTCCGAATAACGAGGAACCATAAGCAAAGCAACAAATGGTGCCATTGTGGAAAATATTATACGTATATATTCGTATAGAAAAAGAAAAGGAACTCACAAAAAAAATTTAAATCTAACTTATTTTACTTAACAAAAAAAGGAAAACAGCAGCTGAAGATTTCATTAAGTTCAAAAAATAAATATATAAAAAAAACATGTAACTTCATTCATATACGTATAATTCTGAATTGAACACAACGAGTCTTATATAACTTAAAAACTAATATGGAAGATGTATACGAAAAAAAATGGGCTGGTAATGTATGAGCCAAAATAAGGGGATGGTAACAACACAATATAAAAGTTCGTCTCACTCCAAAATGGTGAAAAATAAAAAATTGGACCAATGTTTGCTCAAACTCTTTATTTGCCTTTATGATAGCAACATGATTGCGTGTAGGCAGCCCACTTTTATATACCCCACAATATATTACATTTAGTTCTTTATTGTTTGAATTTTTTCAATTTGCGTATACTATATGTATATGTATGTATATCCGGGACAAAACGAAAGCCGGCTGGGAGTCCTCGACGGCCACTGAAATCCGGGACCGTTCCCGTTGGCCTAATTATAGTGGTTGAGGAAACTTAGATTTTATTCGTTTCTGTTTTATACTCAGGTGACTGCTGGTTGCTGACCTCCTGAACCGATCGCAAACTAACACATTATCCACAACCGTGGTGTCCAAATTTTCACGTTCAAGTTGTAGCATAATGTCATAACCTCACAATAAGCATCGATTTATTGCATGATGTTAAACCTATACAAACTTCCTCTGAGTGTAATCTTTAAGGATATGCAAACGACTTGACGATACTTGTTCATTTTAATCTTCACAAACTTCACCTTGTTCCTACTTCCATAATCTTGTACTGTTTGGAAGCAGATGCATCCGGCGAACTCACTATCGCAAGAACATGCAAAACCTTTATAGGGTTAAGCAATATCTCATCCTTTTCGTCATATGCACATTGGTAAAGAGCATTTCCAAGTACTCGTCGAAAACTGTGAACAAGAAAAAAAAAAAAAAACTTTACTATTCTACTTAAAAAAAAAAAGCAAGAAAAAAAAAAGGAATATTCCTCTTCCCCTCACATTGATCAACCCTTCATAGATATTCTGTTCCAGTTCCAGTTCCACCTCTCTCAACCGAAGCAATTTGTAACAACGTTTCATAACCCGAACCCAGTGAATTGCTTAATCAATGTCCAAGCATTAAGTAACATCCCATCGTCTTATAGTCAGGGATTTTCCCTCTATAATCAGACATTCCTGGGAAAGCAATAGTGAAAATAATAAAAACCAAAGTCACGTCGTCCTGGTTTCAGATGCGGAAGTTGAAGTGGGTGGCATTACATTCTTCTGTATCAACTACTGTCTTCTCTTACACCGGTGATGTGCTGCTAACGAAAACCTTACTTGTCTTGTAGAACAAGCCATTCAGGTCCACCTTTATCGAGGTATTTGGTAGTGGTGATGGAACGACGTACCAAACATTCATGGAAAAGTGAATAAGATGAGGTGGTGATGAGAGGGAGAGAGTTTTCGTTTCGTTAACTTTTAGTGAGGAATATTCTCCGAATGGTGGTAGTAGGTGTCGAAGGTTCACATTAAAATAATACCTCGTATCAGAAAACATCTCCCTCAGGTGGTTCGTATACAACGGGTCGGATCGGGGGAGTTGTGTGGCAGAACTCTTGCATTCGGTGCACGTCCCGAGCTCTTTTCTTTCTATGAGTTCCAAAATGAAAACATTTACACCTCAGTTCCTTTATTTCAGCCTTATAACTGGTCCCCTCTACCTTGATTTTTTCTCCGGTTTTTCCTTGAATTTTTTTCTGTTTTACTTATTTTGATATTTTCCCATTTTCCCATTTCAACAGTGAGGTCTGTACCTCCATCTATCTGTCAAGAAAGGCAATTTCTATATTTGCGAGAGTCGTAATAATCTTGCTCTACTTTGGTCGTGTTGACTTAAATTCGCTGCCATTGGTTGACACGTAGTCTAAAAGAATATGAACCGCACAAAAATTACATTCACCAGCTGTCTGTGCATTTAAAAGTGCAAAGGTACCATTAAAGTGGCACCTATGCTCGTGGACGATCACAACGACTACGACAACGAGGACGATGATGATACTGGTGCAGTTGCTCTGCAGTGCGAATTGGTTGCAACTACTAGCACTCTCTTGATGGAGATTAAATAAAAAATGGAAAAGTTTCAGAGACTTTTTTCTTTCTTTTTTGCTACGTTTTGAGGATTTTTTCGCGTTCAAAAGCTGACATGGGAATGAACGTTATACCTTTGAACTGCGAGTGCAGAAATCCCTTTTCAACAGAAATAAAAAAAAAAACAAGAAGCTTTTACAAAACTTCATAAAAATCCATTAGTGGCAATAGGTAGTACCAGTAGTTTGGGGCTTCTGTAAGTTATTGGAAAATGGAGTGGACAAATCACTAACAAAAAGTTAAAAATGTTTGCTTTGGTTTCAGCTACTGATTAAAATCATGGAGTGATTTAAAAAGTCTTAATTAGAAGACAGACCAAGAAGTGGTCGTTCGCGCGCCGCCCGTACGAACGGTTGTAAAAGCTGCACACGAGCGAATACGAGGAAATCTACTTCGAAAACATAAAATTTTGTCTTAGCTTAATATATCTACTAGAACCATGTCAAGGCTCATTCGGGATTATCTCAACATGAAAGCATTTCGTCGGTCAACTGGACATCCATTGACGCCTAATTTAAAGCAAATTAGGCTTGAAAGATGCAAGCGACTCTTGCACTAGCACGCGGATAACAACAGAAAGATTTTCACCGTTGAGGAAGTTTTTAATAAAAAAAACGCTCAGGGTTCAGCATGGCCATCATTTTGCTTCGGTAATGGTTTGGAGAAGAATGGTTTACTGCTCTTCATTTTTATGGAAAAAGGCGTCAAGACTGAGGCAAAGGTGTACCAAGACGATGTCCTAGAAGGCGTCATTATAATAGATTTGACAAATACCCTTTTTAATGGAGCAAGATGGGTTTTCCAAAAAGACTATGCACCAGCACAGAAAGCCAAAACAACTAGCAGTGGCTTAGAATCAATATTCCTGATTTCATTGTATCCGATGATTGGCTTTTAGAAGCTCAGATTTAAAACCTTTGGATTATTGTTTGTGGTCAGTTTTAAAGAGTATGGCCTGGAAGAGACCCCATCGAAATTTCGAGAGTCTCAAAAGTGCTTTAACCACAGCAGCATTGTCCATACCCCTGGAATCCGTGCGCACCTACGTTAAAGGAAAAGGCGGTCACTTTGAATAAACCTCATTTTTTAAAAATGCTTACTATTTAAGCAAGTAAATTTTATAAATACTAATCTAAAATATTTTGTTGTTTAATTTGTGTCACCGCTTTATGGGCCTTAAATGTTGAGTTAGGAACATGAAGTTTGGTATATAAGCATTCTAGAATTCAAAGCAGTACAAATGGAAACATTTTTGAAAGTCGCTCACAGAAACGCCCATTTTTAAAAAAATGTCGTTTGCCTAGGCAAAATATGTAGACGTTATACATAGCCAACCTACTTTATATGGGCGTTTTCTTAAAAAAAGAAACATATATTGCTTTTTGAAAGCTATTTACGCCGATGGTTAAGTCTTATTGAGAATATCTCATTAGAATTCATGAACTTGGGTTACAAATTTTGGAAACCACGTCCACTTTCTGCTAAGAAAAAGTTGTAAAAGTTTTATGATAAAAAATTTTCCAAAATCACGGAAATATCCTCTGTATAGAAAGATTGCATCTGTTTTAAAAATTTCGCAACGCCACATTCTCTTTATTAAGGGTGAATTAAAAGATGGGGGCAGGGTATCATACGATCCATTCTAGATGGATTGTAACTTTCCTGTATGTTATTTTTATGGCTTTATATATATAAAATTGACGGAAAAATAATATCCTTCATAAGGCTTGCCATGTGTGGCGCAGACTGTTAAAAAATTTGTTATCCTAAAAAATTCATTTCACCAGAATAGAACCTAATGAATGACCAGCAAAGGCATAAGCTGTGCCTCTGATTGAATTGTCTCTCACTTCATTTTCTGCAGAAACATAATTTCCCTGTTTCCAATTAAAAGGCACATCATTACAAGGAAACTCTACTACTGGTCTAATTTCATTCCCTAATTACCCGACTCATAAAATCTACTCCGCTACCCCATTCTATTAAAATATCTAATCACTTAAACAGCTTGTTTACACTGCCTAAAGCAACAATTCCAATTTCCACCAAACTGACCCTCATATTTAATCCGCAGCAATGCGCTGTGATACCCTCTCTTGGCCCAATTTCAAATATTTGTTTTATACTTTTTGTCTACATCCTGAAAATTTACCCCAAAAATATATGTTTGCGACATATTTACTTCACAAGTACATTAGTTCACTCTCTCTTCTTGTTCACTTTGCAGGTAGCCTGGATGCACTTTGAGCAATCAGCGATTTTGACAGTGCACAATCACGTCATAACGAGAAATCCCAGAATTAGTGTGACCCACGACAAACACGACCGCCACCGGACATGGTATCTCCACATCAACAATGTACACGAAGAGGATAAAGGCCGATACATGTGTCAGATTAACACAGTCACAGCCAAGACCCAATTTGGATACTTGAATGTAGTTGGTAAGTACGAGTAGAATGAAAAGATGATTCACATCTGAATGCAATTTAGGGAACAAGGACCCTTTTCAATTTATTAGAGCGCGCAAATTATTATCATGCTACTCTGGAAGTTATCTCTGCTGCTGGTTCTGCGAAAAATCCGAAAACAAATAAACACAAACTCCAAAGGAGATGCCACAATTATTATTTAGAAGCTACTATTCATTATTTTTGTCATACCACCGCAGAAGAGAGTCCTTGCTGCGGGCCAAATTGAATTCCTGGTATACTCATTATCTACGACCAGCCACGGCTGAACATTTTGTAATTATTTCTTCATTATATTGAGAGTCAAGTTTTAGCAGTAGTGGTGCTGTATAGCAAGTCAACAGCCATAACGACCACAAAAGTTATACCCGTCGTGTTGTTGTCCTTTGATCTAAGCAAAAATTTATTCAAAATTGTATTTATTCAATTTAAAAGTGTCGTCGCTGGGGCAAACTGGAAGCTCCTTAATCTACCTCCTCGTGCTATATATTTTTTTATTTTTTTTTTTTTTTTTTGTACAGTGTCTCTCCACCTCTAGAAGGAAGAACTCATTTAGACTTTGGCAAACAAAAACGCAGAAGAAACTCTATCTCCAGTCTTTCATTTACTTGTTATGGTCTCCCCGGAGATATGAAGGAAAACAAGTCTGCTTTTGCTCTGCAGTAGCTATTTGAGGTGAATGTGCGGGATAACTACATAGTGTACGCCGTACAAGTGGATTATCTCGGCTATGGAACAGAAATTCTGCAAGTATGAAGATGGAATAGCATCCTCGTCAGATGGTGGATGCAGAAGAGAAAAACCGTTTTTACAAACTTATCATCAAAACGTGAATTCATCGTTTCATTCGATGGTTAGTCGATGTTGTTAGTATTCATGCTTTATTCGCCAGGCTACGTTCTCAAATTGTCTTTTTGTTCGATATTTTTTGCTGTTGGTTGACGTGTCTTATTTCTGTCTGAGGTAAAAGTAAAATTTGCTTTTCATACGATGTATCATGTAGCAAAGGCCAACATAGAAGTATACATGTGACTGGGTAATGAAAAATAGAATCCCGATGCACACATTGAAATTGATGATTTATCTCGTAAGCAAATATTGAAAGGAATATTTACCAATCTGTGTGCTATTCAATTTGGAGCTTATTGGATATTGAAAGGGATTTTGTTTAAGGGAGTTACACTAGATAGTTGGAAGTTTTCATTGAGACACAATACGAAAGAAATAACTGTTAGTAAGCTTACAACGAAGTGTCTTGGAATGTGATTTTTTCTATTTCTTTCCGATATGATCAGCCTACCACAGCCTACAATATGAATGTTCCACAAATTTCAATTCTATCATGTGACATACCAAATGAAAGCTGAGGACTCAAGGAGATGTATCTATAAAAATTAATTTATTCGAATCGAATTTGTTAAACAAAAAAGCTCAAAATCAGAGTAAAAGGGATGCCGAAAGTATTAATGTGAACAATCTGAACAAAAAAAAAATATTGAGACGAAACTGTCTGCATATCAGGACAAACTTGCAAATTAAATATCATTAAAATTTCGTCAGTGGTTCTTGATCTATCTGTGTGAAAATAAACAGACAGGAAGACACGGGGACCAGAGAAAAAATGTAAGAGAAATTTAAGGAAATTTCTACAAAGTAACAGCCCTAGAGTTACAAAAGAAGATTGTAAGATGGGCTTAATCAAAACGGCTTAAAAGAAATTTGATCAGAGTCTTCTCTCTTCGAAATCTTATACACAATTGAGAAGTTTTGGAAAAAAAAATCAGTCACACAAAATAATAATACTTTATTAGTTTTACGCACTGGTGTTTTTAAAAGTATGCTTTTCCATACAAAAGAAAAAGCAAGTTTGGTCCATATCACTATCAAATTTGTCTTCAAACTTTCTTCAATAGTTACTGAGGTAAATGAGGTAAACTTTTTCTATAAATTGGATACCTCCTAAACGGTTATAGTTTTCAAAAATGACGTCATTAAAAGATAATTATTTTTCCATGTGCTTTCGATTGACTATCTAAAAAGTATGCATTCAAATTTAGAAAAAAAAATTAAAAGATTAGTTAATATCCTCGAAAGCAAAGACAATCAAGGTCACCAAACAACGACCACCCCTATCCTCTACAACTCCGCTCATAAGTGTTTTTCTTCTATTTCTAAAAATTTCTCAATAAAATATTTTAAAAAACTCGACCCTTCTAAACGCAGGTTTTAGAATCTAGTGACATTATTTAAGTTTAGAAATTGCTTATAAATAACTATTTCATATTTAAAAAAAATGTTATGGGCATGTTGAAGTTAAAAAAAATCTTAGAACCGGGCTGATAGTTTATACAAAAAGTTTAAAACCGAATTGAAAAAATTTCAAAAAATTTCGTTTGTGAGTATATGTAGGTATGTCAGCTGATTTTGGTTAATTCTTCAGTATTACCAATATTTGGTACATACTCGTTTAAGAGGGAGAGAAAAAGCCAATAAATCCGTGACATAGCTTTTATTGTAAAGTCAGGCAATTTTTCATAAAATCCGTCTACATAATTACAGTTTATATTATGACTCAACTTCAAAATGCAAATTTGAAATAATCCTTAAAAAAAAAATTTGCAAAACATTCAAAACAAACGCATAGAAGGACCTTTCTCACCTTTTCAATTTTGTCCAAAACTAAAACTATATTTTTTAATGAGATTATTTTAAAAATAGCTTTAAATAGAACTGAAACAAAGTTTTGAAACCAAGAACAAATTTTAAATTTCTGACCACACCACACACGCATGGAAACGAAGGGCCCTTCTAGGATAAATTTTATCTTTTTTCACGATTTTGACTAACATATACCACCACATCTGACCTAAATTCAACAGAAGATACGTCCTTCTTTCCATTCAATATAAAATATTACCGAGAAGTAAACACCCAAATACTCTATATAATCTCAAATTGGGGACAGGTAAGCTTTCGAAATCGTTTTTGTTAACTGTTCGAAGTAAACAGTGTTGAGTGTTTTCTAACCCCATCTATAATCTTTTCCCCCACCCACACAAAATTTGAAATATGAAATAAGGAATAATGATAAATAGGGTAGGGAAGCATAACTTTTACACGATATAATTCTGGGATTATAAAGGATTTCGTTTATTCGGGTCTCTTGTCACTGCTGGATCTAAATTTAATTGATGAACACCTCATTAAAAATAATTTCCCAACAAATTATTGATTTTTTTCTTTGTATTTGCAGTGCCACCAAATATAGACGATACGCTCAGTTCAAGCGACGTAATTGTCCGGGAGGGTTCAAATATCTCACTCAGATGTCGCGCATCGGGAAGTCCAACACCGGTCATCAAATGGAAACGAGATGACAATTCAAAAATAGCAATTAACAAGAATTATGTTGGTAGGAGGGTGAACAGAAAAAGAATGAAACTCGAATCTGATATTTTGTGCCTTTATTTTGTGTCATTCCAGTCAACGAATGGGAGGGCAATACCCTCGAAATCACCCGGATATCCAGATTGGACATGGGAGCTTATTTATGCATCGCATCAAATGGTGTACCACCAACAGTTTCAAAGCGTATAAAAGTTAGTGTGGACTGTAAGTAGGCGCATCATGTTTTCTTTATGATGTTTTTATGACAGTGATGGTGGGCGGACATGGTCTTATTGGGCTTTAACAAAGGATATGCTGTGTCAATTTGGGACTGGTGTTAGATCTTTCTTTCCACTCAATAGATGTGTAAATGTTTTGCTTGTACTTTTTTCTGAATCCTCACATGTCGTCGTCGTTTTGGTAGGCACAAAGGTTGATTACATAAAAGAACACACTGAGCCGGAAAAATAAATAACAAACACATTTCTGAGAATGCGTGACGTGTGTGCCAGGCAACGTTATTTTTTAATCCCCCGAAACGGAATTCACATCTCATCACTCCATCTCCGGCTGCGGGCCTATTGTTGGTTTCAATATAAGGTGATACTGATCCTTTGTGTGGTGTCCTTTTTCCCTCGTACTGGAATGAATAAAAATGGTAATGAAACAACACAGCACCTTTTTGTCACATATAGGGATCACACATCATCAGCAATTTTGTGTGTGAATCTGTGTTCTATTACTATATGTTTACAACCCTCTAAATAATCTCTAAACATGCCTTTGATGTCTTTTTGATTTTCTCCAAACTGCTTCATAAGTTTACTTTTACTTGTCTCTGTCCTGCCCGGGAGTCAACACAGATTAGACGCAATTCCTCTGACACCCTGATACATCCTGTCCCCCCAAAGGAATACCAAATACACATTTGTCACATCTGCTTCAAATTCTTGTTAACATGCTGCAACTTTTAGTAGCTTTTTTGTATCTCTTTTCTTTTCGCTTATAATTCTTTGCATTCTTATTTATGTTTATTATCATCCTGCCTCTGTGTCATGTGTATTGCACACAGGAAAGACAGTTTATCAGGAGAAATGTCCACCTACGGACGAAGGATGTGCTGTCTGTTTCTTTTTATTTCATATCATTTCTGTTTCTGTAAAATATGCTGCTGCACATAAGGACCAACGTAGAATACTGATTTCTCCTGTTTAAGTCAACAACACAATGGGGGAGGAGAGGGCTGCAGGACACCAGTCACTTGTTCGTTGCTTGTAAATGTACAATCTTGGAGTGTTCAGGATTTTTTTTTCTATCCTTTTGGTTATGTATTCCGAACAGATGTTTTCTGTGATTGAACGTTGCTTGATTTTAAATTAGCAGATAGAAAAAAGAAAAGTTTCTAGGGACATGCTGGAAGTGGAAGAGAGTTGCATTTCCATATTTCAACTCTTTGAATTTTTCTTGCTGATCGTTTGAGGGTTTTCATGTCCACACCGATTATTATCGAATTTTTATTGATTTTTTGTCATCACAGAGTGGGTTACTTATTTAAATACATAAGGTTCTACATCCTTTAACAAATTTGCTATTTCTCTATATGTGTATGTACATTATGTACTGTAAAAGAGTCTTATCTTATAATAAACCTATATACTTAACCTTTAGTTAAATAAAACTCTCACGCCCAGTTGGTACCATTCCAATCAGTAGATTTTCAATAGTTTCATTGAATGATTATCGATGACATTACATGGTGCAATCCCACGTAGCACTTTTAAAAGTTTCAAACTATTGTTTCTTGCGCATCTGTTAGTGTAAAATAAGGACAACAATACACCATCAACGTAATTTTGACGTCATTTGTGCCCAATTTAAGAGTGTTAAAGAGAACTGTTGTATGTACATGGAATGTAACTTGGTAAATGGCGAGAAAGAACTATCTTTCTTATTATTATTCATCTCTTTGCTTAACATTGCTTCTATCTTCGTTAGTAAGTATTGACATTGTGATTGATTGATCTGAAGATATGTATGTGATTTCAATCATCAATAGTTTTGTTGAACGGTTTGGAAAGATCACATCACTCACTATTTACACAGCTCTAGTATAAGGCACCTGTCACATTTAAGATATTTCACCAAATTTAATAAGTTGAAATTTTTCTTTCGTCAACTTTGGCACCAGCTTTCATGGTAAGCTAAAACTATACCAACATCAAGCACCTGGAATTATACCTCGGAATGCAATGAGTTCGGATTTTTTTACATACCCTTGATGCCAGAGTTTATATCATTTTGAACAAACCTACCGAGGCATGGTTTTAACGTGCATACAATGAGACTTCTGACGGCAGGACAATCCTCAATTTCTTTACAACAAAAATATATCCTACTTTAAATAAAAGCAAAGTTGTTATAAGTTGCGAATTGTGATCCCTTTGCCTTTTTTAGATTCGAACTTAGAATCCCACTCTTCAAACCAGACCACTGTTCATCCTTTTCAAACAAACTCCCACAGACGCGCAAATTGCCATTTTATGCCACTGTTCAACGCCATCAAGTGTCATGAAACATTCAAAGAAGTACGACCAGCTTTTACTCCTTCAGCAAGAGTAGCGAAGAAATTCTGAGCCAATTAGGGGATGAATGAAGAACGACTCCTTCCATGCAACCCAGATGAGTATTACACAATACAAAAGGCATTATCCCTGTAAAGGTTGAAGCAATAAAAAATATATTTTTCACTTTTTGCAAGTGTCCTTTTCCTAGATCTCCTCTCAATTTTTCCACTTCAATTTGCTAATTTGTGCTTCGGAAACATAAAACAATCTAAGGATTGAGAGTGTCAGCGATGCCCCTCTCAACACTAGGATGGAGGCAGTGGTACTTATCAGACTCCTTTGGATTTACCCTTGGGCAAATCCGTAGTCGGAAGGATACAATAAGCTGACGACAGACATGAGAGTAGCACTCTAGTACAAATATTTAACTTTTTTTTTACCGAGTGCACTTCACTAAATGAGCATCGGGGTCTAGTTCTATCATTTTTGTCGTCGTTAGGGATGTCAAATAAAGTAAGAAATTGACCAAAGCCGAAGGCAGGAAAAACCAACAAACGGGCGATGAAATCGGAACGGGTGTTTCATACCAAATGCTTGAATTAACCACACGCACGAACCATCATCATCCAAACGATAGACGTTTCCTTATTTCCATTGCTCGTTCTGGCCATACTTTTAGATCCTTTAAGAACGGCGGGAAAAACAACTTGAAATTGAAGTTGAATAAGTAGAAGATCAACAACAAAAGTGCGAAAGTGTTTGACTTTTAAATTATCCTACTTGAGATTTCAGTTGGTCCAGTTGCTAGTCCTTAAGCATTTATTTTATGCAAAAAATATGATGAATTGGAGGACAGTGGAAGATTTATGTTAAATACGATTCGTTTAAGGAGTCATTAATGATTGGATAACAAGGTGGTGAATTTCCCCCTTTTCTAACTTTGAAATTCAATTAAGGACATTGAAAGGGATAGATTGATTCTATATCAAAGGAAAAGCTAATGGAAAAGAGTTTTAAAGTTTTAAGCCTTCACCACCGAATTACATTAAGTCATCCTTCATTTAAATGTATTGAGAATTGAATTCACACAAAATAAGCCCAAAAACAATATTTAACCAAATAAAAGGACGTGCGGTTTAAAAAGGGATCAACCACTATCGCTACCTGACTTGTTTATGAATAATCATTGTATATTCTCTGCTAATTAATTGCAATTATTAATTTAATTTAATTCATCGACTTTTGTACTATGACACATTTCAGTTCCGCCAATGCTTCTAATACCACATCAACTTGTTGGCGCTCCCGAAGGTTTCAACGTGACCATCGAATGTTTCACCGAGGCTCATCCGACATCTCTCAATTATTGGACACGTGGCGAGGGACCAATCATACATGACTCACACAAATACAAGTAAGTCTCATCATCGTTGTTATTTGGTAATTGAATCATTGTCCTTTCTTACACCCACACATGTATCTTTATCCTCAGAGTTGAGTCCAGCGTTGGATTGCCCGCTTACAAAACACACATGAAGCTGACCATCCTTAGTGTCAGCAGCGGTGATGATGGAATCTACAAATGCGTAGCAAAGAATCCGCGGGGTGAAACAGATGGAATCATCAGACTTTATGGTAAGTTAGGAAGGGTAGTTGAATTATGCCACAATACTGCCGCAATATATGACCACTAAAACGAGCGCTCACATAAACATACACCACAAGCAGGATGAAGGCAGCAGACAGACATATAACTAAATTAAACGCATCCACCCAAAATATATGGTACATGATGCAAACAATTTCATGGTAACAGTAATAATCATAATTCTGCGGAAGCACGTATATGTTGTCTGTCGGATGCGGAAGAGGTGGGAAGAAGAGCGGTTAGTCTCACTATTAAATTTTCCAATTTAGCCTGCCAACGTGTTAGACAATTCCGAAATCCGCAAATAGTGAGTGGATGGATATAAGAGTGTGCATGCAAGATGCCATAATTCCGCATCAACAGTGTAGGTAACAAGTGCAGTTACAGAATACATGTTCAAAATGGGAGCTAATCAATGAAAGTTCCAATTGTTACTTCTCAAAAAAGAAAGTGATATTTGAAGCAAACAGCCCATATAGGTCCTCGAGCCATTGTGCTTGAAGGTACTCACGTTTTTATTGCCGCATCCGAACAACGAGATTGAGAAGCTTTTCATGACAATGTTAGTCTCGGATGTTTGTCACACATTCGCGAGATGTGGGACCATGAAAGTTGGTTCTTTTACTGGGATTTGATCATGAGCAGTCCAAGGCACAACTTTCCTACTTTCTCAAAAACGTCATGGTTGTCGAACGTAAGCAATTGTGTACACTTAACAATATTCGGTGTTTAAGAGAAGAAAATTCCGAAGCGGTTTAGTCGAGTTGATGTACATAAGTGTATTTAGTTCAAGTAAAGTCGACGCCTTTGACCCAAAAAAGTACATATAT
Source organism: Pocota personata (assembly GCA_963082735.1). Taxonomy (NCBI): domain Eukaryota; kingdom Metazoa; phylum Arthropoda; class Insecta; order Diptera; family Syrphidae; genus Pocota; species Pocota personata. Next base: position 133,818,090 of record OY720430.1, on the reverse strand, counting down.
AACACGATAATACCGACCGGACCGTCCGAAAAGGCAAAGATCTAATCATCAGATTTCCTGTCATATTAAAAATGAAAATTTGCGGTGAAAAAATACACACACGAAACGTCGGTCTAATGACGAGATCTGTCCGACTCTTTCAATTTGAACCGCTGAAAGTTGGACAGACATCGCCATACATAATGAGATCGGTCGTACGACACTCCACTCCGCCCACAAAAAACTGGATCCTACACCGAACAACTGGTACTGAACGTACATATTTTGCAAAAGAACTTCAAATCATTTGATACTTTTTTATGAAAATCTGCCAAGTCACTTAGGTTAGGTAAAAATTAATCACGTGGATGTAGTATTATAAAATCACATGTACCCAAGTAAAACCTACACATTGGCTTCGTCGTAGTTTGAGAAAAAAAATAGTCACTCAAATTTTCACATCTGACATCGATAAACTTCTTTCTAGTCTACGTAAACATCTGCCAGGAAGTCTATAATATTCCTGCAACATTTTACAGTAAGTCGCTCGTTTTAAAATGCACCGATTTCGATAATACTTGCGTATTGCTAGCATGTTTTCTCAAATATTTAATAGTAACTATCCTTTTTTTTTTTATATACAAGCCTCCACCAACTCTATTCACTTTCATATATAATGGGCATTATCAAAATTATGAGTACATACTCGAAGGAGTTGTAAATGTCAAAGTCACTGAGGAGACTGCATTTATACAGGACTGATGGAATAGGGGTGACCATTTATCGGTTTTTCTTAGGGCCCATTTCATCGAACTTCGTCGAACATCGAATATGTTTGCTTAAAGAAGTTGAGAATCTTCACTAGTTTGTCGGCCTCATCTTGTTACTTCGTCTCTCTTCAGTTTTTGTTTCGAGATCGGCATGGTGAAGTAAATTTAACTCGGGTTACTTTGGTCAACTGGTCGACGTCCCTATTACTTTACTCTAGAAACGTGCGGTAACTTTCAAAATAAAATAAAAACGCCTTTTTGCTGAACACCGTTGCCATATAAAGATTCCCATCAAAGCGAATATTTTTTAATAAATTTTCCTAAAAATCGTCAACTGAAATCGTCCGTGAAATAGCAAACAAACTCGTTTCAGTTGAAGATTTTTAGGAAAATTTCGTAAAAAAAAGTCTTCACTTTCAAGAAAAATCTTCACACATGGCAACGGTGACTAATTGAGAAATTTGTGGGCTACAAGGTTCATTGAAATGTATAACATGACGAAAACGGAAAATTCAGATTTTGGTTAAAACTTTATAGAAATAAGAAAAGCTAGATTTGACTTGCCAGGGCTAAGAGGGCTGGAAATGAGATTTTTGATTTTTTCGGGATCGATTTGACGGATAAGCTTAAATTTTACTACACTTGGCGGTCAGAAAATGCACCTTATCCCTAAAACAGCCATTTCTAAGAAATTGATATAGCAAAGTCCCTTGCCCGATCTACTGTTCATCCATTCATTCATTCATCACAACAGAGCAGACCAGAATATGCCAGCAACGGGTTAATAGCTACCACTTTCCCGCCTTCTATACGATGTGTGAAGGATGTGTGCGCACATAACTACACTCGTTTCGACGACGACAAGCAATGAAAATATTTTCCTTATGATGAGACATAAACTTTTCCAGGCTTTTCCGCACTTTCTGCCTCTCTCTCTCTCAATCTAGCACCCTGTTTCAGTGAGTGATTTTAATGAAATTCATGAAATTGTTGTCGTAAATAATTAAATTGAGCTGCTGTGGCTGTTGTTCCGTTTTCAGGGCGCCTCTCATTGGTGTGGTTTCATTATTACTGATACTTTAATGTCTCATGCATTGCCAAAATTCAAATTGAAAATTAGTGCAATTCATATAAAATAATTGCCGCAGACATAAAAGGCTGGCAGACCGGATGTTTGTTGGGAAGTAGACATGTACATAATATGTACTTAACTAGCTGATGAAGTCAGAATTTGTGTGTGAAAAGGATTAGAATTCCATCGCAGTGATTTGTTTCTGATAATCAGGATGCGAATTCCCATTCCCAACATCTCATAAAAGTTAAACTCTCTAGTGTAGACTAACATGAATGCGTTGCCGTCGTCAAATGACAACAAAAGTTATTTCTTTAACACTTCTTTGGCATACACACACACGAAATATAAAAGGGATAACAACACTCCTTATCGTCACAGCAAATCAACTGTTTGAATACTTTGGGGATTTAAGGACGAAACATCTCGGCAGTGCTCGCATCCTGCTGCTGTGTGCCTTAACTCAATTTCAATGCCAAACGACTGTGTGAGTGTGTGTGAGGAATCGAATCCAACAGCTTCAGGGTTTCCCGATTTTCCTAGACAGAGTGTGAAAAGCACGCGATTTCAAAACACCGATAACTGTTGGGTACATTGCGAGAACAATTGATTTATTGGCAATTATCCCTGATAAATACTCTAAATAAGTGTATATGTGTGAAAATGACTGCAAGTGGGTGTACATAGGTATATGTGTGAACAAAAGACACAGCATCACAGTTGAAAGTTAAAAAATCGAAAAACGTACCTACAACGACGCTGAGGAATACAATAGTACTGCCAGTACCACGGTAGCTATCCCATAAATCCTTGCCGAGCGGAAAGAGTCCTGAGTGAAAACTTTTAATTTACAACACTCGACGGACCGACAGCAGCACAAGCATTTCGGGAGTTTTTTTTTTCGAAAACGAAAACGAGACCAAAACTATCTGCAGATGTTGTTGATGTTAAGATTTGTTGCTGAAATCTGAGATAACCCGCTCCAGTCATAGCATTAAGAATCAAACTTTTGCTAAAGAACTTGCCACGTGATTGGAAATAAGAATATTTCGAAATACCAAAATGGCCATCATAATTCCATTCTATCTTTTGTTTAGTGGGGTCATCAAGAATCGTCAGGAATCCCTGCAGAGCCAAAGTCAAAAAATCATCCCCAACTCAAAGAAGTCACGTAATTACCAAGATTCGACTCATTTAACTTTGGAATATCCTTTGGAAAATCCAAGCTCTCAGGTGAGAGGTTTCAACTCCATGGGCCATCAACCTTATCTTTCGGCCAAAAAAGAAAAAAGAAATTACAAAAGTTTCACCACCTTCCTGGAATATTTCCTTAGCCAGCAAGGAAAGCTAAGCACGTGACATTCATGCATCAGGGGTTGTTGTTCCTTTGTGAAGCAATTAAGTCATCGATTTTATGAGCGCAAACCTCACTGGTTTGCCCGAAAAGGGTAGAAACAATTCAATAGAACTCGAAAGGTGGTACGGCGTAATAGCCAAGTAATTTATAAGGCGGGATCGCAATTAAAGCTGACTTTTAATGTGATATCTTTAATATATATATTTTTTTTTAATCCTTTGTCGGTTGTATAAAAATATTGAAATGTTTAGATGAATAAAGGAAATTGGATCAACCCTTTTTGTCAATCATGTAGTTCTTACAAACACTTCCTGTGAGTTATGATATTTGTTTATCGACCGCGGGCTAAAGCTTCAAACAGATGTACTCGTATACGAGTACGTGCATCAGTTTAGTATAATTCAAATTCCACGCAGATTGATGCCATTACGTAATACATTCTCACTCGCGATGAATATTAAAAGTCAAGTTAGGATGTGTCGCTTGAAGGGAATTACTTCGGTTCCTGTCGCCTGTACTCGTATCTCTTGGTGGGATCTTTTTCATCCTATTCTTTTTTTTTACCAACCAACAGAATAATGTTTCAGCCAAAAGGTTTAATGCGCGACTTGTCGTTTATTGGCTGTATTCGATTTCGCAACTTATCCTGTTAGCGTGCCTTGTTTCACTTTTGTGTGTGCATGTCCTACTTTTAGATGCTTATTTCCGATATTTTCGATTGAAGAAAACTTCTGTGCTCCTGCTGGTTGCTGGTGAATGTCATGCTGTTACGCGACAAACGAATTTTAATGTGACGAAGACTTCTTGTCGTAGTAGAAAAAATCCACACTGCTATTGCCGCCCTCCCTTTGTGAGATTGCTCTAGGCGACAACTTGAATGAGTAGCAAAAAAGTATCTTCGATCTTGTCGCGGGAGAAGAAATCAAATAAAAAGGTATAATAAAAAAAAGGATAGAAAGGAGAGACAAGAGAATCTGATATCCCATTTTAAATTATCGTCTTGCCGCCTTTGGGGTATTTTAAATTTCTTATGCAAACGAAAGTAAAAACAAAAAAAAAAAAAACAGCTCTGATAACAGAGTCTATTTATTTCAAGGGCATCCTATTGAAAAGTTGTGGAAGCGTTGGCGGTTGGCGGTCTTGGCATAAATTACAACGGACCGAGGGGTGGTAGTGACTATATAATTAGGAGTTCAATGAAGATAATGAAATAATAGATACAAACTAATTAAGTTGAATAATCATTCGCCAACAAAGGGTATAATGTGCCATATAAGTTTGATTCTCGCAAGGGAAGAAGGAACATAACCTATATCAAAAGTGAAATGTTTTGAATCAGACAAAATTTAAAAATCAAGCTTACCGGAAAAGTCGACTATACTTTGCTGCCACAATTGTTTTAAAATGCATTTTCTATATATTTACTGATAGACAATTTAGAATCCAAATCAAATGCAGTTGGGAAAAGCTAACTTCAATGCGAGTAAAATCCAATTCACCCCCTATTCCAAAAAGAACACGTCTACTCTAACAAAGTTTCTAATGAATGAGCAAACAATTCAACCTAAGGAAACAATGCATCTTCTTGGAGTTACTGTCAACTCTAGTGAAACACATAATCGGCGCCCATGAAGTTATGCTATCTATTTAACGGAAAGAGATACTTTCCATCGAAACAGCTTCTTCTTCTGTACAAAGCACAAGTTAGACAGCGACTTGAGTATTGTTCACATGTATGTAGCTCGACCCCTAAACATTCCCTGCACCTACTTGATAACATACAGAGACGAACAGTTCGCTTAGTTGATGACCCCGCACTAATATCCAATCTCCACCATTAGCTCATCGAAGACTGGTATCAGGCCTATGCATGTTCTATATATACTACTACGGCAGATGTTCCAAAGACATCAATGGAATGATACCTAGATATGCAACATTTGAGCATTCTACTAGGAGAGCCGTCGGCGCCCATCACCTATGTATATGTATATCCACCTGGCAAAACCAGTGAATGAAACCACAACATGCCCATATTTAAGGTATATTTACAAATGGCGGATATGTACTTATAACTTAATTTGTACGGGCTCTAAATCATTTCTTAAAAAATAAGTCGATTGGTAATGATTTTTAGTCTTTATCTAAGTTAGTGTCATAAAACAGATTCATATAAACACGAATTTATAAAATAGTTCTATATCTAGACGTTAATGATTCAAAAAGGCCACGATATGTTAAAACCTAAATGGTTTTGATAATTTGTCTGTTGAACAGCAACGAGTAAATGTACATTTCTTTGAGTTTCCTGTAACTTAGCATTCTCATAATATTTCAAACCTAAGATCTACTCGTAGAATTAAAAGTTCACCATATACAAAAATTCTTAAAAATAGATTAAACGCTCTTAAAATCTGATGAAGTAAAAATAATGGTAATGTACAATACATTTTTGAAATCAGCGCATCGTCACCTTCACTTGGTACCCATATTGCATTTATACAAACAAATATTTTTGTTGACTCCTCACAAACATTTTTTTTCAATTTTGCACTTTTCCAAAATTGTATTCTTTATTTGCTGGGACCAAAACTCAACTCTGTTACAAATTTCAACCTTCCAAGTTTAATGGTTCAAAAGTTATGAGGCTGTGATATATAGGCGGACAGACGAACAGACCGACAACTGACTCTGACTATAAGCGTTCCGTGCTTACTTTCTGTTACTTTATAAGTACCGGAACCCTGAAAAGTAAATTAATTTTCATTGGACAGAAAACTGCATCAAACAGAAGTGTATTTTCCTATAGAATGTTCTGTAGTAGGTCTAGCAGAAGCTTATTTTATGTGGATAAGTGTATCTCATATTATGGACCATCCATCTACAGGATTTAAATCTTGTCGAAAATCTTTAAAAACATCTTAGCTACATAAAAGAATCACAAAATATGCAAATTCGAATTTTTCAACACACCGCCTTAATGAGTGAAAACCCCTTTATGGTATAACCAATACTTAAGTACTCTGTTCTGATATTTTTAGAAAAATGTTCAGAAAATGGTAATTGTCCCTATAAATATGGCCAGAGGAAAATGTAGCCATATTTGCATTTATTTTTTACGAAAACCATGAAATATATTTAAGTATTATTAAACATGTTCGATGGTTAAAAAAGCAATCGTTGACCCTAAAAATATGGTCACCACTGTAAGTTCCTTAATATAAATAAATAAAAAAACCAATGACCTAAGACATCCCAGCGGTTACTCTTCATACCGGAGATGATCAAAATCCCGGCGCCAAGGAGTATGGAACAAAATTTAAATTCACAGCATGCGGCATTTATTTCCAGGGGCAAGATATTGATCAAATTTTAATTTTCAGTGCCATGAAACCCTGAAAATATTCACTTATTGCATTGTGTGACATATCCTAAATGTGACAGGTGTTGGATGCTGGTACTTATTTATATATGTAAGTACGATCCATGGCTTTCCTTACCTACCATGCAGGTGCAAGGCGGACTAAACTAGACGATATAAGTTTAACAATGGGACCTGCAGAACGTGCGGAAATTATCAAAAATCCTCAAGTACAGGTCGGGCTTTATTTATGGGATGACTTGTACATAATTTGCCAAAAAATAATTGACAAAAACAATACAATACAAATCCATCCACAATAAATAATTTGCTAAAAAATGTTCTACTTGTTTGTATCTTTCCGAGATCTACAGAAGACCTCGGATGAGTTAAAAAGCTGTAATTTTTGCATCCACTCATAGACTCAGAATCATAGTACAGAACAAGGACCTAACGTAGCCAGGTCGTAATTTTTTTTTTAAATGCGGGTGAAGTAAAGAATTGTTTTGTTTCCTTCTGTACAACAGATCTCTATTGTCGGCTAAATAATACATTAGGGTACTATATCTGTGCAAAATTTCAGCTCTCTAGATCAAAAAGTTCAAAAGTTACAAGCATGTGACACATGAACTGACAGACAGACAACGCATTGAATCCGTAAGTGTTTCATTGAATTGAACCCGTCAGTTTCACAGCATTTCTCAGCCGATCGAAAGATAATTTCGCTCAAGGGTTTCTAATCACTTTTTGGTAACCTGATTGAAAGAAATTGGTCAAAATGAATCACGCTCACTATACGAATCATTAAGCTTTTTAAAATGAATTTTCCTGATTAGTTTCATTTCGTTTAGGAGTGGCATAGCGGCCACCCCTAAATTTTTCTCAAATTATTTCATAAAACGAAAAAAAAAGTTATATAATAACAATCCTCACCTGAAGGAGAAAATATCTGTTTTCAAATCAATAACATTTGCCAAATCCCACCTTCCTAACAAAATTCCAAAATCAAAAATAATCAAAGTTAGCTAGTTTATTCCATTGAGGAATTAGTACGAATTCAAATGCATATTGAAGAGAACCATATTCTAATGGTCCCACTCCAATCCAAATCCACTTAATTTTCCAGCTCTGACTTCACTCTGCCAAGCTACCAATTAAAATGTAAATACCAAAAGCAACTCCAACTAAAATCAAAGGATATATTGCGAATACCACGTAACGAACTATTACTAAACCTCAACAGTGGAGGCAATGTAAATCAGGTTGTACCACCATCATCATTCATCATTAAACTGAATAAATAATATTGAAATGAATGATAGCACAGTAACTTTGAAGTTGCTGGTCCGCAACATTTTAACACATTTTCCAATCAGTTATGAGCATCGGTCCACCAGTATACGACTGTTACGTGTTGCACCTAGGTTGAGCATTCGCAACCACCTTTACCACCATTATCAACACGACACACATCAAAGTAAATGAAGCGTACCATTTTGATACAGAAATACCATGTGTCCATCCCACGGGATAGCAATCAGTGCAATGGACGAGTGTTGCACACACGTGCAAAAGTGATTTGTCACAAAATGAACCCGAAAACGCGATAGTCTATGATAAATGTGGTAATATCTGCATTGAATGGAAAATGAAATTATTTGGCTGTTAATTAGCATTTTACATAATTTCCAGGCCAATAATCAAATTTTAATTATCCATGCAATGGGTATCCACATAGGCGGGTGCCATAAATTGAATATAATGATTTTAATTGTGGTTTTTTTTTTATTTTCTCTTCTCTCTATTGCAGTGTCATATCCACCAACCACGGTGTCATCCGGACTACAAACTACCGAAGCACGATGGGATCATTATGGACAAAATCAGGACCCATCTAGATCCAATTACCTAGGTAATGGCATCGACAAAAGTAAGTTTGTGGGTTTTTTTTTTTTGTTCATTATCTTTAGAGATATCAACTTCCCACCTCTCTCACCTTTGCTTATAAAACCATTTCACCATCCAAAGACACTAGATACCAATCGAACCTAAACGACATTGGCTTATCTGAGCAAAAATCCTCCTTAGATAAGACAGGCGTCACCGGCTTCGGATGGCCCGCTCAAGGAGAAGATGACTTAAGGGCTGGAAGGGCGTCATCAAAGAGGCTTACTTGTCAACTGCTTGCTGTTATTGCGCTAAATTTGATGTATTCGCTCTAAAATCTACTGCCTCCTTTCGCCCGCTAAATGCATAACAAAACAAAAGAAACCGAAATTCTTCAACATATCCCAAATATTTAAATTATATACAAAAAAAAACTCTATATATATACATACATATAAATAAATTTATATCAAACTAGTGTATAGTCATTGTGAAAATGTTGTTTTGTTTAAATCCGCGTATGTGGACAATTCAATTATAAAACGTAAAACAAACAAAAAGAAATCATGCAGGGTTCTTCAAGAAACAAAGAAAAAATAATAAACGAAACCAATTAGAAAGTGAAAAAAAAAATGTAAAAAATATAAATCAGTAAAAATATCTCAATTAAATTATTTCTAAGCAAATGTGTGAGAAGATTATTATAAAGGATCATATTTATTTACCAAGTGATTTGAAGCTTGTTGATTTGATAGTTAATTAAAATAATATATACAAATGGATATATACATTGAAACAAACACTTATTTGCATTTATGATTTATTTCAAAGGAAAGAAAAAAATGTTTCAATATAACGAAGTGAAGGTAAACACATACACAACACAAATGTAAACACTAAATTTAGCCTTATATAATGATAGATATAATTGAATAAATAACAGAAATATAACAATATGGCTTTTGGATATTTTTAAAGATACATTTAGCGACATGGATGTCAGTTTTAATAATGCATACATCCTTTGATTGGCTTTCAACATGAGTATGGAATGTCTGAGGTAGTTGTTCCTCTTTTTTTTGAACAGTTACTAATGAAAACCGAGTTGAATTTTGTTAGGCTTTTCGATTCGAGCTGACTTCTGTATTTTAAGAGCTTAAAACGTAGTCCTCTTTAAAACTGGGCTCTATGGCAACAACCAATGATAGTGATGTTCCGATCCTACTGATACGATACCAGCAGATACTTTCCTTTCTAATTTTTGATATTCGGTTCGATACTGTACTTATATTATTAGCAGCACATCAGTATCGTATCGTAACCCGAATGTGAACCTTTTCTTACCAATAATTCAGAACAAAATTCTAGCATTTCCATATATTTCTTTTTACATACTTTCGATTGCGTAATATCGATATCTGGAATAATAAATACAACCGAAAATAATGGAAAGATGAGGGGTTTCAATTTTTCAGAATTTATCTCTCGAAAACACAAAAAAAAAAAAACAGAATTCTTTGAGAAAATGGGTACAAAGTATTTCACCACTCTCTCATTGCATTACAACTATCATGATTATCATTAGTTTACTTTATTTCATCAAACAAAGATACAATACTTCAGTGATTACTTGATACAATAAAAATATTAAACATTATTAAACATTACCACCCTTAAAGTTGTTTAATATTAATAATATGTTTGTTTTAAATAAATATCTACTATGACTGAAATCTATTATGTCGCCAATAGTATTTGTTTCTGTTAAACACATGGATTCATTTTTAATGCATTTTTATTAAATTCATTGTAACTTATTTGCTAGACAAAAAAACGCTTAAAACTAGCTTAACTAACTTAACTATTCTTATTCTAACTTATTCTAAATTAATTAAACACATGGATATTGGTTCATTGGTGGCATAAACAGTTCTATGGTATGGAATATTAAAAAACAGTAGGTTTCTAAACATTCTCGATGGAATATTGAACCCAATTAAGGATAAAATAGGAGAAGAATCAATGTGATCTACTAATATGTCTCGAATGAACATAACAGCGGAGTATTTCCTTAGAATGTGTAGAGGCAAAATTCCAAGTAATTTACACCTCGTTTCATAATAAGGCATATCTATGTTCCAGCGAAGTATTTTCACTACAACTCTAATAAACCGTTTTTGGATTTTTTTTTCTATTCTAAAATTGTGAACTGCATATCAAGGACTCTAAGGTAGACCTAACAAAGGCAAGCAATAAGAGTATGAGGAATCGAAAAGTCTTTAAAATTACGCAACATAAAATCTAGCATTGAATTGTCTTTAGCGACTAAAAAATCTATATGACTCAGAAAGTTCAGTTTTTGGTCAAAAATGACACCAAGATCTTTTTTAAAGCTTATAATGGACAATGCCTTACGGTTAATTTTATACATAAAATTAACTGGCGAACGTTTTCGACAAAAAGTCAAACTTTGGCATATAGGGATATTAAGATGTAAGGAATTTATCCTACACCAATTTCATCAAGATCTTACAATAGAATGCAATCCTGTTCAGAGTCTATGCAACGAAAAACTTTTTTTAAGTCATCGGCGTACATTAAGCAGTTTGAATTTAATATCAACTCGGGAATGTTGTTGACAAATAACAGAAACAGAAGAGGACCGAGATGGCTACCCTGAGGGACTCCCGATGTAACATACATTGGTGAAGAAAGATTATTATTGATACGAACGTACTGGATGCGGTCCCGTGAGTATGCGTTTATCCACTTTAAGAAGTTTATTCGAGTGAAATCCTACTTCACCTAACTTTATTAGTAAAGCATCATGATTGACTCGGTCAAATGCTTTGGAGAAGTCTGTGTAAACAACATCATATTGTGAGTCCTTCTCCAGGCCATTCAAAACAGAATTACAAAAAATATTAAGGTTAGTTAGATCTACCAGGCACAAAATCATATTGGTAGGGAGTAATAATTCCTTTTAGAATGGAAGTTATTTTATCATAGACTAGTTTTTTCAAATATTTTAGGAATTATAGAAAGTTTACAAATTGGACGGTAATTTGAAACATTTTGCATGTTTCCCGATTTGTAAATTGGTATTATTATTGAGTACTTCCACGACTTCGACGTATTTAAAAATTCGCCATATTCCAATGAACGGTTAAAAATCATACGCAAAAGTGTAGCAAATGCTTTCGCACTGGTCGTTTCTGGTCGTTTGTCGGCCTTAAGCTTCGACAAAGCTAAATCTATTTCAGTGTTAGATAAGCTTAAACTACCAATATTGAAATGATTAAGTGCAGAAATTCTGTCAGCAGCATGAGGTACAGTAGAAGTACGATCTAAGTAAATGGACTGGAAGTGTTTACCAAATAAGTTACCAATGACAGAGAGATCAGAAGATGTAATGCCATTGGGAATGTCATTCGATTGCTTTTTATTATTCAGAAATTTCCAAAAACGTTTACTATTTGTCTTTAGGTTGCACTTGTATCAAATTGTTTTTGTAACACTCGATACTGTTTAAAGAGCTCGTCATCAATATTAGGTTTGCGAAATTGCTTGTAATCCTTGTTTTTTATTAAACCACACAGGTTTTGAACCACCAGTTGTTTTTACTTTCGGAGTACATAAATCTATCGCAGTAAATACAACATTTAAAAATGAATCATAGCACCCTTTTAAATTAGAATTAATAAGTAAAACTTGCCAATTAGTAGCATTGAGAAAATCTGTAATTGCATTGAAATTTGATTTTGCAAAATTAAATAAATAAAGGTTGGAGGTGTAAAAAACAAATTATTAAATTCTAAATGCAAACTGAAAGCAACATGATGTATTGCATCAGGAAAAAGAGGAATCAGTGAGTTGTTGTATCAACAACTCACACAATTCAGCATCAACGAAAACTAAAAAAACATTAAGGAATGAGGTAGTGTCAGAACCAACGACTTTTTTGGGTTTGTTGTGAGCTGTTGAAAGACAATTTTTAGTTGAGATTTCAGAATTCTTTTTCTGTTTGTTAGCATTTTTTTGTGATTATAGGCACTGACATTTTATTGGTTGAGGGGAGATTTTGAAGACATTCATTAGAAATCACCGACATGGTTGAATAATTGTTCTGAGATTGGTCATTGTTTATAGTTTTAAAATTTTTTTTTATTATAATGCGATAGATCATACGGGACGTTATTAGCATAGTTATTAACCTTTAGAAATATTATTCTTAATTTCAACTACACACTTTGAGCTGCTTTCGATTTGGTTTCTTTAAAAACAAATTTCTCTTTTAACTTTTAAATGAGCTCAGAAAAGTTAAAATGAGAGCACATATGTATTACACTTTCAGAAGAAATTCAAGTTTGTCAGAATATTCAGTTGCTCTTCGTTAATTTCGGCACAATTTGTATGAAATGGGAGCCCGCAAAAAGAACCACAGGCTACCCTTTGCTTTGAATCTATACACTTTATTTTTTGATTGCATTTGGCGCAAATATTCGACATTTCGGAGGAGCAAATAAAAAACGCGTCTGATTTTAGAATTACAAACACTGGAATCATAACTATTTATTTTCTTTACCCAGGTTCAACTGACACTCTTGCTTTTTCCAAAGCAAGAGCCATTCTATATACACAGAATCAGAAATAAACTTTTTGGCTAAGACACTGGGTAAACTGCTATTCTTTGCAGTGAAGAAGAATGAAGCTCTACATTTTAATCTATCGTTTATAAATTATTTGCATATAAGATAAATATATTCGTTTTCACTTTTCACCCTCTTTTCCATCGATATTCTATTGATACGATATCGGTATCGATACTTCCCATTCGAAACCTTTGAGACTCAAGCGTCAGTATCGCATATCCCTAATCACTTGTAATTTATAGTAATTCTTATTTTTTATCAATTTATGTTGCACCAAAAGGGAAATGTGATAAGTTATAAAAGTATGGGTATATACGTAATGACTACTGAAAATGTTAGTACTTATCAGTTACCTTGCTCCAAATTATAATTTGCTTATGATGTTCCCATAATACATTTCACAATTAAATAAATCTATTGCTTAACTTATCATTAAATGAAATTCTATGGGAAAAAAGGAAATCCGGACTACCGTCAGGATAAGGATAATGACAATCCAAATATTTGCTTTACCTCTGCTCAAATCTGCAAAACCTTCTCCTTTCCTATTGAAGACAGACTGCTTGGGGAACTAGCTAAAGTTGTGCTCCGTTGACGGACATGATTCTATTTATTACGAGACCACCCTGGTTCGAGTCTGAATCAGCTAACTAGTAGCAGTAATATACGTGATACTATAACTAAAGAGGGTCCACAATAGACTAATAGGTCAGCGTGTAACCACTTTCCGTTTTGCACATCCCAATCATTCCCGATCTAATGATAAGAGAAAATTATCTTTTCAGTTTAAATATCGAAGAAAGTAAACCTGCATCTCGTTAAGTTTTTATTCTAAAATGTTTAATAACAATGATTTAGCCAGAGATGGATCACAGTATCGTGGAAAAATAATTTGTATTAGCGACTTGTGCTGCAAATGCAACTCAACTAACATATAAACAGAAGAATAACGTTTTTTTTAGAATTGGACTCTTAACGGCGACTAGTCACACTTCATTGTACATATTTACAAAGGAGTTATGCTTATGTGTGAAACATTGTTCAGATACCAATTTTCGTCAAAATCGTTTATACCGTATTCGAGAAATGACTTTTTGAACATTTTTGTACCTACTTTGTGAATTTGTCGAACTTGCCCCATTGTAAATAAATTCAGAACAAATGATCTCGTAATTCCATTTTCATTTCCTGAAATCCCAGTTTTCACGCTATAGACCTACATTGCTTGAAAGATAATTATCCTCTACTCTTTCCTGCAATCTGCAAATCCACAACGACCAATCCTCTTCTTTCGCAAAGTTCGCTTGTGTGAATAAGGTAAAGGGTGACCAGATAGCAGTGATAGTTTTCCTAAGTATTTTGTTTCAGCAGCTGTCAAAGTTACCAATGACATCCAGCAGTCAAATTATTCAGCAAGGTTCGCCATTTCATCATGCATCGTTTGACGTTTCCCGAATGTGTGGAAATTATTAAAAAATATTATCGAAATTCTGCCACAGTTGTAAATACGCAACGTGAATTTCGTCGTGAGGTCGGTCGTCATCATGGTTTCAGTGCGCAGGCAATTCGTCGCACCGTGGAAAAGTTTGAGGCGTGAGTACATTCTCTTGAACCTTGAGCCACCAATCAGACAGAGATCGGTCCAAAGTGAAAAAAACATAGCCGCCGTAGAGGCCAGTATCGAAGAAGACCCAGAAATGTTAATTCGGCGCCGATAAGCTGAATTGGGCATCGCCAGCGAGTCAACCAGGATTTATTTTTCGGTTGGATTTGTGCCTACATCCGTATAAGATTGTGCTGCCGCAAAAATTGAAGCCGAATGACCATAGACAACGCCGTGAGTTCGCTAATTGGGCGCTGGAAATGTTGGCCGGAGATCCGGATTTTGGCCAAAAAATAATCTTCTCGGACGAGGCCCATATTTGGTTCAGCGGCTATGTCAACAAGCAAAATTGCAGTTATTGGAGCGACCACAATCCACAAGTGTTCAACCAAGCATCAATGCATCCACAAAGATTGACTGTTTGGTGCGGTTTATGGCACGGCGACATTATCGGACCTTATTTCTTTCGAAATGAGGAAGGAGACACCGTTATCATCATTGGTCCTCGGTACAGAGCTATGTTAACCGACTTTCTGTGACCAGAGCTCGACAACATCGATATATCCGAGCTTTGGTTCCAACAAGTCGGAGCTACATGCCATACAAGCGACGCAAAGCTCGAAGTGGTGAAGGAGAAATTTGGCGACTGGGTCATCTCACGGCGAGCGTTCATCAATTGGCCGCCGCGATCATGATACTTATTTTCTCTGGGGCTACGTCAAGTCCTTAGTCTACGCTAACAAGCCAACCACTTTGTACGAACTCGAGGCCAACATTCGAAACGCTACTGCCGTAATAACGCCGCACATATTGGACTGACCGCTTAAATTTAAATGACGTGCTATTCCATACATAATGGCATGTATGTATTTAAAATAAAGGCAGAATCAATATGATATCTCACACCGTTGTTGTTTTATTTAAATTCCTTTTCTTATCGTATCTATCTGGTCACCCTATATATTTACCTAATAGTAAGAGAAGATGATCTACATACAAATACAACAGGCCGGCCATATACCAAAAATCTTAGTTTTTAAAGGCCGAAGAGAACTCACAGATAATTCCCTTCTCTTTAACATCCATTACGCGCACAAGCTTTTAATTACACTTTCCTACTAAACAATAGATCAAATGTGTTCCTTTTTTGAGGACTGGCCATCTTGACTCTTAATTGGCTTTAAGCCAATATATAACTTACCATACTTTCGTTTATTTATATTGGAGTTATGCTCTGCACAAAATTTCGTGTCGAGTAATAATTATATCGATGGATTGATGGGTCTACAAGTCTACAATAAATGAAGAGCTCTATGTGAATAGAGAGGGAAAAAGCGGTACCATGAAATAAAATCTTATGCAAAAAGGTCCAAAACGTAATTTTGGACTTTATTGCACTTTTGAAATTGCAATAAAGTCCAAATCGAAGTGGAAATAAAATCTAAACAACAAATATATGGGGAGAATTGAAAGAATTTGCTATCCACAATGCATAAACAGTAGAATATTGTAATATGCGAGCTACGGCTCGAGTAGATAAAACGATATTCTGTGAAATTATTTCTTTATTTTCTAGTCTATAAAACAATTCAAGTTCACACTATACTATTCTTCGCAAACTCCTTCCTTACAAGGTCTCTTTCTTCTCAAATCACTTTATCTCCTTTCAATTACTTAATTCACAAATCCAAACTAATTACTTCTTCTTGTTAACTCTCAATTTTCAATTTATCACAAAATTACAACTTCGGCTGTTATCACTTTTCCAATCTCTTCGTGCGGTTCAAAACCAACTGCCTTGCCTTGATCGCCATCTGTCCTTATATAGCAGAATTTCTGATAGCCAGAAACTTCTAGCAAATTCTTCGACCACTGGAACAAGAAAATTCTGATGTAATAATTCCAAGATTACAATAATTTCTTGCAGTTATAATTCTCTCTTATCCGTAACGTCGTCTTAGACATCATCAGTCTCTTATCGTGGACACGAACCGTGAACACTAACCGCAGACACGAACCTCAAATGAAAAGACACTTCGGAACAAAATTATGCCAGTTCGAGAGCGTAGTTATTATGCTACATTATGTTACAATATGTACGGGGGGCCATGCTGCCCCTCCTGCAACCCCCCTGCTTGGGGTCACTGTAGGATTTGGAATGGGTTCGATGTTTTTTGTATATAAAGTTCGGAACTGCACCCTTGTTTTTCACAAATTTTCAATACAAAAAAAATAATGAATTTGAAAACTAATTTAATTTTAACTAACAGAACTCAAAAAATGTCTGATTTCCTTTTAAAAATATGGACTCGTTTTGGACTTTATTGCAATTTCAAAAGTGCAATAAAGTCCAAAATTACGTTTTGGACCTTTTTGCATAAGACTTTATTTCATGGCACCGAAAAAGCTTGTAAAAAAAAAACAGGTTCGATAATTTTTCTGTTTTTTTAAAGATTTTTATCATTTTACACTTCTCATCTTATCATTAATTAGTGTCTGTTTTTTGATAAGTATAAATGATAAGTATTTTATCAGTAAAATTTTAATTTCAAATTATAAAATGAAACTAAGTGATAAGGGTTTCTCTAAAAAAAAATAGATAAATTATTAAAAATATATGTACATCAGCTATTGAAGAGATAAGTATCGTTTCCTTCCTTGTGTTCTGAAAATATTAATTATGTTGAATTGGGACATTAAATGGGCCTCAACGGAACTACGTCCATAGGAACCAAATCAGTGGAATTAAGTTTATTTCACTGACGACAACGAGAGTTATATTTGTACCACGGAAGTTCGGCTAGGAAAGAGTATGGAAAAGTAAGAAAAGTTTGGAGATTAGATTAAAAGTAAAAAAAAAAAATTAAAATATTTGTATACCTTAAATACATACAACATGGGTATTTCAAAAATGTATAGTTTTGCTGTGAGCTATCGAAATTACCCTTTGGAAAGCGTGCTATGGTAGAATCTATATTTTTAACTGTTTCATATCAAAGCAGTGATATATGGTCAGGAGCTGGGATAGAGTTGGTGATTGGCGATGGCGGTTCTTGGGTACAAATATTCAGTTCAAACACCTAACCACCTTGCAAGCGGTTGATTTTGATATCCCATGCATTTTGGCTATTCTGTGGTACTGCCTGCATTCCCAACCACTGCTAGATCACCAATAACGGGTGCAAAGGACATAGAGCCTTAATTGCCTACTATGTTGTAAACGTTTTCCAACCTCAAACAAAACTTATTCTAATATTATCATTTTTTATTGAAAAGTGATAATTAAATAAATATAAAACTTATCACTTTTCGGTGAAACAGAATTTCGATAAATTGGAATACTATCAAAATATCAATACAGAAAGTTATCGAAATTATGATAAGTTGATAAATAGTAAGTAATAAATCCTTGGAGAAATAATGTGAAGCTCTCATTTATATCACTATTCGAAAATTGATAATTTTTGCCTACTTAGGTATTTGCTATAATTGGCACTTATGCTTTAAGGAAAAACACAAAATTAATAAGTGGGTGCTGCAATAAGTTCATTATCAGTAATTTCTGCATGTACATGTGCAAGCAAGAATAATATCCTTAAATTAAAAATATGAGCATGAAATTCATTATCTTCGTTCTATTTTTGTAATATATTTTTTTCGTTAACATCGACGTCCTTGGTCATGTAAGGGTTAAAGGGAAACCAAAAGAAACTACACGCAAGCACCTTCAAGCTGCATTTATTTCAAAGTAAATGGTGAGTGAACTTGACAAATTAATTAATGGAATCCGAGGCTCTTGAATTAATGAAAATACATAACACATACCAACAGTGTTTTCTGTAAAATACAAATGTTTCATCGTCCTTTGGCTTGTTTATACCCACCACAAATATATATGCCTGTCCCCTCCTACGGCTATAAAATACAATATAGTAAGCCATGATTACTTTGAACATGTAGCGCGTTACAGGACCAAGAACTGCAGGATTTCCATTCGAAACGATCCCGGATAAGATTGCATCTCGAAATTTTATAACACTTTTTGAAAAACGGTGGGTGGATGGGTGGTCATGGTCAGACCGATCCACGTAGCCACATGTTATCTGCTTTGTGTGTTATTCGTGCTTCGGTAGCTGTGTTTAAATGCGACAAGACCACTCGTTCGCCCTCCCCCATTTGTACAATTTGGTGGGATGCCCACGGAAACACCATTTTTCACACTACCAACCCTTGGAATTCTTTTCTCAAGCACACATGCTCTCCATTGAGCACACGTTGGGGGGAGTAGAATAAATTCTATCGCCTTCCAGGCATGTGTGTGCAATGTGGGTTAGTTACATACAGCTGGAATCACACACCCTCCCCCAAACAAATACACACTCTGGACTCACAAAGGACGAGATGGGGATATGATGATGATGACGACGGTGATTTACATGTAGAATTAACGAGTTTTCGTTAACTTAAGTAGATTTGCACTTATTATTCAAAGTTTGTCTACGACGAGACTACGAGACGATGGAGACAAACTTCCGCAGCACTTTTCAGACCTTTGTGCAATCGTGCACACGAGCACGGCACTCAAAATGTGTGTGTTTTTGTGTCTGTGTGGACTGAAAAGTGAGATTGTCCGGTTGTCGAAAGGATGTAAAGTAACATGGAAGAGGAGATCTACGATAGACGACGGCCAGTTTACCATCGCCACGGTATCCTAGTTAGTTCGTTGAAGAGGAAGAAACTTGCACAAAAAGGTTGACGATTAAGGAGATGAGAAATGCAGTTTGAAGTTTGAGTTCAATGGTGAAGTGAGTTAGTGCTCGGTACTTGAGTGATGTTCTCACTAACAAGTTTTACACAAAAATGGTGCTTCAGCTAGGGTGTTATACAAATAGAATCGATTTCAGTTGGGGGTTATTCAATGGAGACTAGGTGGGAATTACATTTACACAAGACGTCCTATTAAGGATGTAATTTTCAAGTGCATAGAATTAAATGAGCTCAATGAGTCCCGTGAGTATTCTTTTTTTTTTTTTTTTTTGATGCGCCAATGGATGCATAATCTTCTAAAGATATCAGCAGCCTGCGCTACTGGCATGCACGACTACGTACTAATCCACACCCTGTATACTTCAACCACTCTCCCTGCGGGACTGTTGTTAGGTATAACTTCGCGGAGCCGGTGAGCAATTTACTTACTTCCTGTAAGTAACTGCGTAAGGTGGTAGTTGCAGTTCCGGTGTACACGGATTATCCAGACCTCGATGATTGGGATCAAATTGTAGGCCCATCTGCCTTTTGCAGTATTGCCCCACCGGCCTTGCAACACAACCATTAAAGTTGTCTTTTATTTTTCATTAATCCTTTTGATTATACGAGTACTTGGCTCTTGTTTCCTCTCCTGTTGTATATCCTTGACATCTCGTCCGCAAGGATGTCAATGGGAACCATTCCGGCTATGACAAAAGCTGCTTCGTCCGAGATCGTTCGAAAACCATTGATCGTCTTTAATATGCAAAGTCTGTATGTTGACGATAATTTCCTCATTGTTTCCTACGTCGCCCCGCCCAAACTCGAGCAGCATATAGGATAATCTGACTACTCTGAACATAGGTCCTCCAGTATTTGGTAGTATTCGAGAAAGTGCTGCCTGCGCCTTTTTGCTCGAGCAATCCACATGTACTTTAAAACGTAGCCCATTGCCAAGCATTACTCCTAGATATCTTACAGATTCTTTCGATCTGACGGTTTGACTTCCAACCCTTATATTTACGTATCCAGTAAATTCTAGACCAGCGGATACTAGCCAGTCTTTGATTTGATCGACTGCTTCGTTCGTGGTTGACTCTATCTCGTAAATGTGATTTGCCACAGTAACAACGGCGATATCGGCAGTGAACCCAAATAATTTAACTCCTCGTGGGAACGTTAAACATAGAACTCCATTGTACATGATGTTCCATAAGAGGGGCGCAATAGCGATCCTTGTGGGACTCCCGTAAAGACATTGTAATATTTGAATCCTTCGTCGGTTTCGTACCTCAGCTAGCTGTAGGTCAAGTACCTTGATACTATCTTCCCCATGTAGTACGATGTATCCATTCTGGCGAGTGGTCTTTCTATAAAGGGCCAATTTACTGAGTTCAGAGGGTCACTTCATGTCCAGCGTCACTACTGCACAATATTCCTTTGTCCCTCACCGCCTTTTTCCACTTTTTTTTTTTAAATAATTTTGTTAAAGGGGATATGAATACTATATACTATTTCAGGACTTGGGAGTTTTAGGAAAGGGGGAAGAGACAGAGAGAAGATTGGTGTAGTGGTTCGAAACTCAGGTGGTATTAAGTTTCAGTAAACTCCAAGGGTGGCGTCCAGATAATTGGGGAGCATCTTTGGTTCGGGAGCGTATGATTCACAGCATATTTTTTCGTCCTTCTGATGACATCATCATGATCAAGTTGCATTTTCAGCCATATCACCACCCTACTGCCAGTGTTATGCCTTCGCAGTAGAGTTGGCATAAGCTTTCGCAATTGATCGACTTTTTTATTTATTTCATACAAAATATGATAATTCTTGACATCAAGATTTGAACCGTGAATCTGAAGCGTGATAAGCGATTATGTTACCACTACACCATGGCCATCCTCATGTATCGCTTCACCTGCTGTGTCGACCACCGCTTTTATGGCGTCAGTGGCAGAGCGTGTTTATTTAAACCCAAACCAATGGTCTGACTATTCTTCTTTCTCCTCTGCTGCAGCGAGTAATCTGAGATGCAAATGTATCCACCAGAATACGTTCTCTGGCTTTGGTGAGTCTACTACTCCACTTGGTTGCCCAATCATTCAGGTCGCCGGCTATAGCTACTGGAGTTCTACCGTGTGCCATTGGCCATTAAGCTGTCTAGCAGGCAATGCTTGATATTCGCTCGTCACTCAACTGGGTCAGGTGTAACAACTGTAAAAGTTGATGCCATTTATTTTTGCCGGTACAAAGACCTCCGCCCGTCCATTAACATCTTGGGAGGCACGTCTTTCACATACCATATTGCAGCCTGTTTTGTTTTATCACATATCCAAATGTTGCTGCCGAGTTTTGTATGGCTCGCTGATCAAGATGATGTCTGCTCCCTCCTCCTTCGCCGTTTGTGCCATGATGTCCTGAGCTGTCGCACAATTATTTAAGTTCATTTGTATTCATAATTTTTGCTGGCGTTGCCTCTCCTAAATACCAGACATTTGCTCCTGCCGGCTACGTGCCGGATCTGGGTGATCCTTTCCTTACCACAGCCTTTTGCTATGTGGCGTTTTGTTCTACATCTCCTACATAGGTTTTTCTGCAGGTAGACTGATCGTTAAAGTTTGGTTCCGCTATACACTTTCCGCAAAGATAAAAAGACTCCTTCGACTCCAAATTCAGATTGATTTGCCTCGCATATGTCCTCTTTTATAGTAACCTCATCGAGATATTTAAGCTCGATGGTAGTACTATGTGTGAGGGTTTCCTAAGGCTGCTCTCTTATCTCCTGTTTCCTTAAGCTGTATTATAATTTCTCCTTTCTGAGTCATCCTGATCCTGGATATCGCTTTTTCAATTGCTTCCAGTTTGGGGTTTGCCCTTACATTGTGCATATGACAGTTCTCCTTTCGCTTCGATGACAATTGCGTCAGGTCTCTTTTTTACTTCCCGCCGCTTCTTGCCGGCGATTTTTGACAATCCACCTTGTTCAGTTTTCTCCTTCTTGTTTGTGATGGCATTGTTCCATTTATCCCTTGTAGTCGGAGTTTCAACGCCAGTTGCTGCATCTTTCTCTTTGGTTTTCCCTATCTATCTGTTGCGGGGATCGCTTGCAGCATAGTTCCCCCTTATGATGGCTTGGTAGTCTACCGCCCCTACTAGTCATTCGTGATTAAAACTAAGTTATGACTGATTTGAAGTCTCTCATCTATAGGAGTCACCCGTAGTTGTATTTCTGTCATAATTGGTAACTTGTCTTCCGTCTCTGTGAGTCATTCGCTATTGGTACACAGTAGTGAGTGGACAGTGTTGATTCTCGCCTCTGAGTCAATCGTTGTCGTTACGATTTCAATTTAAGTTTCTTATCAGAGCTTATTTCAGCAAGTTTATTCAACGCATTTTTTTAAACGTAAGTCAGAAAATCAAGTAATCTTTATGGCATAAATTTGATCATATAATTTTCAAGTAGGTATTATTGTGGTATATCTCTTGAGTTCTCAACTTCTCCACTTTATTATATGCGGTTCAAATCTGATGGGTTATTTCGTGGTCAATCAAATATTTTGAAAGCAAAGCCTGTAAGAAAACTGATCACGTAAAAACTCAAACGAAATTTATTTCTTTTATTTAATTTTCTGTTCTCTGGTTAATTTACTGGAACCCCCAATAACTTTAAGTACAACTTTGACAAGTAAAATCTCAAAGCTTTTATTTTTCGAGGTCAGAGCGGTTTTCTTTGCCTCGTTGGAGAAAACTAAAGTAGGTACCTTATGTATTCATTTCTGATAGCTGAACAGTTAACAAAAGACAGTGCCTATTCGTGACACGTCTGTCGGCCTATCCATCTGCCTGTCTGTCTGTCCCCTAAACGTGTTTTCCAAGCTTAACTGAAGAATAGATATAAGATGAGGGTAAGATAAGAGAGTTTTAAAAATCTTTGAAAATCATCTCAGTCTTGATGTTTTTTCCATAGCCTTCTCAGATATCTTCTCTGTACAATCAAATAATGAAGATTGATTACGCTAACTGATTACGATACAATGACTGCTTTGCATTCTATTCAATAATACTGTTATTACTAATCCCTGTTCATATGTACTTCGCTTCAATTAAATTGTTTTTTTTTCTCCGGGTATATACCCATAGCTAGCAAAATATTGCTAAATTTTAAAATATGCTACGTTAAAATTAAATTTTAGAGGAATAAACACAATACTCGTACAAAGCTCAGTTGATAAAATAAATTCAATTAATTAAATAAAACAGAAAACACGACTACGAGACGCACTTAAAAGAGGAGAACAGGTGCAAAAATGCATGTTTGGGTCAGCATCGTCTATCCAATAGACTTGCAATATAGCCGCATTGACAATATCAATTTGTTCCAAGTAATGAAGAGAGAGGAAAAGCTATGTATAGAGCAGAATTAAGAATTAAAGAAAAAGGAAAAGATTTGCCAGATTAAAAACGCGTAGCCCTGCGTGGTGGTGATTTGAGACGGAGCCCATCATGGAAATCATAGATGCTTATTTAAAGGCGAAATATGCTCGAGTTGTCGATATTGAAAAAAAAAAAAAAAAAAACGATAACCTCTACACGGAGCATGTTTTTCAAATGTTGCTTAAAACGCTTTAGCCACCAGCAATAAAAATATCAGAAGTTAATTCCCGCAGTTTCAGTTCATCGTTTTGAATAACGGTACTTTATTTAACAGTGGACTAAAGAAAAAAAATTATAGGGCTTTACTCTTCGAGATCAGGCTTTTTTCTTATAAATATCTACATATCTGGCATTTCGAAAAAAAAATTGGCAACCCTACCTGCACCAACTTCTCCGGATGAGTTAAAAAGCCAAAACTTTCCATACTTGTCGAACTTATCATTGGCAAAAACTTACATATACATAGTTCGGTTTTCGTTTTTGATAGTTTTTCCAAGTTCTAGAGTGTTGCAAATACACTTTGTCCTTTTTCTTTTTTTTATATCAAGTTTGATTCGTTTACCACCGACTTACACACAGTCGAGTCTTGGTAGCGTGCACAGCAATTTTTTAACATTGACCTTACAGCGTGAACTTTTGATGACTCTTTAGCATGAACAAAAATTAAGTTTTTTATATACATATGTACGTTGATAGAATGACGGAGATTCTCCAGAATGTGAAGCGGCATTTTTCCAGTGTCAAAAATGCCTATCTTCATGGGGCCGGGGCAGTATATGAAAATATTTTGCGCAACACATTTTTCTTAGTTCCCTAATTATTTTGTTCAGAAATGTCGCATAAAATGTCGGAGTACAAAAGCAAAGGCCGATATACTCCAAGATTTAAACAAAGGAGTAAGCGTCACGTTCCTTGCCCAGAAGAATGGAATAGAAAAATCCACAATTTGCGAGACTCGAAACAAAAAAGGAAAGGCTTTTAGAAACCCTTAGCAACACGTTTACGGTCCCAAAAAACAAAGTAGAAATTTGAAGAATTCTGAAGTCCCTAAAATTCAACACGCACTATATAAATGCTCATGGTATGTATGTAATTATTAACGCATTCCGCAAGAAATACTACGATCAGTGTAAATGATTATAACATTTTCATATTTTAATATTTCATTTGAAGAAATTGGCAACCCTACCAAAAGTGAATAAATTAAAATTTGATACGAATTAAACAAAGATAAAAAAAAAAAACTATGAACATCTCTTCAACTCATACACTGGACGGCCTTCGGCCTTACATGCAGGTGCTCAGAGCGCCGCTCAAGGCCATACTTTGAAATATGACCTTATGTCACGGCACCGTAATACACATGTAAGAGTAAAGAAAGAAAATAGTAACTTCACGGCCTTATGTATGCACTGGGGGGTGCAGGAATTTACTTCACATGGGAATTAAGTCCACCTCAAGTGGTAAATAAATGCACTTTTATTATGTTTCAGTTTTCTAATAAAAAACTTAACAATTCATTTATATTTTTTTTTTAATAAAAGGATCTAAGATAGATAGATAGATATATTTATTTCTTGCATAGTGTAACAATGTTTTAACAATAATGATATTTTTGCTCTAGCTTGCACAGAGATACGGTTTAAGAATCTTACTGCTGAAAATACAATTGTTTTACAAGTAAGAATATGCAGTTCAGTAAGTTAAGGCAATCTTGGAGGAAAACTATGGAAAAAAACCTCCGGCTTTGCGAAAGCATCATAAGGCCATACTTCGAAATATGGCCGTTTATCATATGGCCCTATGTCACGGCACCGTCTTTAAATCATAAGTGGGAAATAACTTCACAAAATGAAGTTATTTCCCATTTGAAGTAATTTCCCGTGAAGCAACCTGCACCAATATAACATTTACCAATTTTTTTCAAATGAAGTATTAAAATATGACAAAAGTTGAATAAATTAATAAAGAAAAATTTGATGCGAATTAAACAGTACTTGTATGGCGCTAAAATAATGGTATGGCATATAGTGCACGGTTTATTACCAAGAGGTGGACTTTTTACAGATATAAGGTCTACAATAAAATTGCTGAGAGTTCACGCTTTTCAATTCTTTGCCCATTTTTCAGAACAATCGTTCAGAACTTTGTAAAAGTTTGCTTGTAAATATATATTAGTTACATAGTGTACCTTTGTTTAAAAATTTCAATATTTTGAAAATTAGATTTGATATGCAAATCGCAGAATAATGGATTTATTTGCCTTATACAAATGCTTTTTCAAAATTGTTAATAAAATAATTTTTGTAAATGTTTTTGATACTTTTCCCTTTTTTCCTATATTATTACAGAAATTGACGAGCATATTTCTAATCTATTGCGGGAAACAACTCCACAAAATTTCACGTTAAATTAATTCTCACTTCTAGTGGGAAATGATTCCATATTAAAAAAAGTGGACTTATTTCTCACTCTATGTATGTGGAATAAATTCCCATGTGGAGTAAATTCCAGTTATTTCCCTGCACCCCAAATCAGGGGTATACAAAGCTTTAAAACACGCCATAGCGCCGGATTTCTACAAATTTGTTAAAAATAAAAATAAAATAATAATAAAATAAAATAAATTTGTGTTTGTAAAATAAAGTTCCTAATATTACAATAAAACAAAAAATTGTGCCCTATAAAAAGCGTGGGCTAACGTGAACAAATCCTGACGGATGAACAGCCTTGGTTTTTATTAGTTAAGGGTGGCCGTGGTGTAGTGGTAACATCATCGCTTGTCACGCTGTTGATTCACGGTTCGAATCCTGATGTCAAGAATCATCTATTTATTTCACATGAAATAAATAAAAAAGTCGATCACTTGCGAAAGCTAAGTCAACTCTACTGTGAAGGTATAACACTGGCAGTAGGGTGGTCATACGGTTAAAATGTAACTCGATCGTGATGATGACATCAGGTGGACGGAAAAAAATACTGTGAATCATAAGCAACGACAATAAAGCGAAAACAAACAAAGTACTCCCCAGTTATCTGGACGGCCACCCTTGGAATTTACAGAAACTTAATACCACCTGAGTTTCAAACTACATCACTCTGTCTTTCTCTCTGTCTCTTCCTCTTTCCACAAAAACGCACGTGTTCTAAAAAAACAAATAGTATAAGGGTATTCATATCCCCTTTAACACGTGCAAATTATAAAAAAAAAAAGTTAGAGTTACCGCCACTCTACTGTATATAAAACTTAATGAAGTCTATTTAAACATTTTCAACCAAACGTTATTTTTTCCGACGTAAAAAACGTAAAGTTCCTAGGCTATATATAGGTAGCATGCGAAAAAGTTTAGGAATCACATGAGATACTCCCATACAAATATTACGACACATTCACTTACCCTTTACAAATTTCGCTATAGATACTATATACATATGCATGTATGTATATCTTAAAATAGATCATTTCAGCACTCCCGTTATTGAACCGAAACAAAGAACACTCACAAAATAAGAATTAGTTACACATTTTATCAGCCTTAGATGAAATAAGTCAGACAAATGAAAAAAAAAAAAAAAGCACCCTCGAACCCAGCACAATAAAAACTACAAATACCGAAAAGTAACACAATTTATTTTTTTACTTGCACTTTATACATTTGTATAAGGACAAGTATTGGTTTCCGGAAAATTTTTGATCTCGATAAATTTTTTTTATTTTTAAGCCGTTAAAAAAAATAATAACAACTTCGCCTCTACTTTAAAATCTGATTGACTGGAAAATGAACAGCATACCGGTGCAAGTACGTACGAACCAGTCGTGTACTTTATTTTTTTTTTAAATGCGCCACACCGTCGACTTTACATTTACATGGAAAATAAAAAAAAAACCTCTAGAACGTACCGAATATTACGGAATGAGCCCGTTTTTGAAATTTATCAACTGAGAATCTGCAGCGAACGCTCTTCTGTTATAAACCATACAAAACAGAACAAGAATTTTCGCTCAATTTTCTGAAGTAATCACTGACAATAAGCTCAAAGTCGAAGATCGAAACTTGAAAGAACATGTTCAATAATCGTAAGCAGAGTACGTGTATGTTTTGCCACAGTTCTTTTCGGAGTTGATTAGCCTATAAAAACTAACAGTTGCCTGTCAGTCTGTTTCGAAAAGCCAGGTATGGCACGTGTGTGATTTTAGTAAAAATATCGGGAAGTTATAATTGTTTCAAATTTCATTAATATTCGCAAAAAAAAAAGATATTAGAAAGAAAACACACATACATGTACATACGTGTTAGTAGGCAACTATACAAGGTTATTAAAAAGCTGGAACATTCGTTCTGCCTTGTATTTTTTCGGTAACAATTACTGCAAATAAACTCCGTTCAGTGTAAATATGTGTGTACATTTACTCTTTTTTTTTTTTGTCAATTTGTGCTTTGATCGTGTCTTATCTCGACTGTATTTTCTAAAACTTCAAAGTCTTCTGCTTTTCAATACAAGAGGTAAGTATATTATAAAATCAAGCATAATTTATGTAGAATTTGTTCTATTTCCAATTGTTAGGATTCTCTCCTCCCGTCCAGTGTGACCAGAGTGAAATATAGCATTTCATTTTGGAATATTTTTTTTTTACCTGGAAGCAATATATTAAAAAAAAAAAAAACATATATTATATATGTATATACCTATGTAATATGTATGTATTTATTTAAACTCGAATAATTTATCACTATCAATGATTCTTAAGCACGGTATACACCCGCAACATAAATGTTAATGTTTTTTAACAACGTCATAACAGACCAAATTACTATGCCTAATATGATAATGCAGATCGATTCGATTGAAAAAAGTTCAAGTTTGTAAAATATTTAGCAAAATAATTGAACGTGTAATCAATCTTTATTGCACATAATTGTTCTTCAAGCATATTGATCGTTTCTTCTTGTACATGAAACATATTTAGAAAAACCTTTTTACAAGAATAATTTAATAATTTAATAAACAAATTGTAGCTATAGTGATCCTGGAAGAGTTTTCTTAAGATTATTCCTATTGATTCGTTTTGATTTGATTATTTATTAATTTTTAGTGATTTTTTTTTACTAAAAAATGCAAATAACGGGTGAAGAAGTCATCAAGGCACTGGCTTTGGTTGAGGATGGCCGAAGTGTTCGGTATGTCGCTCAAGGGATTGGAAAACCTGAATCCATACTGCGAAGAGCTACGAAAATATTTATATTTGGTCCTTCAAGGCCTTCGAAATCATCACCAAACAGAAGTTGAGCTACACAGAGGCTGCGTACCGTTATAGATTTAGATTAGATAGATTTTATTTACACTTCAGTTAGTTACATAAATTTAAAGCATACATGGCCATCTGCCAGATTAACTTTAAGATACTGAATTTATATAAATAATTACTTTTTGACCTAATTTTTTTATTCTTTTTTTTTTTTTTTTTTTGTTACATTTGGATTTATTAGAAGTTTTCGTTCAGTATTCGGTCCCTATATTCTATTGGTTTTTACAGTATGGGTAAAGCTTGCGGATATGCAGCTCATTAAGGAGTTCAAACACCCGATCGTCTGGTACAAAATCAGCTCCAAGGATATGTCGTCTTATATGTCGACACCTGCCAATGAAATGAATTACATCTTCCCTCTCTGCAACGTTACATATACCACATAAAATTGGGAGGTCGTTCCGATGAGGTACGTATATAAGGGAAGAAGTTCCCCTCGCAGTCTCATAGATATTTCGTGAATACTCAACTCATCTCGAAAGTAATTATTGTTAGGTTGCAAATTATGATTTAGCCTGCTGTAAATCGATCTGTGTAGAGAGCCCGAAGAATTTTCTAGGAAACTGTTTCTGCATCGTCCACTCTTGCTATTAGATGTTATAAGGTAGCTTTCCAGCTGCAGGATCTGCTTCCCTGTAGTTTAGAACCAATCCACATTTTTGCGCTAATTTCAGCCATTCACCATACCAGCTGCTCCTATTAGATATAGTTTTAAGGGCTACGATTTGGCATGTTTAGAACTTTGAGGGTATAATCGACTTGCAATTTTAAGGTCTTAATAAAGAGTGGGGACAGACCCGTTTCCAACATGATAATGTAGTTAGGAGTGTTAGCAGGAAAATGAAACGACCTTTTGATATAAAATCGTAAGAGTCTCTTCACAGTTTCATATTTATAATGGCCCCATACTTACCGTTATAGGGACAGCTATAAATGCTCAAACAGTAAGGTTAGTAGAAAGTGGCCTGAGATCTAGAAAACCTGCTTTTGTATCGAGACTGTCGGTACAGCAAAGGCAAGGTCGACTGGAATTTGCACGATTTCACCAAAACTGGACAGTTAACGATTGGAGTCGAGTTCTTTTTACCGATAAATAAAGATTTTGTTTCACAGCGCGAAAATTTCTGGATAGGTTGCGTCATGGTTTGGGGAGGAATTTCTTTATAATCCAAGACCATACGTCGTTATGTGCATTATTGAGCACCTTTAAGAAGGGGGAATCGATGTAATGGTTTGGCCTGCAATGAGCCCCGACATGAATCGCATCGAACACGTTTGGGACATGTTAGAAAAAAGGATAAGGTGGCTTAAAATCTGCTCTAACCGATGAATGGGAGAATATGGGCGATACCGTCATTAAAAATCTCATTCAAGGTATACCCAGTTGAACTTCTGCTTTAGTTGACGATCGTGAAGGTAATACACACTATTAAAACCAAGGAGCGCCGGCAAAATTTAATTTTTAATATGGTGTATGAAATGTTGACTTTTTAAGTAGTTGTTTGTTCAAATAAATAACAAACCTAAAAAAAGCCGTTTTAATTCAAGCTTTGTTGTATATTTTTAAGGTGCTTCACTTTTTTTGTAACTCAATGTGCATACAAATATATATAACTAGCGTGCTCGTGCGGCTACTTTCAAGCCAAAAAAGAATTCATGATTAATTAATTACCTATTGAACAGATGGTCCCGCTAATTTTTTTTGTAGAGCTATTACAGAGATACATTTTCTGTCCAACATTTTGATGTATCTCCTATAATTTTGGCATCGCCTCAAGTTTCTGCATTGACAGGCATAGAGATACTTCCTTTTATAATATTTACTAATTTAGTGGTGAGATCAACCCAAAAAACTACGAAACACCGTTTTTAAAGCTGATTCTAAATAAAATTATTTTTCTTAGAAATGCTGAAACGAGGTGTAACTCGCCCCCAATTTATATTACATTTCACATAATTTCTGACATAGAAAAGCGTGTCGAAGTTGTCTATGTGTTATGTTTTGTGAACTATAAACAGAGGTGGAAACAGGAAACTGAAGAAAATTTAGCACCAGTTGCGTATTGAACTAGTGCTGGAACTGGGCCTGGTTCTTGTATTATGTATGTCCGTACATACTCGTATGTGGATCTTTATATAAAGTGGTGGACTATTAGGGAACATCAGGGTATATTTTAATATTTGGTTGTGAGTAGGGCATATTAGGTTATGTTAGGATGTATTGACATTTTTGGTAAATATGGTAGGTATTTCTAGAAAATGCAACACAAATTCGAATATATATAATATATTTGTTCTATAAAATGGAATATGTTATAATATCTTACTTGCAAATCAAAGGGGAATATATATTACAGAAGCCTCTGGTCACACTGATTACCACTTCGACTTCTACTACATCCACCATAAATGTTGTCCCTATAAATATCTTCCAATAACACAATGCAAAATATATCCTTTCAGCAATCAATTTAACAATAAAAGATAAGAAGCAGGGACATCGAAAAATGCTGTTTTCTTCGTAATCCATGATCCATCTTTTGTACTGCACAAATGACGAAGAATGGATGACTTCACTTGAATGACAAAAGGATGCTGCGAAAGCGTTGAAGAGCCCCAAGTACACACTATCCCCAGAAGAAAAGTCTTAAAGCAATTCAGCGAACAAATTGATCGAATCGGGTACGATTTTTTTCTGTTTTCTACTACTTTTTTTCTTTCATCAATTCGCCCTCCATTCCAAATGAAATAATAACACAAAAGGGTTTTCCTTTCTTGTTTCTATTTATTCCATTCGAATGTGGGTGGCATGCGGTAGTCTGAGTAGCAGATAAAATCATCTCAACAACCATTACCATTAGGCTGTGTAAACTCCATGGAATGGTGCGTCTACCCCCAAAGATTGCAAAATTCATATCAAGATGAAGTTTGAAAGGCTATAATCGGCTGAAATGCATATTCAGCTTTAAGCCGCATTTATAGCATTGAATTATCCTGATAGATGAAGTGGCTTTGAATGATTGCCTGTTTGTGGTGTAATAGATGTTCGAGTGGAGGAGATTTTGCATTCCTGATTCTCTCTAGGCATTCAGCTTCAAATATCGATTACCACTTAACGAAGCACAGTAGAAATCGAAGGACCATTGATTGTTTAAGGATATTTTGGAGTAATCTGTTGAAGGAATCTCGTAAGTCTATTTGAAGGGAAAAGATGATTTGCAATTTGTTTTAGTTGGCGGTTTTCTTTGCATTTAAATTGCTGCATATATGAAATGAATATAAACAGAACTTTCGAAGAATGACAAAGAATTTACATATATCAGCATCAATAAATTAGATTGAGTTATGCGTAAAATTATCTAAAATATATATTTGAGACTTATTAAGGTAGACCTCATTTTTTTCTTACTAATGAATCTGAAGCTATTATTTAAAATGAAGAGAATATTCTTAGATACTTATAAAGATTTTGACTGCTCCATCAAATTGTCTAATGCTTTTTCTCGTGGTATCAGCAATCACTTCATCTTTGAGTAGAGACTTAGATTTGTATGGACAACTAAAAGATCTTTTTCGGAAACATGCCACTTCGTTGACCTTTCACTTAAGCGCGTAGATATCTCACTTGTGAAGTTTTGTATACTTCTCTGAAATGGAGTGCTAAGTATGTACATACACAGACAAGTGCGAAAGTATATGTTGGATATTTGTAGGACAATTACGTCGCTACAGAGATGTAATAATAATTCTAAGGGATCATACCAAAATAAGGGACTGACCCATCAAAATGGGACAACTAGTCATCGTAAAACTTCTCCTCCTTGTACACACCGCCAAGACAAATACGAGTATGTAGTACTACTAGGTTAGGTTAGGTTAGAGTGGCTGTCTTTCTGTACCTTCGTACAGACACACTTAGATCAAATTAGGTCCATTGTGATATCACAGGATCTATTGCTATTCTAACTACATAAGGGCTAGTTGAACCAGCCCGAACTTCTTATGAAACAGAGAATACTTCTTACGTCAATATTCGCCAGGTCGCCGAGTTCGTCGAAGAATGAAGCTGGGTAGGTACAATAGCAACCTTGCATTCCATCCTTTCCAGGTCGACTAGTAGTTTATCAACCACCAGATTTAGTGCTCACATTATTAAAAGCCCCTTCAATGTCAAAAACCACCCAGGATGAATTCTTTAACTTGAAGAGTTTTTTCTATAGACTAATGTACGCATTATACTATTTCGACTAGTAGTTATCCCCAATTAGATCCCTAACGTACATATCTATTAACCATTTCAGCATCTTCAGTAAGAATGAAGATAGACTTATTGGTCTGTAGTGCTTGGCATTAGTGTGATTTATCTTACCGTACTTGGGTATAAAGATCACTTTTACTTCTCGCCAAAAATTCCGGATCATAACTCATTTTAAGACACCATCCGCAAATATTCTTGAGCCATGGAATGATAAACTTCCCTGATTCTTGTAACATTATAGGATGTATCTCGTCAATGCCGGGTGTTTTATAAGGGGAAAACGATTTGATTGCCCATGAGATTTTCTGATCGTCAATGATATTCTCAATTATATCAGTCTTAATTTTTTCTGCAATAATTATGGAGGTCGGATTTGACGTCCCTACCTCCACACAGCCAGGGAAGTGATATTTTAGGAGAGTTTCTAGCATATTCTCATAAGAATCTGTTCAGCTACCATAAAGCCTTGACAAGGACATTCTTAGGTGAGCCGCTTCTGTGGTAGATGCTATGGAACCACAAACGTTTCTCCAGGAGTTCCTTTTAGCGAATCTTCTTTTCTTTTTTAAGCACTTTAACGTCCTCTCGGTGTTTTGGCCATTCAATGGTTCCTTCTTTAGCAGGGTTTCAATTATACCTTGAGGTACATAATCGCTCTGCTATTTTCGCGGTGGATAATTTCTGCCGGTACGTCTGACAGCGCAGGCCTTTCCAAAAAAGCGGTTGAGTTTACTGGTTAGATCGTTCACCATCCTATCAATGTCTTTGGTGGAATTGGGGTCTTCACTAGAACAGGTTCCCAAAGATTTCACCAATTCTTCATTGAACCTCTTCCAGTTTATTCTCCACGGGTTTCGAATGGCTTTGCTAGCAGAATTATTGAAATTTAGAGCAAAAATTATCCAGTAATGATCAGAAAGTGATGCCTTGTCGGACACTCTCCAATTCGTGATTTTTCCGGATTTATTTTCAGATAAGGGAACCTAGAACCTCACTCCTATTAGATGTAATAAAAGTCGGTGAATTGTCACGGTTACAAGTAATTAGGTTAGTATTAAGGATATAAATAAAATAGGCTTCGCCACTACTGTTAGTGTTTGATCTACCCCAAATAGTATAATGGGCGTTAGCATCACAGCCAAGAATTAAGTCTTTCTTACCTTGCTGAGTCATTGTGATCAATACCTTCATTTTTCCGGAAGGGACATCTGTATGTTCGTTGTATGGTAAATATACGGACGCCAATGCCGGGTGCTTTATAAGCAGGGTGCACCACCATCTGGTCACCTGAGCTGTAATTGGATAGCATTAGTGTGTGAATATTCTTTTTTAATCTTACCTTCGTTGCAGCTGTAAAAAGCTGTGTAGTTTGATGCCCCTAATCCTTTCATATGGTTATGGAGTTCTTTGATTAGGGCAGGAGGAGCAATAAATTGACTGAGGCGGCCTTACGGTGATGAAGGTTTATTTTTACTACCTTCATCGGTGACTGCATTCTTCTCCACAGTATCTGCCGTCTCGCTAGGCTGTGATTTCCTTATAAATCTCATAGAGAATTCGCCAGCACCGAGGAAGAGTTACATGTGCGTCACTTTTTTCATTATTTCCGGCGGTTCTTCCATGACAATAATTATGCCCTTGGCGCCGTCCTCATTTTTTTTTTACAGGAACAATCATCCATGGGGATCGCAGGGTTTTGTGCTTTAACGAAGCAAAGAATTTCTCCCTTTTGCAAGCCCATGTCAGGTACAATCAGCTTGATTTTGGGCTTTTCCGGTACCTCTGCAAGAGGGACTGCTTTTAAATCAGCTCCCTCCCATCGTTCGAATGTAGAGATCACTTTTTTCGTAAAGTCGTGGGAGAGCTGATCTTTAAAGTCTATTCTGCTGAACCCGCGCTTTCAGCAATCAAACTAATTTTCCCTCGAATGTGGTAGAAAATCGCTTTGGCGAATAAATGATAGTATTGATGCCCAAAGAGCTTATTCAAATGTAGTGCAATGTAGTGCGTTTTCTTGTGACACCGACAGTGCAGATTCGAGAACCAACAGGCAGCAGCCACCAACAGCCACCTGAGCATTAAAGTGAAACTAAAACAAAAGGGGGATTTAGTGCAACAATTCATGCAAGATATCATCTTTGTCTTTTTCAATAATTCCGTTTCTATGAACAAACTTTTATCCAACCAGACACTATTGCTCAACCTGTAAGACTGAAATATTCATCAAAACGTTCTTTCCCATCTGAAAGACGTTGCAGTCACAGACACAAAACATCAAAACTATTCATCGGGATTTCCCTAATATTATTCATTCATAAATGAATGTTGCGTTCCCCTCTCATTCTGTCTGCACCTTCAATACGAGTATCTGTTCCCTTCCGAGACTTTCACTTGTAAAGTTGTTGACTACAAGCAAGATAAAACAAAAAAAAATGTTTTTTCACTTCGTAGGAAATATTCAAAATGGAAATTAAATATTTTTTGTGCGAATCAGTGTATCTGTGCAAGAAAGACGAGCTGGAATGGATATATTCCTCCCTATTTTCATTCGAGACACACTCAGCTGTCTGGTCGGCCGCCACCCACCGCAAAAGGGTCATTCAGATGCACACACCCTCTCTCTATATCGACAAAAGTTTTCTAATTAAATTTTCCAATTTTCCTTGCGTTTTGCCTCAGCTGAGCTGTGTGCTGCTCTTACACTCCTAACTACTCGTACCAGTTGTCCGATGTTATTACCGCACAAGAAAACTCCTAGTAGTGGAATTGCAATCGAAATACACTTTCGGAAACCATGTTTTCACTTTTTTCTTTCTTTGTTTGGTGTTCATTCCCTTCCCACATCGTTCCGGTCCACAGATGACTGCATACTTGTGCATCATGACACGAATGTCGATAAAAAAAGAATGCCACGTAGGCTTTTTTGTCATTTTTTTTTTTTTTTTTTTTGAAAAGGACTTTAGTTCATTGAAGTGCCGCACTAAGCGAAAGTTTTACCTAAAATTCTTGCTTGAAACATATTTGCGCTCGAGTTCAGACAAACGCTGAAGGGCGCATTTGAGTTGACATCGGATTTTTTTTCACATAAGTAAAGTATGGCTAGTAATGGTCAACAATCTTAAGTTAGTTAGGAATTGAAAAAAATATTTACCAGAAAACTTCTTAAAATGAAAAGTTTTAATTTTGTTTTGAAGAAATCCAGAAAGGAAGAAATCTAAAACTTCAAGTAGTGCATTACTTTTGATTAATAAAAAAGGATGCATGTCTAAGTAGCTTTTATTCAAATTTAACGTAAACTGGAAGAAACGTCACAGGAAAGTTTGAGAATTTTTGGAAAATGTGCGTACACTCAGGAATATTTGAAATATTTGGTTCTACTACAGGGTGGCTCAAATAAGATTCTGATATCATTATTATTATTATTATTTGTGTATCTTACACTGCGATGGTCTATTGGGTGCCGTGGAATTGTGTCAAGCGATATTATGTCAAATATAAAAATCGGGAATAATGACGCTTCTGAAAGTGACATTAGGTCGAATATTAACATTTGGCAAAATGTCGCTTAGGTCTTTACCTACCGTGTCATAAGGCCAATTTGGCACTATGTCACTTTGGGTTTACTTCAATTTTGGAACAGCATTTGTATGACAAACAGTGGAATCCATAATGGATTTAAATGAACTTTGCATATACCCAACCTTGCATCTACTCACGGGTGGCCGTGGTGTAGTGGTAACATCATCACTTGTCACGCTGTTGATTCATAGAAGTCAAGAATATAAATAAAAACTCGATCAATTGCGAAATCTAAGTCAACTCTACTGCGAAGGCATAATATTTGTTCATTCATTTTTACTAAAAACTTGTTTAACTAACTTAACTATCTTATTCTAACTTACTGGCCCTATGCGGGCGCTCTAAGTTAAACCTAATACTTAAAACTATGTCTTTCGACGTAACGTACTTAAAATTTTTCTTTTTCATTGTTTTATTTTTAATTATTACTAAGAAAATATTAAAAAGAAAAACTTAGTAAATTAACTTTTTTTTTATTCTTATACATGTATAAAACTTAAAAAACTACCTTAGAATAAATCTTAAACTATCTTATTCTACCTTAACTTATCTTAGTCTATCTACGTAATTATATACGTACTTTTTTTGTATTTTTTGAAATTTTTTTTTTTTTTTTGGTTTTTTTTTTATCAGGTTTTTTTTTCTATCAAGGTACTGTAATAAAAAAATTGTTTTTTTCTTATTTTTACCTATCTACAACCTATCTAAATATACCTAAACGCCCCGAAAGGTAATTTCTAATCCATTGAAGAAGAGACTCATCGATGCCATACCAAACTCTGTCAAATGCTTTTAAAATATCAAGCGCAGCATTAAAATATCTTCTGCCAGCTGAAACAACGCCAGCTTTCACAAGCTCTGCCTGGGATCTCTTGGCACTCACCTGTGCCCTCATCTTTTTCTGCACATTACATGCAGGGGGTGTTATCTCCTGGTTGCTCCTCTTGGTTGCTGGAGTGACATTGAAGTCGGGCTTGGCCCTATGCTTCTTTGCTTTTTTCCTGGCATCCTCAGGTGCAAAACCATTTCCAAATACCGAAGGTACCAGCGGGAGCCCGCACCACTAAGTCCCATGGGATCTATCGCTATTCTAACTAGGTTAGGTTAGGTTGAAGTGGCTGTCAGCAAAAGAAGCCAACACACTTAGACCAATAATAGGTCCATTGTGATACCACATGTGTTTGAAACGCGTCCTCTAGCCTACTCGTTGAACCATTTAGAGCTTCTGATGAAGCGTAGAATGTACCTAACGTCAATATTATTCAGATCATCTAGGTCATTAAAACAGAAGGCTCCTAAGTGAAGTTTCCTTCTTTGGGAGAGAGCTGGGCAGGTGCAAAGAAGGTGAAGAATAGTCTCTTCCTCCTCCTCGTCCATGCAGCTTCTGCAGAAATCGTTAGAGAATACGCCAAGCCTTGCTGCATGCTTGCCTATTAGACTGTGTCCAGTAATGACACCTATAACAGCACTAATATGCTTCCTATTTAGAGAAATCAAATTCCTAGAGCGTTTCAGATCCAGCATGGGCCAAATCTGTTTTGTCGCTAGACAAGTTGTGCTCCTTGTCCACCTAGAAATTGTCTTTACGGTAGCATCCAGCTTTAATTTAAGTTTGCATGTAGCGAAAGGCATACCCAGTAAACTTTTGCCCGGAAGGATGGGTGTTGTTGTTCCATGTCTGGCAAGTTCGTCAGCTTTACAATTCCCTGGAATATTCTTATGCCCCGGCACCCAAATTAGGTGAATATTAAACTGCTCCGCCATCTCTATAAGAGACGAGCTGTTAAAGAATATGTTGAGGAAGATTCCAGGAATTTAATTGCGGATTGGCTGTCTGGATAGATGCGGATATCAATGGCCGATATAACGTTTTCCTTTAGCCAAGACAAGACTTCCCTTATTGCTATTATCTTCGCCTGGAACATGCTATAATGGTTTGGGCGACGAAAAGAGGGGTTTAAATTAAGCCTATCAGAGAAGACACCACCAGCCACCCCGTCGTTAGTTTTTGAACCGTCGCACAGTGTGCAATTTTGGCAATCTAGGCGAACAAAATTCATTTTTCGAAATATTTCACGTGTTTACAAACACTTGATATTCTATTAGCAAAATACTTCTTCTATAGAGCCCAAAAAGAATTATTTAAAATAATCAGCAACGGTATACTATCTGGAAGTTGCCGTTTAACGCTTTGCATAAATTCACAAGCAACAAGTGTTAATCAGTCGCTGCATTTCACGTGACAAGTGCATTTGATTTATGACCTCTAACGTTTTAAATTTTATTTTCTAATTTTGTTCAGTTTATCCGCATTGTGTAACGGGTTTTACTTTTCCTTAATAATATTTTGTTAGTGAGCATTACCCTGTTGAATATGTGAGTAAATTATAGCTGGACAATTAAACTATTTGAAAAGCAAAAAACATTCTGCGAAAATTTGCGAAACAACTACTAGTGATAATAGTTGAAAATGGCTTCGGGAATTTCGCATCAATTCATTTTCGATGTTTGGTGTACAAACTCGAGTAATAATAGATTTAACATTCAATTCTCAGAGTCTGTGACTGATTGTATGTCTGGTACTTCTCAGAATACTTCAGGAAATAAATGTGGACGGCCACAAAAGCAGTTTGCTACTTGTAGCTATTGGTCTAAAAAACGAAAAGTCAAAGACCTTCTCCAAAGCAGAAGTCAAGAGGAATTGGCTTTGGCCACCGAAATAAAACTACGTAACTCAGGGAAAAAAGAGTCGGCTGCAATTGTTAATGAACTATCTATTTCTTCTCCTAGAAGAGGGACCACATTAAAAAGAGCCCACGAGTCTTTTTGCCAGAAGCCAGCAGAATTATATGCAGATCGAGCGCTTGCCTTAATAGTTGATGCTAATCTTTCAATGCATCAGTGCAAAGCCGCGCGCTTACAAGTCAAAGCTGAAGGTTTTAGCTTCTATCCAGCGTTCTATAAGGTTCAAGATGCAAAACATCTATGCTATCCGCCTGGTATAATCGTCACGGAAATATCAGCTGAAATTATACTCCAAGAACTTATTAACCACACTGTTGTGCGCTTAAGTGCAGCTCAAGAAGAAGTACTTCGGTCTTTCAATTTACCGCAAAACAGTGTTTTGCATATAATTATAAAATGGGGATGTGATGGAGCTGAACAATCTAGATACCGACAAAAGTTTTC
Organism: Pocota personata; assembly: GCA_963082735.1. NCBI lineage: Eukaryota > Metazoa > Arthropoda > Insecta > Diptera > Syrphidae > Pocota > Pocota personata. The sequence continues at coordinate 133,777,898 of OY720430.1, read as the reverse complement.
TGAGGAGCAACACACTGACGAAAGTCTTTTTAGTATATCCATGGTTCCAATACAAATGTATGCTGGCACTGCCGAAGATAAAAAAAATTGTGTGGCAGAACCCAGCTCCATCTTCGACCAGGTATTGTCGTCCTATTAAGTTTATTTTTGCAAAGAAATCAGCAGATGTTATAGCTGCTGAAGTTAATAGAATTGAAAACGATGTTGTGGTACTCTCTCCAACAAAAACATTAGTTGAAAGTACAGAAGTTTTTGTCAAGTCTACAATGATATTTTGTATGATAGACGGTAAAGTGTGTAATGCTGTCGCATCATGTGCCTCAACACAAACTTGCTACTTATGTGGGGCGAAGCCCAGTGAAGTGAACAATCAAAGATGCATTTCAGAAAAGATTGTTAACGCAAATTTCCTTTCTTTTGGATTGTCCCCTCTTCATTCGTGGATACGTTTTTTCGAATGCTTGTTGGCCATTTCCTACAGATTGGAAATAAAAACATGGCAAGTACGTGGCGAAGAAAATAAACAGAAATTGACAGAAAAAAAGAAGCAGGTCCAAGAAAAGTTTAGAAAGGAGTTAGGCTTACTGATAGATATACCCAAACAAAAAGCTGGCCCAACTAACGATGGAAATACAGCACGCAAATTTTTTAGGAACGCGGAGAAATCTTCCGAAATAACAGGTGTTAATTTGGAGATCATTAAACGTTTTCATACCATTTTAGAATGCTTAAACTGTGGGTTTCAGATCAATGTGGATACATTTCACAAATACACAAAACAAACATGTGCGTTATATTTGAGAGAATATTCATGGTATTCAATGCCTGTAAGTGTACATAAAGTATTATTACATGGAAAGGATATAATATCATCTTGTATTGTCCCTATTGGCCAATTATCTAAAGAAGCCCAAGAGGCACGAAATAAACATAATAGAAAATACAGGGAACTTTTTACAAGAAAAACATCTAGAATTGACACCAATACCGATTTATTTCATAGACTGTTTTTTAACATCGGATCCATTCATTACTAGCTTACGTGCTCCGCCTAAGACAAAAAAAAGAAAAATTACATCAGAAATGTTGGAGTTATTAGAAGAACCCCCATTTGAGTTCAACACATCAGATAATCGTGAGGATTCCTTAACAAATGTATCAGCTACAGAACATTCCGATTCAAGCGAAAGTGAATAATCGTCAATTAATTTAAAGAAAAGATAAAAGTCTTATACCTATTTATGCACAGATAAAGTACATTATATACTTATTATATACATACCTTGAATATTGTACATATTTATCATACGTTTAAAAAAAAATTGTATTCTTACTTATGTATTTTAGTTACCTCTAAATCTGTTATTCTGTATTATCTTTCTTCTATCTATGTACAATTCGTTAATATATTTTTACTTGTTTAAACTTGTTTCATTAACAAAAAATTTGTTTATATTATATTGATGAAAAGTAATAACCACAAAAAGAAGTAAACGTTTTAATATTACACACGAAATAATTTTGCTCGCCTAAATTGCCAAAATTGCACACTGTGCGTCGGTATAAAAATGTACCGACTTATCTTCCGTGAAGCCACCTTCTTTTCAGAATGCTATGGAAGGGATGGTAACTTGGAAGTTTTTGTCAAAATTTAACTTGGGGATGGTGTAGTCAATGTCTTCAGGGAAGATGTTAAATTTATTTAAGATGGAGGCATAGCCATACATTTTTTTAGACCACTGTGAAGTAGCTTTAAGGCGAATAGCTGAGTTAGCTGCCATTTGCCTGCCATAAATATCAAGGGGTGTTAAATGAAAAGAATCTCCATAGCTGCGGAAAGTGTCGTCCGCAGTGCTCCACTACTGCACAGACAAGCTGAACGTTGGACTTTGCTTAATAACTTCTGGTTTATTGCCTTATCCAAGGTAGTCCACCAGACAACTACCCCGTACATGAGGATCGGTCTAATGAGCGAGATATAGAGCCAGTTAGTCTGGGTTGTAAGCCCCATTTGCACCCGATGGCATTTTTGCAAGAGAAGAGTGCGACAGTGGCTTTCTTAACTCTTTACTGTATATTAGATTTCCAGCTTAGTTTCCTATCCAAGATAAGACCCAGGTATTTTACTTCGTTGGAGAAAATTAAGCTTGTTCCATTAAGGGATGGAGGGTCAATAGGTGGGATTTTGTATTTCCTTGAGAAGCGAACTAGATCGGTTTTGTGGGGGTTCACTCCTAGACCACACCGAGCTGTCCATCTAGATAACTTAGTCAAAGCGTTTTGTAGTGAGGTGTTTACCGGAGCAACATCGTCCGCATAAGCGATAACTTCGCAACCCTCAGCTTCCAGGATTAACAGATTCCAAAGAAGTGGGGATAGGACGCCCCCTTGAGGGGTACCCCTACTGACATATCTTCTGACAGATGATCCACCCAGCTTTGAGTTGATAACCAGACCATTAAGCAGTAAATTAATCAGCTCGCCAAGTTTTTTTTTTTTTATTATTATTACTATATTACAATCTAGTCTTAGGACTAATGAGCAATTTGACAATCAAAAGTTATAGAAAATTCAAATTTGAAAAAGGATATAAGATACTATAATATAACATATAATTTATATTTGCCTTTTTCTTTTTTCTCTTCGTGTAATCATTAAGTAATAATTAATATAGGTACAATAATGACTTTGAATTTTGCATGTAAATATGAATATGATAACAGTGAGTTAATAATACTCAAGGCATAAGTGGGACTTAGACCACTCAAGGCGGTGGGGGTTTTATTCACTCCGAGCGCCCCTTGTCGCTCGTTGTTGTCGCTTTTCGTATTTTTTACGTATCGTTTAAATTAACATGCCTTTATCTACCCAATTCAAGAGGTTTACGCCTTCTTAATCTTCTGACCGAGTAATTCTGGTTTGCAAGTATTAGGGCCTCAGGGTTTACGTGCTCTCGTAGCCGTTTCTCGTGTTTTCTTGCTGCGTTTTTAATTTCATTTCGAACCAACTCCACATTAAGATCCCTGTGGAGATCGCTGTTTCTTATATACCAAGGAGCGCCTACAATGTTCCTGAGTACTTTTTTTGGAATCGCTGAATGATGTCGATGTTACTTTGTTTGGTGCAACCCCATAGTTGCATCCCATATGTCCATATTGGTTTTAACATTTGCTTGTAAAGCGGGAGCTTGTTGTATATTGATAGATTAGAATGGCGCCCCATAAGCCATTACATTATTTTAGGTCGAATGTCTAGTTCTTCTCTTTTCTTTTTAACGTGGGCTTTCCATCTGAGCTTGGCTTCTAATGTCATGCCGAAGTACTTCACCATATTTCCATAAGGAACTTCTCTACCAAACTGGCATATGATTTTTTTTTTTTTTTTTGTGAAGTCGACGTGCACTGACTTTAATTCATTTAATTTGATTCTCCAGGTTGTCATCCATTCGCTTATTTATGAGATTGCAGTTTGCAGTTTAGCGACTGAATCTGCATTCGTGTTTGCAACTGCCATTACGGCTGTATCGTCGCGAATGCTGCCATGATATTACTGTCTAAATGTGGGATGTCTGAAGTATACAATAGGTATAAAACTGTTCCTAATATGCTGCCTTGAGGAACACCAGCTTGTATTTCTTTCAGTTCGTTTTCATATTTAATTCTGTAGTATCTATTAGAGATATACGAATCCAATATTGAAGAATATTGCTTTGGTAGGCTTTTTTTTAAGGTTGAATATCAGTCCATTATGCCAAACTTTATCAAATGCTTGAGCCACATCAAGAAAGACAGTGGAACAAACTTTAGTGTTGACTATCGTATGGACCTGGTCATTCGTTGAATGTTTCTTCCGAAAACCAAATTGGTGTACCGGAATTAGATTTTTTCTTTCAATAATACTATTTAATCTTTTCACCAGTATTTTTTAAAATTTTTTTGATATAATACTCGTAGGCAGCAAGGATATCGGTCTATAAGAGGATGGCTCGTGTGGTGATTTCCCCGGCTTTGCTATCATTATAACTTCTGCAATTTTCCAGAGTTGTGGGACATACTTCAATCTAAAAGAAGCGTTTATTATGTTTCTTAGTTTAATGTAGACTTTTTGAGGAAGTTGTTTAAGAATTTCTCTAGTTATTAGATCGAACCCAGGAGCTTTTTTCGCTTTAATATTTTGTATTATGCTTTTTACCTCGGCTGTTGTAGTTGGCTCTACTCGTATATCTTCATCTTCTTGTTCTATATCCATGTCCAATACGTTATCATTTTCAACTGAGTTTGGTTTAAATATACCTTTAAGATATACAGCAAATGTATTTGCCTTTTGTATTCCATTTATCATTTTGATAGGTGGGATTTGTGAACTTGACTTTTCTATGTCCTTAGCTGCTTTCCAGAGGGAATAGTTATAACTTTTGTCATTCGATAATCTCAATAAATAGGCGGACGTTTTTTCATCATTAAACTCTTTTATCATCCTTCTAAGCTTTTGTGTAAGCCTATTGAATATATTTTTGTCCTGAGGGGCTCTAGTATGTTGCCATCTTTTCCTAGCTTTCCGTTTTTCAGCAATCAGTTTTCTTGCTTCAAGTGGATAATTATTTCCTCTCAGCCTTTCCTTATATTGTGTAGTATTTAGCCAAGCAGAGTGTTGGATATCTTTTATGAATTTTTTGACATCATCATCTAAATGTTGCGCACATCTCATCGGTACTCTTAGTTTTATCCTATCCTCAAGAATAGATTTAAGGGCATTCCAATTTGTTCTAGAGTTTGTAAGTCTGGGGTTTACCTCTTTCGGAACAACATTTTCACTCAAGGTAAGTAAAATCGGTGAATGGTCAGAACTCGTTTGACTTTATTTTACTTTTAAGAAATCGCTGTTTATATTTTCAATTACGAAAAAGTCGATTAAGTCAGGTATTTTAGCAGGATCTGATGGCCAATAAGTTGGTTTCCCAGTGAACATAGCCCTGCATCCCATATTTTTAATAGCGTTTAGCAACTCTTTTCCTTTAGTAGTTGTTAACCTTAAGCCCCACTGAGTGGTTTTGGCGTTAAAATCCCCACCAACAATGAATCTACTACCCATTTGTTTAAAAAATTGTTCATAACGTTGCTGTTTGATGGCGAGTTTGGGTGAACTATAAATGCTAGCAACAGTTATAGCACAGTTTCGGGTTTTTATGTTTACTGCAGTGGCTTGGATTTCACTTGTTGCAAATTTAGACTCTTCGTGGTGTTGTATGTTGTCCTTTATAATGACTGCACTTCCACCCCTCGCAGAGTTATCTGGATGTAAGAGTATGGTGTGATAGACTTTATAATTCTTGATTCTTAAATATGTTTCTTTGGTGAAGTGTGTTTCCGAAACCAGGCACACATCTATTTTGTTGATGTCAAGGACTGCTTGCAATTCCTGTCTGTGTTGAAGCAATCCATTGGCGTTCCATGCCAAGATCCGAAGTGAACTTAACATATCGGTTTTTGTTTGGAAGCTAGTTTATGGTCGTTGCTCTCCAACTGTTTCACTCTGTCGTCTAATGCGGTCACGTAGTCTTCTAGCCAAGTGAACTATCTATCTTCAGATTTGACAGTGCTTTGATTCTCACAGATGAGTTGACGTTGTTAAAAGCGCCTTCAATATCTAGAAAAGCTACCATAGTGTACTCCTTATAATACATGGAGTATTCGATTTTATTGACTAACGTATGCAATGCTGTTTCGACTGATTTGCCCTTACAGTATGCATGTTGAATCGTGGACAGTAATCGTGTGTCATACTATCACGTAAGTGAATATCAATCAGTCGTTCTAGTGTTTTTAGAAGAAAAGATGATAGACTAAAAGGTCTGAGGTCTTTTGGACTGGCATGTGAATATTTACCAGCTTTAGGTATGAACATCACATTGACTTCTCCCCATATATGCGGAATATGGACCAGATTCAGACAGCTCTGAAAAATAATTTTTAGAACTGGCAGGATAATGTCAGATGACATTTGTAGTTTAGCAGGTGTTATGCCGTCTGGTCCAGCGGATGTATATGGTTTGAAGCTATGTAGCACCCAAAGGAGTTTGTCCTGCGCAATCAGACTTGAAAGATTGGTGTCTTGAGCATTTGACTTGATAGAGTCAATATTGTTGGCAGTCAGGGAATTGCTTGGGAAGTGTGTATCAATAAGTAAATTTAATATGCCTACACTAGAAGTTGTCCAAGACCCATCTGTTTTTAGTAAACAGCTGGGCACTGAAAGATTTGTCGAGAGAATTTTTTTTAGCCTAGACGCCTCAGAAGATTCTTCAATTTTACCACAAAAGAGTCTCCAAGAATTACGTTTGGCTTTCCTCAATTCTTTTTTATATGTTTTTAGGGATTCTTTGTACGAGTCCCAGTCAGATGCATCTCTTGTACTTTTACCTTTGTTGAAAAGTTTTCTGCAGGTATTCCTGAGTGGTCCAAGATCAGAGGTCCACCAGTGTGGTTTTTTCTTGCCCCTAACCCTAGCCGAAGGACAAGAGGAAGACAACGCTTTATTGAGGGCCAAGGTAAGGTCCTTGACCATGCAGTCAAGCTCTTGAGTATTATTCGATGACTTTAGAGTGTCGGAATTAACCAATTTCTTTAAAGTTTCCCTATATTGTTTCTAGCAACACTACGGTTATATCTCGATCACTGTAATTAGGAAGTAAAATTACTTTAATGCTACTTTTTACCAATATGCACGATCGAGGTTTACCTTTATCCTTGACATACAGGGAATAATATCCAGGAGTCCTGAGTCCACAAACCAGGTTGTTAACAACCCAAGGTTCTTGGATCAAGACAATATCTTCTAAAGCCGACCGAAGCCGTTTTGGAGTGATGGAGATTAATCTGAACTAACTGCAGCATTGTTGCTACAATCAGGCAGAGAAACCTCCACCACAGTGGTATTCAAGCCCTCCGAGTCTGAGGATAAGCCAAGAGGTTCATCCTCACTCAAAGATGCTTTGTCTGAGATATCAACCATCTCCAAGTCTGATAGCGAACCGTCATCGACTAAAGATGGTTGTATGGTAGACTGAGAGTCATCATCCTCCATAGAAGGGAAGGAGATTGATTTCTCAGTATCTATAATACCTACAGTAGGATCTGAAAGATGAGGGGGAGGTTTCAACATCCACTTCGTCCTTATAGTAGAGATTCCTTATTGATCACAATTAACGCGCATCTGTAAAGTTCTCTCTGTTCCTCCAGCTTGGCGACCTTCCAGTTGTAAGTAGGAAGCGACGGGTTGCTGATTTGGAGGATCCGGATAATGTCCTCCGTGTTAGAGGGTTCGGCTGGGATCCAGTAGTGAGTTCTTGGTCTCCATGGGATATCCTCCCTAGCTACGACCTCAAGCTTAGTACCAGGCCAAACCTCCCCTAGTTTGCTAATCGCTATAGAGATCACAGGATCTCTTGTCAGCACAAGCGATCAGCTTGACATGACCTTGATGCCAACCGCCTTCACGAAAGTTAGGAGGAGGACCGGGATTTTTCTTCATGCTATCAAGGAAGCAAGTAGCCAGTTTGGCTGGGATCATCCTTCATTTATCTGGAGTGATTGTACCATCGATATCATTTTTATCGATGACAGCCAGTATAAACCTGTCCTTGGGTACTTCACTGTATGACTTCGATGTGACGTTGGATGGCCTGGAGGAGGTGCTGGTGTTGTGCACCTTAGGTCTTTTGAATCCGACCCGGATTCTTCCAACGATCTCTATCTTTTAGACGTGAAGTCTCTGCTGGTCTTATCAGGTTGAGTACTGATGATCTTTTTGTCTCAATCGACTAGGGTTTTCACCCTATCATTCATTTTATTTATTTTTTTTAATTTTTGGAGAATACGGCCAGCTGAGCGACGATCTTTGTACATCTGTTTTGAGGGAGCGACTTGTCGTGAGCCGGAGCTACAACCCGCTCCCGAAGAGTCTTTATTAGTTTGCAAAGTACCTTTGCTAGGCTCCGTGCGGCTTTTGGCAGCAGCAGAAGGACCATGTGAATCCACAATCCTTTTGCTGTCCAGTGCCTTTGGAATTTAACTGGTAAACAGCTTGATCGCCGTGCTACCGTCCGGTTTTAAAGGAGGACCGGTCTCATCTTGAATACTTTGTGTACTAATGTTGGTATTACCGGTAAATAGCTTGATCGCCGTGCTACCGTCCGGTTTCAAAGGAGGTTTACTTTTATACATGTTCCCACAACTATAGAGGCTGCGTAGTAGCAAAAGAGCTACTGCAGGCAAAAGATAACAAGCAGAAGAGAATACAAAAGCCTGTTCAAAAAGACGCATCTAAAGTTGGAGAAATCCAAAACGAGAGAAACTTAGGACCTAAATCGAGGGCCTAAGAGAGTGAAAAAATGGATAAAGTTAAAGAAAATCTACCCTCAAGCAAGAATGAGAACTTAAGTCTCATAACCGGCTCAAAGAAAACATATGCACAGGTTACTTCGAACAACAATGCCAAACCAATCGGAAAACCCAAGCCTTCCAGTAATGTCATGGAGGATATCATGCAAAGAATCCTCAGCAGAATGGATGACATGGAAAAGAATAATAAGAAAATTCTGGAAAGAATATCTTTCCTTGAAAAACTAAACAGTAACAAAAAAACTGTTTCTAAAAGATCCTAATGGCTAAAAAATAAAAACATTATTATGGAATGCCAATGGTCTCGAGAATCACAAAGACGAATTGCAAGCGACTCTCGATATAAACAAAATTGACATATGTTTGGTCTCTGAGACACACTTCAAAATTGGAACAAAGTATATACTGCGCGGATACAAGACATACCATACCTCATATCCTCACGGTACAGCAAGAGTAGCGGCTGCAGTTATAATTAAGGAAGGTGTTAGTCACGATGAAGATGAAGAATATCAGTCGTCAAGTCAAATCCGTAAACATAAAAACAAGCAGCGGCCAGATAACGGTAGCAGCGGCATATTGTTCTCCTAGCTATAGGCTGAAACAAAACGATTTTAAAAGCCTCTTTCGTAAATTTGGGAATAAATTCATAATAGGCGGAGATTTCAACGCAAAGGACAAGATTAACAAATACAATCTTGGGGGGATCAAGATTAACAAATACAAGAGGAAGAGAACTCCTTGGATCTATAAAAGAAAGCAATGCTAATCACCATTCAACGGGAAATCCTACTTACTGGCCCACAGATAGGAATAAAATCCCGGACGTTGTCGACTTCTTTGTAACTAAGACTATCTCCTCAAATACTACCCAAGTGCAGGAAGGGCCAGATCTTGACTCAGATCACTCATCTGTGCTGCTTACACTTGGTAATAAAATTATAATGAAGGAACACAACCCATGTCTAGTGATCAAGCTAACTGACTGCGTATATTTCAGATATTTGCTGGAGGAATGCATCGAACTAAGTACAACAATCGATACAATAGAGCAACTAGAAAGTGAAGTACATACTTTCACCCTAAATATACAGAAGGCTGCTTGGGCTGCAACGCCTGAATCAAATAGCAAAAAAAGAGAAACGTATGTATATCCCAAAGAATGATTGAAATAAATAGACCAACGGCATTCATTCCGCCAGTTAAAAACAGCATTGGAAACTGGGCAAAAACAAAGCGTCGAAAGCGTCTTTCTGCCATATGAATATAATGATTATCTCCAACAAACGGAAGAAATGTGCGAAGATGAGAGGTTAATCCCAACAGTAACCTCTAAGGAAATAGCCACAGAAATAAAAGAGAAGATCAACCCGATAAAAGCCCCGGGATTTAATTTAATCACGGGTGAAATTCTGAAAAAACTGCCTAGAAAAGGTATGGAAAAAACAGCACAGATAATAAATGCAGGGTTCAGACTAAGGTACGTTCCACGCATGTGGAAGGTCGCGAAAGCTGTTATTGTACCAAAGCCGGGAAAATTACACAGTGAAGTTACCTCATATCGTCCGATTTCATTGCTGCCAAACTGTCAAAACTCTTCGAAAAAATTCTTCTGAAACGACTCCATCCGATTATAGAAGAAAAGGTACTGATACCAAACCATCAATTTGGATTCAGAAATAGGTACTCCACTATAGACCAGGTCCACAGAATAACAGACAAAATAGAAAAAGCCTTAGAAGAAAAACAAATATGCTTTACCATCTTCCTTGATGTAACACAGGCCTTTGTTAAAGTCTGGCACAAGGGATTGGTCCATAAACTGAAAAAATATCTTCCAAAACAATACTCAGAAATACTAGAGTCATATATAAAGCAGCGATTATATAGAATTAAGCAAGAAAATGAGTACCCCGCAAGGAGTACCGCAAAGTAGTGTGTTAGGGCCTGTGCTGTTTATCCTATAAACGAACGACCTACCACAAAATGACGAAACTTCTGTTGCCACATTTACAGACGATACTGCTGTACTTGCTGTCGGAAAAACCGTGCAGGAAGTTACTGAAAAACTACAAAGGACAGTAAATGAAATATCTGAATGGACCAAAAAATGGCAAATACAATTAAATGAACTGAAGTCAATCCATGTTAACTTCACTAATAAAAACGTACAACACATACCTGTGTACATAAATAACAAAGTAGTTCTCCATTCGAACTCAGCTAAGTACTTAGGCATGGCTTTAGATGCGAAGTTGCGCTGGAAAACTCTTGTCAAGAAAAAACATGATGAACTAAATATTCGATATAAAAAAACGTATTGGCTAATTGGGAGGTATTCATGCTTCTCTATAAGCAAGTTTTAAAGCCAATATGGACATATGGCCTTCAGCTTTGGGGGTGCACAAGTAAGACGAACCTACAAAGCATACAATGCTTTCAAAATAAAGTACTACGCAATATTGTTAATGCGCCATGGTACATACGGACCGCTGATCTACATAGGGATCTAAAAATTGAAATGGTAGAGGACGAGGTCAGGAAAGTCGCAAGAAGACATGAAGGTAGGCTTCGCAACCATTCTAATTTAGAAGTAGTCGAACTACTTAATAATAGCATTCTAGTTAGAAGATTACGAAGAATAAAACCATTCGAACTAGTTAACAAGGAGAACAAATAAAAAGAAATATATAACATAATCACCCGAACAAAGTGTTAACGAGTTAGAAAACAAAAGGTAACAGACCAAAGTTAGTTCCTTACAACATAAATTTACAAGTATTAGAAAAAAATTGCTGATTAGTTTAACGACTAGGTGCGATTATTGGTAACACCACGCTTTCTCCGGGTGTTTTTAGTGGGTGGGTCAAGTCCCACACTATCGCAAAGCTCGCATGCGATGTCTTTCAACGATTTTCACCCAGCTACACTGTCCATCGCAACATAGGCTGTTCTGCTGCGATAAGGCTACTTACGACAGGTCCTTCCCAGGGCACCTTAAGGAGCTCGTTAACGACTGATTTGACCCTCAGCCTTGTATCCTTGGGTACGGTTTACCATTTGCTCACACCGCCACTGAAATCAGGTTGATTACTCTTTAGCTTCGGACCTTCCTCTGGAGACCTTACACCTTGGGTGACCCTGCTGCAATCGCCCTCCAGGATCACTAGATCCTACTGAGCATCGCCACCACGACAAGGTAAGTAATCGAAGAGGATGCTATTGTAACTGCCTAAAGGCCTAATTGAACCAGCCGAAGCTTCTTAGTGACGATTGGTTACTCATATTATTGTTTACGACCGACCTATCTTTCTCTTTGAACAGAAGAAAATTATCCATTCGTTTCCTGCTTCATGGGCTCTATAAAAACAACTTGCACCACTACACTGGGGACGATGTACCTTCCGTAGACATTTTTAGAGAGCAAATGGCCACTATTATTCCAAAGAAAATGGTCTACACAGTCTCATTACTTTAAGGTCGAATACGAAGTACAAAACGGTTGAGAATTCAGGGAAATTGTAAATGAAGCTTCGATAGATATTTATACCGGCTGGAAGGAGGGACCAGCAGTTTTCTGCAGTTCACTCGATATAAACATTACCAAGTATCTGCTGAATGACTGTACTCGTATATAGGTTTATTCCTTGCTATACAGAAAATGCTTTGGAATCATCACCAATACGATTCAAATCGGTTAAGAAATGCGCCGGATGTCTGAAGGAGATTGAAAAGAACTCCGACTTATCCCTACATTGGATCTCAAGTTATATGGATGCTCCAATTGCAGAAAGGATGAACTAGCTAAAGAAAGTACAGGTTGAAACATCCCTAAAAAGTGACAAATACTGACCATTCATATCGAATCGATAAAATTTCACCTAGAAAGCCAAACAAATGTAGAACAGTATATGAAACAATATTAGCACCTCTATTTTGTCGAAGCAGATCTGGGTTGAACTGGGTTTGAAGAAAACGAAAAAAATACTCTCAATTGATATGGAAATGCGTATTCCTTCCAACTATTTTTGAAGAGCTATCGAGATCTCCTGCGTACGTTCTGCTCTAGGAATCTAGAAAAAAAAAACTTCGGCGAGCACTCCTTCGAAAACATAACATCTTTATATCTACAAAATCAAGTGGGTCCAAATATCGATCGAGCAGTATGGGTTGAGACCAACTCTCTCTGGCAAGGAAAATTAAATTTGTGAGTTGTAACACAATGAACCTAGCTTTTGGTTTAAGTTTTGCTCTGCCACCCACATAACCGAACCCAACATTGTGTCTGTAAATTGAAGTGAGTTATCCCATGATACTACAGGTTTCTAGAAATATCAGAGGATTGGGTTTCATTATTATAGGTGTAGGTGTAGAAATCTGTATATATATTTTTTTTTTCTCTTTTTGCACAGTTTTTTAACTGTAAGTTATACCGCCAAGCCAACAGATTCTTTCGCTACAAAAATGTGGGTATACATCCTAACTTAACTAATATTTAACTCACTGATAACTGCCAATCATTTAAATGTGGGTAGTGTCATCTGTATTCCATGTGTGTTTAATCTGTACACTTCCATTTATCTTTACTTACAAGTCCCAAAACCTTAATTGCTGATGTAAATGAAGGAATCTAGTAGCCACCTGAGCCACAAAGTTAGGGAGACACCCACCTGAAACCAAATCACAACATTCATCATTTAATTGCACATTCTGATGTGGGACCATAACAATCTTAAACCCTCAGTCAAATTTATTGGACACATATCAATTTTCGAAAACTTCACCTATTCCAAAACTACCCCTCATTAATTCTCAACTAAATATATGCTGATACAGCCAACAAAACTTACTCCTTTAACTAGTTTCTAAGAAACTTTGTAGGGAAATAAAATTACTCATCTTGATTTGATCCTTTGCCGAAGCTATTTCTAACTCATAACCTTATCGCCATGCAATTTATGCAATGGATTGCTACGTACATAAATCTTCCCTTTGAGGATGTGTGTCACCAAGCACACACTCCCAGGTGGAAAATTTCCATGTACACATTTATTAAGCAATTTGTAACACTAGACAGAGGCAAACTTCTTTAGCTACATCATCATCACTCCGGGAGGGAGGATTATTGTCGAAAATTACGCCAACAAAGACGACGACGGCATGCCTCAGATATGTGGTATATGAAAAACGGAACCAGAAGTCGGCAGCGGCGGGTGGATGGAAATCACTCTAGAGGCTGTGGGAAGTTTTTGTCCTCGTTAACGTCATCACAACTTGTTTTAAACTCATACCTGTTATATGTATGTAGGTATGATGATGATAAAGAGGGGTTGAAGGAAGAGATTTTCCCAGCGGTAGACCGCAAACTACTTAAGGATATTGCTAGAAAAAGAAACTGTGTGCAACAAAAAGAGTGGCAAACTCCGGCGCCTTGTCGTTATCAACTTGTGTGCAAAGCTAACAACATGATCCTTAGGAGAACTAATTAAATCTTTTGAGAGATTCTTTCGTAATTAGTTTCTGTTTGGAACTAAGAGAGCGGGAGCGAAGGAATTTCAGGATGCATGTGTGGAAAGTGCATCTTCTGCGTTGAGTATTTGCAAGCAGTAGCAGGTTGGGAGTGTCACCGTATGTTGAGTAGTCTCACGAATTCCTGGAAAGTTTTTCTTTTTCTATTTCTCTTTTATATACTCCCGAGTTGAGAACATTGAAGAAACTCCGTTTTATTCCTAATTCATGCAGATGAATCCGTAGGGCATCGGAGTTAATCAATTTCATAAGCCTACACATCGACTTTTGACTGTCATAACTGGCTTACAATCCAATACGATACATATTTTTAGATCCTACCTACTCGTATAAAAACTTAGTTCGATCTCGTTTACTTTTAAGAAGATGTGTTTTTTTTTTTCTCGATTTACAATATTTTCAGGAGGAGCTAACTCACAGTGAGAAGAAGCCAAAGCAAAGCGGTTTGGTGAGGAGACCAATTTTCGCAAAGTACTGAATTAGAAAAGTTCGGGTTCTTATCGTGTAGGAAAAAATTACCTAAGGTAGCCTTTCTGATTTTTGGTGCTCAGTTGTTTGGACTTCCTCGAAATACATCTTACACATCGCCCATGCTTCTGAGACTAGTAGTCTTTAGATGTGGTTTTAAAAAAAAATACATCCCGTGTTGAGTCTCAGAATGACCCGCAAGTAACTCCTTTCTTGAATTAACAAAAATCAGGGTCTGCTTTCTATAGTCATAAAGTTGTCGCAAAAGTTCAGCCATCTTATGTTTCTACATAGATGAACTGTAGTCTATTGCTAGTTGAGCGTTGCTACATTCAGCGTTCTTAGAACGAACGTTATGTTATCGGCCCAGATGAGCGACAGATAATTCTGATTCTGTCTTAATTGATTTATGACTAAGAACTGCAATGTTTACCCCAAATTACTCCTTCTTTTCTTAAAACTCTAACTACACCTCTATTATTCACTCTTTGGAAAAACAAACTCCGTAATAAGATTCCCGCTTAAACCTGTAAAATTTGATTTACAGCGCAGCCAATGGCAATGTACCTATTGACACCTACCCGAGCACATAGCAAAGACTCACCTAATTTGCATCCCATCATGGTAAACTTACGTGATGCCATTTGTATAAGGATATTATTCATCATAGAGAAAAAGCGCCATCAAGTCACCGCCCAAGTGCCAGGACATTTTCAATTTTGTATGCACTGTGAATACATTATGATGAAAAGTGAAGTGCAAATTCTCTTGAATGAATAAAAAAAAAAAAATAATTATCCATACTAGATACTCGTGCCCTTGTATAGATGCTCCAAATTCACGATTTCTACTGCAAGAATACTCTAACTAGAGGAAAATTTTACTGCATTCTGTCACTGTCTATTGTTGGCATAATCTTTTGCTCGTCCGGCTAAATAAGGACTTATACCGTACTCAGTTTCAAGTAGAAAAGAAATAACTCAGAGCACGGATTTCTATTAACAGATTTTTGAATTCCTTTTTGTTTTACATTTTTTAAACAAAAAGAAGGAAAAATTTACACCCCGAGAAAGTCGCACTCGTGATGATGATGAATGATGAGGTTGATGAAAATGTTGAATGGCTTGCTTGACTTGAGCTAAATAGTTGAGGGTTCTTGTTTCGTTGTTTGGAAAATCCATTTGCATATTAAAATCTACACCACGAGGGTTCTGTTTACATTTTGTATTCCTTGCTCTCACCAAGTTAAAAGTTCATCAAGAAATGTACTTCAAAAAAGATTTTCCTCGTACAAGTACTTATTTTGTATCCTTTAAAGTATACTTTTTATGGGCTTTATGTTGGGAAAAGTGCAAGGATCTAATTTAATTTAGAATTCAATAACCACAACTCTGAGGTAAAAGTGCTCAATTAATTGCATATAAATCATTCTAATCAAGAGATTTGTTTGATCTAATTAAAATATGATAAATTTGTAATTATTTTAATCACAAGGCTATGATGTTTCAATTTTATTATTTCAATGATTGCTAAACTGTGGTATACGTACTGCCAATGGCACGCGAAATATCCTGTAGTGGTTTTAAAAAGTTTTTCCTAAACTTAGTGCAATAAATTAACAAAGGAATAATTTGTTAAAACAAATAAGTTTTTTTTATATATACCTTACATTTTATATCGAAAGGTGTTCGACAAAAACCTGACATTCAATAACCAGCTTGCAGCTTTCGTAGACGGAACTACGTTTTGCTAACGTGTTTGCGAGGCGTTCGTGGTAAATTACTGGAGACTTAGCATGTTAATCGCGGAGGTGGTTCAGTTTTCTACTCAGTCAGATTTTTGATCCACATGTAGGCAGTCAGAGCAGCACCTCGTTGATTATTCCTACAGCCAGCTGCTCAGCTAAGGGTCCTTATGTATTCCTGCAGCATAATTATTGTTTGCGTATACCTACAGCAATGGCAATGGTTGTGTGCATGGAACCAGTGCAACAACAACCCCCAGTTAAACGTATTAAATAGAAACTGAAGTTTCGCATGAAATAAACAAAAAAAAAAGTCCATCAATTGCGAAAGCAATTGTACTGCGAAGGCATAACACTGGCAGTAGTGTGGGCATATGGCTGAAAATGCAACTTGATCGTCAGGATATCAGGAGGACGGAAACAAATACTGTGAATCGTAAGCAATGAGAGTAACAGCAAAAAACAAAAATGTTCCCCAGTTATCGGACGCTACTCTTGGAGCTTACAGAAACTTAGTACCACCTAAGTTTCAAACACCAAACATTCTTTCTTCCTCTCTCTATCTTTCTCTGTCTACAAACGTCCGTGCCCTGAAATAATATAAGGGTATTCATATCCCCTTTGGCGTGCAAATTATAACAAAAACAAATTAAAAACACTTGTATATGGCTACGTGTGCAAACGGCCTTAAAATGAATAAATATAAATATTTTGATACCAACAGCCCATATAGACCTGGCCTAGCTTCTCACAACCATTCAAGGCAAGGCCAATTTTTTCGATTAAGACAAGTTTCTCAAGACACTTTTACTCTCGTATATTTGCCATACTTCGCGAGAGGTGAAACCGTGAAAAAAACCTTTTATTTGTAGTTTTTCTGGAACTTGACCCTTGAATCTCCCGCTCAGTGATCGCGCGTTAGTATAGTTTTAGTCTTTTAGGTTACAGGAGTATTCATGTATAACCGCGGAGTAGGCTCGTTTATCCTTATGGAATCGCTAGAATTACATCCAGGAACTGAAGCTAGATGAATGACTAATAGTACATGTGTACTCAGCACCTGTCTTCGGTTGAGTTAGATCATACTTGCCGAGGAGGCTAAAACTATACTTGAGGAGATCGATAGACTACTTCTAATCTATAGCTTAGGCCTTATAAGTGAAGCCCTTAAGCCTAAAGTTGAATATACCGGGCCGCATCCCATAAACTCGCAACCAAGAATCCACCTGACTCGAATTGCATAAATTTTATGATTTATGCATTCCGGCAAAGCGTGCAATGCCTCATATAAAAATCCAGGCGGATTAATGCGATGCAGCACAGCAAAGAATACGCATTTCTTTTAAAAATGTCTGAAGGAATTCGAAAGAAAACGCTATGCGAGTACTTCTTTGAGGGCCTTAGCAACTTGTCAAGACTTGATATCTTCAAACCAAATGATAAGTGAATAACCATTGAATAGCAAGAAAAATTAGGACCTTAGTTGTTTACACATTTTTTCCCTCAAGGATAATTCAACATGTAAGGTTACTGCTGCCGGGAAACACAGTATAATAATGTGTCTAACTTTTTGTTTATGTGTGCCTTTGCCTGAACTGAGTTTTCAGAGAGCTATTTCAAAATTTTTAACTGCTGCCTGGTTGATGTAACATGTTCATGAGGCACATCTAGGTTTGCAGGGTGCCCAGTAGCTATTGTTAAAGTTTCTGAATTATTTAGGCAACTATAAGGATTATGTCAAATATAAAATGAAAGTTGTTGCACAAACGTTCTTTAATATTGTGTTTAGACACGACGTTTTTTAGTACATCTAAGTAAGTGATGTGTCTACTCCAAAGGTTGGCAGTATATTCGATTTTTGGATTTAGATTCCACACTCTAAGGATCATCGAATTGGTAAATTCTAATTTGCATTGACAGCACCGAGTTTTGAACGTTTCAGTACAATAATGTAGCACAAACGTCATTCCCCCCTCGATTCATTTTCCACCGTAAAATTGAAGATAATTAATCTCGTAAGTGATTACTTGAACGTTAAAATAAAGTAAAGATTCCTATCCAATTAAAATTGTTTACAACGCTATGCTTAGCAATTGCTGCGTTAGAAATGCAAGTGCACGTCTGGGAAAATCTGACGACAACTTTTCCCTTCCCAGAAACCCTCACTCATTATACGACGTTCCTGAATAGTGATTCAAAGTTTGCATTCTTTGTCAAAGGATTTAGTGTTAGCGGGTAAGTTGTTTCCACATTCTGCCTCTCGTGATGCTTCTCGTTGGATACTTTGCTCTTCGACAAAATAAACATTTTGTACAAAGCCGTCCCTTCGCCAATATCACGTAGAGCTTCCCTTTGTTTATTTAACATTAAGGATGCTCGCAGATTCTTACCCCTGGCTACTCGCACCCGACGAAAATGACATCAGGCAATTTTTAACCCATAAAACATGAAATTATCATTCCTGCCAATATTCTCCAAAAGACTGTCAAAGTGTCAAAAATCCATGTCACACACCAGGCGGCATGATATCATATTGCACGAGAGTGGACAGTTATTTTTAATGAAGTTATTGCGCGAAATCGTGATTATCGCCACCACCAATACAATATCTTTGCCGGTATCAGCATCACCATCTGCAGCAAAAGATAGTAGCAATGTTTGGCATGAAGGTATGCGTATGACGTGTTTCCGGGGAATTAAAATGTTGGACATATCGATCGCATACAGGTTATTTAGAGGGCAAGCACTTGAGTCAACACGCTATGGGGAAAGCAATATTTTTTGCAGGGTGAACACAGTGGCGATGCCATCAATTAAAATTTGCCATCGGATAAAGCTGGATTGGTGCCCTTTGGATAATTTACAATTGGTGTTGGTAGTTGGTTCGGCGTTGGTTCACTATGTCTCTTGGATGAAGAGTGGCATAATGAATCAATGCTGGTTATCCCCTGAGCCATTATGTGCAATATTTTAATAATTTTGCACATTTCTGAAATTAAGACGGATCGCAACTTCACCGATTGATGTGAAATAAACGACTTAAGTTGGTAAGACTGTCAATCAAAAGGTTTGCTCTTCATTTTTGACATTTTAATTTGCCAAAAATCCTCAATATTAATTCTTTATAAACTACGTATAACAAAACAGAAATGTGTCAGCCACATACGTCCAAATATGCATTTCTAAGAGAACGCTTAATAAAAATTTGCAGCACCGATCCATTTGTGTAAGACCTCTCTTTCTTCTACATAGTTTGCCTGCAATTTGCTAAATTATTTTTGACCAGAAGCCTAGTTCCAACTGTGTTCGACCGAAACTAAATGTTCCTTCTCTCAAATTATTGCTTTCTACAAACGGATGCTAGATCTCTCTCAATTTTAAAATGTAGAATACAGTGGAGAAAAAAAGAACTGATCTCGAGCAATAATTGATATATTACACGTTTTGGAAAAACCTTGGAAAATATTCCTTTTTAGTGTTCCATACCAAAATGGTATAAACGGAACACTAATGGATTCAACACGGTGTCTGCCTGTCCGACTGCCCATGAGTCTGTCACACGTCTGTAACTTTTGAACTGTTTTACCTGCACAGTTGAAATTTTATACAAGAATAGTAAGCAGGTGGTGGACCGAAAATAATCAGGGTAAACAAATTGTTTGTTTAGAGGCGAAATGCTCTCAAAAAACGAATTTGTATACCCCATCATGTGACATGTCAAATAAAACCTGAACTTTCAAGGAATCCAAAAATATAAAAAATATATATTTTTTGGATAAAGTTTCTTGAATAAAAAAACTCAAAAGTCAGAGCATTAACGCGAGCCAAATTTCATTGTCATCCATTCAAAAGTTTTTGAGTTAGGCTGGTAATAAAAATGATTTAAAGATACAATTTCGCAAAAGCTCTCCAGTAAAAAGTTTCACTGCACAAACATTTACATTGAGAGGAACATTTTGACTGTGCGCAATGTCCTGAAATATTTGTAAAAGATTTCATCTTCATTCATCTTAAGATCTGATTTTGATGGCTCGGTAGAATAAAGAAGAACACATAACCACCATCTACCATATTCCAGAAATGCCACCTCGTTTTTGTTTTCCTTTTCTAATCTCTCTAACTCTTTACTATACCGTTTCCAACTCCCGACATGATAATAAAAAGAACTCAACGAAGTCCTATAAGAACCGGAAACAAGATACCTAATTGTATTCAATTTTCTCAACAAACTTTGAAAATAGAACATATTTTCAAACACAGCATTGGAGTCATGCTGACACTTCCTTTGCACTTTTTGTCATAGTTAACAATATTGCGGAGGAACCTTTTTTCAATCAATGTTGGCTATAACTCGAATGCGTTCTTCTGGAAACCGCATGTCGATATACGTAGTCGACTCAACACAACCTGAACAGAGCGATCAGCTTTGTCACTCGGGTTTTAGTAACGCTATTACTTTGGTGCGCTTAAAAGCAGTTGGTAGGTGGCCAGTTTCAAGAATGTTTTTAAATCCCAGAAAACTCAAACTCGATTTTTACACTCACACATTAGGTGAAGTCTGATTGACGAAAATTAAAACATTTTTGATTTTGCATGACCAGCGTCATGCTGATTGATCAGCCTTCACCTAATGTGTGTGACTCATACAGATACATTTTCACAAACACATGTAACTAAATCACTTGCACAATGCGCAATCAATGACCGAACTTTTGCTTGGAAGAAAATGAGACAAAACGACCCACACTAGTCGTGCATACATACATACATACAAAAAGCACAAGCAATTCGCTCTGTGCACGGCAAGGGATTAGCGAATCATTAAAAAAAATCGCCTGTTTCGATTAGGGTTGTCGATTTTAAGCCGCGTACTAAACACTCACAAAACACTACTAACCAATAAACCTCAGCCGAGGCCAATGACATCTCACATTGACCTAGGAAATTGCAGAGTAGAAGCTCAACTTCTTTGAGTAAAATTAACTTGGTCAGGAATTGTTTTCCTCAATTTCTTGCTAATGTATACTAGAAGAGCTGTGGTGTTGTGTGGAAGGGGTAGATACCGTATCTACTCGTATGTAAGGATAGATGTAAATTTTACTCAAACGAAATTTTTGTCAGCAAAGAAAAATATGCTGTTTTTTTTTAAAGAAATAATTTGAGTTTACGAGTATACAAATTAATTAAATCTTAATTAAATCTATTATTTATTCTAAGTCTATCTAAATATGTTTTTATACGAATTATCTCGTAGGATAGGACAGGATATAAGGAGTAGTTACTTGTAATGGACGAATTTAGTGTAGTTTCCAGACTCTTTATTGCTACTTCATAAGCTTTTATCTCGATCGTATGTATAAATTTAAATGAACCATTTTGCAACTTTGCATGTCCTGTATTGATTTTGATCATCTGGGAGTTGGAGTAATCCAAAATTTGTGCATCTGCGGTGCATAGTGGTAGCAGTGACTTGTTGGAAAATTTAGTTTTTAATTAAACTTTTATGAATGGTTCTTCCTGACTGGGTTGTGACTACTGTGTTTTTGTCTTCAGCCACTATTTCTTTTTTATACCTCGGATCTAGTTTATTTCCTATTCTTTTATTGATTTTAACATATATGGTCTTTCCTATGGAATAAGTTTTTTAGGGAGATTTCTTTTTATTGTGATATTCTAAGTCGTTCTGTTGTTTGTTTCGCACTCAAGCTCTTCTGGATTGTCACCGAAAAATATATCTATGGTCTTTTTCCAGTAGTGGAGTGTATGGATTTGTTATATTCAAAAATGGATCTGTCTAATAACTCTGAAAACGTTCTGTGGATGTTGTCTGTTTTTAAGCAACGAATCAACTCTGAGAGTGTTGAATGGAATCTTTCAATTTGCCCATTGACTGAGCTTGTGTAAGGAGGGGCTTTGAAAACTTTTATATTGAACATATTATCCAACATGAATGTTATTGAACTCGAACCCAAAGATTTCTCATTATCTATAACTATAGTTTGAGGAACGCCAAAGGCTAATATTAATCCTCTGAGGGTTTGATATCTTCTGATGCTCTTGAATTTAGGATCCTTGCTAAAGCATATTTGGAAAATTTATCTATTGCTGTTATCTTTTTGTTAGTGAAATAGATATCAATATGAATGATTTGGCCAGGATATTCCGGAATAGGGGTAGGCTGCAATTCGGGTTTGTTTGGGTGTCTGTCGTATTTGTGTTCTTTACAAATTTTACACAATTTAGTAATTTGTTTCTATTTTCGATTTCATATGAGAGAAATAAAATTTCTGTAAGATTTGGATTTTATTCTCGCGGAAGTTTCGGTGGGCCCGATTATGTTCTTTTATTATTTCTATTTCTTGAGAATTTTTTTCAGTTAAATCAGTTAAACGCGTTCGATACTGTTTAAAGTGAGTTGGGTATATATCCTGAATGATGCCCAAGGTTCTCTCTTCAGTTTAGAGTCCGTTAGTAACGGAAGGGTTTAGGTATTTTTTCAGGATTAATTTCTCTTGGATATATTTTGTTTCTGTTATAGTGTGCCGGTGATAAGTGGGAAAAACAATTTGAAATTCATATGACGGTGTATTACCTATAATTTGATTTTTGAAGACATTAATGGGTGCATCTACAATTTGAATAAGGTCTTGGCCCGAACTTTCGTCGCTATGTTGAGTTACGGTAAGGGAATTTATTGGACTCTTTTTAGGTGGTCTTGACAAAGCATCTGCAACAACATTGGCTCTTCCTGGCTTGTATTTTAGTTCGTAATTATACTCTTCGAGTATAGCCTTCCAACGCTTCATTGGTGTTTTTGTTGCTTAGAGCGTATGTCAGAGGTTGGTGGTCTGTGAAAATTTTAAGCTTAGTTGAACCGTATAGGTAGTTTCGCAGTGAGTTTAAGGCCCACACTATGGCCTGCATCTCTTTTTCGTTGGCGGCGTAATGCTCTTCCGCCTTGTTGAGAGTTCTCGAAATAAAAGTAATTGGTTTATTGTCTTGTGACAATACCTATTCCATAATCCGACGCATCAGTCGTCAGATGGAATTCTTTACGAAAATCTGGGAAATTGAGTATAACGTCTTCTGAGATAAGTGAATTTTTGATTTTGTTAAATGCTTCTATCGCACTGTCTGACAAATGTATGGCTTTTTTGCTGGATGTTGCTTTGGACGTCCGTCCATCCTCCCCCCGTAGAAGGGCTGTCAGGGGTTTTGCTAACTTTGCGTAATCTTTTATGAGCCTACGATAAAAACCCGACAGGCCAAGAAATGATCTTAAGTCTTTTAATGTCTTGAGATAGGGAAATTTGTCAATTGTCAATATATAAATTCACTTTTGTCTAGTTGGACCCTGAGGTTAGCTTCCTGGAGAGTTTTGAAAATTTGTTCTAGGTTTTGTATGTGAGTTTTTACATCTTTACCAACCACGATTATATCATCGATATATACAAAACAGGTTTTACCAATCTGCTCTCGTAATATGTCATCTAGAGCTTTTTGAAAAATCGACGGAGCGTTCTTTAATCCGAAAGGGAGTCGCGTGAACTCATATTTGTCATTACTGACAGAAAATGCTGTTTTTTCGATGTCACCTTCGTGTATAAGAATTTGGTGAAATTCGCTCTTAAGATCGAGTACTGAAAATAATTTATTTTCTTCCAGTTGGGCTAAGACTTCATTTGTTTCAGGAATTGGATAACAATCAGGTATGGTTACCGAGTTGAGTTTACGGTAATCAATAACCATGCGGTATTTCTTTTCCCCTGAGGCGTCCGCTTTTTTTGGTACAATCGATACTGGAGAATTGTACGGCGACCGTGAAGGTCGGATGATTCCATCATCTAGTAGTTGATTTATTTGTTCATCTATTTCTTCCTTTAATGACATGGGGTATGGAAAATGTTTTGAATAAACAGGATCGGCAGTAGTTGTGCGAATTCTTCCTTTAATCGTTGTGGTGAAGGTTAGCTTTTCATCTGGTTCTCCGAATAGGCTGCAATATTTTGTGGTTAAAAAACTTAGCTGTTGCTTTTGATCCTGAGTCATATGATCGTTTCTAATATTTACATTGTGGATTGATTCAGAGATTTGTTATTTTAATTTTACTTTTATGTTATTATTTATTAGCATATAGTTTTCTTTAGTGAATATAACGGCGGATAGCTCCTTGAGGCTATCGTTACCCAAGATTGCGTGAAATGATTTCAGGGACGGTAGAAGGAAAAACTTTAAATTTGTATTTAGACCAAAAAGATTTACCATGGTGTGGTGAGTAATTTCAGTGTTTCCACAGACAGAGTTAGCGCGCAAGTTTTTTTTATTGGGGATAGCGTTTTGATCAAGGTTGGGTTGTACGTAGTAATTCTACTAAGAATTTAAGAATTTTGTTATCACTCGTTCTACACTCAAAATTTGGTAAGGACGAGTTCGTCAATTCAAAAAAATTGACATCGACAAAGTCGCTATGTGCTTCCATAGGTTCGTAATTATCTTGTTGACCTGCGTATTCGTCAAATGATTGGTTATCATCATATTGGTTGGTCATGTTCGGAATCATGGCATTGTAATCATCGATTTCGCTTTGCAAAGCAACCACAGTAGGCATTTCTGTTAATTGAGAATCGGCTTGAGGTGGGGTCTCTGAAGTGTGTACATGGAAATGGACCCATTGGACGTTTGGGGATAGGCGGCCAATTTTTTAATTGTGGCCTGTTCATGTAATTTACATTATTGGATTGGATGTTTGACCGATAGTTCGGTTGATTATTTGATTGGAATGGTGGTTGTTGGGATCGTTGAAATGGATTGTATTGAGGCCGTGGTGGTGGAGGTCGTGGAGGTAATTGTGGGAGATGGACCAGTTGCGGATAAATGGTTGGTTAAAGTTTTTCCGAGGATGTAATGGAGGGGCTGTCGATAATCTCTTTACTTGGGCGTTACTATGGTGAGCGTAGTTAGCCCTGAATTGCTAATTCTCCAATTTAAGGCAGAGATTGAGGGCAGAAATCTGCTGACTCTCTGATACCTAGGACTCTCGGCAGGTCTCCTCCGAGACCCTTTATAAAGGTGTCTAGGGCTTTCTCTCTATATGAGGATGTTAAATGATACAGAGCTTCCGATGGAAGGTTTATACTGGCTATCTTATTTAGAATCAAGGAAAGGTGATTATAGACGGATTGATAATAATTTTCTACTGTGTTATTACCCT
Organism: Pocota personata; assembly: GCA_963082735.1. NCBI lineage: Eukaryota > Metazoa > Arthropoda > Insecta > Diptera > Syrphidae > Pocota > Pocota personata. Next base: position 133,752,547 of record OY720430.1, on the reverse strand, counting down.
AGACAAGTGTCGTCATCTGGTAATCTAACGTTCCCAGATCGCGGCTATCGGCATAATGAAGTGTTAAGCACTTCGAAATACATTCCTAATTTAATGGGGTGTTGTATGATTCAAGAATAGCATCTGCATTCCCGACAATTTTGTTTCTAATGGTATTCAGGATACCGAAGTATTTTGGTGTTCCCTTACATTGATCGTAGATGTTTAATATTCTTTCGACGCTCTTGCGCCATCAACTAAATTCATCAGGAGTTCTAGAGAACTCCCTAAGACTGCGCACTACATCTGGAACTTTGTCCAGATCGCTCAAATTTGTCCTATACTGGTCATCGATTGTCTGGTCGATACCTCGTTGAAACGATGTATCGGGATTTATAATCGACTGAACCAGGTTTCTACATTCGTTGGCACAAACTCGGTTTACTATGCTAGTGATTAAACTTTCGAGTCCTGTAGTTGCTACAGGTTGGGATGAAGGTTGAGGATTATGTGCAGGAACAGCATTATCAACGTTTAGTACAGGTGGACGAATTATTGGAGGAGTCATATTGGACTTCTGAAGATTTACTTATTATATATGTAAATTAACTTGCTAATTCTTTGGCTATCTTATTTTTTCCTATATTTTTTTTTTAATTTACTTTATGTCTTGATTACGTTCAATTTAAATTGACTTTTTTTTCTACTCTGTTTTTATTTAAGTTTTCTACTCATTGACTTATTTTGCTTATTTAATTTAAATTATTTTGTTCCTTTATGATTTCACTTTTATTATTTTTTCGCTTATATTTTTTTTTTTTGAGTAGACGATTAACAAATTATAATTTCTTAAAACTAACTTACACTATGATGATGATGATGATGTGGAATATTTTCCACATTGCGAGCTACTTGAGGACGTCTTTTTGTGTTTTGCGAGCTACTTGAGGTCGACTTTTGAGTTTTACGAGCTACTTGAAGTCGATTCACGAAAAACACTTAGTGCAAATTATTTTCACCTGGGCCCCACGTTGGGCACCAATTAATTTATATTACACGGATGTTCATAAAAAAAATCTTTATTAGAAACGAACCGATCGCCTTCACGGCTACTTAAGAACTAACTTACCAAATGATTTTCTTAAATTAACTTAAACTGTTCATCGTCGGCTGATTCTCATTCCCACGATGCAACGGCTACCAAATGCTAACTTTTCGTCTGGACCATTTGACACCACCTGCATTCCACCATGTACGATGTCATTTCTGTTCAACAAAGTTGTCGTTAACTTACACAATACTCGTACCATAGCTTCTAAATCAACCAAGGTCTTCTTTTTGTTGGTGGTCACGATTTTTCTTGAAATTTTCTGCTGATCAAATAATCTATTTTTGATGAAAAAAAAAAAATCAATTTTTCGCATGATGCTCGTATAATGATCATTTAGTGATTTCCTACATTTCTGGTCATCAAAAAATTATATCTCCGCTGTTCAAATAAATCATTTTTCTCTAATCATTTACTTTTACTGTTGATTTTGTTTTTAATTTTCCGCAGATCAACAAATATATAATATTTTCGGTGATCAAAAAACTATTAAATTGCTTATCAAATAATTTTATTTTGCTTGTCGAATTTTATTATTGGAATCATTTGATACCGATATTGTATATAAAAAATATTTTTTTCCGGCATTCACACTAACCTCCATAACGTTACTGTTGATCAATTTATTTTTCCAAAGTTTTACTTTGGAATCATCTGCTAGCTAGCAAAATTTATCTCTGGTCCAAATTTTTAACTTTCTAAGGCAAACGGTTCAGACTAAAGTTTATTCCGGGTAAAAAGAACAACTCATAATTCCGAGAAAAATGGAACAAATTATAATTCCAAATTTGTAAGATAAATTTTCATAATTGATGCCAAAAAGGGGGTTTTCAACGATATCCATGTCTTTATGGAATTCAAATTATTTTATTGGAAATATTAGATGCCATCCTTCATTTCTACAATAGTATGCAGTTATAATTTTAATCTATATATGCACAAGTATAAGAGGTTATACGATAAATGAGGGACACCATGGGGAAGTACAGGAAATTGGTTAAGAACTTTACTGTTACGCTACTTTCTTAGCAGTCAGTCAGTAGTTTCACTAGCAATTGTTGTTACGCCGCCCCAGAACGAATCGGAGGCTCTCTGAATATAACCTTTACAAGTTGTATTAGCATAATTTAGGGTTTTATAGAACGTAGTAAACGAAGAAAGGAGAATTTCTGACGACGTCTTGTAAAGATGAATTATGATGAATACGCGACATTTACGGAAACGGTACGGAAACGGTGACAGTAGCCGACATTATAACCCCCTACAGTGACGAACATTTTTAAATGTTGTTATGACTTATACATACGAATATGTACACATATTGGGTGCGGCAGCTTACACATAGAATAACATTGAATAAAGCTCGGTGTTTTCCTTCTGTCTGCAATAAAAGCAATTTTATTGAAAAGCAAATATTTTTGCTATGCCAACATCTTTTCAATTTCCTTCTCATTAGATAAGCCGATTATAAGTTACTACCTACAGCCTATAAAGCATGCCGCGAATATGTATCAATGGTATTCAAGATATTTCAAAGCATTTCCAAACAATACACAATTAAGCGACCTAATTTAAATATAAATCTATTCTTCTTTTACTTCGTAAACAGTCGACATACTAGTATTGTTTCGGATATGCTAACAAACCATAATTCTCCCACAATCAAAATCTTCTACAACACCATTGACATTCTTCATTGTCAGGGATAAGGCTGAAAACCTTATCGGCTTCCATTCGATGTATTTCTGAAATTTCAATTCAATAGGACTGCATCCAATAAAGTCCTACTGTACGAGTACCATCAAAGGAGAAATCAAATTTTCATTACCCCAGACTAACTGATGATTACTTTGCTATTTTCGACTATAAACACCCCAACTTCCATGCACAGACTCCACAGCTAAAAAGATTTGTTGCCTAGTGCAACGCAGTACTGTGGTGATTGCGGCAAATCAAAGGTGTGGAAAAGATGAATTCATTTTGTGTGCGCTCTTGGTATTCCACAAATCCTCTCATTCCTCTGGTAGGGGTAGTCATTATCTTTCCGGAACCCCCACCAAGTCTAGGTGCCGACTGTTAGGTTTGTAGTGTTTTGTTTGAAGAATGAGCAATGACATAACTTCACCAGGTGTGGAGGTGTGTCGGTCTCTGAACGAAAGTGCAGCGAAAACAAATGAAGGAGCCTGAAGAAGGAGTGGGTTCAGGGTTCAGGAATCAACAACATAAATAAACCAGCTACGATGGTAGGACTCTGTGCATTGCATCTGCTTACAACGCGTTCGCTTTTGTTATGTGGTTACTTCTCCTTTTGGTTGGATTCCTGTTGAATCTCAAGTGCAAGGGCATCCCTTGGCTGGTATTATCTAGTAGTGGAGAAGCAAAATGGGCGAGAAAGTTCTGGCAACGACGACCGGCACCACGGAGAACCACTTTATTTTATTTAAATCGCGATTGAATACGGATTTATGGCTGCTACATGGAATGTTAGCAACTTGTGGTTTCGAATTTATGTATTTGGAATGCGTTTTTCACAGTTGTTTTCCTGCACCCCAGCTTGCTCTTTCTCTATCAATGATATCATTTATTATGTATTACGAATCAGAATACTTGGCCTAGTTTGGCATGGAGTATAGCTAACACCATAAAAGTTAATGGAGCTCAATATATTTCTTGCTTAGAACAAAGAGAGAGTAGAGCAGGAGTTTTGGAGTTCCTTAAGAACTGGAAAACGTATTGTATTCAATACTCTGAGTTCGATGCAGGAGATATCCTGCATTGCGAAGAGTATGATTTCCATAGTATTTTTTTCTTTTTTTTGTTATTTTCATATCTTAAGGGCAATTTTCCACCATATAGTCTTTGAATGAGGTAGATGTTCTCCAGTTTGCTCGCCCTCTCAGGAACATAACGAGTGAGCCAGATGCTAAAAGTTCCGGAAGGATAGTATGGGGAGAAACTTTTCACCCAACCAGGCGAAAAAAACTAATTTCAATGGGAAATGTAATTCATAGTATTCTGAGGAAAGGATAAAAGAATCTACACATTGTATAGGTATGTATTGGAAGGATCTTAATTCTTAGTTAAGCATAAAGAAAGGGTTTTTGTTCATCTAACGACGAAGGCATATGGAGAGCCATCGTAGAAGTTTGTGTGTCCTTTTACGGCCAATAATGAAATCGAGAGGCGGGGTGTGAATGAAAATGCCATCGATCTTACAGAGTCACCTCGCAAAATCTTTCTTACAGTTGAAATGTACATACAATGTATTGTTAGCTTTTTATTTTTAAACTGTTCTTATATTTTACCTTTGAAGTTTTCAAATACACTCCGTTTCGCCAGCACTGCATTTTTAATCTGGCAATATCGATCCTTTTTTCTCTAATCTTTAATTCAGCTCTACACCCCCTCGTCTATCTCCATCACTGGGTTAATAAACTGTAAAAGACATAGAGTTAAGTCGAATATATACAAAAAAAAGTGTTCCGCATTAACTTTTTTCTAATTTTGATTAATACGGTAGTTTTGGAAGTTTGAAGTCTTGTTGAAGAACCACTGAATAGATTTTGATGAAACTTGTTTTGTATGTTTGTTCTGATATTTAGATAGATATCTACAGTTTTGCAAAATCTTACCAAGTGGAGTTGATATGCGGGGTGCGGGGTTTCAAAAATCTTTAAATCATTTTATTAACCGCCTAACTTAAAAACTTCGGAACTTATGCTAGAAGTTCTAATTAAAAAAAAATGTCGAAATCGGATGCATTGGAGGTAAGATATGGGCAGGTGTTTCAGAAATATTCGCATCATCCTTCTTAAAAGCCTAACTTAGGAACAATTCAACAGATTTTGATGAAATTTGAGGTTTAACTTAATTCGGATATACTCGTACAAAAGCGCCCGTAGGGGAGGGTTGGCTTTTGATCTTACTTTTTCCGCCTTTCTTCAAAGGCTGCGTCTACCAGAAGAATTGTTTGATTGACAGGTACCTACATACGAGTATATTTTTTTCATATTCTAATTCCTTAAGTCACGAACATTAGCACTCAGTGTGCTCCCAAAGAAATATTTTTTATAGATTGTTATCCGTATTATTTTCACTTTACCACATACTATACTTGTGCAATATTTGAGCTCTCTAGATCTAACAATTCAAAAGTTATACGCCGAAGGGGATATGAATACCCTTATATTATTGCAGGGCACGAGCGTTTGCAGATAGACAGAGAGAGAAAGAAAAAAAGATTAGTGTAGTGATGGTGACATCATTACGATCAAGTTGCATTTTCAGCTATATGACCATCCTACTGCCAGTGTTATGCCTTCACAGTAGAGTTGACTTAGCTTTCGCAACTGATCGACTTTTTTATTTATTTCATGCGAAATAAATAGATAATTCTTGACATCAGTATTTGAACCGTGAACTCGCGGCGTGACAAGCGATGATGTTACCACTGCACCACGATGTGCTACCACTACTACACGATTATTCCACACATTAAAAAACAAAAAAAAAAACATGACGAAATCGAATTTAAATATTCTTTTCAAAATCAATTAAATGGTTATTGCGAAATTACCGACAGATAAAAAAATATTCTTTTTATTTTTATGAGAGAAATTGTGGCTGTTTAAGCTGTCTAAAGTTTATTGTGGGCTACTATGCATTTAGACAAAACTTTAGCGAACATTTTTTTTTTTTAGTTTTATAATCTTATCTCAGGAGAGCCGAGCCTATTACGCTGAGCTAGCGCCAAGGAATGTTTGTAAATGCCTGTTAATTCTACTCTTGAAATGTTGGAAATTGAATGCTTCTGGAAGTAGTCGTTTGTCTCCTGGGAGTGATTTCCCTTGTCCTGTAGCAGAAGGAGTTTTGATAAATGGATATCCGCGCGCATGCCTTATAAAATGCTCAAATATAGCATAGTTAAAGCATAGGTCTGCTACCAGTCTTCGTTGAGCTAAAGGTTGGAGATTGGAAGTTAGTGCCGATCGATCTATTAAGCGAACTGCTCGTCTCTGTACGCTGTCGAGCAGGTGAAAATAATGTTTTACGGCCGAATTCCAAACATGAAAACAATACTCAAGTCCTGATCTAACTTGTGTTTTGTATAAAAACCAGCGTCGAGTTTCGAACGAACAATTTCTCAATCCATGTAAACCACTGTCATCTTCCTTTTATTCACTTGTGTAGTAGTTATATACTACTGCAGCAGTTGAGTTATTGGCGTTTGGATCTTGCTCTTAGTGAATTAAAGTTTTTAACCGAGTAATACTTCGGTGAGAATAGCTCGTAAGAGGTCGAATAGAGTCGTAAGAGGTTTCTCTACTGTTTCATTGTTTTCGCGAGTATCCTCGTTTAATTTTCAATTTAAGAATAGTTTTGTGAAGCGGTTTCTTCTGCCGCCTGCCTACATCACATTGGCACAGTGAAGGTTTACTGTCTCACTCCTTTTCCGTGAGTACAATTTATTAGTAGATAGTCTGCCTATATTGAAGCAAAATTGATATTACACACATACAAGTGGATAAAATATTACCTCTATTGGTTCATTACCAAAAAAAGAATCGCGAAGTTTGTTTTTAACAATTGACTTTATTTAAAAAGTAATAAGAATATTGATCTTATCAAAAAGCACATCTACTCTGCTGCTATCGAAAACTAAGACTAACTTGAAATAAACTCACTACCAGGTTGCGCAGTGCCTTTTTTTTTGTTGGTTTAAAATTTAGACGTAAATTTATAGAAAGGTTATTATTTAAATTACACAAAATATTGCAAAGCGTACGGAAACTTAGTACAAACCAAAGTTTTTTAAAGAAAAAATAAATAATCTAACATAAATCTGACCGTTTTTCTTGTGTTCGTTCGGGAGTATATCTTCAATGGTGCGGATGCTCGTATAGTAGATATTTGACATTAGAATCCGAAGATGCCTAACTATGGTCACTCTAATGTGATGGCAATGAAGTGTGTGTTTGTTGTGCACCATGGAATTGCTGAGGAACTGTTTGTTGATTTAAGTTGCTTGTGCTTCTTGTATCTGAGATCGGCGAATTATGTTTAGATTCGTTTAGTTGGTCAAACAGAGTGAATTACAGAAGAGCGGGTTTGAGTTTGTTGATTGAGATATTCGTTGTTTTGCCCTGCATATGAATCTGGAATACTCGGTCTGAAATTCATGTGATAATTTTGTCTTCAGGTGAGAATGTGTTTTTAACGACGTGACTGGTAGTTGTGTGTAGTTGGAACAGATTTAAGTTAAGAAGACCCAATCGTATCTGAAGTTGTGAGACATAATGGCTGATTTTAAAGAACAGTGCCAACGTTTTACAAGCAGGATGGTAGGCTGTAGCCCTAATTCGTTGACATCCAAGGAATTTCAGTAGTGCTTAGAATAGAGATAACTCGAATTGTGAGCCCCGGATCCGTTGTTAAGATTTTAAGATATCAGCTGTTTGTTCTTTGATAGGAAATGCGTCGGTCCATCTGAAAAAACGATCAACGAAAGTTATACAGTATCTATTATCTTAACTTACGGGATGTGGTCCAATTATGGCCATGGGCACATAATCAAAACGGTTGTCTGACGTTAGGATTGCTTGCGGCTGTTTCTGAACATGTGGCAGATTTTTGATTGGTCATTCAGTGATGTTGCATTTCAGTTTGGATAACTTGAGGCGTGGCCTTTCTGCTGGTATGTGACAAACGATGGAATGTGTTAAAAATACGCTTCCGAAGTGGTGATGGGACGTGAGAACAGCTGATTTTCTTTGATATGTGTGTTTTTTCTGCACCGATGAACATTTTGGAAGAGTTGCAGGAAGTTATTGCCTACTTTTGGAGTTCCTTAAGTTCATCGTCTTTTTTCAAGAAATGCAAGTAGTCGATGGTTGTTGGCAAATGAAGGGCGTCCACTCGGGAAAGCGCGTCTTCTACAATGTTGTCTTAGCCGCTAACGTGAAATATTTTCGTAGTGAATTGTGAAATATATTCCAGTTGACGTTGTTGGCGAGTTGAAGCTTTGTCGGACCGTTATTGGAAGACATAGAAGGCAGATCGGCTCCGATGATAGCATATGGGATAGCTAATATACAGAAGGTTCACTCGATTAATCATCGAAGGCCGAAATCGAGTTTAAGCCGCTTCACGCCGTATGTAGTAATGATGGTATTATTATGGTGTAAAGTTTGAGAGGTGCTGGTAATTTACTTGCCGAGTAGAAGGCTGACAGTGAGAATAGTTCCACATTATTGTTAACCAAAAATCTACAACGTTAGTGTCTTTCGAAGATGAGTAGGTGGTTTTGCTTGGCGTAGTGTTGATCACAACCTTGATGCGCGACAGCGCTGTTAATTTCCCGAATTATCTGCATGCTATCCACGAGCACAAAGTTAGGAACAATTACAGGCCGCGGCCTTGAACTTGTGGTGGAAAAAAACACAAATTGATACTTTTGCGCTGCGGAAATCGGTTATTGATCTTGAAGATGCTTCCGACTGGTAGTAACGATTGCTTGATTTGGAACGAGCTCTCAAAATAATGATTTGACAACAGAATCCATGCATTGCTTAACTGCTGCGTTTTTCATGATTTGCACCAAGTGTGAAGTGACTCCGCAGTTTGGAGTCCTCCGCGTCAACGAATATGGACAAAATCCTTGGGCAAACTGTCAAACTGCATGTGTGTTGGTGATAATGTACTGACACTTTGTCTGATCCTGTGTAATTTGTGCAATACCAAATGCTGCTTCCACGTCGTCCTTCCAAAATGGAGTTAATTTGGAAATGTTTAAGGCTATGACTTGAGGTTGACTACTACTCAGCTGCTATCGAAAAATAAGGCTAACTTTAAATCAATTTACCACCAGAGTGCGCAGTGACTTTAGCAAGAGTAACCCCTACATCTTTTTATCCGGTTAAGCCGAATCTTAGATTTATATCTACCGCGACTTATTTCGTACCACCACCATAAAATACGTTATGTTTGGACAGCAACCAGAAGTCAATAAATACAAAATATGACGATATACAACGAACATTGGAAAAGACACATGACAATATGCAACGAACAGACAGAAAAGACATGGACTAGATCTACGACGATAGGAGGCACAGTAGCAAGAGGTAAGAGGGTTGCTACTGACATGAGGTCTTGCTACTGACATGAGGGTGAATTATCAATGAAAATAGGCTTGCTTACAAAGAAAAATGAAGCCCTAAAAAAATTCGTGTTTCTATAACTAACTGATTTTTATAAATATTTAGAGGTCTTTCGGATATATAAATGTGGTCAATTAAATTTTCAACACCACTATGTATTGTAACAACGTCAGATCGAGCGTCGCTTATATTTAGGCAGTTAGTTTCCAAGCGACTTAGAAAATCTGTGACCTAGTTTTCCTTGCCTTTAATAAATTCCAACTGGAAGTCAAACTCGTTAAGTTTATTTTCCAACGCTGTAGCTCACAGTTAGATTCTTTTAAGGTATTTAACCATGCCAAAGGTATGGCCGAAAATACTTAGTAGCCCAGACAATTGAGAGAAGTTCTTTTTCAATGGTACTGTAATTTTTCTGGATGCGTATGCTATAGGGTGACCATTTTGAGATAGAACTGCCCCTAATGCTGCATTGCTAGCATCTGCTGTCAAATTAAATGTTTTTCCAAAGTCTGGGTGTGCTAAGATAGAACAGGTATATATGACTTCTTTAAGCTTGTTAAATGAATCTATACACTGTCTATCTGAAATGTTTATTTTTTCATTTTTTCTAAGGTATTTAGTCATTGGCAGAGCTACCTTAGAGTAGTCCCTAATGAATTTTCTGTTTTATGATTTCAATTTTATTTGGTTTGCGTTGTATATGTACCTTTGTCAGAAATTATAATATGTGTCCAAGATATTCAATTTTCTTTTTTTTAAAAGCTACATTTATCAACTTGCACTTTCAAGTTGTCTCTTTTAAATATTTTGGTGAGAGAATCAATATGCTCTTCGAGCGATGTTGAAAAGATGAGTATGTCATTCAAATATACCACCCAAATTTTCCCAATGTGATCATGTAGAACCTCGTTCATCATTCTCTGAAAGGAAGCGGGAAAAATGTTCAGCCCGAATGGCATACGTGTAAATTCGTAGTGGCCGTCTGCAGTTGAGAAAGCAGTTTTGTGTCTTTCTTCCTTGTCAATAGAGATTTGATGAAAACCCTTTGCAAGGTCGAGAGTTAAAAAGTATTAAGCATTACCAAATTTGGAAAAAATATCATCCATATTAGGAATGGGAAATTTGTCATATCGTTTAATTTATGATAATCAATAACGATGCGCCACTTTTGTTGACCCGAATTATTAATTTTCTTTGGGACAACCCAAATTGGTGGTGGAATTAACGATGATTCCTGAACTAAGCATTTCCGAAATTTGCTTTTCGACTTCTTGTTTGTGCTCTTCGGGATATCTGTATGATTTACAAAATACAGGTATGTCTTTTTTTGTTAGAGTTTTATGAGTGTATTTAATCACAGATGAAAGTTTATCACCTTCTTTGTAAACAACTTTTCTAAATTTGCGTAAAGTTGACTTTAAATACTTGATTTCATCCTTGTTCAAATTGTCCAGCTTTAATTTGTCTGTTATACAATATCATTAATGTTTGGGTTACTAAAATTAATGTCTATTATATTTTTATTATAATTATGTATCTGTTCTTGAGTTAATCGATTTGGTACGTATATTAGACACGCACATCCGTAATAGAATAGATACATCCCGTCTATCAAAATCTCAGCATGCGTACACTAAGGGGCGATCGACTGAGACGGCGCTCCATGAAGTTGTGCGTACGATAGAAAAGACAATACACTACAAACAATTTACTCTTGCCACTTTTTTAGATGTTGAAGGCGCTTTCAATAACGTTAGTACTGAATCGATTCAGGAAGCTCTATCCCAACTTGGTGTAGGGGAGTTTATTAGCAAGTGGATAGTGACTATTCTAAAAACCAGAATCATTCAATCGACACTCGGTAATAGTGTTTCAACCATATCCGTTGTAAGGGGAACTCCTCAGGGTGGGGTTATCTCTCCTCTTCTTGTAGGCTTGTCCGAGACGGTGTCAAGGTTGTCGCGTATGCGGATGATGGAGTAGTGTTGGTATCGGGGATGTTTAATTCAGTGATCAGAGAGCTTATGGAAGGTGCTTTGGATAAGATTAGCACATGGGACACTGGATGTGGACTTAGCGTCAATCCTAGCAAAACTGAACTCATGCTCTTTACCACAAAAACCAAAATACCAGCTTTCACGTCTCCACGGCTTAATAACCAATTACTCTCTTTATCATCTAGTGCTAGGTACCTAGGTGTGGTACTCGACCCTAAATTCAGCTGGAAGCTTAACATTGAACAGCGGGTAAAGAAAGCCTGTGTGGCTTTTATGCTTGTAGCAAAACATTCGTTAAGAAATGGGGACTCCGTCCGAAGATGGTCATTTGGATGTACACTGCGGTGGTGCGCCCTATACTTTCCTATGGATCGCTAGTTTGGTGGCCGGCGGTTGAGAAAGCATACATTACTAAACTCATCAACAAAGTGCAAAGGACTGCGGCTCTAGGTGCTACAGGGGCGATGAGAACATGCCCAACTGAAGCCTTGAACGTAATCCTTCACCTTATACCACTCGACCTTCATATAAAGTACATATCAGCATGTAGTGCGGTCAGATTAAGAGAAACAGGTAGCTGGTGCGATAGTCTTTACGGCCACAACAGCATCCTTAATCTGACCGACTACAAATTCCCAGGGTGAACTTTCGCAATGATGTCACGATGACATTCCCTTCCAGGGCTGAATGGAAATGTGGCGCGGTGACAAACGAGTTCAAAACAACCATTTTCACTGATGGGTCGAAAATGGACTGCGGGGTAGGGGCGGGAATCTTCTCTGAATCCCTCAATATTTCTAGTTCATTCCGTCTACCCAATTCATGCAGCGTATTCCAGGCGGAAGTTCTTGCTGTACAAGAGGCGTACCGTCTCCTCAAACATACATCGATACAACTTAACACCATAGCCATTTTCATTGATAGCCAGGCCGCTATCAAAGCCATCGTATCTGCGGCTTCCTCCTCCAAACTTGTTGAACAATGCAAGGAGGAGCTCGCCGCACTCGGTCATAGGTCTAGGATCAGCCTCATCTGGGTTCTGGCAATTAGCACTGGCCATTGGCCCATAGGGGTCCACGCAGCCAGACAGGGCATTACTTTTAATCCACTTTGTCGTAGCTGCAATATGGCCAACGAGCCTGAAACAATCCGATACCGTACACTTGGCAGACACCTTTTTGATAATACGAGTATTAGTTTCCTCAATGCCACGGGGTGGATTTAAATAATCGGTCAATTTTAGCGTTCTCAAGATATTCCAGCCAATTATAACATCAAAATCAGTGTTCAAGTCTACTTCTATCATTTCAATTTTTGTCAAAGGCCTGTTGCATTCTTTAAAAAAAAAAAGGAATTGTTATTTTGGAGTCAATACAAATTGTAGAATTAATAGCTCTAAGCATCAATGGGTTTCCAATTTCAGTTTTATAGGATGAACGGAATATGCCTTTTTGAATAAGGGATGTACCTGCCCCTGAGTCTATTAATAATTTTATTGAAATTCAACAATTATTCAACAATTATGCTCGGGCCTGTCCTACTGACAATTTTGAAGCTGGGGATTATCTTGGTTATGGTCCACTTCTATACATTCATGTGACTGATTATTTTGGATAAATCTAGAGTTATTTGACCTAGCGTTTTTCACATTATTTGATTGCCTAAAGCTTCCAGTATTCCTTCTGGCAGTTCCATAATTGTTTTTTATCTGGAATGTCCTGGATTATTATTTAGATTTTGAAAATGTCCTATATTCTGGTTTAATCCGAAATGAGTACTGGTGGTATGTATATTTCCTAAAGAACTTTGGATAACATTCTCTGAATTGGGTGTAAACGACCGATTATGTAATTTAATACAAACGCACTTTTAAACTTTTTTTATAAACTATTAATGTCAAAACGTCATTCAAGGTTTATATTTTTATCATGGTGAAGTTCAAGAACGAGCAAGGTTTGAAAATTATATAAGAGTTAGCGGTTGCAACTTTAAGAGCGCTTACTCCAATTTTCGGTCATAATAATCGTCCTACCAGACAGGCAGTGCGTGCTACAGTGGATAAAATCGAGTCAATATATTCACTATTGAATGTTCCTCTGCCAGTGAGATAACTCACCGATCGAAGTACCGAAAATATCGCAGCCGTAAGTGCTTCAGTTCAAAATGAGCCAAATCAGTCGATTCCACGTCGTTCACAAGAATTGAGAATCTCTCAGTCCACAATGTGGCGAATATTGCATAAAGATCTTGGCCTATACCCTTGCAAGATCAAATTAACTCAAGAACTGAACCCTCTTGATCATTTGAAGTGACGAAACTTCTCCAATTGGGCTCTGCAAAAGTTTGAAGAAAATTCAGAATTTCATCGAAAAATTATCTTCAGCGATGAAGCTCATTTTTGGCTCTCATCATTGTCAATAAGCAAAATATGCATTATAGGACAGCAACAAACACACATTTACTTCAAGATTCCATTGTGTACACAAAAAGTGACCGTGAATGATCGCCATGTTACGGTCAATGGAGTTCGCTATCGTGCCATGTTGGAAGACTATTTCTGGCCTAAATTGAATGAACTTGACATCGGTGATATATGGTTACAACAAAATGGTGCCATATGCCACACAGCTGGTCAAACAATTGATATATTTAAGGGGAAGTTCCGAGATCGTGTAATCTTGAGGAATTGTCCGGTCGAATGGCCAGCTCGCTCATTGGATTTAATGCCGATGAATTTATTTTTATGGGGTTGGTTATGTTAAGTCGTTGGTTTATGCCAACAAGCCAACAACGTTAGAAGAGGTCAGGATATGTGTGGAAAAGTGGTGGAACAAAGAATCGATCGCTGCAAACGTGCTTGCGGTAGCTATATGAATGAGGTCGAATTTTATACTTAAATTGTTATATATGTACTATATCTGAAATAAATTTCAGCCCTATATCTCAATTATTTTGTGTTTTATTTAAATACAAAATTGTTATATCCTTATTGAAAAACCCTTTAGTTCACTGTTGATTTTATATATTAATTTTGTTTGATTCACTTAATCTTGTCTATTTAACGATAGTTCGTTTCATTTTTAAAGTTTATTTTATATATAGTATATTATATTCCATTCATAGCACTTTATTAAAACTTTGCGGCTTTTTCCGACTGCGCCAATTGCAAAAGAACACTCTTCGTATCGTGACCCAAAAAGAAATAAAAATTCTGTACTTTCCTTTTTGTTTTATTCTTTTGCTCTTTTCTTTTCGAAGTCCAAAACCTTAATAATAATCTAACTTAACATTTATATGCTTAAACTCTAATGGAATTAAGAAGTTGCAAAGGCAAGAGAACAGCATGGTAATTTTATATATTATACATTCTGTGGCAATAAGACAGAAAACCTTATGTCTGAAAACGTGATTTTGAGAAATCACCGTTTTTGTCTAAGATGACGGTTTTAAATTTTTTTTTTTTTTTGTTTGGCATAGGGTAATGTTGGCAATATGGCAATAAGAAATATTTGAGAAAAAACTTCGAAATATATAAAGGGTGGTTAAGTTTTAAGGGCCGATGTTGATTTTGAATAAAACACAAATTATTTAGGAAATTACTGTCATTTCTTTTTATTATGATAATATTGGTATGGTTCAATTATGTATAGAACAAAATATCGGCCAAATGGCCGCCGCGACCTCGGCGGCACACCTCCATCCGATGGTCCAAATTTTCGATGACGCTGAGGCATAATTGAGGTTCTATGCCGTTAATGTGCCGAATTATCTCATCCTTTAGCTCTTGAATTGTTGCTGGCTTATCGACGTACACCTTTTCTTTCAAATAACCCCAAAGAAAGAAGTCCAACGGTGTCAAATCACATGATCTTGGCGGCCAATTGACATCGCCATCACGTGAGATAACACGGCCATTGAATTTGTCGCGCAAAAGAGCCATTGTTTCGTTAGCTGTGTGGCAAGTGGCACTATCCTGTTGAAACCACATATCGTCCACATCCATATCTTCCAATTCGGGCCATAAAAAGTTCGTTATCATCTCACGATAGCGAACACCATTCACAGTAACTGCCTGACCGGCCTCATTTTGGAAAAAATACGGCCCGATGATGCCGCCAGCCCATAAACCGCACCAAACAGTCACTCTTTGTGGGTGCATTGGTTTTTCGACAATCACTCTTGGATTATCATTCGCCCAAATGCGGCAATTCTGCTTATTGACGAATCCACTGAGGTGAAAATGTGCCTCATCACTAAAGATGATTTTCTTCGAAAATTGATCATCCACTGTTGCCATTTCTTGCCACCATTGTGACCATTGACGACGCTTGAAATGGTCAAGAGGCTTTAGTTCTTGAGTCAATTGCACCTTGTAAGCGCGTAAATGCAAGTCTTTATGCATAATGTTCATCAACGACGAGCGTGAGAGGTGCAATTGTTGGGCACGACGACGAGTTGAGGTGGACGGCTCTTCAGCCACACTATCGCGAACAGCAGCAATATTTTCTGCAGTACGAGCTGTACGAGCATGCACTGGTGTTTTCACATCTCCTACAGACCCGGTTTGCACAAATTTTTGCACGATTTTTCCGATTGTACGCACATTTGGATGATTAAATTGACCGAAAGAATCACGAAACGCACGATATGCATTTTGATTTGAACGCCCATTTTCATAATAAGCCTGAATAACTTTAACGCGTTGCTCGATTGTGTATCTTTCCATGGTTCAAATTGAGTTAGTCTGAAATTGAGAAATGTCAAATGAAATGCAGAAAAAAACTTGACGTTTAGGTGTGGTTCACATTCAACATCGGCCCTTAAAATTTAACCACCCTTTATTAACCGAATAACAAGGTGTAGTGGGTAGTGTGTTTGCTTGTGACCCGAGCTATGCAGGTTTGAGCCCGAACGGGGAACAGCAACCAAGAGCCATCCGAGTATATAAGAGAAACGAATAAAATCTAAGTTTCTCCAACCACTAAACCAAAAAGGGAAATTTATTTTTTGATAAAAGAAAAAACAAAAAACGGATTTAGACATTACACCTTAGACCTGCAATTACTTAAGATACGTCATAAAAACACATTTTGTACACAGCAGTAAAAAATTACCGCGTATAAAAGAAGCTAGGCAGAGACTACAATATTCAAACAACATCAGCAATTGGTAGCCGAAATAGTTCACGAAGTGATTGGGAAAAAATAAGAAGATTGTTAATTTTTTTTTTTGTTTTTATTGAAAAAAACATGACAGTGTTAGTAAAATATTACAATCTAGTCTTAGGACTAATAAGCAATTTTGCTTTGATTTAAATTAATGAAAGGATACTAGGTTGAAAGTTTAAAGCATTGACGTTAACTTATACTATACATAATTATATATGCTGCACTAGTTCACAAGGTTTGATTCTTTTAAGTCTTCTCGGGAGATTTGTGTGGTCCAAGAGCGGGGTAGTCTCAGGGCTCGTGTGTTGGTGAAGTCGATCCTCATGCTTTTTAGCGAATCTATGTATTTCATTCTGTACTAATTCCACCCCCAGATCCCTGTGAAAGTGATAGTTCCTAATGTAGAAAAGTGCAATTACAATGTTTCTCAGCGCCTTGTTTTGAAACCGTTGTATGATTTGAATGTTGCTTTTGTTGATACAATCGCAAAGTTGTATACCATAAGTCCATATAGGTTTTATGATTTGCTTATAAGCAAAACTTTGTTGTATGTCGATAGGCAAGATTGTCTTTCTATCATCCAGTACATTTTTCTGTAGCGAATACCAATCTCGTCTCTTTTTTTTTCTTGACATGGATTTTCCAGCGAAGTTTCGCATCCAAAGTCATACCAAGATACTTTGCACAATTTGCTTACGGTATAGCTTGGTATTTGCCCTACTTTTCTATTTGTGAAGTCAACATGTACTAATTTTGATTCGTTTAGTCGTATTCGCCATTTTCTTGTCCAATTTTGAATATGCGAGATCACCTCTTGTAGTTTACGAGTTGAGTCCACATTACTTTTCACAACTACCATTAAAGCCGTATTGTCAGCAAATGTAGCAATCATGTAGTATTCTAGCGTAGTCTGAATATTGTGGGTATACAGGAGATATAGCATGTATTGGCCCAAGAACGCTCCCTTGGGGAACACCCGCTTTTATTTCTTTAAGCTCCAAATATGTGTCTTTCTCTTTTATGCGGAAGTATCTGTCCGAAATGTACGATCTGTCCGATGCGTATTTTCCCAAGCTGAGATTTGGATATATTTGATAAATTGCTCATCCTCTGAATCAAATTGTTCTTTAAATCGTATTGATGTAAGTACGAATATTTGTATCTTCTATTGAAGACTTGATTTGAAGCTTACTCAGTCCGTTCGTTTACTAGTAAGAGCTGAATTACTTACATTCTGAATAAAGCTCTTACCTGAGTAAGAGACCCTGAGGTCAGAACGATAGGTGAATGGTCTGAGCTTAAATCATGACTTTTCTCAATTTGCAGGCAGTTACTTGAGATATTTTTAACTATGAAGAACTCAATGAGATCGGGGATTTTTTGCGAATCAGTCGGTCAGTAGGTAGGCTTTCCTGTAAATAAGGCTTCGCACCCTTTCTCATTTATTACGTTAAGGAGTTCTCTTCCCTTGGTTGTTGTTAACCTTAATCCCCAATATGTGTTTTTCGCATTAAAGTCTCCAACGATGATAAACTTTTGTCCCAATTGATCTAAAAGTTCTGTATATTCGTTTTTTGTTATCGAATAATTAGGATGCCCTCCTAATTATTCGATAACAAAAAACGGGTGACCAGATAAAAACGATAGGAAAAGAAATTTAAATAAAACAACAACGGTGTGAGATATTAAGTTGATTCTTTATGTAGCTTTATTTTGAAGCTATCATACATTCATGTCATTGTGTATGGAATAGCACATCATCTAATCTAAATGGCCGCCTCGGTTTCGCTGGCAGTGCTTCAAGCGGTCGGTCCAATTTTTGATGACTCGGTCCAATATGTGCGGCGTTATTCCAGCAATAGCGTCTCGAATGTTGGCCTCGAGCTCGTCCAAAGTAGTTGGCTTGTTAGTGTAGACTAAGGACTTGACGTAGCCCCAGAGAAAATAATCGAGGGGTGTCAAGTCGCATGATCGCGGCAGCAAATTGATGAACGCTCGCCGTGAGATGACCCAGCCGCCAAATTTCTCCTTCACCACTTCGAGCGTTGCGTCGCTTGGATGGCATGTAGCTCCGTCTTGTTGGAACCACAGCTCGGATATATCGATGTTTGTTGTCGAGCTCTGGCCACATAAGTTCGGTTAACATCGCGAGGACCATTGATGGTAACGGTGTCTCATTCCTCATTTAGAAAGAAATAAGGTCCGATGATGCCGCCGTGCCATAAACCACACCAAACAGTCAATTTTTGTGGATGCATTGATGCTTGGTGATGATTTTTGGCCAAAATCCGAATCTCCGGCCAACATTTCCAGCGCCCAAACTTGTCCACGGTGCGACGAATTGCTTGCGCATTGAAGCCGTGATGACGACCGACCTCACGACGAAATTCACGTTGCGTATTTACAACTCAGCCGGAATTTCGATAATATTTTTTAATAATTTGCACACGTTCAAACTTTACTTAATATTTTGACAGCTGGATGTTATTGGTAACTTTGACAGCTACTAAAAAATAACAATTGGAAAAACTATCATTGCTGTCTGGTCACCCTACACTAGCAACAACTATAGGGTAATTTGTTGTCTTTATAACTACAGCTGTTGATTGTATTTTGTTTGTTTGAGTTTTGGACTCCTCATAATGATTAATATTTTCTTTTACAATGACAGTGTTACCCGCTCGAGCAGAATTGTCTGGGTGAATGGTATGATAGACTTTATACCCTTTGAATTTAATAAAAGATTCTTTAGTGAAGTGAGTCCCAGAATTTATATCCAGGACTGCCTGTAACTCTTTTTGATGTTGCAACAGTCCATTATTCTTATTGATTTAATCATTAAGTTACTTTGATTTAGGGGCAACTCTTTTAGCGTTCCTCTCAATTTGTCTTACTCTTGTGTCGAGATTGGAAACGGATTTCTCTATATTATTTATTTTCATTAGGCTGGCCTGTAGGGTTTGATTCAAATCATCTTCTTATTGCTCTGGAGAACTAGTAGTGATGCTGATTTTTAATCTTTTTAATAATTTGGTCATTTGTTTTGATTTTTGAGCATGATTTGTATTTCAACCAACTTTTTCGTTTTATTTGCCCTTATCTTTTGTATCTCTTTAGCTACTGTCCATCCTCTATAGTTAGCTGGGTGTGCCTGCTCGCTGTGTATGCACTTTGGTGGCTCATTAGATGGTTTGTTACAATACTTGGTGTGGTGATTACCTGTACATTTGACACATCTCGGATCTTTGGCACAATATTTTTGAGTATGTCCATAAGATTGACAATTTTTACATTGTGGAATGATTTTTTTTTTAATGGCTCTATTTGTACCTTACAGTACATAATACTTTTGACTTCATAATTTCTGTCTATGTTTTCTTCAGGGCTGAACATCAGGCATGACATCAGGCATCAACTTCAGGCATGAACATGTCTAGTGGCTCTTTGCTTTTCCATTTTAGTTTGATAACTGCATAAACTACATGGAATCCCTGATTCTTAAGGTCATCCTTTATACTTTCCGGTTTACATGAATGGTGTAAATTTTTAGCCATAACTCTTATAGGTCTTAGTTGTTTATTTTCATAAGAGTACCAACTGTATTTCCTGTCATTTAGTGCTCTAGTTAGGGCTTTATAAGCATCAACATCCGTTACGTTTATTTTTAAAATGTTTTTATTCAATGATTTGGTATTAATATGTTTATCTGACATAATTGCTTCAACTTCTTTGCAAAATTCATCGTAATCCGGAATCTTATCTACCACTATTGGTGGTGGTAATTTGTTGGATTCCTTATGTAATGTTTTAGAACCTATGTTCTTAGGTTTAGAAGCAGGTGGTATAGAAACAGGTGCTTTTTTCGGTGTTCGAGAAGTGATTGGTGAGGTAGTTTTTGGAGAGTTTCTAACTTTTCTCTTCTTGTTAACTTTATTTCAGTCTCTTTCTTATTATTTTCAATTTTTAGATTGGATACTTCTGTTTTCAACTGGTTGCAGAGCAGCTCTTATTTTTGTAGTTCAAAATTTTCCTCTTCTAGTATCAGAACATTCTGATCTGCTTCGTTTGGATTGGTTTTAAATTTCGTATTTCCTCCTCCTCCCGGCGCACTATGAGGCAAAATAGCCTTTTAGCTGGCAGAAAATAAGATTTTTAAGTTGAGCTTTGTCTTAAACTAACGATTTATTTCTCTTTCAAATATGATAGAAAATTAGAAATGAAGTGGGCGTTTTAGTGGGCATTGGCGTAAGTACCAAGAGTAATCATGCCAAATTTCAACGTCTTAGCTTTGTTGGTAGATTCAATGCCAACTTTAAGGGCATTCTGCCCCACTGTGCGGCGGAGGAAAATTTGTTTTTTAATTTTATTATTATTTATTATTTTAGTTGGCAATGCTGATGAAAGCTTTGAGCTTTGTCTTAAACTAACGATTTATTTCTCTTTCAAATATGATAGAAAATTAGAAATGAGAGAGAAAAGAGTCATTTGGAAAACTATATCTTCAGAAGACGTTAAAATTGGAGCATTTGTTCACTTTTTGCATCGAGTGCAAACGTGTTTTTTGTGTTTTGAATTGCTTTAGTTAATTGTGTGCAATTTTTTTCTCGTTACTTGGATCAAAATAAATATTTTTTTTGCCATGCAATCTGTAAGTTCAGGTGTGATTTTTATGTTTTTAGTTAAAAAAAAATTTTTTTTTGTTGTCTTAATTTGTGATTGAAAATAGAAAAAGTGTAAAAAAAGATGTGTTATTTCTGCATTTATCTGAAATCCTTAAGCTTTAAGTTGTGTTGGCCGTATTATATGTCATTGTGTTCAGTGTTTTGTCTACTTTCAGAATGTATAATTTTTGTTTGCTCCAATTTGCCCCCGAACAAAACGACAAAAAACTGAAGAGCTGAGAAAATCTACGTCTCTTGCCGAGTTAGCATATGTGACTGAAATGAAATTGAGAGCTTCTAGACAGTCGGAGGCTATAAAATTAATTCGCGAAGTTACCACCATTCCAAGTCATGCTGAAAAGTATAAAAAAAAAACTTTAAATGAGTCCATTGAACCAACTTCAATAACTGGAGAAGAAGCATTGGCAATGATTATTGAAGCAAACCTGTCCCGGTTTTAATATGAAATATAAGGTCGAAAGCTCCCAAAATTTTCCCTTTTTGCAAAATTGTTCAGGAGTGTAAAAACATTGCTACCCGGAATCTGAAAAAATAAGTATTTCGGAGACTTCTGTAAATACAGATTTACAAAGTTTGCTTAACTTGGCAGTTGAATGTATAATATCTGTACAAAAAGACGTAATCGATTTCCTAAGCCCCGAAGAATTGAAAAATGTATGCTTATACTCTAAATGGGGCTTTGATGGAAGCTCCAGTCAGTCCCAGTACTTGTTCCTCTTCGATTAGCTTACGGTAATAATCTTGCAGAATCCTCGTTCAAGCTCAAGCAGATATTGTAGGCCTCTTAAAATAGAGTTTCTTAAAGAGTCTTCCAAAGTATCCGTGACCGAAAACAAAGAGTAGGTAACCAAAAATTTGCAATTTTATTTATCCGTGTTGCACGGATGGATCCGTTTTTTTGAATGCCTTCTTTATCTATATTATAAATTAAAAATACATAAGAAAGTCGTTGCCGAAACAAAGAAAAAATTCAACGGCAGTTTCGAGACCGATTGGGTTTGATCGTCGATAAACCGAAGCCCGGTTTTGGAAATTCCAATGACGGAAATACGGCCAGGAGATTTTTCGAAAATGTAGAAATTTCAGCTGACATAACAAAGATAGATTTGTGTTTGATTTAAAAAATGCATATAATAATGATTGTTGTATCATGCGGCCATGAAGTTGATGCCGAAAATTAGAGCATTTGCACACGATACTGAAATATTTCGCAGTTAAATATCCCTGGTACTAAATATATACCACCTACCGTCCACAAGTACTTAAAAGATATAGAAAGCATCACTCCCGCAAAAATAGCCGAGCAAATACGAATGCGGACATATTCAATTTTTGTTTGCTGTCATCAAATCCGGTGTTAGCGGGTATGCGAAGGATTCCGAAAAAAAATACAACATCTACCCCAAGAAGCTATCGATTTGCTTAAGTCCCCATCTGTACCATCACCAAACCAAAGTGGTTGTGAATTTGAAATCAATGAGAGTGATGAAGATTTGTAAACTGTTCTATGTACTTATACCTATTCAGATTAAAAACTTTAATTTATTAAAAAAATACATAAAAATACTGTCTGATGGCTTTTTAATTAATTAAATTTCACTTAATTTGGTTTTTGAAACTCATGCATTATGTAATATGCATAAAAATGTTTTTTTTTTAAGTGGGCGTTTTAGTGGGCATGGGCGTAAGTACCAAGAGTAATCATGCCAAATTTCAACGTCTTAGCTTTGTTGGTAGATTCAATGCCAACTTTAAGGGCATTCTGCCCCACTGTGCGGCGGAGGAAAATTTGTTTTTTAATTTTATTATTATTTATTATTTTAGTTGGCAATGCTGATGAAAGCTTTTAACACGTTCCAAGAAAAATTTTCGATCGACATTAAAGCTTAGCGGTCTATCTTCCACAATTTGGGTTCCACGTGCTCTATTTTGCCACCTTTGAAAGTAATAAGAAGAGAATCTAGGTTTCATCTCCAGTCGTTTGATAATTTGCTCAGAATTTTCACCACAAAGCTTCAAAAACTAATTGCACGATATTTATCCATTTTGCAGAATCACTCACGATACTTGACATTCGTGGATGGATAACAGCAAGACTAATGATTGAATTGTGTTTCATTTTGGCGTATGAACTATTAATTGAACGCTCCTCTTGCTTCGTAGCTTTTTTAAAAATACTAAATTTTTTTAAATGACATCACATTTTTGGAAAAACATTTCGGATAAATTTACTGATAAAATGATAACAAATTTAAAATCCCAAGGGAAAGCCAATGCCGTCATTCATGAATTTTCAGCTAAATCAGAAACACTAACTAAAATATCTAATTTCCTGCCGACCATAATGATCTCAAAATGAAAGTTCTTGGAAAAGATAGAAAAGATAAGTTCAGCGATAACACAATCGATGGTCATATTTTAATTGGTGATTGTAAAGTACCTAAATAAAAACAGATCAAACAGTATGAACCCACTCTAGTCCGCACCAGGTTGTGAAAAACCTATAATCTTATCTAAATTTCAACAGCACGTTAATCAGTTTTCAAAATATATCAAAAAAATCCAATAACGTTGGTAGGTCCAATAAATGTTATGGAAAACAATAAAACATTGCATAAACAAAATCCAGTCATAAAATACCCCACCAATTCAAAATACCTCTTCGCAAAGCTATTCTGCAGCACAACATTCCATAGATTCATAGTCAATTTATGTGGTTAGATAGTTTGGACTAAATATCATGCAGTATATCATCTCTTCCGACTCCCTTAAGTGTCTGCTGCATAATTTGTTACCACACTCATACCGAACCGAGAAGGAAGGCAGGCAACGAATGCTTTTAGTGTGACAAATTTAATCTATGCTCTTGATTACTTCCTTCCTTGCATTTCCTCCTCCTGGCACTAATGTCATATCGCATTCATACAACAACTGCAGCATCACCACATCTTTTGACGTTGACTAAAAATTAAATCAACAACCACATAATGAGTTTTGTAAACAATTCTGATGTACTTATGTACGTTCCACACCGATTTCTAGGAGCGTTAATGTGTCACATTTTGCAATTCCTACTAGTGCTGCGATAATATCTGTCATTAACGAATATATAGTGTTTATTAGAAAAGTAGCTGCCTATCTCCCAGGAGTAGAACAACATGCGATAACAGACAATCTCGTAGAATTTTTAATTAAATATCGTATCAGCACCTGGTTAGTGCTTCGATAACTCTAACAATGAATAATAAAAACGATAGTAATTAAATGCTTTGTTTCTAATATGAATTTATTTAATTATGAACTAAATTAAATAAACAAAAAACAAACTTATTCGCTAGCAGACTTATGAAGTGACGAAATTTGTATTAGCAAAAATTTTACATTTTTAAAACTTTGTAAACTGCAATGACAAACATGGACACAAACATTGTTATCATGCTAGATGAGAAAGTTCCCGCCGGGTTACACAAATTGCCACCACATTTGATGCAAGACACCCTTTTCAATGTGTTGAACTCATCTTTGAAGTTCAAATTGCACGGCTCGATCTGACGATAGACACATCCCTTATAAGTAACGTTGTTGTTAACTGAAAAAGAAAAAAAAAAACAATTAAAACCGAACTACACACATATGTAAGTATCTTCGAAACCGAAAATAATTTCCCAATTTGAAATCGTTTCAACGAGATAATTTAGCCAGCTGCTTAAGCTTACTCGTCCTTAATTGACGTGACTGAGCATTTAAAGCAACTAAGCCGTCGTCTGTGCAAAATGAAAACTCCTCTTTCCACCAGCAGAGTACACATTGACAGACCCTTTACTCCAGTTGCCCACAGGTCGAGACAAAATCGAAAATTAACAAAATATTAATAGTCTACCGAAAAAGCAAAACTTTGTTTTGAAACAAGATTTTTATTTCACGAGACAATATTGTCTGAAACAATTTATCCGAAACAGACGTTTGGTTGACGATGTTCTTTCAATCTGTCACAGGTCGGTTACTCACAGGTCGAAACAAAATCTATGAAAGTAACCGGCCTTACTTGCATCTGTCTCTTATATGCTATGTATCTGCCATATGATTTCAACAGAAATGAAATTAATTTTGCCAAATAACCGACTTATCTTTGACCTAGTACAGTCACCTAAACTAGTCTGTAGCAATTATATGACAGATCATTAGCTTGATGCTTAAGATGGACGGATATGTAAGGAAAATGTTAATTTTGGGTCTTTTTGTTTTATGTGTTTAGTTTTGTAATCCAAAAATCTCCACACCAGATTAAATAAGGTTCGTTTGAATTTTGACAGCTTTTTTGAAAGAGTGAAATTTTTAATTGTACTCGCACCTTAATTCGAGATTTTGTTCGTATTATGTAATGAAAACTTTCGAATACAAATTATTGGCTTATTCGATAGTATCGAAATTCTTTTATTACTCTTTTTTTTCATTTTTTTTTTTTTATTTAATTATTGGCTGAATTAACTCAAGGTACGTAAACTTTCAAAACGTCCGACTTTACAATGAAAGTTAATGGTGGAAGTCGTTTTAATATGATTGTCTCGAGAACGAAAAAAATTATTTAGACCAAAATTGTGGGTTGTAAAATGTTCCATGAGATGAATGCCAATATTTTCTAATTTTTGAAAAATGTACGAGTATGTACGCAATCCTCCAAAATGTCATACTTTACCCCGAAGTTAATTGAAATCGATCTTGAATGCAAATATCCAGAGAACTTAATGAATGAATGAAATCAGTCGATAATTGTCATCATTCAGTTAAAATCTATAGTCGAATTTATTCGATAGTTCCCAACACTATACTCTTATATCACGATCCTTCTGGTGTGTATCTAATGGCACTCTAATACTGATGTTCGAGTAGATCAACCGCTTTATCATAGTTAACTCCACATAAAATATCATGAAACACAATCGAGTTTTAATTGCGTTGCTGCCAAAATGTGGACAAAATGTTTTACAAAAATTGGATAGTAGTATATCCTATCAATCCTCGTTACTCTTTTGAATATTTAAACATGTAACAAAGCCTTTGAACACTATACTAGTATAATATATACTCGTACATTATTATGCATACTTAATACAAAATTAAAAAAAAAATACTTACCAGAAGTGTAATTATGAAAGAAACATTCATAGTTTGTGGATGTCAAACTGGTTAAGTTGTTCTTATAGTAAAAACTCAAGTGCGCGCTAGTTGCGTTGGCTTGATCAGCATTACAAGTTACTCTTGGTATCGATGGAGCACTACAACCAATACTACTGCAACTGTAACAGTCCAATGTTGTACCTTTTTTCACAAAAAATAGCAGAAATCAAAAAAATATTATAACCGTAGAATCGAAACATTTTTGTTTCCGTATATCTCTACCTAATTGTACGTAGAAGAATCCAAGTATCAATAATATTCCGATGGTTTTCACAAACATTTTTAAATTCACTAAGTGTCACACAACTAGTAGGGAGAAGTATCTAACGCAAAGTACTAACCGCCGACAAGTGAGTAGAGAGTTTTATACAGGGTACGAGCATAGAAGCGAGATAAGGCTTTGAATACAATACAGTGTGTATAATCTAACCGCTGCTGGCATATTCGCTATTTATGTACATGTATGTATACGCAATGGTATATATGGATGTAATAAATAGGTTTGTTTACTTTGTTTTAATATTCAGAAATGAGAATATGCATGTGCACAAAATTACTATTCATGGAATATATTACACATTTGGTGAAGGTTAAAAAGGATTTTATTTTTGTTTGTCTTTTTGCAATAGGCGTGTGAAAATGGGATCCGAAACGGGACTACAAAGGAGGTAATTAAATCATTTGGAAATTTCATTTGTTTTATACAACAGTGAGAGCCCTTGGGGTAGAGGTAACAATTTCGTATGTGATTCACCGAAAAATATATATAAAATATTATATTAAATGATAAACTCGAATGATTGTGTACCTGATAATGTATGTAGGTAGACCAACTGATTTTTAGGTTGATAAAATTTCTGAAAACAATGACAAAAGTCAGATGACCACAATGATGATTCATAGTAAAATATAAAGTTCGAGGGTTTGTTTGCTTCATACTTTTTCTTAGACATTGATCCATTACAAGATATAATATTGTCGGTGTTGTTATGGGTGGGATATAAATTAAATGGGTGATATTCCAATCATCCTGATTGCTTTCGTCCACCCACCACACTTAATATGTGATTTGGTGAGCCTGTTTCCAGATATATCGCATAGTTCGATGTACTTAGAGGCAGGTTAAACGTCATCTTTAAAAAGTTCCTATAAAACTGTTCAACGACATCAAACTCATCCATTCCCCGAACCTATACAGCGTAGCATAATATTGATTTCACAACTGCAGCAAAGACTTTATATTTTGCGGAAAGAAGGATACGAGGGTTTAAAAAACTGTTACTCCACGTTATATTTATCAAACTTTGGCAGGTAGCTTTCACAGTGAAATGTTTTCCAAAATCCAGTCTCGAGTTTAGTTCTACTCCCAAATAGGCGTATTTGTTTATCACTTCAAAACGACTTCCATTGAAAAACCAGTTGTGCCAACATTACTCCGAGCTTTTAGTGAAAATATCATTATTTTCGATTTGTTGGTGTTAATAAATTGTCCCCACTTCTTACAGTTCGCATCCAATTCATCAATCATTAGTTGAAAACTTTCTGGCGTTTCTGATAAAATTACCAGATCGTCCGCAAACAGCAACACATTCACGACGACGTTAGCGTTAGCGTTAGTTGATGAAGAGTACCAACAATAGTGCACTGAGAACACATCCTTGCTTGACACGGATATCCGTTTCGAACCACTCAGAAATTATTGAGCCTTTTGTATCGGAGTTTATGTCTTTTATCACACGGAGAAGTTTTGCTGAATGTCCTGCTTGTAGTTGTGAAAGCTTGTACAACAATTCATTTCTATTTACCAGATCAAAGGCGGCTTTGAAATGAACAATAAATGCATTTACTTTTTTATGTAGATGACAATGAAAAAAATGTGGTCAACCGTTGAATAATTTTTTCGTGCTAGTAGGTCGGTAAGAATATTGTTTTCAACAACCCACTTTTCAAGTCTGTTTACAAGATTGCCGCAAAATATTTTGGCTACAACATTCATGAATGAGATGCCTCAATAGTTTTCCACTTTATCTAGTGCGCCTTTTTTATGAATGAGGAATAGGTCGATTTTTTAAAAGATGTTGAGAAAACAGAGGTTGAGAGAATATAATAAGAATATAATCTTTAGTTAACAAATACAAATTGAAGGTGCATTTTTAAAAAAATCATATGAGATCTTATAACAGACACTTTATAAAAGAATCCAATGTATTATTAAAAATTAATGTTTCTGCATAAATAAAAAATAAGGTTGGACTTATTTGGTAGAAGATTTCGAAAATAAACAGCTAGATCTCTTGCGGAAATTCCTATATCTATTGCAAAATTTGAACCATTTATCCTCATCGCCAATTTTCAGAATTCTTTTGAGCTTTTAGCTGCGCCGAGTTGATAAGTTTGATTATTTTAAAAATTGTTTTTTTTTGATACAACAGATCCTTTTATATTCGACATTCGAACTGATGTACCAATTTCTTAGTTCTGAACTATCTTGCACGCGTAGAATTTCGCCATGCATTCAAAAGAGCAAATGATTTTTTTCCGGGCACTCATACATTCATGATCAAACCACTTTTGATAAAAGGACTTAAGAATCACAGATAGTACATTTGTCGACGAGTTTCTAATACAGGCTATAAATTGGGTTGAAAGCGTCTGCACTGAATCCGTACCTCCATCCATCTGCAAAAGCAAATCACCCAAAGATTATCGGTAAATGTCAGAGTCTTCGTTTGTCCATTTTAATATTAGAAGCAGGCTGAGAGTTTTTTAGTAAACTGCATTTACGCTTGTTAATTCAAATTTATATGTAACTATTATTTTGTACGAAAATTATCCCAAAAATGACTCATTAATGGGCCACCTCTCTTACGTCTCCCCTCCCTCGCCATAACTTTCAGAAACATTCGAACGTTTTCAGTCAACCAGATTTGATATGTTGAAGGCGTGATAGCGGTCATTCCATGAGAAGGAGAACATGGACTGGAATATAATAATATTGACACTTTAACTCAGAGTGACAGAGGACAAAGTACTAGTGTTCAAGTTTGTATTTGAGATCAGCTATCAGTATGACAGTTCCTGCAATACAAAATATGTGGGAAATGGGCAAAATAGTAGAAACCTACATGTACAAACAAGTATGTATATGGACGTTTTCTGCGATCAAATTTTCCAGTGATAACGATGTCCCTTTAGCTGTGGCAAAAGCTGGAAATACAAGTTCAACTCTGCTGCAATGATATGCCAATAAAGAATGTATACCTTTAGGTTAGGTTAGGTTGGAGGGAAGTGCACCTAAGTGCTTATCATGGGGGCCATACGGTCCATTGTGTTTCCCTTTTTGTTGTATGGAACCTATATTTAAAACCTTTGTCTTGCGGTGGGTTCTGTAGCAAACCAGCCTGCGTTCTTTATGAAGCCTATCGTGTTCCTAAGTGGAGCTTGTTCGAGATCCCCTAGTTCGGCAAAAAGCCTGTTTCCCATATGACGGAGGCGGCGGTTTTGAAGATTTGGGCAATCACATAACAAGTGTTTGATAGTTTCTGTCTCCTCTATATCTTGACAGCTCCTGCAGTGGTCAGGTGTGTTGATGCCTAGTTTGGCAGCCTTTTCCCCTATCGCGAAGTGTCCTGTTAGCACGCCTATCAAGATTCGAATTTATTTTTTTATTCATAGCCAGTAGGCTTTTTTGTTCTGTTTTCATCCACTGTAGGCCATAAGCTGCGAGATATGATACAGTCGCTTCTGGCGGACCATGCGGAGTTAATCAGTTTACTTGCTTTTAGGTCTATTTTCCTTTTTAGTTCACCTATTGGAGTTTCTACTGATATTCGAGTATCCAATGCTGATTCCTTTTTAGCTAGTTCATCTGCTGTCTCGTTTCCTTTTATATTGGTATGTCCAGGAACCGAGCAGAGAGTTACGGCATGGGTGTTGCATATTCTGTTCAACGTATTACGGCATCTGGAAACTGTTTTCGATCTGACTTCCACGCAGTCTAGTGCTTTGATTGCCGCTTGACTATCCACGAAAATTGTTATCTTTGAGGGATTTAGTTTTTTGCTATGTATAGTCTGTGCAGCCTTATCAATAGCGAAGACCTCAGCCTGAAAATGTTCAGGTACAATCATCCGGGAGTTTGTACGAGTGGTTGATTTTAAGTGACTCGCAAAAAACTCCGGAGCCAGTTCCGATATCCATTTTACACCCGTAGGTGTCCTGTACATTAATTAATGTGTTGGAGTCCCACTCTTGTCTTTCGGGAATAAAAGTGGAGTAGTTCTTGTCGAAACCTATGTAGGTTGTGATATAATCTGTTGTTCTGCCGAGATCGGTTACACTTTACCTTACCTTTGTACCTTTGTGAGTATTTTAAGGTAGCTGGTTTTGTCTGTTGCATTCCACCACACAATAATTCCGTAGGTAAGAATGGGTCTGACAATAGCCGTATTAATAGTTAATCATGGACGGATGCAGGCCCCATTGTTTACCAAAGGTTTTCTTGCACGCGTAGAATGCGCAAAGTGCTTTCTTCACATTCCTTCTTCATTGTTCTTTTTCCAGGTGAGCTTCGAATCAAGGATGGTTCCGAGATATTTAGCTGTTGTGGAGAGTTTCAGAGGAATTCCATTCAGTGTAGGGGGATCAAATTCATCTATTTTCCTTCTATTCGTAAACAGAACCAGTTCGGTTTTAGTCGGATTTATACTTAGACCATTTTGTTTTGCCCAGGTAAAAGTTTTTCTCAATATATGAAACAACATCATGTAGTGCAGTTTCTACCGACTTGCCTTTTATGTAAGCGTGTTGAGTGCTACATAAATTGTTCTAATTGAAAAGGCTTCTCAGGTGTAGATCAGTTAATCTTTCCAGTATTTTCAAGAGAAACGAGGTGAACTATGCCTTTACTATAACTAAAACGTTCAAAGATATAAAATATTTATTGTGAAGAACTAATAGTAATGGCAATTAGAGCTGTGAATGTAACGCGAGTTACCATAGAATTTCCCATAAGTCCTATTATATTCGCTTCTAAAATCGCTGAAATTGTAAATTAATTGTAGTTATTTTATAAACTCGAATCTATCCATCATCATAATATCGAAAATTAGTACCTGTTCATATCGTTTTGTTATTATTTTAAGTCAATTATGTGTTTAATATGACATATGGACTTGTTTGTGATTAATTTGTCAACATGATTGATCTGTGAATACACCCCTAAAATTACTCATTAAATATTATTGCACTGCTGGTGGAAACAACCATATTCAACACAATATTTATCTACAATTCAGATAAGAAACTTATTCATTCCTTATCTTGAAAATATGTACACCTGCATATGGATTATTATTATTATTATTATTATTATTTATTAACAGGTAATTAAAATTACAAGGTATAATAGAGCCTAGCTGCAGAGACTATTGGCTCTTATCTAATTAAATATTTATATAGTTAATTTACGGATTTCAATAAATTTGTTTATATTTTCAATGTTTGTATAGTTAGGATTTTTTAATACATCATAGATTGGTATGTTTTGAAAGATAGATTCCATGATGGATTTTGAGGCTAGGCAATTTTCTAGGAGGTGGGGGATATTTAATGTTGTGTTACAGGCGGTGCATAGCGGCGGGTTGTTTTTGGTGAGGAGGTGTAGGTGGGTTGTTGAGGTGTGACCGAGTCTTAGGCGAACAAAGTTTGAAATTTTGTGCTTTGGTTGGTTTGTGGGATATCTTGGTCGGTGTTTTCCTTCGTTTACTTTTTTGTAATGATGATGATAGAGGCTCCAGTCAATTGCTTGCTTGGCTTTAAGGTTTTTATGTATACATGTTTGGAGATCTTGTTTTGTAAATAAATTGAATTTGTATACTGGTGCGTCTTTTGCAGATATTGCTGCTTTATCAGCTTCCTCATTACCACGAATATTTACGTGTCCAGGGGTCCACATAAGTTTAATTTTGTTTGGCATCATAGTAATCTTGTTTCTTATTTCAGAAACTAGTTCGGTGTTGTTGTTAGGATTGAGTACAGCTTTTAGAACCGATATACTATCAGAGCATATAACAAATTTGCCTCTTTGGTTCATGGTTGCCTTTGTCGCTTGAAGGATTGCAAATGCTTCTGCCGAGAAGATTGAGGTGAACTCCGGGAGGGTGCCAATGCTTTGAATATGACCATTTTCTAATGTGACGGCAAACGATGTATTGTTTTGTGACTTGGATCCGTCAGTAAACATAAATTTCCAGCCTTTGTTTTTAAGTTCTGATGAAATATCCGAAAATAAAGAGCAGTATAGAGCTTTGTTGGTGTTTGTTTTTCTATGATGAGCCAAAGTCAATATAATAGATTCCGGTTTGATATGCCATGGTGGGTGAGTTAAGATATAGTTTTGAGGCTTTTTTGTAGGAATTCCCATTTGTTTCGCTTTTTCAAGGATTTTACTGATTGAGGATGGGATACGTTTTTTGCGTTTGTGTCCAATGGATTGGTGGATGTCCTTATCAATAACTGAGTTTTTTGAAAAAACTAACTTAGCAATTAACTTTGATGTAATCTCATCGAAACGCTCTTCTACTGTTGGCAGGCCTGCTTCTGCAAGTATATTTTTAATTGGTGTGGTAGGGAAAGCGTTAATGCTCCTCCTCGCTGCCTGGTGGTAGGTTGGCTGTATTATTTTGAGGGTAGTTTTTGGGGAATTGCCGTAAATATATATACCATAATCAATTTTACTTAGAACTAACATTTTGGTTACATATGATAGAGTATTAATATGCACATGACTTTTCTTACTTGCTAGATACTTAATAATGTTAAGTCTCGCAGCTAGGGATTTTTTCAAACTTAAACAGTGTTCTTTCCAATTGAACTTATTGCTAAATACTAAACCTAGTATACTTAGGGTTTTAACATTCTCAACTTGTACATTGTTTATACTTAAACTAGGTCCAGGGCAATTGATTTTTCTACAAATGTGAAGAATTTTGCATTTTTTTAATGATAGTTTTGCTCCTGAGGCCGATGACCATTCTAAAATATCATTAACAACATTATCGAGTTGAGTTTTACTGTCATTTAAATCACTTGTTTTGCTTAGTATATAAATGTCGTCTGCATAGAAGCAGCTGTCTAAGAGTTTATAATTATTTAATATATTTGAAATTTCATCGAAGGCAATTATAAATAATACGACCGATAATGGTGATCCTTGGGGGATTCCATTCTCCAGTACGTGTGTATTAGAGTAAGAATCGTTAGCTCTAGTGAAGAATTTTCTATTGGATAAAAAAGATCTGACATAGCTAAAGATTTTTGTTCCAACTTCCCATGTTTTAAGCTTGTTGAGCAGTATGTGGATACCTATCCTGTCAAAGGCTTTTTCAAAGTCAAGCGAGAGCACAGACACATGATTTTTTGAGGATATCGCCTTAGAGATATAATAATCTAAGTGAAGATGTGCGTCAGCACATCCTCTATTTGCTTTAAAAGCAACTTGATTGGGGGATATCAATTTTTTTGATTCAATAAGCCACATCAGGCGCTTTGCAACAATTTTCTCTAAAATTTTTGAAGGGCAGGATATGAGAGATATTGGGCGGTATCCGTCAATCGAGTGTTTGTCCTTGCTAGGCTTAGGTATGGGGAGTAGCGTAGCAGTTTTCCAACTTTGTGGAATTACTGAGGTTTCGAGTACGTTATTGTATAATTTGACAAGTCTTTGCTTTACATCCAAAGGTAAATTTTTAAGCATTGGGTAACAAATTCTGTCCCTGCCAGGTGTTTTACCCTTAGTTTTGCTTAAACATGCTTCAAATTCTACTAAGGAGATGGGTTTTTCTATCCGTTGGGCAAAGATATTCTTACAGGGTGTGTAAGGGGGGCTATTGAGGAATTGGTCTTTTTTGGTTCTAAAGGTTATGTGGAAATTTTCGTCCTTTGAGTATTCCGACCAAGTTTGGGAAAATATTTTACATATTTGTACTGGATCTGTTATAAGCACATTGTTTGATTGGATGCAGGAAATTCTAGGGGAGTTTGGATTACCAGTAAGCCGTCTGATGTTTTGCCAAATTTGCGTGGTCGTGGATTTGGGATTTATGCTAGAAGTAAACTCTGCGAAGCTTTTTGTTTTAATATTTTTAAGCTCACGCCTAAACTTAGCATTAGCCTTTTTGTAAGAAATTAATTTGGACTGAGAGGGTGATTTCTGGAATTCTGACAATGCTTTCATTTTGTCCTTGCGTAGTGTCGAAAGGGTTGGGTTCCACCAGGGGACAATGCGTTTGGTTTGAGGTTTGCTTTTTGGTGTAGTTTGTGGAATCGAAAGATTCGCAGCGGTTCTTATTGCTCTTTGGATTAAAGCTGCCTCCTTGTTGTTGTTTGGACTTGGGGGTTTGTCAGATAAGTATTTTGTAACCACTTTTCTAAAAATTGTCCAGTTGGAGAAGTCAGTTCTAAATTTAGCAATGGGGGATGTTTTTGAGCAAATTATTCCGGGTTTATAACGTGAAATTATGGGGAAGTGATCACTATTGTGTAAATCACTTAACGTTTCCCAGGTAGTGATAGGAAATAGTTCGGGTGAGCAGCACGTTATGTCAATGTGGGTTAATGTGTTATGTGTGGAAAGGTGTGTTGGTGAGCCGTCATTTAAAATAATTAGATTTTCACTTAGTAGAAATTCTTCGAAGATTTCTCCTCTTTTGCTTGTGACTGGTGAGCCCCAAAGCGTATTCTGCGCATTTATGTCACCACCAAGGATCACCGGAGAGTCTGTTTGACTTATGATGTTATCCAAATCATTTTTGCAAAATGTTTGCGAAGGGTGGATGTATAAGCTAACGTATGTTACTTTAGGCTGGTATTGTATTTCGACTGCCAGAGTTAAAATATTCGAGTTGATTGGTACAATTTTATGTGGAATATTATCTTTTATCAATAAACCTATGCCTTGTTTGGCTGTTGTGTTACTGGGAAGATTAACGAAATAACCTTCATAATTTTTAGGACTGATAGGCGTTGATTGAAAAGGGCAATGTGTCTCTTGTAGAGATATTATGCCAGGATTTTGTTCTTTAATTAAAATGCATAGCTCATCAAGGTTATTTATATAACCTTTCATGTTCCATTGTAGTATATTTAAAGTCATATTATAGGTTTTTTTTCGTAAACACGAATTTTTTCTACCTGAAGCAGGAAAAGGGTATTTACTTGTGGTTGCAAATATTGTTTGACAGGATTGATTTTGTTGTAAGTTAGAAGAGTTTTGTTGGTGTGGGTTGTTAAGATATAGACTCTGCGAACCAGAAGCAGAATCATTAGAGCTCCCTGTGGAGCTCGAGTGATTCGGCCTCTGAGTCGCAGAGTCTATGTTTTGGTTGCAAAGTTTATTTTTATATGTCATCATCATCGTCGTTTAGTAATGAAGTTCTGGTTTGGTTGGCGTAGTCATTGAGAAGGGGTATTTGTTTTGGTAAAGGAAGCTGGGAGGTGTTGGTAATTTTATTGTTTTTGTTGGTATTTGAAGAAAGTGGTATTGATGAGGCAGTTTTTTCTGAATTTAGGAGAGGTTGCACTTGTGTCAAATGAGTAGGAGATAAACTCTTGGAGGGTGTGGTTGTGGTTGCGTTTGTGGTTAGTGTGTTAGTTGAAGAGCCATTTGATATGGCGCGAGAGTAGGATGGAGATGCAAGTGGAAGAGAGGAGAGATCTTTGATGTTTTGAGAGTTTTGTTGGTTAGAGAGATGAATTGAGTTGTGTGGTATTTCGTGTTCATTCTGTGGAGGGTTTTTTTTGGTAGTTTCTTTGACTTGGGTATTTTTTTGAGAGATATTTTGTTGGAGTTTTTGAGAAAATGTATGTAATGACGTAGAAGTTTGAGTGGGGTTTCGTTCCTTATATATGCGTTTAGCTTCGCCCATGGTGCATTTATTGATTGTCTTAATTGATAATATCTCTTTTGCTTGCTTATAGCTTGGGCAGGTTTTTGATGAAGATGGGTGATCAAGAGAACAATTTGCACACATGATGCGGGTACATACCTCTGGGGAGTGTGGTGGAAGGCTGCATGTGTCACATTTGGTATTGCCGTTGCATCGTTTAGTTGTATGGCCTAACAGTTGACAGTTTTTGCAACGCATAGGATTTGGAATGTATTCCGTGACGCGAGCATTGTAGAAACCAATTTCAATTGATTTGGGTGGGTTGAATAGATTGAATGTGAATAACATTAACCCAGATGGTTTTGGCTTACCTTTTTCGTCATTTTTTGTGTATTTATACACGTCGGTGACGCCTTGATTTTTCATTTCGCTTACAATCTCGGATTCAGTGACATTGATAAGACACGGCGCATATGCGATGCCTTTGGAGGAATTTAGACGGTCGTGGAGTTTTACTTCGACTGTGCAGACGTTAGCCAAGTTATTTACTTTAAGAAACTTATCAGCACTCTTTTGGGATTTAGCCATAATAAGCAGGCTATTATCACGAAGCAATGATATTTTTTCGTATTCTGAGCTGATATTGTCTATTGCTTTCTTTAGAAGGAAAGGACTTAAGGATGACAATGGTTTATCTTTCGTTGTAGAGATCATCACAATAAATTTGGGATTGTTTTTATTCGATATGAGTGGGAGATCAGGGAAGTTTGCGAGAGGAATTTGATTAGTTTTTTGTTTTTTGCTTGGACGCGTATCTAAATCAGGGTCAAGTTCCCTGAAGCGACACCCGTCAGGCCAATTCGGCCTATGGGCCATTTTGATTGTTCGACACCAGACACTTGCGGCAAAAAATTAGACAAACAAAATTTCACTTGGAGAAAAGAAAAGAAAAGGAATTGATTAGAGATGAGTGGTATAACGGGAAATACCGGTTTACGCAGATGCGGTAGAAGGCACACGACGAGTGGAGAACGATGTGGTCAGTTCGAAAGCTAGTCGGTGACTGTGGATTAAAAAGTACCTAACTCTTTTGTAGCATTTCCTCTTGTTATAAAGTTCAAATCATATAAGAGTCATGTATTGCTTATCTTATGTTTAAACAATTTATATACCCTGGGAATTGATTTTGCTTATCTTCAAACACGAAAAATAAGCTTTTTAGATAATTCCAATTGTCAAATAAACTTATTATTATCAGTTTTCAAAAAGCATGCAATGAATTAAGGTCGGAAACCACCATTACAATCAATCAAAATATTTATTTTTATTTTATGGAAGAGAAAATGTCACAGTTAATTTTAGAATCCTGCTAAACGCAGGAATTTGATACATTTCACCTTCTTTTTCCCGGGCTTAAAAACGTGAATACAAAAAAGGAACACAGAGAGAGACAAATACCTGAGGTATCCCTGCACGTAGAAAACTCACCTCCGTGTCACCACTACGAACAGGAATATGTTAGGCCCCAAGCGCTCAAGCATGCATGAAGGAATGACTCTGCATTGAACCAACAATGACGAAGTTGCCCAAACTCTTCATCGCCCCCGTTTTGAATACACAAAAATGTCAAGCAAACATGAAACCTAAAAATTGCGAAAGCAGGAATACCTACACAAATAGGTGAGGGGTATTGTATTAGACCAAAAAGAAGATGGCCCCGCAGACTTGACGCTGAGAACAATTTTCATAAAATTTGTTAGCCAAAAGCCAATCCATAGAATTTGGTGCCAATCTTTCTCAAGAGATTCTACCCTATGCAGTAACTACCACAAGATGAGAGTGTGGTCTTGTATCCTGTTAATATCTACAAACAGATAAGTGGATACTTGGGATATGATACGGATAAGTAAAATACCGAAAGCACAAAAGAATCAAGGATGTTTTTCTTTTTCACTTTTTTTTGGCTTCAATTCTGTCTGACTGTCATTCGCTGCTGTGTGTGAACTATGTTCATCTTGTTTGTTTATAGGTAGCAGTAGGATAACACACAAAAAAAAACTAGAAGTAGGGGTAAACACGAACACAGAATTTTATGGAAGGAATATTCTTGTCAGGATTAAAAAGAATACGTGACTAGAAAATTAAAAAGACGAGTCTTTCTCTTTTGGTTTCCGTTTTTTCTGATATTATTTTTCTGTCCGCTGTTTTTTTTTTTCTCTTCCCGTAAGTATAGTATGGGAAAAACGCTGCATGGTCCCGTTTGTCCTGTTGATGGAAAGGCATATCATGCGAATCTAGGTACATTTATCTGCACTATATTGCCGTTGTTTTTCAACCAGGATCTATTTGTCATATACCTACACCGTTTCAATGCAGATATCACATCTCCTCAATGCCCACGGGATATGGAAATTTAAGTGTTCCAGTTTCACATTAAAAAATTATATTTATTTTATGGAAAAAAAATTCGATAAACGGATAGTCATTAAATATGACGAGTGGTTTTACATAATAAGCAACATTCCACACTCACTGTTAATCACAAATTTAATAGCATCCTTAGTCATGATGTTTCCAGATAATTTGAAATTTCTAGAAAAAAGTGTTTTCAATTAATTATGAATTGATAATGCGGTGCATTGTATTGTCAATTAATCAAAAACTTTAAACAATAGAGCTTTTAATCAGCAACTTTGATTATAAATCAAATATAATCTAAAACTCAAACACAAGTAGAAATTTACTTTACCAGAGAATTTATGAACATACATCTTTATAATTTCAGTATAGCTTAGCCAATTTTAATAAAATGGGCGTCGTGGTTAATTGCGAGTATCACTGAGCGAAAGACTCATTTGGAAATAATTTTCAGAAATCTGCACAACAAATGCACAGGGTTTTCAACAAAATCACTACTGACAAGGAATATAGACGTCACTGCGCAGCAGTCTTACTGGACGTAAGAAAAGCATTCGGCAAAGTCTGACACAAAGAACTTCTTTCATAAACTAAAATGTCTACTACCAATCTACTACGACAAGTGTTCAAGAATAAGGAAAATAAACTCTGGTGTACCACATTGAAGTGTACTCGGACCTATTTTATGCCTCATTTATGCAGCAGATATACCTACACCTAGACTAAAAACTGACTAGCAAGTTTTGCAGATGAAACTATACTCACACAGAAATCTCACAAATGCGATTAATACTCTTCAAACGCTCTTAAACGATATACTTTAGTAGTTTCACAACTGGGGAATACAGATAAGCGAAGCAAGTAATTTACACTACAAACAAATTCAACAATGCTCAAAGCTTAACAATATCCGGTAAAAAAAATACAAATGACAGCAAACTGACTTATGTATTACCCAAAAAAGTAATCAACATTTTTTTATACTGGATGTTGGAACTCAACTCTAAACTAAAAACTGACAACTAATTAATTATATACAAAGCATAATTAAACCTACCTGGGCTTATGGACCTCAACTCTAGGGTGTAGCCCATCGATATCATACAGAGACTACAATCAAAAATACTTCGGACCATAATAATCGGACTTGCAAATATCAACCGTAATGGAGGATATACGAAAAACTAGTAATAAACACATATCTCGTCTTATTAACCACAGTAATAGAGAAATTAAACATATATGTACATATAACACGCAGTCACTAGTGGCTGCGAGAAGTTTTTTTGCCAAAAGGGATATGAATACCCTTATACTATTATAGGACAGGGGCGTTGTGTACATATACAGATAAAGAGAGAAAGAAATAAAGATTTGGTTTAGTGTTTTGAAACTCAGGTGGTATTAAGTTTCGGTAAACTCCAAGGATAGCGTTCAGATAACTGGGGAGCATTTTTATTTTTGCTTTTATTGTCTTTGCACATGATTCACAGTATTTTTGTTCATCCTCCTGATGTCATTATCACGATGAAGTTGCATTTTCAGCCATATAACCATCCTACTGCCAGTGTTATGCCTTCGCAGTAGAGTTGACTTAATTTTCGCAATTGATCGACTTTTTTATTTATTTTATGCGAAATAAATAGATGATTCTTAACAGCAGGAATTGAATCGTGAACCAACAGTGTAACTAGCGATGATGTTACCACTACACCACGGCCACCCTACGCCAGGATCTGTAGGCCCAAAAAAATTTGTTTATTTATTTTATCCTGTTATAAATTATTTTCTGATCTATAACCACCTTTACCTATCCACGTTCTGAGTAATAAACATTAAAAAGAAACACATACTAGTCTGATCCAGAATAGGCAATGATTTCCATTCGGTAAGGGTTATTGTAATTGACAATGAAACAGTAAATGAATTTTCTTTCGATGTGGTCAGTATGTCGTATAGGAGATTGTTTAATTCTTTGAATGATTTTTGTTTAACTAACTAAAGACATTTTATGATAAAATATCATCCCCATTAGTTTAATTTATTAATTAACCAAAAAGTAAAAGTTTGAAATTGCTGGTACTATTCTGACGAAAATAGCAGTGAAATGTAATACGAACTGAGGCGACTTTTCTGTTTGTTTTTTGATTTGTGACAATATTTTAAGTTTTATGGACCTTTTTTTAGTATTTCCTCTTGATGTTTATGGTTCATAGTATACATTTATACAGGCTGAGTTCGCTTCAGACGATCAAATTGAAATTTTCATAGAATTTTTCATAAAATTTTCACATTTTAGAGATTTTTTCAAAATTTATCATCAATAATCTATCTGAAGTTTTCAATATATTCTTTACCGAATTTTTCTCATCAGTTTAGGTACGAGTGCTACATATTATATTATTAGCTTCGATTTGAGGACTCCAGAAGATAAATGAAGAAATTGCTGTATAAGTGTATCCAAAAATAGTAATGCTAACTGCGTTCCAACCTGGAGGCGGATGTTTTTTCTCTCCATAATTTATTTGCTGCGGAGAAAATACTTTATACAGATGTTGGCAAAAACTGCGACGATCGATTGTCATACAGAAATACACGTTTTTCAGGATGCTTTTTGAATGCAAACTATGTATTTTTGGCCAGCATTGCTCTTTAAAATAGGGAGGGCATATGACCACGTTAAATATAATGGATAATTAGGGCTAAAAGGCATGGATGATAAAATGTACCATGAACTTTTACAGATGAGATTATATGATAGCTAAAGTAATGTTACTTTCCAATTTTTGTTTTGTTTTTTTTTTTTTCTTCGTGGGTAGGTGGAAAATCTTCATAGACACTATAGCCCGGTGGTC
This sequence comes from Pocota personata, assembly GCA_963082735.1. Lineage (NCBI taxonomy): Eukaryota > Metazoa > Arthropoda > Insecta > Diptera > Syrphidae > Pocota > Pocota personata. The sequence goes on along the minus strand of OY720430.1, from coordinate 133,711,116 downwards.
ATAGTAGTGTGAGATTTTTACTCACTAAGCAACACCTCCCTTCTACTGGCTTTACTACGACTAAGTTTCCTTATCAAGTAGTTTCAGATTCAAAAATATTCACGTTGAGCAGGTAGCTTTTCAGCAAAAGCAACTGCTAAAACCTGCCATTAAATGTGGTTAGTCCTTATTGCGCTAGATCGAACGTTTTATTTCCTTGTAGTCGGCGCACAAGGTTTGTCTCGTCCAGAGTTTAGAGTATAACGTTGTTGCAATGACCATGAAGAGGAATACGGAGTTTTTGAGCAAAGATCGTTATTTCGTCATCGACTTACTCCTAATTCTCTGTGGATATCATTGTTTCTGATATACCATGGGGCATTTACTATGACTCTTAGCACTTTGTTTTGAGAATGCTGTAGGATATCTCTATTGCTTCATTTAGTACAACCCCAAAGTTGTATACCATACGTCCAAACTGGTTTAAGCACTTGCTTGTATAAAAATAGTTTGTTATATACACTTAATTTGGAATGTCTTCCAAGTAGCCATTACATTTGTCTGAATCTATTTTCAAGATCGTCACGTTTCTTTTTAACGTGCGACTTCCATTCGAGTTTCGTATCTAGTGTCATTGCTAGGTACTTTGCCGCGTTTGCATACGGTTAATGAAAATGGGTAGGTTGTTAATTTGTTTGTAAGTAAAGTTAACATGAGTTGATTTGGTCTCATTGAGAGCAGTGTGCCAAATCTTTGCCCACTCGCAAATTTTGTCCAAAGCTCGTTGGAGTCAGTTGCTGACTCGACTGATTTATCTGTTGTTAATCTTGCGGTATATCTCGAATGTTCAGTAAGACTAGACCAAGAATAAATATCCTTAAATTGGGAGTATTCCGATCCATGTATAACACGAAATAGTCTGTTCGCAAGGTAGGATTCTAAAATCGCATATAATTGTTCCGGAAGAACCTGCCTTATCTCAAACTTCAAGCCTTCATGCCATACCTTGTCGAAGGCTTGAGAGACGTCCAGAAAAGGGCTAGAACATATCTTTTTCTCCTCTAAGGTTTCCTTTATTTCATTTGTTATTCTATAAACCTGATCAATTGTGGAATGCTTTGTTCTGAAGCCGAATTGATGGTCAGGAAACAAACGTCTTTCTTCAATGACCGACTTTCCCGGTTTTGGAACCATTATAGCCTCGGCGACTTTGGATTGCCTTGGAACGTATAATAATCTTAGCGCACCATATATAATATGCAGAAGCTTGATCAGGGCTTTCTTTGGCAATTCCTTGAGGATCTGTCCGGTTATTAAATCATATCCAGGGACCTTGTTATTTTTAAGATTTTTTATTACCTGGTAAAATTCGACGAACGACACCATCTTCATTTTAAAGTTGCCAGGTGTCGTAATCGTACCACCAAGGTAACAGAAGTGCCTGTCCGTCAAATGGCTTAAGCGTTTCTTCCAGATGCATGGTTTATTCCAGGAGTTTTGTGGTGTGGAGATCGGGATTGTTGCCATCTTTTGAGATCAGTTCTTTTATTTCCGACGGATATTTGCGATTTACAATATTTTCTAAAGCCGTCTCAGTTAGTTTTGTTGGTAGTTAAATTAGGGGCCCTTTTTCTTTAGACGCTCGCTTATTGTCATGATTACTGGTGAATGATCTGAGGAGAAATCAAAACTTTCCTCGACTTTTGTAAAGTTTTAAGCTACTCCTCTGGTAATGAAGAGTTCATTACAGTTTTCTCGTCGGAAAGAAGTAAACAATAAATTGTCTGCCGGCTTCGTAAAGTAGTTTGCCTTTAGTTGAATCGCATCTTGAACCTCAAAAGGTGTGTTTCGAATTGAAATCACCACCGACAATAAAATCCGGTCCAAGTGAATCCAAAAGATTTATAAAGTCAGTCTTTTCTAGTTTGTATAGCGGAGAGCAATAAATGGGCACGATATTGTAGTACGAGTGCTTATTTCTTACGAGTTACACTAGATTTCTTTTTCAAGTGCGTTTCGGAAATTGAGCATATGTCAATATTATTTTTTCGCAAGAATATTTCTAGTTCGTCTATCTTCCTATAGTTCCCTCTGCAGTTTATACAAATCGCTGGAGCCCGTTTATCTAAGCTGCACTTTTCCGAAAGATGTATACTGGCGCATTTTACTCATCTCGGTTCTTTTTGGCAGTAAGTGCTCGGTAACTGTCGGAATCATCGACGTTAATTTATCAGATGTCATTGCGCAGTGACTTTACCTTGAATGTCGATGCCAACGTTCCTTTAAGGAGGCAATGCAATTTATTTTAATCTGAAATTCCAATTACGTTTATTGGGGGAGGAGAACGTAATTTTATTTGGATTTGTTTCGATCGTGACTCCTTGAGCTTGTCTTCTCTTTGTGGCTCGACTTCGGGTGAAGAACCTGCTCTTCGTTTTTTACTTGGTCTTTTCTTTGAGTCCGGTTCTCGTGTTAGCTCATCTTCGTCGGTGTGATATTCACGACTAGTTGAGTGGGGTGGGCTAGCTTCGCGTTCTATTTGGAGATGAGAGTTCTTTAGAGCCTTATTTTCTTCTCGGAGTAGATCTATCTCTTTCTTAAGCTCCTGATAGTGTAACTCCATTTTGTTGAGCTTCACACGGAGCTCGTTGTTTCCCTGCTCAAAGCTTTTTTTTTCGCTGTTTTTTTTTTTTTTTTTTTGATGAAAATGCAACTTTATTGTGAAAAAATGGTTACAAATGAATCATTCAAAGTATTGCCCATCGCTAGCTACAAGTTTTTCCCATTTTTCTGGTAGAGCTCGAATACGGCTACGGTAAGTGTCCACGAATCTAGCCATTTTTTGATGTCTTCAAATGACCGGAACTGCTGATCAGCCAGACCATGTGCCATCGAACGGAACAAGTAATAATCACATTTTCGTTCCTCTGCTCGTATTGTGGCAGTTTTTCGCGCAGTGCTCGGCTCAATCGCATCAATTGAAGTCGATTCCGTTCCCCAGTGATGGTTTCATTGGGTTTCAACAGTTCATAATAAATGACACCGACCTGGTCCCACCAAATACACAGCATACGAGTAATCTTCGAATGAAAGAAGAAAATCAACACTTATCGCAAATGAAGATTATTTGGCACAAAATCAGACATTTTCAAACAACCTAAAGTATATGACGCCAAAACAAAATCACTAATGTGTCAAAACAGTTTGTTTACCATACGGTTCATGACGTTTTGGATACGTCAAAATCGACCAGCACTTACTGCTGGAGAACTTAGTTGCGCCCCTAACGAAATAAAAATTGCCACTTAACGAAAAAAAAAAAATTGGCGACAAAATATTGTCTTTTTTTCTGTTGAACTATTTCATTTTCTCACTCTATGGATACTTCTCTAAAAGCACCATAGCACATTTGAAAAAACAAAATCACTAATGTGTCAAAACAGTTTGTTTACCATATGTCTAAGCTCGGTTCATGACGTTTTTGATATGTCAAAATCTACCAGCACTTACTGAACCTAGCAATCTTGATGGTGGCGATCGAGATACCCTTGAACTTTTTGTAAAAGCGTCTGCAATAAATGGCTCTCCTCAGAATCCGTAGAGCCGACCTCAGTAAAGGGTGTATTTTTCAGTAAACCTGGGCTGCCACCTGGGGTAGTATATCTTTTTTGTTTTGTTCATTGCATGTTTTGTATACGCTACACTCGGGTGGAGTTTAGTCGCCTCTTACGACAGGCAAGCCTACCTCGGGTATATTCTGGCCCCTACCCGAAGGGGCCAATGCAACACAGAACAGACAAAGACAGGCAACATCCAGTTGGATATATCACTACTTCGCTGTGCAGTTATCTAGCAATGTATTAATTTCAAAATGAAAAAAACGAAATTAACAAAACAAAAATTGAGATTTCAACCCACGATCATCGAGACTTTGAAGAGTTGACGGAACGTGTTACCCAAGTTGGCGACGATAATGTTACTCTGGTCGATGGCAATAGTAATACTTGTCGTCAAACGCCCACTTTGCACTTATCGAATACTATTCGAGAATAACCATATAGCTTTACTAAGTTGGTACAGAATAGCTTCCTTGTTTTCTATAATACCCACATAAAATCCGCAATTCATTAGGCTGTTTGGACATACTCCAAACATGTGTATGTCTTCAAATTGATCATTTCTAACATATATTTTAAAGTTTTCACACTAAATTTCCTTGAATACCAATTGCATACAGTGATCATCAAAAATAAGTTAACAGTCATTTTGATTATCTTTAAGTTATATTTATAAATATAGTACTCCGTACTTTTTAAAACTAACTATCCATAATAACTCGTTAGTTTATTTATAATGCAAAATATTCATATTTTTATCAAAATTAAACAGAAACAAAAATTTCTTAGAATTAAAACCAAAATAACTGCCATTTTCAAGCATCACAAAAAAAGTTAACAAAATGGTTGGCAGCACTTTAGTCATTAATCTGTTCGTGAAAATTAGGGGATTCCCCGTTTTGTGGTATGTTTTCGTGTACTCACACAAAGATCTTGTCAAAATAAATGCTTAAGGATCAGTTCTTGTTGTGTGAGTCTAAAGTGAAGGAAGTTTATTTAGAATTCAAAGAAATAAGTGTTTTTACCGATTTTTTTTACCATGACTGAACAAACATCGTTGGATACTCGAAAAATTATTCTCGATTTACATGAAAAACGATACACCTTACGAGGAATAGGCAAAATAGCTGGAAGAAGTCATGTTGCGGTAAAAAAAAACTCCCTGACAAATTTCGGGATCACAAGACTCTTGAAAACTTTTCTCCACCAGGTAGGCCAAAGCGACTTAGTAGTAGATTCATTGTCAATAAAGTAAAAAATAAAATCCTACTACAAGTGCAGTAAAGCTTTCTAAGGAGGTCGCACATATCTGTGGAAAAACCGTAAGTGCCAGCACAATAAGAAGAGCGTTACATGAAACCATATATTTCAAAAAAGTAATAAAAAAAAAAAACGATAGTATTTTGCCAAAAAATATGAAAAGAAGGAGTTTTCTTTCTGGAAAAACGTGCTTTTTTCAGATGAAAGTAAATTTGAAGTTTTTGGATCAAAAAACTCATCAAAAATATGGAGAAAAAAAAAATCAGGAGTTCGAAGAAAAAAACATCACAAGGACAATAAAGCATGGTGGAGGTTCGGTTATGGTCTGGGGATGTATGGCAGCATCAGGTGTTGGGAATGTGGTTTTTATAGAAAGTACCATGAACAAAACAGATTATCTCAACATTCTAAAAAAACAATTTACAGCAAAGCTTTACGAAAATGAATTTGGATCGAAATTGGATCTTTCAACAGGACAATGATCCAAAACACACTACCTATTGTGTTAGAGAATGGCTGCTTTATCACATACCTAAGCAGTTGGATCATCCACCCCAATCCCCAGAGCTTAACCCAATTGAACATTTGTGGGAACATCTTGATAGACAAATTCGGAGTCGGGAGGTTGCCCTCAAAGAAAGCTTAAAATCTGTCATTTTGGACGAATGGAAGAAAATATCACCAGATGTGTCCAGAAACCTGGTTGAATCTATGCCAAGAAGATTAGCCGCTGTTATAAAAGCAAAAGGAAATAATACCAAATACTAAATTACACTATATACTTTGAAAATGCACTGAATTACATTGATATAAGAAAATGTTAATTTTTTGTTTGACGCAAGAAATTTACGGTTATTTTGATTTCTGTTCTATTAATTTTTGTTTTGCTGTTTATTTTTGATTATGTTTTCATTGTTTTTCGTTATAAATTAAACGTACATTAATTCTATACAGTTGCTTTTAGAATGTAAAATTAACTGTATCTGTAAATAAACTTTAAACATAAAGAACAGAACTGTTAACTTATTTTTGATGCTCACCGTATGTGTAAATGAATAATCGCTTTCAAATTTGTAAGTCAATAAGAAATTTCATACTCGATCCTTTCTTTTTACTTCCACATACATACATACATACGAGTATATGTAGTACATGCAGCGAATTTGATACTAATTCTCCTCAGGCTAATATGTAGACAAAAATTCCACACAGAACAAGACCGTGAAATTTGGAAATTCAGATAGGAAAACTTTTATATCCTAACAATGAATCCCACATGTTCGATATATCAAAAATGAATATTCAACCCCGATAGCATCGTTGGAAGTCAGCTGATTGTCTGATTAAAACTGCAAGCTAAATTTCTCTTGTATTCTGTTTGGCTGTGCTTGTGTTAGGTAGCATGCTGCAGACTAACCGCCACCTCACTGGTACATCTGTACAATGAAAATAAAATTTCTTTTATTACGAAATCGCAGTATTGATGCACATTTTTTGAAAGACAAATAAACCCAAAAGCAGGTGAATGTTTTTGTTCTACAAGTATCTGGATGGCGTAAAGAGGAACGTATAATGTTTCCCCGAATGAATATTGATACAAGTTGTTAGTTAGATTGAATATTTATTTCATTAAAACAAAAAATGTATTGTTAACAATTTTAAGTTCGTAGTCTATGTGGTTTGGCTTATAGCGTTCTACCAGATTGACATCACAATAAATTTTCTGTTTCGTTAACCATGTGTGTACAGTTCATTTAACAAATTTAATGTTTGATTTTAGAAGTTTTCCTCTATAATACATTTTCTATATATGTAGTTGTGCGTTTATTGGGGAGTTGTATAATCGATCTCAGCTGCGGTCACCATTTAAGACGTTCATCAATTCTTCAACCGTGAGTACCTGCGCTACAGCGTAGTTTGTTGAGGATTGTGCATATAGCGAAGAAGTGGAATACGTCCTCTCGTTTTTTGAGCTTACAAAGGTGCGGCATATACCTTAAACTTATCAGTTCACCTCTTATTTTAAGGATAATGCTTGTCATATCAGTTGTGTAACTCGCCAGAAAATAAGTTCTATTCTGCAAATGATAGTTCAATCTGCTATAATATGTCCTGTATTGCGATGACTGTGCTTCATTTAGAAAATTCTTCATAAATTCTGTGGCCTGTTTTTTCCAGTAATGTCTGAAACTTATGCTTTAAGGGGATCAGCTGCTCATCTGGTGTAACTAAGAGATTGAAGCCGTATTGCGATGCTAGGTTTCCCCAGTCTTGAATGCAGTTTTGTTTCATCTCCATGACTCTTACCACATAGTCGAGATGGAGTGTGAGGGTATCTAGAAAGAGGGGGTGCTACTCCAGTCTTCAGGTGAAGCATGTAGTTGGTGAACTACTTGATAATCTAAAAACTTGCCAGATGAAATAGCGAAGAAATTTGTCTACGACTTCAAATGAACTATGTCTCCATACTTAAGCAGCGTAAAACAGGATGGCTACTGCAGTTCCACGGAATATTTTTTGTTTCGAACCATGACTGTTGCTTTTATTGTTGACACAACAACTCCAAACTGAACAAATTGCCTTTTCGCTTCGTTTAAATTGCTTTGCTGGTGCTTGTTCATATTTAAGTTAGGCGTAATTAAGAAACCAAGATATTTATATTCCCGTACAATCTCAATATGCTCTTCCTGAATCTTTCACTTTGAGAGTATCTGTCTCCATCGTCCCTGAATATCATCATCTTTGACTTCGATAAGTTTACTGATTTGAATATTTCGTTCAGCCTTATTAGCTGCATTGAGTCCACCGGATCTGCGAGGAAACAATGTCATCTACAAACATAAGAGTTGGTATTATGGTTTGACTTATCTCAATTCCACCTTTCTCGTGATACCCCCATTGTTACATTAAATTCCTCTGATAAGTTGCTTCCATCCCAGGCACAAGCTAGGCTGTTTTTTTACATAGCTCTCAATACTCTGATGACCTTGGTTGAGATGCCGTATCTGTAAGCCTTGTAAAAAAAAACACTTCACGAGCCATAGAGTCAAAAGCCGACCGAAAAATAACGAAGAATACTTTTGCCTGAAACCAGCTTGAAATTCGTATAGGATCTCATTGTTGTCCACAAACTGTATAATTCTATTAAATAGCATACCAGCAAACAACTTGGTGGATGTATTTAGAAAAAATATACTTCGGTAATTAGCTAGACTGTTGTAGTCCCATTTCTTGTATAAAGGCAAAACTATCGAATCTTGAAAATATGCAGGAACATCTACAGTTTCGAATATTCGGTTGAACTCCTGAGTAAGTAATAAAATGAATTAAGGTATGCAATTTTTATAAAATTCGAACGAAATACTGTCGTTTCGTTTTTCGATGACAACTTTTACTTCAGTTACCGTGATTGGCGCATTTAGAAATTCATCAACGTACGTAGGGGCTTCTATCTTTCTTTCTAATGTGTTTTCAATAAAATTAATATATTTATGTAACAATGCAAGAAAAACAAAACGGTATATTTTCAAAAACAATAACAAATCACAAACACAAGAAAATGCTTAAAAAAAAGTAGGTAAAGCTAATAATCGTAATATGACTGTGTGCAAAACTAAAGTAACAAATAGAATACTTTGTGTAAGAGCCTCGATTCTTAATAACTTATAGTGATTGTGCTGACCAATCAAGAACTTGAACTCCATTGGCTTTCAACCAATCCTTTGTCAGCTTCGATGTGTGTTCCAGATTTTCGACACCCATCGAAACAGTATATTCCACTTAGCATGAGGTATCATTTGGTTTGCAAAATGTTTTTATATCCAAAACAATCCATTGTCCCCTCAATCTCTTAAAATGGCCCTACGCCATAGGCTGAGAAGCATATCTACACTATAACGCTGTCACCCCTATGCTTTGTTGTAACTTTACAAGTCCGAGGATTAAGTCGTTCTTTTCGATGTCATTCTGTGGACATACCAACAAATGTGATCGAATAATTAAAAACAAAGTGAAATTAATTTGAATTGATTTTGTAATAAGTACTTTTTTATAAATGTGGTTTTTTAATAAAACCACAGATGCTTCTGTCCGTCTTGTTTGAAGTTTTCCGAGGCAGACCTCCCGAATGCACTGTAGTTATAAAGGGTATTTTTTTTTACAGTTATAGAACTTCAAAATGAAATAAAACATAAAATTATGGTAATGGCTATAGTATTGTCTTTATTGGAAAGACAATTTGATGCCATTAGTGTTTGGCCCCTCGGCTGGCTCGAATAAAGCGCAATGTGGAAGTGCAATTTTCGACCACTTTTTCGAGCAGCTGAGGCCGTATATCGCCAATAACGCGGCGATTGTTGGTTTTCAAGACATCCATCATCTCTGGTTTATCGGCGTAGACTAGCGACTTCACATATCCCCACAGAAAACAATCCAAAGGTGTTTCACGATCTTGGAGACCAATTCACAGGTCTATTATGCGAAATTATGCGCTCATCGAATGTTTTCTTCAATAAATTGATTATGCGTTGTGTGTCATGTTGAGCGGTCTTGTTGATGGCGAACCGACTCATTCGGGTTCTCCTCAATACTACGCTCCACGGCAGCAACAACTTCTTCGATGTTCACTGTACAACGTCTCTGCGGATGCTAATTATCAATGAAAGTATGCGTGGTGCGAAAACGGTCCATGGTTATTCGAATTACTTGCTTGGATGGACAAATATGTCGACTGTAAAATGGACGTAGCGCACGATAAGTTTGGGAAACAGAAATACGATTTCCGAAATAAATTTGCACAATTTGCGAGCGTAGTTCTATTCATGGTGAAATGGCAAACCAAACTGAGCACAAATCAGCTGTCAGCTGTCAAATAGGCTCTTGCTGGAAAAAGTACTGCTACTAAGAATACAATACTAAATAAAAAAGTCCCGCTAGCTTTTTACCTGTTTGTGTTACTTTTTCATCTTCTTCGATTACTTACGTTGTCGTGGTGGGGATGCTCAATAAGATCTAGTGGTTCTGGGGAGCGACTGCAGTAGGATCACCCAAGCTTTAAGGTCTCCAGAGGAAATTTCGAAGCTAAAGATTAATCAACCTGATTCCAATGGCGGTGTGAGCAGATAGTAGACCGTGCCCAAGGATGCAAGGCTGAGGGTTACATCAGTCGCGAACGAGCTCATTTAGGTGCCTTGGCAAGAGCCTGTCGTAAGTTGCCTTGTCGCAGCAGAACCGGCTATGCTGCGGCTTACTCCTAGGACTCATTATGAATAAACCTAAATTAACAAAAACAAAAACAATAAATATAGTTGAGACTGGTTCTCCTTTAAATCGATTAAGCTATCTACCGGTAATACTCCAAAGATGATTCATCTGCTGCCAAAAGCCACACGGAGCCTAGTATACGCACTTTACAGTCCAATAAGAACTCTTCGGGATAGGGTCGTAGCTCCGGCTCACGACACGTCGCTCCCTCCAAACAGACGTACAAAAATCGTCACTCAGCTGGCCGTATTCTCCAGAAATTCGGCAACATTCCGGAGAACAAAATGAACGATAGGGTGAAAACCCTATACGATTGGGCTAAGATGATCGTCAGTACTGAACCCAGTGAGAATAACGGAGACTCCACATCTAAGCGACAGAAATCGTTAGAAGAATCCGGGTCGGAAAGTGCACAACACCAGCACCTCCCTCAGGCCCTCTAACGTTACATCCAAGTCATACAGCGAAGTCCTCAAAGACAGGTTTGTACTGGCGGTCATTGATAAGAATGACATCAATGGGACAATCATTCCAGAAAAATGGAGGATGAGCTCAGCCAAACTGGCGACATGCTTTCTCGTAATCATGAAAGAGAATCCCGGCCCGCCTCTCAACTGTCGTGACGGCGGTTGGCCGACCTTGGGATCTTTATAAATTAGCAATTGGTTAATTGTCCTGGTGCTTAGCTCGAGTTTGTAGCAAGGGAGGGTATCTCATGTAGACCGAGAACTCGCACCTAGATCCCTCCAACACGGAGGAATTTCTCTAGATCCTCCAAATCATCAATCCATCGCTTCCAACTCACAACTGGAAAGTCGCTAAGCTGGATGAGCAGAGAGATGAGAGACCTTTATAGATGCGCGCTTATTGTGATCAATAAGGAATCTCTTGCTCGTTTGGCGAAAACCGAAGGTGTGATAAGCTATGGGTTCGATGCTATTACCCTGAAGGTGTATAAGAAGGACGAATTGGATGTAGATAAACTGCCCCCTTGAGGGAGCAAAACCAACCTCTCAAGTCTGATTGCTAAGGACAAACTACTTTGGGCGCTACATGGCTTCAAATCATACAAACCCGCTGGATCAGATGGCATAATACCTGCTGAACTACAAATGTCATCTGACATTATCCTGCCAGTTCTACAATATATATTTCAAAGTTGTCTGGGTCTGATCCATATTCCACATATATGGAAAGAAGTCAGTGTGGTTCTCATACCCAAAGCTGGTAAATTTCACACGCTAATCCAAAAGACCTCAGACCTATTAGTCTATCATCATTCCTTCTAAAAACATTAGAACGACTGATTGATATCCATTTACGTGACAGTATTGACACACAACTACTGTCCGCGGTTCAACATGCATACTGTAAGGGCAAATCAGTTGAAACAGCATTGCATACGTTAGTCAATAAGATCGAATACTCTATGTATCATAAGGAGTACACTATGGTAGCTTTCCTAGATATAGAAGTCGCTTTTAACAACGTCTACTTATCTGCGATAACGAGAGCACTGTCAAATCTGAAGATACGAGTAGATAGCTCACTTGGCGAGCTGATTAATTTAGTGCTTAATAGTCGGATTATCAACTCAAAGCTGGGTGGGGCATCTGTTAGAAGATATGTCAGCTGGGGTACCACTCAAGGGGAGTCCTATCCACAATTCTTTAGAATTTTGTGGTTAATAAACTATTGATAATCCTGGAGGCTAAGGGTTACGATGTTATTGCCTAGGCGGACAACGTTTCTATAGCAGTCTGTGGTAAACACCTCATTACTTTAAAAGAGCTTCTACAAAACGCTTTGAATAAGCTATCTAGGTGGACAGCTCCGTGTAGTCTAGGAGGAAATCCCCACAAAGCTGAACTAGTCCTTTTCTCAATGCAATATAAAACCCCAACTATTGGCCCTCCATCCCTTAATAGAACAAGCTTAACTTTCTCCAACGAAGCAAAATATCTGGGTCTTACTTTGGATGGGAAACTAAACTGGAAACTTAAAGGGTAAACAAAGTCACTGTCGCATTCTTCTCTTGCAAAAAAAAACCATTGGGAACAAATGGAGCTTACAACTCAGATTAACTCATTGGCTCTATATACCGATCCTTATGTACGGGGTAGTTGTCTGGTGGATTGCCTGGGATAAGGCTTTAAACCAGAAGTTATTAAGCAAAGTCAAATGGCAATAAGGGAAGTCTTGAAAAACGTGATATCTACCGTTGATATCCGCATCTTTTCAGACAGCCAAGCGGCAATCAAATCCTTGGAATCATCCTCAACAAACTCTATAACAGCTCTAGACTGACGATCGCCTCTTATAGAGATGGCAGAGCAGTTTAATATTCACCTAATTTGGGTGCCGGGGCATAGGGATATTCCAGGAAATTGTAAGGCTGACGAGCTTGCCAGACATGGAACAACAATACCCATCCTTCCAGACAAAAGTTTACTGGGTATACCTATCGCTATATGCAAACTTATATTAAGCTGGATGCTATTGAAAGGACAAATTCTAGGTGGACAAGTGGTACAACTTGTCTAGCGACAAAACAGATTTGACCTAACCGGGATCTAAAACGCTCTAAGAATTTGATTTCTCTCAATAGATTGCATATCAGTGCTGTAATTGGTATCATCAAGCTGCATGGATGAGGAGAAGGAGGAGACTATTCTTCACCTTCTTTGCACCTACCCAGCTCTCTCCCAAAAAAGGAAACTCCACTTGGGAGCCTTCTGTTTGAACGACTATAATGATCTGAAATAAAATAGACGTTAGGAAGAAGAAGCTTCAGTAGAAAGAAAAATAGTAATATTAAAATATTTAGACTGAATATCTTGCTTTCGTTTTGCACTACACTGTATATGCATCGTTCAATGCGCTTCAGCTTTAAATGACACATTTACTTTGAAAATATTACGAAGCTACAAATTGGGATTTGATTTTTAAAACTACGCGAAGTGTAAGAATTTCCGCAGAAGGCTTAATTAATAAATTTAATGATGGCCTTAATTTAATTACATATATCGGATCCTGGATCAAGGGTCAACGTTTTTCGTAAAGAACTATGTTGTTTATTCTTATTTTAATCAAATCGAACACAGGTACTAATCTGAATGTACGTATTATATACATACATATGTAATTCTGAATAACTATAGGAATGACTCCGTACTATAATGACATCAACTGCACCAAACGCAATTTAACCCTTTAATACCCTCTAATTCAGATGAATATACGAGAATGAAAGCTGGCAGATGCGAAATTTAAGAAAAAGTATCCACTGAAACTGAATGTTGGATTTTAAATTGATCACTATTGGATATTCAGAGCAAAAATTTATTTTGTTTTTCTGTACCATGTCGCCTCCTTTATAACAAGAAATGGATTGAACAGAAATCTATATACATATAAGGATTGAATTTAGCAGTTGCAATGTGGAGAGGACTATATTTCGCAGAGTATACGACAATGGCCGCGTTCTATGCATACAACATGTTCTAAAAGCATACGTGTTAAGGTGTGGAAAGTCTGCCACAGCTTATAGCTAAATAATTGAGAGAAGCTTCTCATGACAATTTTCCTCTCGGATGTTTGTCAGCGTGTGCGAGAGAACGGACTGTGAAAAAAACTTATTGGTATTTTCCGATACTCTGACCTCTAGTCTCCCGCTCAGTGATGGCGGACTTAACCACTGAGCCACAGAAGTGCTTGTAAATAAGAACTGAAAGGTAGAACCTTCAATAAGTGCGTATATATTTCGAAGCCTTTTTTTCAGCTAAAATGTAAAAAAAAAATTGACATTTCATTTATAAAAGGAAATAAAAATACTTTTTTTTAGAAATATATATAATACCTTTTTTAGAAATATGGGGGGGAATCTAGCAAAATACAAGCTAAATTTAAGGCAAAAATAAAATGCATATCAAAATAATAATTTGCCACACAAAACATCTGACTTTGACACTTTCCACAAATATTCTATCTTAAGAATAGGTGTAGAAAATCGTTTGCTTCCAGAACAACATCATTGAACAAAAAGAAGAACTCTTTTGGACTACGTTCTTTCTCATTGAACGCAACAATTTTATGTTCTGGACTATTCAGAACAGCGAGCGTCGCCGAACAAAAGGTATTACATGTAATTTGCAGAGATCTATTGATGTATACTTTTGTCACAGAACAACATGTCCATTATAGTGAAAGATGTACTAAAATAGCTATCCATAGGGAGCAGTCATAGAGTGGACAGAAATTTAGGAATATGATCCTTTTTCATCTCCTTATTGATGAATGTTTTAACAACTAACACATTCCATGTCCTTATCATTATGGTTTAGGACCAGTAAAGCCGATCATTAAGTAAGCTATATTAACAAGGAGTTCCAATAAGATTCAAAACTTATTATTCGCATAGGTTTTTAATCTAATTTTATTTGTTTAAAATATTTGAACTGGACATTGTTACCTTATAACTAATTTTCTTGCAAAATAAATGTTCACATTAGATAGACAGACACACACTGAGTCAACAAAATCCTATAAATTTAACAACCTGCACACTCTCGCAGACGCAAAAAGCATTTTGTGCAGTGAACGAATGAATCCACTTTCCATTATTAAAGCCACTCTCATCGAGCAAACAAACGATGGGAGTGCAGTGAATGGCGGGTGGACATCGAGTATACCAGGTGATTCGACCAGTTTTTGGCAATTTCATGGCGAAGCGGGGGTCGAAGAGTTTCTGTAAACATGCAGAGTAAACTTTGTCCCGTTTATGGTGCACATACGACAGAATGGCATAGTCGTCGGGCATACAATAGGCAACGATGTCATATTTGCCATTTGATTTTGGGTCAATTGAATGTATCCAAATGAAATAGGGTCAATCAAAGACAAAGAAAAGGAAAACGAGACGAAAGCGATTTTTTAATATTAAAAAAGACGGTATTGTGTCAGATTTGTGGAAACTTGATGAATAGAAAAACGTTTATATTGTATTTAAATTTGACAAAGATTTATTTCACTTTTTAGTAAAAATGCATAGATGCGAGTCCATTATACGTTGCTCACAGTCTTAATCCAATCACGAACCGAGGCGACACGAGAGTAAACACCGGGATAATTTGGCACAGCGCATCCATAGCCCCATGATACAACTCCAACTAAAGTATCTTTGTCCATCAATGGACCACCGGAATCTCCCTGGCAAGCATCTTTACCGCCCTGTTGAAGACCGGCACAAATCATGCGATCCGTAACACCACCATATCTAGCGTACGAAGAGTCACAAGATTGTTGGTTAGCCTTGGGCACTACAGCAGCACGTAGATTGACACGGGATTCCGAAGAGTTTTGTGTGTTTCCCCATCCGGAGACAACTAGTGGGGTTCCGTCAGCAACATCCTGTCCTTGCTTGGGTAATTTAGCATTACCCGAAATCAGTCCCTTGGTATCGTAGCTTTCCAGTTCGAGAACAGAGAAGTCGTAGTCAATGGTCGAAGGATTGTATTTGGCATGTTGATTGATTTTCTTAACAGCAACGAGAACACCTCCACTGGCATGCTGTGATGAGCCAATACGTACCCTTAAGGAGGAAGCACTGGATCCACTAGTGCAATGAGCAGCAGTTAGTACATGGTTCTTTGAGATCAAGGATCCTCCACAGATGTGACTACTATAACGCTGCAACGAAATCTGATGTGGGGCCTCGGATATATCGATCTCAATACCCCCTACAATACGCCCATCTGGCATGGGTTTAGGTAAAAACCTAGAGCTTTGAACGAAAGCCAACAGGCAAGACAGAACTACCAAACGGAACATGATGAAAGACTTAGAAGACTATCGATCTAATGGCAAATTTATGGTTTATATACGTTGTATTAGCATTGACTTCATTTTCCAAAAGATAGTGTGGGGCTTAACATTTTAAAGTGGATAATGAAAGATACTGCGGGAGCACTTGAGTGAAATTCATTATGACGCGTTTAGCCTTGTTCAGATTTTCCAAGAGACCTACTAAACTATCTTATCGTGACTTTTAAGAAATGATTTACAAGCGGATTCAATGAGTGGTCTAGCTTTGACCCTAATCCAATTTATTGCATTGTCCGACGTTGAATAGTTTTGTTGAAGTCTTTTTTCTGTCTAAAGTGCAATTGCACGGAGGATACCTGGCAACTATCATTGCTGTTGTTGCCGAAAACTAGACATAGCATTTAGTATGTCGTATTTACACAAAATAGTATGGCTTTTAGAGTAGACAGATATTATTGCCCGACGTTATAACAATAAAACATTCAAATGACACATCCTTATATTTTATTCAACAATTTACGTACATGCAAAACTATGTAAGGCCGATATCGATATTGTTTTAGTTCAAATAGCAATAGCAACTATATCCAAGGCATAGCCCACCATTGGTATATCCGTAATACATACATATAGTTGCACAAACATTATGTGCGGTAGGGTTATAGTTGCAAGGATCTGCAAGCAAATTATTCAACACACGTTAATAGGTTGAAAACAAAATGTGGTTTGAAAACGTTACCATACGAGTACGTTCTAGCCTCTCCGATTTCTGGTTGAATATCGGCGAACGCTATTGTCTTCTCAGGGTCTGGTCTGTCATCATTAGCCTGAACCCTAACTTGGAACAAGGCTATAATAGCAATAAGCAGAATAGAGAGTACAAAGAGAGCCTTCATTGTGAAATTAAAGATTCTATAGACACTATGGTTTCTTTTATATGAATTGTTTGCACAATTTTTCAACCGAAGCATCAGTAGCAGATGATTGATGACCTAAACAGTCAAGATAAGAAAAGCATTAGTGTAATTAGCAGCGATTGAATTTCTACACTACTACATCTGTTTCTAACTTCTTGATTCTACAATTTTTTTCTTTGGATAACCTCTACTGGTGTTTAGTGAGGTGTTTTATGAGAAATCGAAAGTTTCAGCGGATTGGGCATACTCTACTGTGCCTGGAAAATCAAGATATACATTCAGTTGGATCATGTTTAGATTGGTCTATGGGTTTTTAAGTAGGCTTGGCTACCATCTGTTAATTAAACCTATACCCATTTACTATAGAGGTCGTTAAAAGTCGAGGATCTCCCCTGGGTGAATGACAAATTTGTCAATAATTTCAAATTCGCATTTACAATATCCGCTTTCTAAAATATTAATAACTCTCAAGGTAGAGTCTACGGATCGAATAGAGTGCAGATGCTCAGTGGCTGATTATTGCAGTTAGAAATCACGGACTCACTAGGAAGTTCAGTTTTCAGTTAAAAGAGCATTACAAAAGTTTGCAGAATGAGTTTAGATTTGATGAGGTGGGACAAGTATTTTAGGTTCAGTGGTTGAGTTAAAAAAAAAACGGAATAAAAGTGTAGTTCCTTTCCATTTTTGTGTCATGCAACACGAATAACTATGAGAAGCTAGTTTCTAAGAAGTATATGGGCTATTTACCGCAAATATTTATTTATTTATTTATTTATTTTTTTGGCAAAGTCCTCTAATTGGAATAATGTAGGGGAGAATTGGGCAAAGCTTCAGTTACCCTTTATATGTACCTAGTAGGGACAATAGTATACCTTACTCTAGCTACGTCATTAAATGCATACATTTTTTTTCAGTTCAAGGGTGTTTTTTTTTTGTCTTATACATACATATCGAAGTGCTGTGTTACCTTATTCTACCTTACAACTAAGCTATGTAAGTTAGCCATATTATTCAAATGTAATGAATAGCTACTGTACATAAGCCAACTTTTCTCGGCTAGGCCGAGTTGGTGGGGAAAGACGAAGGAGTTCCTTCTCTGTCTAAAAACCACCAGCATTTCTGATTCTGCCATCCTACATCTTTTATATCGCGCTTCGATATCGACCTACTAAATCGGAGACTTTGTGCGACGTCTCGGTCGTAGTTCAGTCGCCTATCTACAGTTATCCGGGCAACGTGGGAGATTAGCGGCACCGCTGATCCGTCCTGGATCAGTAGCACTTTTTCGATTTACCGCCCACAATGTTTCGTTTTACGGCCAAACAAATTGCTGTACTGTTAGCCGGCTTCTATTTAGTTTCAGCTTCTCCCTTTAGGCGGCACTGTTACATTTTGCCTCACGAAAATATGAGGAATGTTTGGAACAACATTGTCACCATTTTACTGCGTTGACGCTTTAGTGTAGTTAGACGTGTTTATTCTTGCTTGTTTTCTGGTTGGGTTTTGTTTCTGTTTGTATTAATTGGTGAATTGTAAATATATTTGGTACATACATATGTATGTATTAGAAAGAAGGTATTTAATTAATTCATTAATTCTTTTAAATATAATCGTTGCTATTTTTAGGAAAAAAAGATTTTGAGATTGATACTGATAAAAATAAAAAGAGAAGCCGAGAATCGGTCACACTAGAAGTTTTACGTCGTATTGAAGCTGGTGAGGAAATTGTTCAAATTTGTAATGCAATGGGGCTGGCGAAGTCTACCGTTCAAACTATTCGCAATAGAAACGAAGAAATTAAAACACATTCGCTATCTGCTACACCTTTAACTCACTAAAGAAGCAGCATTATGGAAAAAATGCGAAAATTATTAGATATGTGGATTAAAGACAATAATCAACGAAGGATGACAACTTTAACAACTTAAAAATGAAAGGTGAAAGAGCTAGCGCAGCTAAAGAATATCCCAACATTTTGAAAATAATTATTGAAAGATGTGGATACGGACCTGAACAAGTTTTCAATGTAAACGAGACAGGACTCTATTGGAAGCGAATGCCTGAAAGAACTTACATTTCAAAATATGAAAAGTCTGCACTACTTTGCTCCTTGGTGCTAATGCTGCAGGGGATTTTAGCTAAAACTACTTTTAGTACATCTTTCCGAAGGTATTTCAAAGAACTGAACAAGAAACAATTGCCCGTCATTTGGAAATCCAACATTAAAGGATGGATGTCTAATATTCTCTTTGAAGACTGGTTTAAAATTTGTTTTTGCCCAAAAGTAAAAAAATATTTGAAGGACAATAACTTGAGCAACAAAGCATTGCTTATTGCACCCGGTTAATTTACCCGAATTATCGGAAGATGTGGAGATTGAATACCTTCCTTAAAATACAAGAGGGTGCAATAGCCACCTTTAAGGCTTATTATTTACGCAGAACTTTTCGTAAACTTATTTACGAAATCGATTGCAAATCTTCGATAAAACAGTTTTGGAAGAACTAGAGAATCAGAGATGCCGTAGACAACATTAGTGAATCGTAGAATTTACCACAATAAACCATGTTCAGAAAAAAATATGACCAGAATACAGTTAGTCCCACAAATAAGTATACACCATGTACATGAAATCATTTTGTGCAAAACTTAAATGTATTTATTATAACCGAATAACAATTTTATTAATTTACAAACCAAAAATACTTCAATTAAATAAAAAGAAGCAAACGCAAAAGCAATATTTTAATAAAGAATAGTCGGAAAACTGCATCTCAAAAGTAGGTATACACTGTATAAACTACTTATAATTGGGAAGTGTTATGGCCTCAAACGTTGTATTAATGCTTAAGTCTTGATGACATCGAGCTTACCAACTTCTGTGTGATGCTTGTGTCGATTTTTGACCATTCTTCTCTAGGAACTATCTTAAGATCGTCATTAACCTTGATTTCCCTCTTTCTTATATGGCGCTCTAGATGATGCCAAAACGTGTTCTATAACATTTCGGTCCAGTGATTATGGTGGCGTTTTCATTTGTTTTCGGACGTTGTACAGTAGCTATTCTTTGACTATTAGTGACGTGTGTTTAAGATCATTGTCTTGTTGGAATAATAATGAACCTTCCAAGCCTACTGGCACTGTCATGTAAGTTATTTAAGTAGTCATACCGGTTCATCGCACAGTCAATGAAGACCAAGTTGCCAACACCAGATGCTGCCATGCACACCCATACCATTACGTTTCCTCCACCATGTTTTACTGTTCCCACCGAATTTCTTGGATCGAGCTCGGAATTTTGCTTTCTCCACACTTTTCCACTACCATCAGATCCAAAGATATTGAACTTACTTTCATTAGTAAAAATTACTTTATTCCAGAAAGTATTTTCGTGATCTTCGAAGGTTTTGGCAAAATTAAGTCGTTTTTGTCGGTTGTCTTTGCTGATAAATGGTTTCTTTCTTATATATCATAAAGTTCATATCATAAAGTTCTCTGCGAATGGTTTTAGGGTGATACGACTTGCCTTTTTCGTTATATACCTCTTTCATTAGTTTGGAAGCACTTGTCTTTGGATCTTTCTTTATTTTCCGTGCGATAACACGATTCTCTTGTTCTATCAGGGGACGCCCTAATCAAGTATCATTTTCCACACTACCCTTATTTTTGTATTTTTCTATTATTTTTTGCATTGTTGCAGGGCTTTTATCAATCGTTTTTGCTATTTCTCTTATTGACTTATTATCCACAAAGTGCTTAATAATCAAATTCTTGAGATCAGTAAAAAGTTCCTTTCATCGCGGCGCCATCTTCAATGTTAGTAATAAATTCCTCTAAACGACTTCTACACTTCGTTAAAACAATTTTTACGAATTAAGAATAAACAAAAACAATACGCGGCTATTTTATTATACAAGACCCTTCGAAATACTGCGTCTGTATACTTACTTTTGAGACTAATCTATGTGGATTTCCTTGCATTTTTCTCTTCCCTCAGACATCGTTCAATATTAACCGTTATATTCGCTCTTGAATGAAAGTACAATTTCATGAAAACAAAATCCACACAGTAGCGTAGAAATTTTTGTAGGAATTTGCATTTTTTTTTTTTTTTTGACATTATTTATGGAGTAGAAGAAGTATATACTTACTTTTGTGACTAACTGTATGTATTAAACTTAGCAAACAAACTTAGTCTTGAGGATTTGGAAGAAGTTGATTTGATTTATTCTCAGAGCCTGCTATATGCCAACAGCTAACAGTAAAAAACTAGTCGAATGCGTTTTCTTATTTCGAGCACGGAATGAACATCCTTCTTCAAAATGATCCCGATGAACAACGCAGCGTTAAATTTCGCGAAGAGTAAACTCAGCCATTATGTGTTACAAAACAATATAAAAAGAAGCACAAAGCAAGGCGAAGCAGACAGCGTTGGACCAAAAATGTATGCTGGGTCAATCCACAACAGCGGAAGTGATGATGGCAGAGTATTATAGCTTACTAATTCTTCATGTTAATGTTCGTCATCAGATTAAAACAGTTTTTAAAAATTTATTTTGTTTTTTATTATGTATGTGTACGTATGATTTCTTTTGTTTTATTTTTTTAATTTATATGTTTATTTTTTGAAGTAAGTTTACTTGTTCTTGGCATACGTGTGCATTCATTCATCATATCCTAGTCTTGGCTATATTGGTCGTCATCTAAATTGAGACGCGGAATATTAGGAGCTATGGTGACCGAGACCATAGTACATATTTACTGTCACAGCATCCCTACTGATAGGCAGTGAATGCTCTAAGTGTTTCTCCCCCTCTATTCCCTTGCCAACGGAACCAGCATCAATCTTAGCTGAATCACGTTGGGTGCTGGAACTTAGAGCTCGCTTCGTAATGTTTTTACTCTACATGCTCATTTTAAACCTGAACCTTCTGTATGTCAATAGATAGAGTTACTAGATCTAACAAGAGTTACTAGATCTAACAATATTTATAGCTGTGTTTAGGGTTGTTAAATAAATGCCTGTTTTTGAGATTAAGTTTCCTGTTTTTAGTCCTTACCCCTTATCATTAATTGCCGCACAATCGGGTTGCAGTACCCGGCTTTCTGCTTGATGGTGAGGGTAGCGAAAACTTTTTTTTTCTCTCTCTTTCCACCATTCTAATGATACATGTCCAATCCCAATAGACAACACATCTCTTGCCTTTCTGATGACGATATCTGCTCTGAAATACTTTCGTCTAGGAATCCTCACTTCTTTCCATTCGTTGCTATCAGTTTTTGGTGACAGACTTGGCTACTACTCCCAATTTTTATGAAAAACCCTTTCTATTACATCTGAGAAGAATATTCCATTCATCGTAATTTATTGTCCCTTCACTTCGTAAATTTATTTCTCAATATTTTGCTAAAATTTAAACTTTCAAACTTCATCGTCCATAAATTGATATTTGACAAATGACAGCCAGCTGATTGCACTTTTCCTATACTTTTTGGTAAGCAACACCATTATTATGGCAAGTGTGCTAATCTATTGTGTTGTACACCTGCAACTAGATGGCAGTCTATCCGAGAAACAACTGCAGGGTTGTTCGGAGAAATTTGTATAATCAGGGAAAAAATTGTTTCGAGATATTAAGCATACCGAAAGCATTTGTATTGTTGTTCCTTTTCCGATTTATTTATTTCCATCATCTGATTTTATAATTGTTAGATGAAACGAAATAGTTTATAAAAAATTAAATACGACTAAATTAAAAACCAACAAATTCTTCTTCTTTTGGTGGTGATATTCGTTCTTTTAAATGAACGTGTCTCAGTTTTCTAACCCCGGTGGCAATATTGACCTTCATGACGTTACACTCACAACGCATTTAGCTTTCAAACAAATAGTGAGTTACATAAAAGCACTTATAAATGGCCAAACAAGGCGATTTGGAAACGGATGCGATGATCACGAGTTTGTAGTGCTGATTCAATTTAAAATTTCTACCTTTCTAAATGTCAGTTTCGTTCCTCAGTTATTTATTTCTTAATTTTCATATGGAGGAACTATTTAAATTAGACTAAAATAAATAAAAATAACATAATAAATGTTTATTTTCATCGGCAGTGTTTCAATTTTTTTTTTTTTTTATATAATTTGCCAAAGAGGATATGAATACTCTTATACTATTACAGGACACGGGTGTTGTGAAGAAGAGAGAGAGAGAATGAAAGATTTTTAGTGTAGTGGTTTGTAACTCAGATGGTATTAAGTTTCTGTAAACTCCAAGGGTAGCGTCCAGATAACTGGAGAGCTTGTTTGTTTTGCTTTTTGTTGTTGCTCAGTTCAAGTTCTTATGAATACCCAATCAATCGGGTTTCAATTCAATCTGCGTATAAATGAGACACAAATATACTTGAAATCTCCACGCTAGTGTCCCTTTTTGCATTTGCATTGCAGAAATATCGTAATGGACCGGAGGCAAAAATCTTTTAGACGCATTCTAAATTTCGTGCTATATATTTATAATTTTCATTCATATTTATCATTCCTCCCTCTTTTCTCTGAATGTATTTTTTGTACTATTTTCGAAAATCCTCTACTAATATACTACTGATTTCGATTTTGTACTATTATTTAAACAAAAAAAAAATTATGGCGTTCTTCTTAATCAATATTCAAATTGTTGAGAGGCATTGATGATGAGTTTTGGGTAAGTAGGGTGAGAAGACAAAAGAGGGGATACTAAGGAGGGAAATATAAAAATCGGGGTGAGTAATTGCGTTCCATTTCCATATTAGCTCAACAAGCAAAATAAATATAATGGAAATGCCATTCCAGATTGGTATTCTTACATCAGTTGCAAGACCGGTTTAACAACAGTAAGCTCTTCCACACTGATATTCTCGCATCAGCCATCACCTTCATTAAATGAATAGGCACGGACGAATGTGTGTATTACTGCTATCTCACTCCATTTCATTATAAAATAGTTCGTGACAACAGATAAATAGGTTTCATTCCTGTTGCAAATATCTTTCCAAAGTGCATCACTTCTGTAGAGGTTTTAACTTGCCTTCCATACGTATTGCCTTAAAAATAGGTTCGACAACTGCTGCAAGAACACCAGTGTGGAAGGAACTATATCTTCAATGAAATAAGTTGAACAAAAGTCTGTAATGTTCATTGTTATTTATTGATAAATAAATCTATGCAGCAATATAACCAATAACATGAACACAAAATACTAAAAATTAAATTGTTTAAATTCACTCTAACCCCTTCAGAGACTGGAGTGAATAGTTCAGTGTATAATCACAGCAGTCGTGTTTAGTATGCTTTGAAAAGAAAAATGTATAAAATCACCGTCATAATTAAATAAAGTCAGCACTAATTTCAAATTGGAGGGAGAACGCATTGGAGTTTGCTGCAAAATTTTACATTTCTCCCTATTTTAAATTAATATTAGTGCAAATCGCGTACTGTCGCTTTATGCCTGATGTCCGATTTTCTCATAGTTCCACTCTCCATAGGCTAATTTTTTCTCTGGAGATTGATAGAAATTTCAAATTTACCCACAAATATTTGACCATAATAGGCAAGCTTTTATAGTTGTGTTGGAAAAAAAACAAATAGCGCTGTCCCACCCTGTGCGAAGTCTCCAATTAGAAAGCTTTCGTGTACTAAAATTATAGCAACACTTACCGCAACAGTCAGTCCTGAACGCAGCCTACTTGGTACATGCGCCATAATTCAATTTACTGTAAAAAAGTTTGAGTGTTTTTTTTTTTTATATTTTATTTGTGGTGTTGTATCGCGAGAATGGAGGAGTGAATATTGTGAATTTTTTTTATCCACAAGTATAAGCAAAAAAAAAAAACTAATGTAAAACACAGAGTCGCCATTTAAATGTAATATTGTTCAGCGAAAATACGTGAATAGACGGATACCTTTTGCCATCGGTTCTCTCGGCCAATACTACATATCTCCAGCCCGCCTCGCGAGCCCCTTAAACAAAAGACGAAAAGGCAAATAACAGAAAATAAAAAAAAAATTAATAGAGAAGTATTAGATGATAGAAAATTTGTTCTGCAATTGCACAAAAATATTCGTTGTTGGCCAAAAGAAATTTAGCATTGGACGGGAACGTACTTAAAGTGGATTTTAGGATTTTCTCCCTCGGTCCACCGTCCACTTTGAATAGTGTGATTACTATTTCTTTTTTTTATGCGAGACGAGTTTTTTTTTTTTAATTTGGAAGGAAAAGTTGTGAAAAATGCATACAGTTTGTCGTCGAAGTTATAAAACCAATATTGCACAAAAAATGTGTGAGAGAAGATGGTAGATGGTTTGTGGATGCTATGTGGATTGATAGTTGTAACAAATAATTAGAAAAAGTCTACAAATATTAGAATTTTGAAAGTAAATCGCAGAAAAGAGAAAAAAAAATATTTTCCAATGAGAAAAATGTCGACGAAAGTTAACAAAGCAGAAGTTTCATCATCAACTTCGTCGGGAGGAGTAGCAGCAGTAGGGGGCTCCCCATTGTCCTCTGGTGCTGGTGTAACAACAAATGGCACACCACAGAGACGCCTAAGGACTAGAACGTCCCAATCGGCAAGTGGAAGTGAAAAGAAAAACAGTGAACGTATGTGTACGTCGACGTCGACGTCGACGTCGAGTGATTCTAGTTCGTCGCTTCCTGGAAATGGTTCTGGCGAAGATGCTATGAAAAAGTCGTTGTTCGCGCGTGGTAAGTCCTGCCATACACAGCCTCATTCATCATCGACGTTCTCGCAAAATAAAAACGAAGAGTTCCACTTTGATACGCCACGTGAGTGTCCTGTATTCCGACCGACTACTGAGGAGTTTAAGAATCCGCTCGCCTACATCAGCAAAATTCGACCAATAGCCGAAAAATGTGGTATTGCAAAAATTCTACCACCAGCTGAATGGCGTCCACCATTCGCTGTGGATGTGGACAAGCTTAAGTTTACTCCACGTGTCCAGCGATTGAATGAGTTAGAGGCGAAGACTCGTGTCAAATTGAATTTTCTTGATCAAATCGCCAAATTCTGGGAGCTGCAAGGTTCGTCATTGAAAATTCCAATGGTAGAGAGAAAGGCCTTGGACCTGTACACGCTGCACAGAGTGGTGCAAGAGGAAGGTGGTATGGAGCAGACTACCAAGGAGAGAAAGTGGGCGAAGGTTGCTAATAGAATGTCATACCCGTCGAGTAAAAGTGTTGGAGCTACCCTGAAGGCGCACTATGAGAGGATTCTACACCCGTTCAATGTGTACACTTCCGGCAAGATCATCGACATGAAACTGGAGGCAGAAGCAGTGGGCACAGATGACGGTATTTATTCTATTTCTATTGTTAAGAAAACTATTTTTATTCCTTACGTAATCGAAAGTCATAAGATATGTAAAATATTTTACTTTGCTCTCTTCGAGAGATTTTGATATCGAATTCTATCAGAAAATTAAAATTTATTATGTTAATTTTCTTTAAAACCAGGCAAGGACTACAAATCCCATGAAATTGTGTCTCGCCAGCAGATTACACCACCGAATGAGACCACGGCTCGTCGATCAAAGCGTTTTGCAAATTCAGGCAAAGGCGCCGTGTGTGGTCTGGGAGCTACGCCTTCGTCTTCGTCCGCAATGCATATCGAGACGAAGGAAGACTTCAAACGAAATCTAATTGCCAGTTTCAATGATATAACAGTGAATGCAGGTGGTGGCAAGGGCGCCAACTTAGTGGACCCCCTGATGAAATATATTTGTCATATCTGCAATCGTGGTGATGTAGAGGAATCAATGCTACTCTGTGATGGATGCGATGATAGCTATCATACGTTCTGTTTGATTCCACCGCTGGCTTCTATTCCGAAGGGTGAATGGTTGTGTCCTCGGTGCGTTGTAGAAGAAGTGAGCAAGCCCACAGAAGCGTTTGGTTTTGAACAAGCTGAGCGAGAGTATACGCTTCAGCAATTTGGAGAGATGGCCGACCAATTTAAAGCAGATTATTTCCGCAAACCGGTACACATGGTGCCCACAGATCTAGTGGAACGAGAATTCTGGCGAATTGTGTCGTCAATTGATGAAGATGTGACTGTAGAGTATGGAGCCGACCTGCATACTATGGATCATGGCTCGGGATTCCCAACGAAGAGCTCGCTTTACTTGCTGCCCAGTGATCAGGAGTATGCCGAGTCACCATGGAATTTGAATAATCTTCCATTGCTGGAGGATTCAATCTTGGGCCACATTAACGCCGATATAAGTGGAATGAACGCACCCTGGATGTATGTGGGAATGTGTTTCGCAGCTTTCTGCTGGCACAACGAAGATCACTGGAGCTACTCAATTAATTATCTCCATTGGGGAGAACCGAAAACATGGTATGGAGTACCAGGTTCATGTGCAGAGGCTTTTGAAGAGACCATGAAGAAAGCAGCACCCGAGCTTTTTGCGTCGCAACCTGACTTGCTCCACCAATTGGTGACGATAATGAACCCGAACATATTGATGAACAACGGAGTCCCGGTGTTTCGAACAGATCAGAATGCAGGTGAATTTGTTATCACTTTTCCACGAGCATATCATGCTGGTTTTAACCAAGGTTACAACTTTGCCGAGGCAGTTAATTTTGCACCAGCTGACTGGCTAAAGATGGGACGCGAGTGCGTCAACCATTACTCAATTCTGCGACGTTTTTGCGTCTTCTCGCACGACGAACTTGTCTGCAAGATGGCCCTAGAACCGAACAAGCTTACATTTGGCATTGCAACTGCCTGTTACATCGATATGGCCGAAATGGTGGACTCTGAGAAGAAGTTGCGCAAGAGTCTGCTTGAATGGGGAGTAACTCGAGCTGAACGCAAGGCATTCGAACTAATTCCAGATGACGAAAGGCACTGCCAAGAGTGCAATACCACCTGCTTCCTGTCAGCAGTCGCATGCGAATGCACTAACTCAATTGTCTGCCTCAGGCACTACACCGTGCTATGTGTTTGTCCTCCTGAGAAACATACTCTACAGTATCGCTATACATTGGACGAGATGCCGCTGATGCTGCAGAAGTTGAAGGCAAAGGCTCAAAGCTTCGAGAGATGGCTATCAAGATGTCGTGACATCATAGACACAAATACACCGACTGTGGTTACACTCGTCGAGCTGCAAGAGCTGACGAAGGAGGCTGAGCAGAAAAAGTTTCCTAGTTCGATGTTGATTGATAGACTAAATGCAGCCGTACTGGAAGCGGAGAAGTGTGTGACAGTTATACAGCAGTTGGGAATCAACAAGGTAAGATATATGCTGAAAATCGTAAATATACATATAGACCTATAATAAACAGCGAGTGAAGTAATTTACGAAGTTGTGCTTCTTTATTTAGATTACTCACGTCTGACTGTCACATTTAGTTTGTATAGCCGACAATCTTTCTATGAATTTATATATATAAAGGAAAAAAAAAAACCAAAAAAAAGCTTTGACCTACAATTTATGCATTTTCCCTTCATTCCCAATTTATTCTGTAACAGGTTCGTACTCGTTTGGACCATTCAACTGATGCCGCTCAATACAAGCTTACCATGGAAGAACTCGAATTATTCGCACAAGAAATCGACAACCTCTGTTGCATCATTGAAGAAGGTCGCAGTGTTCGCGAGCTTCTTGCAATCGGTAAAGACTTTGTCGAGCGTGCTAAGTGTATGCTAGCTAAGCCTACAGACGTGATGGATGAGAAAGCCGTCGAGAGCATAATTGATGAAGGTTGCTCACTTCGAATTGAGATGCAGGAAATGATCGCGTTGGCAAGTCGTTTAAAAGCCATTAAATGGTGCAAACGCTCACAAATGCTACGAAATGCAACCGTAAAGATGACGTACGCCGAAGTGAAGAATCTTATTAGCGCTGGACAAGCCATTGATATGGATTCAACTATAGAGAAGGAGTTGAGAACATTGCAGCAAATTCTGCTGCAAATAGATACATGGGAGAAAACAGCGGCTAAATACTTTCGTGGTAGTGCTCAACATGAATTGCCCGAGATTGAAATGTTTTTGAAGAGCGGCGATGAAATTAATGGACAACTGCAATCGTACGGAGCGCTTAAGGATGCTATTAAGAAGGCTAAAGAGTGGTTAAAATCTGTGGAAGCACTGCAGGCCAACGATCACTTCCCATATTGTCACACACTCGAGGAAATCGTGCAACGTGGCAAGAACATTCCCATACAGTTAGAAGAGCTGTTCCGTATGCAAGGACATTTGAATAGCGCCAAAGAGTGGAAGGAGAACACAGCGAAGGCATTCCTCAAAAAGAACACGTATTATACACTGTTGGAGGTGCTTATGCCCCGAGCAGAGTCGGTTACTATCGATTCTGACAGCAAAAGACCGTTTGAGGCTGATTTTCTAAAAGATATGAATCCAGCACAAATTGTCGACTCCTTTAAGACGGCCGAAGAGAAGGAGATTAGGAATATGCGAGAGCTAAGGCGCACGAATATGGGAAAAAATCCGCTCAAAGACGATTATTGTCTATGTAATAGCAAGTTCCAGGGTGTTATGTTCAATTGTCAACTCTGCAAGGATTGGTTCCACGAAGATTGTGTGAAGGAAGGATCAGCAAAATCAAGATCTGCTTCAAGCACGCCTACATTGGCAGGCAGTCCATCGCCGGTACTAAATGGCATTCAAGTGAAGCCAAAATTTCTTTGTCCTTCATGTGTGCGATCTAAGAGACCCCGTTTGGAGACCATTCTCCCGCTGCTAGTGTCACTACAGAAGTTGCCAATTCGATTGCCAGAAGATGAGGCCCTAAGATGCCTAGCAGAGCGGGCAATGAATTGGCAGGATCGAGCCCAGAAGGCGTTGTCTAATCCCGATATAGCTTCGACACTAGAAGCTCTAACGCGAAATAGGGCAAAAGAGAAGCCCAATCGCCGTACCCTCCAACAGCAGAGGAAAAATGCTAACCACCCGGAGAAGCAGTCCAGCATCTCAGATGGCGAAGATCCCGATAATGATGAGGACGAAGACGATGACGACGACGACGATGAGGGGCGGCTGCGGATCGATGAAGACGCTTTTAGTGATGAAGACTCCTCGCATCAGCCGGAAGACGAAAACATCAAAAACTTCCCACTCAAACTGACTGACATTGAATGTGAAACACTAGAAGAGCTAATGATGGAGGGTGATCTACTCGAAGTTTCCCTGGATGTCTCACAGGAACTCTGGCGGATAATTAAAACCTCCAATCCACAAGCGTCGGACCTTAGCCACTACCAACAGACCTTCAATCTCCCCTCAGAAGAATCCAATGACAGTCTAGTCCACCACCACACAAATAACAACTCCAGCAGCAGTAGTGGCAGTACCACCGCTTTGAAAAAACGTCGTTCCTTAGATCCTGCGGTGCTGTGTCCAGTGCCGCGCAAGAAGGCAGCCACCCCCAACAAGCTGCAACAGTCCAATAACAAGAAATCCAACGGAGGACGTCGATCAGAGCCCACAAAGCAAGCAGCCGTAATCTCGACAGAGGACAACACGGAAAACAACACACCGACACAGACACAAAAGGGTGGTAACAATAAAAAACGAAAGCGTGCCACCAGTAAGAAGCTCTCACAGCGTGCCCAACTGGCACAACAGGAAGACGATGAGGAAGAATGTCGCGCCGAGAACTGTCACAAGCCGACCGGCCGCGAAGTTGACTGGGTACAATGTGATGGCGGGTGCAATGAGTGGTTCCACATGTTCTGTGTCGGACTCAATCGCAGTCAAATTAAAGCCGACGACGATTACATTTGCATACGGTGCGCTAAAGCGAATCCTTCGCAGACCACCAAAAACCGAACGCAGACGAGGTAGACTGTGCCCTTTCGTGCATCTACATCTACAATTTTCTTTTATTTTTACTTTAATCTTCGTGTGTAAGAACAGCAAAATAAAACAGAAGCACATCTAAATGCCTAAATTCAATTATTCAACTTTATTTTTTGTACACAACGCTAACAAGCGAAACGAAAGCGAGGATCTGCTCAAGCATTCCTCTTTTGTGAAATACGTTATTTTTTATCCTTATATATATATATTTGTGTAAAAAAAAACAAATAATATTCACCTACACAGAACCATTATAAATAAATGTGTTAATTTATTACTATAAATTCCTATCTTCCTTTATTTCTTGTTTTTTTTTTTTTTTTTTTTCTAAAGCTGATTTTATCCCCCTTTTGCAGGACTCGCGTAAAAAATATTTTAAAGTATATATATTTATAAATAAATATACATAAAAATGAACGTATCTTAAAAAGAGAAAAATAAAAACAAAACATGTACAATGTACTAGAATAAAATGTAAGTGTGTACAATAACTTTAAACAATAAAATAATTTAACTTGTAAATGTTTCAAATCGATATTTTTTTATTTTTACTTTTTAGCCTGTTGGAAATAGTTTTTTTTTTATTCTTTTATTGGCGCATCGTCGGCTTTGTTGGCAATGTCGTCTATCGATAGCAATAAGCGAGTCGGCTTAGAATAGCCTTTTCCAGCATATGAATTAGGGAATAACGGTGATTATTTAAGTAAGTCAATTACTCGTACACAGTGGGTTTTTCGGTATTAAGCTGGAAATACAGTGGTTCAGCGTTTTAAAAACATAATCAATACGATATTTAGTATCTTTTAAAAATGCTTTGATGCAACGTGGTTCAGTGGTTAAGTGCATGGTCATTACCAAACATCCGAAAGTAAAATTGCATAAAACTGTAGGTTCCATACCATCCGTGTGTCACACAGCACGAATGGCTGCGAGAAGATAGGCCAAGTGTGGACTGTTAGCGCTAAAATATTCCATTTGTCTTATTTTTTGATGCAGAACATTATGGGGGACTGTTACAAACAATCCCTTGGTGAATAATACTTGAAAACTAAAATTCTGTAGAAATATTCTACTAGAAGTGCTACTCCCCGAACCTATCATCGTCCACTTTTCAACACACACATGAGATGAAGTCATTCAAGCTTTAAATCTGAACAAATTTGAAGTTCTCTTGTACTAACATACATATGTTAAACATTTATACAAATACATAAACCTGTTTATTAAAATTCTTGCAGTGCTTTGTTGAAGTTCATGCATATGTATAGCGTCGTTATTAGATCACCTTCATAGCAAGGGCTTCAATGGTTTGTGATGGGACAGATAGGATTAAATTAATTAGATTCGGCTTGTGTCCACAAGTACGACTTTAGTGATTTTCTCAACAAGTTATCGTTTGTTTTGTTCCTGTTCTCTTCTGACAAGAGCGAAGAATCTTTCTACATTGTGCAGTCGGTTTTCATTACGGAATAATTCCCAATAGGCGCAACAAGTTATAGCATTTAAATGGTATTAAAAATGATAGTCCTTTGACGCGACATATAAATTAAATTAGAAGGTTCAATAACAGAGTGTGGCTCAGTCTGAATAAAAATGTATCACATGACCATTAACAATAAGTTAAAGCGCTATTAATTGATTGTATAATAGTAATTCTACTCTATTCTTTACAAATGGTGTTTATTTTTGTGGTTGTCATGGATCCAGTCCATTGTCAAGCGTAATCCAATATATTTTCTAAGTCCCAGCTCAACTCAACATTAAAGCCGTATTTTAAAAACCTCGTGCCGATTTTTTCATTTAAACTACATATACCCGACTGGATTTGCAAATCACGAATGACACAACTTAGAGAATTTGTCTGATTATCGATCTCTTTAGACAACATGAAAACCTTACCTGCTTACTTCTGGATTTCAGCTTACTATAGCGACGACGGTGCATGTAGTTCCTGAACGCGTCTGTGATGACAGCAAAAAAGCTAAAGCGTAAGAAATCGAATGAAATCCTGGCTTACTACTCTGATTCCAAGAAAAACATTGCACCTTCTGTTGATTCTTGAAAGTAATAACCTGAGAATTTTGGCCGGAACATTCTGTGACTAGTGCGAAATGAAATACCTACATCAACTAAAATTGACTATTAAAAACTTAATGGGATCCTACCTACTACGACAATTTTGTCAACTGCCTAATTTTAACGTTGTGGTTCAGCGACATGTTTGAATGTAGGTGTTTTCGCAGTGCTGAGTGTTTTGAAATTGTCGAAGAGTGTTGCAAAATTATGTTGTAGTAATAGACGTGTTTTTTGTGAAATATTTTTACAGCAAAAATACAGTGTAATGAACTCGTTAAGAGAAGTATGACTAAGGTTTCTGCAGTCAAAAGTAGGAACGAAAATAACAATAAAATATGCACAATTAACGATTTATCGCCATCAGAATTTTATTTTATTTTTTAATATATTTTTGTTTCTCTGATAAATTTAAACATTCCGTTAGATACTGCAATTTGATTCAACCATTAGCTCAAATATTGCAACCACTTGTAGAATAAGCAAATAGTTTTCATTTACTGCAGTAAAAGAATGTAGAGCTATTGTTGCGATCATAAAACACAGCCAAAATAATCTTCCAATTCGAACATGTAGCTTTCTATTATTTGAACATGTTGCGACACTGGTGGCTAAATACTCATCAGTATAGTAGTTTTTTTGGTTAATTAACACCTCGTTTAGTATTCTTTGTCTTTAGGTACTTGAAATTGTGTGATGTTTAATGTGTGCCTACCCCAGGGGTCGTATTATGTTTGACGATTTTCGTTACCTAGCTATCGTAAATACAAAATTGCGATTTGTGTCGCCCATATCATTATTGGCAACGAGAATTGTTTTTTGTTGAAACACACCTTCTTAGACGTCCTTCATGCTATATGAAGGTTTTTATGACGTTTTATATAATATTTATAATTTTGTCAAAGAATATTCACTATTTCCAAACATTTTCTTGCAATTTTCATACGATTTTCTTTTATTTTTGACACAATGCAAATAGAAGTGAAGAAAGGTTGGGGGGGGGGGGGCTGTGCGTCTCAAAGAGAGCTTACATGGAAGCCTATTGGTCCATTGTGATAAACCTTGGGTTGTGATCTAACACTGTTTCTAGTTAGCTGGTCCTTGCTCGAACCAGTGTGTGCTCCTTATGAATCTCGTTAAGTCCATCAACGAAACATGTGCCACCTCACTCAGTTCTCCGTAGAGTCTGTTTCCCATATGGACGAGGCGACGGTTGTGGAGATTAGGGCAATCAGAGTAGGTGTTTGATGGTTTCTATGAAGAAAGGCTCGCTTCAAAATAGAGTAGATTTTTGCCTTTCATCAACATGTTTCCAGCAACTGTTTTTCTTACCACTCGCATCACACATAATCATTACATTAAGTCGGGGGTGTTATCTGAAAATCGTTTGTCATGCCTCAAGACCCCAGGATTATTGAGGTAGACTGGCTAATAAATCAATGTGAGATTCGGGATTATTCCTTTCCACCGGGCGAGGGTATTATTCTATATTAACCGAAGCATATATGATGAAAAGTTCAATGTATAACAATTCTTTGCTTTTTTTTCCAACCTTTAGTGGGCGTTATTGGTGTCCTGTTGTATTTTTTAAGAATTGGTGGTTAAGTTTAGAACATGATATTCTTTCTTCCTTCTCATCCAAATTCTAAAATGATCTGTACTCCAGCAGTAGAACTCGTTTACGCAATCATATCTACTGTTACCATGTCGCTGTCTATTTCGAAAATGCTTGTAAAACTCAAATTAAAAACAAACTACACCCTTCTTATCTCATTAATTTATTTTCTCAATTGCTTTACTTGACAATAGATTTGCATTCAATCAGCATTTTTTTTTTTAGTTTTAACATTCTCAGATATAATTTTGACAAAGTATTAAGTTCCAAATAGTGGGACTCCCAAAGTTAGTTTAATTTGTATGCTTTGAAAGTATTCAGTTCATAGTCGTCAAGATATCATTAGTCTAGCATTTTTTTGTTTGTTTTTCCCTCGTAAACTTTAACATATTGTTTCATACGATTTATTTTTAAGTTTTCCCCCCTTTTAGTTCTTGTTTTTATTACTGTATGTTTACAAAAAAGAAGATAAATATTAAAAGGAGAGTATATATGCTTTGCATTTAACTAGCAAAAAAAAATCATAGCACTAATATGCCATCTTTGATTTATTAATAATTTGTTGTATAGAATATTTAAATATTTACATTAATACTTCCATCGGTTTTTTGTTCTTTTCTCTCCTGGGAGAGAAGTGTTCTGAGGGCTTCCCTCCAAAGTAAAAAAAAAAAAAAAAAAAAAGTAAAATTAAATGTCCTTAGGCGTGCAACTGCTTCAGTGTCAGCTCTGTATTTCATACTCGTCGCACTTCCACAATTCGGGACAGCGACGCACACCAGACGGTGGTAGCAAATTTTAGTTTTAAGGATTAGGATAAGGAATACAAAAAGAGAGGATGTGGGGAAATCAGTCTCTTAAAACCTAACTAAAAATTAATCAGCGCATTATGAATCTCATGAGTTTTTATTATTTAAACTGTTGATTGTACTACCACTGACGTCCCGTCTAATGTAGAACAGGATGTATGGTTTGCAGTCTGCGACAGCCGATGAAGGAACTTCTTTCACCGTATGATCATTAAAATGCAGCCAAGATCCGTTGTTTATAGCAAACGATGTGTAATGACCGCAGCTTGAGCTGAAAAGAATAGAATACGTATAATTCTTGGGTGGTAAAAGTAAAACCGAAAATGTAGAAACCAACCCATTGCCGTGGTGTACAATGACGGCGGCCAGATCGTATACGTTGCACGACTGACTGGCTCTTCTTGTTTCTGGCATATTATTCAGAACATATTGCGACATATCAAGCGATTTAATTGGGAATGATATCCTCAAATCCAGCTTAGTTCTAGAGAGAAAAGAAATTTCGTTTGATTTAGAACGCATAATAAATAGCATCGACTCACTCACCTGAAAAAATTATTCCACCTGAACCTCTTTATATGCAGACAAAGCACATTTGGCAATCTTCGAATCCAAAAACGTTTCGTCGATCTTTGCTTGCACTTACAAGAACTGCAATAATACAGCTCAGTCTCGGCCAATTCTTCCACCTACAACAGAGAAATCATTTCAACAAATCTAGAGCCAATTCATATGAACCTACCTCTGTAAAACTCGACAAGCAGTCGTTAATATTGCAAACCGGTTTAATTGTGGGTTCCGCAGCACTGGAACTATCCGCTACCACACCGGTGATACCGCCTATAACAGTATTCGTTCCACAGTCTTTGTAGAATTTCTCTGGAATGTCTAGCGACAAGTCTAGAAATGGATCGTGCTTCTTGCTCTCCATTCCGCAGATCAAGCATCGCACTTCACTCTGCAGTGTACCACCGAAAACATTCGTTACAATCGAACTGCGCCCGCCCTTGTAATTGCTGTTCGCTGGTGTAGAAGGAGATGTAGACGAAGATGACGATGAAGGTGATAATGTGAATGATGATGGTGAAACATCTTTGTAGCACGGCGCACCAATTGAATTCAGACTTCCGTATGCGATGGACTTACCATTGCTTCCTATTATAGTCCCCGATTTGCACTCCCCGGAATTAGACTGCAGTGGCATAGTGTCCACACTCAAATGTTGCAATTCGGTGTGCAAGCGATCGAGCATGTAGCGCAAAAACTCATGCGCATCGTGTTGTCGATGGCCACGAAATTGAGGAACAACTTTCCAGATAACAAGGAAGAGACATTCGGGCGAGATCGCTTTCGACCCATCGCCTCCTTTACTGAGATTTATCAACACCTTTCTCAGCTCTTCAACGACATTTGCATCATTCATATTCTCTTTAAGGCTACGTGAACAGTAGACCCGTTGCTGTTTTTGTTTGCCGCTTGGTTCTAGACACGGAAGTGCATTAAAATAACAACTAAATTCCTTAATGTTGCTAAGTGATTGCAGAACGGAATTCATAAAGCATGTGTTGCCCAGATTCCTTAGTCCTACAACCTGTTCGAAAAACAACCAAAAACATACATACTCATTACACCTACTCTTCATCGCATCTGCTTATTAGAGGAACTTTAACAACAAACCTTCCGCAGTGACTTTCTTTTCGCCGTGGCACTGTCTCCACTTTCGCTAGAGATTGTACGCTTGCGTGGTCGCAGTTTTCTACCTGGTTTTGGAGTGTCTTCCCAACCCGAGTCATTAGATGATACACTTGCAGTTTCCTGCTGAGATTTCGACGAAGAAGATGTCTCTGAGCAGGAGTCATCTTCGTTTTTGAGTTCTTGACGCAGCTCCTCCACATAGCTGGTTTCATTTATGACAAAATCATCACATTTGTAACTGGAAATTAATCAAGAATTACATACATCTGTGTGAAAGGTTATATAACTTACCAAAATACCGAATAATCCAGCGTGTTCATGCAGACTTTATGACTTTTCAGCTTGAAATGATTGAGGGCGTGTGCTTTTTCATAGCGGCCGCATAATACTGATCCACAATGCAGGCAAAGCCAGTTGTTCTTTTCTGATTTGCATTCTGGAAAGGGCGACAGAATGATTTAACAGTGACTAAATGAAAAATATACACATTGTTCCCAACTACAATTGTGCATATACAGTGAGCATTTTCTTGTTTTCTTCGATCTATGAGTGTTTCATTGTGACTGACGACTTATCAGTTTTGTCTACATACATATGTATCTATATAATAGCAAACATTACTCTCAGGCTTTTATAAAAAAACATACATTCACCCCAGTGAAGAGAAAAATAAAAATACAGATGTTCCACCTCCTTACCCACCCTCAGCAAAAGTTTAGAAATATTGTACCAAACTCATTTGTTTTCTTATCTTGTGGAGAGTTCCGTGCGCACATCACAAAATGACACAGCCGAGAATGACTGACGACGAAACCTGTCTAGTGTCTACTCTCCACATAATATACTTCCAAATCGTGTATACAGACGCACTGTTCGTCTCGTTTATTCGCATTTCTCAATTCAGAGTGGAAGGTCGTCTTCGCAGAAACTGTTCTTTCTGATATTAAACTTCCCACGCCACAATTGAACAAGTGATTTTGTTATCCAACAGCCAATGACTCCGAATTGGAAACACTGCTAAAGCAAAAATTATCAACTATCGATTTCCACGTAATCACATAATTAAGATTGCGATTAGACATAAGAACGGCATGGCTACCACTGGGGGGACGTTCACTCTGATGACCTTCCTCAGAACACAAACGCACATACATACATACATACAACCAAAAATAAAAAGTCCATGGTTCTAAAGTGGCTTCCTTTCGTACTTCTCGCCCCTTTTAGGAGAAAAAAAAAAAAAAAAAAAAAAAAGCACCAGCTAACCTGGTGATGGGGGGAGGGAGGGAACTTTGATTTACCTGAGCACTTCCATAATTTTTGATGATGTTGGCCGCTGCCGGGAGTAACCCCTACTAGGACGGAACTACTGCTGGTGCTGTCTGCCGAAAGAACCACTCCTCCATTCAATCGGCTGGGGTTGCTACTACCGCTGCTGCTGCTGCTGCTACACCGTCCGTCAATCAGCTGACATTTTTTTGTTCTAATTAATCCACGATTTATCTTGCAATTATCACTTAAATGCGGACAGTCCATTGCAGGGCAGGATTGGGCGACTGCTTTTGGTGTGCTAAGGGGCAACCAAAGAGCTGCACAATACGATTATCCGGGAGCTAGAACTTTGAGAATTCGTACGATTGACGAGGGGATAAGAAAAAACTAAAGCTGTGGTCGGATAATAATGTGGAAAGTATGCAGATTTTCCACGGAGTGTGTATTATGTGTTGTTCAATCTGCAATTTTGTCTCGCACACACTATTTCGGATTTTGCTTCTCTCTCGCTCGCTCGGTTCGGTTTTTTGCTAGGTTCTTGGCTTTTTCGTGCTGCGGCACTTTTTTTTTATTGTTTGGCTTATACGGCTTGATAAATGTGGAGAATGAGTTTTTTTTATGAGACGAGGTTTTTAGTAAAAATTGTTTAGACTCATATTTATGGGATGTATTTTCTTTACGGTTTTTTGTTTTTATTTTTCGTGTCCTCTGTGCTAGGGTACAATGAACGAACGGACGATCCACTACTTTACACACACACAACGATACTATTATGTTGTCGATTTTTTTTTTATTTTTTTTTTCTGCTGGAGTATATTTTTCTCTTCATCAGCGCGACACACAGCGAGGAGAATGGAAAAAACAAAAGAAAAATGATGAAAATCGAATGTTGAATGGGAAGAAATCTGATTTCGAAAATTTATGGGAAATTTTCAAATTAATAGAGTTGTCTCGTTTCTATTAGGACATTAGTCTGCTCTCTGCGCGGTGATGACGAGAACTTAAGTTCTAGTACAATTTTGGAAGGTTTGCTGGCCTGTATACAGTAATGAATGAAAACATTATTGTCTTCGAGTTGGAATTGTTCTCGGTCCGGTCCGTCCAGTTGGCCTAAGCCACTAATCATTTTTCTCAATTTTCTTGATTAAGTATTTTTTTTTTAGAGAAACGAAGTACATATTTTTTGAGATTAAAAGTGACACTTAAAATGGCCGATGGAAAATTCTTTCCGCTACCGCTTCAATGAAACACAATTTTACTTTCCTTCAATATTCATGAAGCGATGAATAATAAATGATTTTCAGTGAGCATTCGTTAAAATCGCCTCAGAAATATTGAAGCGAATTATTAACTGAACCAGCTCATTCCCAACAAATTGAATACCTGCCTGGGGCCTTATTTTGTATTCCGTTTCTATAGTAAATGTATTCGAAATTCGGAAACTGGCATTTTCTATTTCTATAGAAAAGACCTCTATCCGAATTCAGAAAGAAAAAGTGATACCAATCCTTTTTCGGAAAATCCTTTTAAAAAACCATGCCAAATCCAAGCTGCGAAAAATAAAGTCAGCATGCAAGCGACCTGCGGAGGTCCAAGTAAGTGTGTGCCAATTATTCCTTTAGAGGAAAAGGTAGTGGAAATTTTACACCTCGAAATGGCTATAAATGGCACGCCGCTAACAAAACCATTTGGCATACCGTTTCAGCACCAGCCACTCGAAGACAGCGTAGAAATGGGCGCTTTAATTATCTTGAGAAATTAAAAACAACATCCACTCAAATATAAACAAAATTTCCAAGTAATTTAAGTGGCGTTTGGTGACATTTGTTTTGACAGTCATAACTTTCGAAAATGTTTGGTTTTGAATTGGAAGCACTTGCACCCAATCGGAAAACCATACAAAATACTAACTCATTTTAGAATCGGATTACATTTCCGAATGGAAGTCCGAATCCGAAAGCAATATAAAATAAGGCCCCTGGTCGATTTCGGTAATATTTCCTTAGGCTTAATGCATACTTTACCGTACAAATTATTAATTTTCGAATTACTTGGAAACTACTGCCGTAATATAAATTTGTAAAAATGCGTTTTGCAGTACTCATTTATTGCTTTTCATTCAGAATGTCAGAATGTTCAAATGTTTTAAAATAAAAATGTTTGACCTTGTATAAACCTACATGTAATTCCCCTATAACAAAAGTTTTTTAACAAACAAAAACAAAACTACAATGTAGAAAGAAAGTAGTTGTCAACTTGTCTATAGAAACAACTGGGAATGAATAATTAAGAAAATGGGGACTGTTAATGCAAATTCATTTTTAAAAATCTTCCAATTTAACCCGTTACCCGCAAACTCTATGATGGAGTAAAAGTAAAGGGTAATGTGGGTTAAATAGTGGACAGATAAGAAGAGAGAGAGAAGTAACGATGCGCGTTAATTTTATATCTTTGTAAATTGTAGGTTTCTGGAATCACTTACGGAGACAGGTTTTGTCACATTCATGTTAAAATTCTAAAATATGATATCCTACACTGATCGGTTCGTGCGAAAGTAGGCTCTAAAGCATATGCACGGGCAGAATCTATAGCTATACATACATGTATTGCGATTAAATAGCCGTACATGTTAGACACAATTACTCGTATATAGCTATTTCACAACACTGTGCTTTTGACAACAAAAAATAACTAGTGAGAGTTATTTTTTCATGGACGGATGAAAGTTAAATAAGAGGATACTAAAAGTCAATAGTTAAATTTCTTGTCTCTGTGAATATAACTGAGTTATGGTTTTTTTATAACTGTTTGAAGCAATTGTAAAAAAGCTTAAATGGAAATCGCACGTGAAAAAAAATGTAAATAACTCGAAAACAAGTGCAAGTGCTGAAGCCGGTGTGGACCTATGGTATACAACTCTGGGGTTGTACCAAGAAAATTAATGCCAATATTATACAAACTTTCGAAAACAAAGTGCTAAAAGAAATTTTCCATGAACCGTGATACATAAGAAATGACGATATCCACAGAAATCTCGGAATTCCTACAGTCGAAGATAAAACCAAAAACTTCGAGCGAAAGCATAATTACAATCTTAGCATGATAAAGATTAACCGATAAGATACCTGTATCGTTATTTCGTGATGAAAAAAAGTGCTTAATAAGTCTTTACTTAGTTACATAAACTAACAAATTCATATCGAAGGAGGTGTTTTTTGTGAGGAAGAATCTCACACTACTGTGACACTCATAGTGTCTATGGCAGATTTTCACCAACACTCGGAAAGAAAAGTTTTTTGAGAATCCTTACACTTCAAAGTGTCGTAAGCTTTGAGTATTAAAGCAATTTATTATTGATAAGATGAATAATTCATATTCTATCGACGTTTTAGGACGTAGCTAAAACACTATGGTAAGTTTACCCTAAATAGAACCACAACAATCCGAAATGCATTTCACAAAACATACCACTTTAAAAAGGTTGAATTTGGCGCTTAATGACGTTCAAATACCAAATAACTTCAAAAATGGAATATACCATGGCGTGGGAAACCTCATTAAAATATCAACGAATCGAAGCACCCAAGGTATCGAGCGGTGCAGGCGTCGCCAAGACGAAAAACGATAGACGTCTATAACAGGACCGACATTGTATATATCGCCGGCCATCTATCCTCGACATCATACAGGAAACTCTGGCCTTTGAACCATCGATCGTTCTCATGGAATGTTGGTGTCCTCGTCCACTTCGTCGCCTCGTCCGCGACATTCATTTTAGTGGGGACCCATCTCCATACCTCGTTTCTGGTATTTTCCAGGATTTATACTACCCGGAACATCGGGCGAACGGCTCAAAACTGATTATAAAAAGCGGCCACTCCTCAGACTTTCCCGAGAATGCTGGAACTTCCTTCGCCAAGACTTGGGGCGCTGAAATCTGACGCTGGTCAAGAGGAATCGGCTCTACAACAGCTTCAGGCGTTTTACTATGTTGCTTTGTCAGCTGCTCTTTCTTTTTTTC
Organism: Pocota personata; assembly: GCA_963082735.1. NCBI lineage: Eukaryota > Metazoa > Arthropoda > Insecta > Diptera > Syrphidae > Pocota > Pocota personata. The sequence goes on along the minus strand of OY720430.1, from coordinate 133,668,889 downwards.
TATGACTTCCTCTGTGAACTCCTCGACGGCATTCGACTTGGCTTTCGACACCCACTTCGATGTAAGTATTCTTGGTCCGTTTCCCGTTTCTCCTCAAAGAACTTATTGTCTTGTTTTCGTTGTTCCTCTAGACGTCGCATCTCTAACTTTAATGCCCGTTGACTTTTGCTCATAGATGCTAAACTCATTCTGTCGACGTTTGATGGTAATTGAGCTTCCTGAAGTGCCAGGACAGTGCCTTGCTCCTCTCAGCAACTGTACCTTCTCTGCGAATGGTTACGTAGAGTTTTGTGTAAACCTTGCACTCCCTTGCACTCTTCTCTGGAACCGAATCGTTGAACCCGGCACAGCCGTAGTGGAACTACTTCTGGCATTTGCCGCACTGTTCCTCAGTGCTATTTGCCTTGTCGCAGGATGCGCAATCGCCTTTATCCGACATGTTCAATCACGTACGCTTCGGTCTAGAAATATCAGCGCCGCTCTTATTGTTAAACTTTAATTTTTAGAAATGTTAACCTTCCGATCTTCTACGAATCTTTAAAACTTTAAGCAAGTATTCCAGTATGACAAGCTTTATTTAAATATAGGGTTTACAAAATAAGTATATTTTTGTATAGAGAAAATTAGGTTTATTACCTAAAAATTAAGTATATTTTCTCTTCGTAGAAGAAAATCGACGATCTGCTTGGCTGGGAATGAATGACATCATTCCTCAGGTTCTCAATGACATCAACTTTGTTTTTTAATCGAAGGCCATTGAGGTACCTGCTAGCGGATTTCATGGATGCAAATTGTATCATTCAGTGCTGTCAGCAACACAGGGTGTATGCCCGACGAGTGGAACCTCAGCATCGTCCACCATAGACCAGATATTTACATTAAGGCAGAACTTGGTTAAAATCCACGAACTCCAAATCGATACTCACCACCTTTTCATCGATTTTAAAGTCGCCTCTGATAGCATCTATAGAGAAGAGCAACGCGACGACATTGAAATGATTGGAAGAAATTGAAACAGAAGCGACGAAAATGGGTTTAGCGGTTAACAAGGGCCAAACAAAATGTATGCTGTCATCAAAAAAGGACAGTCAACATCGACCACAATTTTGAGGTAGTGAAGGATTTTTCACAAGTCACTCTTGCCAACCGCTTTTTCTTTTGGCTAAGAAGGCAATTGAGTAGCAAAGCCCTCTAACGAACAATTAAGGTGACTTTATAGTTATAAGACCCTCATCACCCCATTCTCGCTACATAGGACAGAATCATGAACTTTATCAAAGGAAGATGAAAACACCTTTGGTTGTTTCAAAAGAAAAATTCTTCGAGTGATTTTTCCTCTCGTTGGTATGGACGGGGAATGGAAGAGAAGATACAACAACCTGGTCAGAAGAGTTCTAATTCATCGCCTAAGACATGTGGAGTGAATTGACACCAACGCTCTGGCCCGGAAAGTCTCCTCCCCTAAGGTGGCGCACACAAGTGGATAGAAACCTCAACCAACATAGTGTGCAAAACTGGAGGCGATTAGCACAAAATCGAGCTGGAGATGCTTTTGGTTGAGACCCAGGTCTGCCCCGGACTGTAGCGCTACTTAAAGTAAAGCAAAAGCTAGTAAATAATCACGAAAAATTAATTTAAAAGCAGAACTTATTGATAGCAACGCAAACATATGCATTACCAAATCATTTTGAAAAAATATATTTTCTGTTTTTTTTTTTCTATTCTAAAATAAAAATTTAGACCGGTGATCAGCTGGTGTTAAACAGAAACTGAATAGAAAATTTTTAGCACGCATTTTTCCTTCACCTGTGCCATCCACCGTTATTCTATAATTAATGAAAACACGGTCTGTTTTAACATTTTAACCAAACCGAATTGAAAACGAATAAGTAAGCAGCGGATTTCAGCTATTTGAAGATCGGTGAGTGTTTCTCTCCTATCCACTCTCAGTGCTAAAAAGTAATTTAGCTATTTTTAATGGAGTTTTATTTTCCATGTAAATGTGAAAGATTCAAATTAAAAATGCGTTAGAAATTTTCCCTTTATTTACATTTGTAGAAATTTCTTTCCGCGAATTGTCTTTGAAAGCAACACAATTTGGTGCTGCAAATTATCCATAGCTTACATAGAAAATATTGTATTTTGTTATTTAATTCATTTAATTCAGGCATGGAAATTTAATAAGTATTGTGCAAACTGCGAACTAAAAGACTGTATAACCAGCGTTTTCATTTTACGCGATTTATTTGACTTGTGTAAAGGGAACGTCTTCCGAATTTGACTTGGTAATGAAGGTATGACATTTCTGGTGAATACGACTTAAATTTTCCAACAACTTTTGATTGCACAGCTTGATTTCTCAACGACAAGTAGAATGGACTACAGGAAAACCGTGCAGTCTAGCATGTAGGAATGGCTGATGACTATCACTTTTTGCACGTGTTAAAGGGGATATGAATACCTTATACTAATTTTTAGAACACGTGCGTTTTTGTGGAAAGGGGAAGAGACAGGGAGAAAGACAGAGTGGTGTAGTTTGAAACTCAGGTGGTATTAAGTTTCTGCAAACTCCGAGGGTGGCTGTCCAGATAACTGGGGAGTATTTTGTTTTGTTTTTTTTTGCTATTATTGTCGTTGCTGTATCATCATGGTCAAGTTGCATTTTAGCCATATGACCATCCTACTGCCAGTGTTATGCCTTCATAGTAGAGTTGTCTTAGCTTTCGCAAGTGATCGACTTTTTTATTTATTTCATGCGAAATAAATAAATGATTCTTGACATCAGGATTAGAACCGTGAATCAACAGCGTGACTAGCGATGATGTTACCACCACACTACTTATGAGAAGAATACATGCACAAATATGTACACAAATAATGAGGGCATTATACATATAATGCACAGGCGCTTAAATTTTGAGGAGGAGCTTGAGTTGCTTACCATCACAATATTTTGAAGCTCATAGACTGACTTTTTTTTCATAGCAAAGGTGCTTAAAGTGTTTCTTTGCTGCTCCATACAGTGATTTAAAAACGTAAGTGTTGTGCATCCTCAATAGCTTTAGGAACGCAAACAAGCATTCGATGTGTATAATGTCCTCAGTTCCAAATTTAGATTATTACGGTATGTTGCTCGACTTTTATCCTTCCATATTAGTTTGGGTAATAGACTTAGTTTCGTCGTACTACTTAAGCTCGTGGTACCCGCTATTGTACAAGGAATTTCTAGAGACATGTGGTCCGAGAACGTACTTAACCCTTTACGAAAATCATGTAGTAGAAGATGTCAGTTTCCGGAAATAAATCGTTTACTGAACGAATTCCACGAATAAAAGTAAGCTCCCCGCTAAAATCTCCTTCATAACTTTCATTCAGAACTCCAGTATTTTGGAACCCTTGTTATCCCGAACTTCATCCTTCGATCTGCCAACCATATGCATGTATGGTGATTTGTGACCACTAGTGAAGTTGTTTTGAGATAGACCCAACCGACCATTAAAATCACCAACAAACATTAAACTGTTGTGTTTAAAATTTTTAACTCGTCACTTAGTTTGTCGTAGTCTCGTTGCCAGTGGTTGCAATTTAAGTAAAGAGTTTTGTTGTTTGAATTTACCTCTAAGACGCATCGAAGACTCTAAAATTAACTTCTACACCAATAAAGTTCTTACGATATCCAAGTAGTTGTCCGCCGCTTCCTCTTCCAAAGATCGCTGATTTAACTGCTTGATTCCATTTTAGTTCATAATTCAAAAATATATTCTTAAATCTAACTTCCTCATTTTCTAACATATTTATTTTGTATAATAGAAAAATATCAAAATGTTTAATATTAATAAAAAATTCAACAAACATTAACTTCTTTTTAAGACCGGCTACATTAAAACCTGCAATTTTTAGGTATGAAAGACTTTCATTCTGGTAGACAGGCCTGACTTATTCATTGTGTAAACTCCTGCTTGTGTTTGCAACCAAATCGATTTGATCGGATACCTTACTGATAGCATCGTTGACATTTGGTTTATTTGTCATTTCGCACACATTGTTTTGTTTTTGAAATTCATTCACAAGTTTACTCAGCGGAGCTATGTCTCCAAAAATACTTTTTAGGGTTATTTCTCTAGTTTTCTCCCCGCATTTCAGCCCGTCGAATGTGTCCCAGGTAAATATCTTATCTGCTATGTGTAATTTATCATCTCTCAGGGTAATTTTCATCTTAGGGTTCTTTCCCGGAGGACCATCATGTTTCCGCCTCCTTTGGCGAACATTGAATGGTAGGTTCTTCTGAATGCTGCTTTTTTACCCTTTTAGTTTTTTGGCTTTATAAAGTACTTTCCTTGCAGCATCACGGGATTTCAACTTTACTATTATTGTTGCGGTACGTACATCATGACTACGGACATTGTACGCAGAAACAACATGAGTGTCTGGATCATTCGTATCCAACAAACTGGCACACAAAGGCTCTGCTTTTCCACGCATGTCGATGTTGGTTGAGCGCGCAGATGCACCACAACATTGGACTTCATGTTCTTCTGCGTGCCTTTATCCAGCTGTTCTTCAAGTAATTTGTTACGCCTCTCTAGTTGGTTAACTTTTTTAGAGATGACCTCGTGGAAAACTTTTAACTCAGCTTACTCAGCACAGAGCACTTGGAAGTCCTCCTTCGATGCTACAGTCCGCGAAATTCATTTATACGCATCTCAAATTTTATAAAATATTGCTGAATTTTCATTATTTGAGGCTTTTCATGGAAATCTTTATGTGGTGGATTATTAGTTTATTGGCCAGGGTGTCAATTCAAGAAAAAGTTTTTGTAACGGGACTGTCATGTGGCAAAACCAAAGAGAGCAACATTTTAATAGCTGTTTGAGGTGCGAAATTCGTTTATACGCGTTACGTTTATCAGTAAAACTAGTTAGTTTTTGCGCGAAACAGAAAGTGAAAGTTAAAGATTTAGTTGTTTTTTAAATAAAAAAATATTCTCAAATTGCTTTTTAAGTAAAATTTAAAAAAAAGAAACCGATTATGGGAAAAGGAAAATACTTAACTGCGAAGGAAAAAGGTAAAATAGAGGTCTTAAAGAAGCAAGGTGCTTCCAATAGGGCAATTGCACGGGAAATCAAGCGTTCTGAGGACTCATAAGAAATTTTTTTTAAAAAGGCGAGTCTTATGGAAAGAATGGTGGTAACAAGGTCTGGAGCAAAATAACTCGAAGAGAAAGAAATCGGATTGTCACAGAAGCAACCAAAAATAAAAAGACTGCTAAACTAAATAGTATTTTTAAGAACAAAATGTGATTTCATTATATTTTTTTTTTAGTATTTTTACTGTGCGTATAAACAAATTTCATAGGGAAATTTTTTTTTAAATAAATAATTTTATACAACTTTGATTGATTTTGTTATATCTAAGGTAATAAATTTCCATATCCCTTTCATTACAATTGGCAGCTTTTGCCTATACAACTTTTATATGAAGAAACCCGAAAAAAATAAGTGCGCATAAATGAATTTCGCGGACTGTAATTCCTGTATAAATACCCACAAATTGTTTCTTGTTCATTATTTAAATAAATCTGTTCTCATTCAGTTTTGAATATTGAAAAAAATATTTTTTTTCCAGTTTTTAATGACATTCAAACTACCTATGATTTAGCAAGGGTAACTGACCCATGAAAAAATCCGGCAATGTTTTTAGAAAAAAATCGAATTTACCCGGATTCGGAAAAAATCACAAAATTTAGTTTTTAAATAATTTTTTATGAAAAATTATAACAAAGCATAACAAAGCCAAGTACCCTTATAGGCAGTAACAAAAAGTTGGCTGGTAATGCCGATACTATCCCTAATACTAATATAAAAATGTATCCATTATCAAGTTTAATTTTTTGTTGGAGTCACATTTCCTCACTTCATGTTCATACTAGAAATGAAATGATAGCAAAGTCCAATTTTATGAAAAGCACATTTAATAGAACAATAACTTCAGGTTGACTATAAATTGTGCTAAAATTAGTGGATTGCTAGGTAAATACTAAAATGATATGTAAAAAATTCTTTAATTTTATTACACCTATTACATAATAAGTACATAATGAAATTAATATTAAGTTTTTTTTAAACAGAATTTTTATATATAACATTTTTGGCGGTTAATATTTTTTACCAGCTTACTTCGAGAGCTAGTTTGTATGTCCTTAAGCTTACTATAAATTATTTCCACTGAAGCGTTTGGTAGAACCATCAATGTTCTAACAATAAGTTTTAAATTTGGAAATAATAAATAACCTCATTAATTCTTCACTTGAAAACTATTGCCTAGTACTGTTGTGGAGGCATATTCGGTGTTAAATTAACCTTCTCAAAATCAGGGGTAGCATGTTTTCAACTTTCAATATCTAATATTGGCGGAAGAGATACTTACAAAATCAAATATTAAAGTTAAAGAATTTGTTTTGAACATTTGTACATCTATTTTATCTTCATTGACAAATTGGACCAAAATATACATTTCTCATTTAATTGTACATGACAACGAACAGTTTGTTATCCTCCTTCTCTAACTTTTTACCCAGAGCGAGGATATCAAGTTCCCTACTTTGTTTCGAGTTGGAACTGAGTATCATCGTCGCTAACAGCTGAAACAATAGTACTTCGGTTCAAGGCATCAACATGATCGATCGAACTTAACTCTAGATATACTCGGAATCGTCTAAGCACGTAGATAATAGCGAGTGATTCAAGTTCGAAGCTGTGATACCTAGCCTTTGGAGAGGTAGTATGCTTCGAAACGTAAAATACGGGATGGAACTTGCCATCCAATTGTCGTTGCAATAGGGCGGCAACGAATCCCGTAATACTAGAATCGCAGTAGAATTCGGTTTCCTTCTTTGGGTCGTAAATAGCTAATACTGATGGGTTAGGTAATAGTTTCTTTAATTTCTCATATGCCCCCAAGACCTAAGTTCGAGGCTATTTTCTGCTAACCAATCCAAAACAGCTAACAATATATCAATATGCTCTTTTAAGGTAAGCTACCAGTATGTCATCCCTATAGATTATAATGAGTCCACTCGCAACAAAGTCTCTAAATATTAATGATATAAAACGTATACTAGAACTGCCCGTTCGGTGTTACAAATGAGGTGTATTTTACCGAATTCTTCGCCACTTTTACCTGATAAAATCCACTTTTCAAATCTAAAAGGCTGAAATATTTCTTATCTTGCAAATACTCAAGACAATCCTAATAAGAGGTAACGTGTAATTGTCCCTTAAATTTATTTTGTTTAACTCTCTATAATCGATGCACATACGTACGGGTTCCACCGGACTTCTTTTCCACCAACACGATTAGTGAAGCGTAACAATTGCTTCAACTTCAGTCTTGTCGCTGTAGGATAACCTCCGTGGATGGCTAAAATTGACTATTGGTATTTATTTTGTTAGGATACTTTAGAAAGTACTTTTCTATAACTGTTTTTATGTAATCTCGGAAGTCACTTTTCAATGAAGGGTTTATATTATGTTCTTCAGGTTGAGTGTAATTATCATCTCCTATATCTGTAAAAGGAAAGTTTGGAGTTATGTTTAATGGGACGTAACTATCTCTTGCACGGGGAATCTATTTGCAACTCTTAGTGTTAAATAAAAATTAACACATATATTTACATGTGTCCTTATGTTCTTTTACAATTTTGGCGAATTTGTGGTGTTCATTTTAAAATTTAAGTTGAGAGTTTTCAAGAATTCACGTCCTAATAGAAGCGGTCTCGGAACATGATGGTGTTCGACTATAAACAAAGAGATTTTATTGGTTTTATTAAATCAAGAAGTGAAGCAATCAATCTTGCCGTACGTGTTTAATTTGGTACCCGCAATACTGGAAAAACTTGAATTAAATGATTCGTCGTCGCTGACGTTAAACGAAAATATTTTCTTTGAAACAAAACTAGCTGGACTACCACAATTAAGGAAACAATTAAAAAATGATAACTGAGTCAGACTACAGTTATGAAAAGCGATCCTCACATTTTGTAAAGGCTCAATCCTATTTGTGTATTCTACCTGTGCGCCCCCTCCAGGCCTCTCCTCGTGGCTGCTGTTGAAGCCGACCTTCGATTGAACCTGCTTACATTCTTTTAGAATGTGGGTTGTTCTCCCACATCGGAAATATGATCCTGGTGAGCACCGCTACTGTAGACACTGAGGCGAAAAGTGGCCGTATTCGGAACAATTGAAGCAGCGAATTGTCTCGGCTGTTTGCTGTTGTGCTGCCTTGCTGAGACCTCCAGATTTGTGTGCCGGCTCCACTCGTAGTTTCTCATATTTCAGCAAGGGGTCCTTTCGACAGCATATATGCGATGACGTTTTCGCCCTTCTGCCTACAGCGTCCCTGTAGTTGCCTGTACACATCGGTGGTAGAGATGTTTCGTTCGAACTGCTCCAATAGCCCTTTCTTCAACTCCTCGTAAGTCGATGCACTGGTTGTACGTAGATACACTGAGGTGGTACCTCTGAGCAAACGTCGTATGGCCATGAACTTAAAGTGTTCATTGCATGCACTGGTTTGAAGGACTATTACTAGGTTTTGTACTCATTTATCAACAGCTCATGTGCCGTCGCCGCTAAATGGCTGAACCAATCCCTCGATGTCAACAATACTAAGTTGCTCGAACTGGTTTTGGAAGTTTTGCTCCTCCAGGAGTTTCAGCTCTTGTTGCAGTAGGAGGATATTCTTTTTATTTTCAAAGGCGACGACGATTGAGTCCTCGTCGTCCTCAGATGGAAGAAGATGCAAAGGCTCATGGTTCTGGATCCATCGCTGGTTGATTCTCTGCTGGCGGAGGCTCCGGGCCTGAATTTATAATCGCATTGTCTTCAGCGGCTGCGAGTATATTTCGCAACTGCTGCGATGTGGCACTTGTTGGGAACTCTATTCCCAACTTTTCCAATGCTCTCATAAGTTTATTTCCGCAAATATTTATTTAGGTTGGCACCTCGTATGTTCACTACAGAAATTCGATTTTAGAATTTTGTGCGCGGTAACCCCACACCTGATTTTTAGAGGGATTACCTTTGAGCTTTTCTTATTTTTCCTTTCACAAAACCACTTTTCGTTCTGAAGGCGCTCAAATTTACAATCCCCACCGGAAATTTCCTAGTCATACTTATTTTACTTATGTTTAGGTTGGCAACCCAATGGGTGCGTACAATGGTTACAATATTGTTTATAAACGATAGATGGCAGTGCTTAAATCTATTACACTTATAATCTACCTCAAAAGTACTAATGTTCTTAACATATTCGACTCTACGAGTATAGTTCGAATTAGTAAGCGCTTAAATAATCAATGCTCAAATTTCACAAGGTTTTGCAAGGTTTTGTATGAATTTCCATACTTTTACAAAATCTGGATGGGCTGAAAATATCCGGAATTTTGGTAAAAACCCGGATTATGGAAACGAGGAGTCATAATTGGTCATTGCAATTTAGACACTTAATATGTTCTCGTGCACGAACCTGGAAAGCGCTCTTGTTATGTCTGCTGTCAAACCAAATGAGCTGAGTGTAGTGAAAACACAAGTCATTTGAATCATCTCATTTGACTCTAGTGAGAACGTAGTATAATTTGTGGAACATTTTCTTGAAAATTTCTTAAATCACAAAATGTGAACTGAGTCACTCGAAATATACAAACAAACACACTGAGTCTATTAGATCAATAAATTGTGAAAGCGAACAGAACTGTGCAATCAGGGGATTGGTTTCATTTCGTAACCGGTCCACTTCAGTCAGTTCGCAGCTGTCAGCTTATACGTTTGTATCTTCGGGTTGCTCGGTCGTTTTTTTCTTCTTTTATTGAGAAATTACATAGTAAAAATATTTCACAGCAAAAACAATTGATACAAAATACTCTCAAACAATGAAATTGGTTTTTAATCCTTTAGAATAGCAGTGTTGTGTGTCAAAAAATCTTGCAGTATCAATGGATTATATCCAACAATGCCCTTCTAATGCAATTTTCGCGGAAAGTTAAATTGATGTACAATCACTTTCGGAAAAAAAGTGTTACTTATCAAATATGCCGAAAGTACTTTATCGTCCTTTGGGCGATCAGTCCCGACACACAACTTGGACTAGTGCGACGACGGCGAGAAATTCGTTGGCATTCGCATTCGTTGCATGTTTGGTGATTGTCTATCTTATTTGGATATCTGCAGATAATACGTCGCCGCAATCAGGTAATCTAGCTGCCGCGAGTTTGCACCATCACAGCAGTATGCATCTGATGAGGTACAGCAGAGATGAGAATGAGTTTATGTCCTCTGTTCCACGAACTGCTGCAGCTGCAGCTTCAGGTGCTGCTTCAGTTTCTTCATCACACAGACAAAGTGAGTAGGGTTGCCATAATTCACCATCGCCTATTATCTCAAGCTGCTGTGTAAAAAAAAGTATTACTTCCAAAATTCAAGAGCATATCGATCGTATTTTTGTTATGTAGTTTTTCTATTTCTTTCGTCATTTCTATTTGTGTAAAGTGTTTTCAAAAAGAATTCATTCCGAACAGGATCTTGTACAATTGACAAGAAAGGGTGTAGTTACATATTTTGGAATAATACTAATGTTATGCACATTGTTCAGAAACATAGATTTGAGCTTGGTTTTGGGTGCGTTCTCCTAATGGTTGCAACAATACACATGTGTTTGTTGATAGATGGTACTGCTTTCACAGCTTGTTTGAATGTTTGGCTACCAAATACAATGGCGCAGTTGATGCTGGAGCGTGAAGAGCATTCTGAAGCTGAAGTACGAACTGAGAAGTGTAGCGAAAGAGGTTCACGAATGTATACTGCAATAACTTGCGTAAAGGCAAGTATTTCGGGAGCAATTCAATAAATTTTCATTACCAATCTAACTGTAAAATAAGTCAAAAAAGCTATAGTGCATTTTCCGAATCTTAATAAATATGAATAGCGAGGTCATCGCGCTATTCATATTTATTAAGATTCGGAAGAAATTTGTAAATCATAAAGTAATATGGCTCTAAATTAAGCTGACATATTTTACAAATATCATTGACAAAAGTGCACGTGCTTACTGTAGGTGCAATATATGTATATACATATATACTTATGTTGTTTAGTTGGAAATCACTCAGAATCAAAATTTAAACAAAATCGTTAACCAAACAAAGTTTTAAGATTTTCCAAAACTTGGTATGCCATAATCTTGTATGTATATGTCAAATGCGAGTATGGTTCAAATATTGATTTCGAACAATATCGATCGATAGCCGTAACTCGTAACCGTTAAACGTATTTTCGGAAAAAAAGTAGCACCTTCTGATAGAATATATCCACCACATCTCAGATATTAAATTTGATTAAAATCGCTGGAGCCGTTTTCGAGAAAATCATTAGTAAAGTACCGTTAATTTTGGGATTCAAATAAAAATTCCGATTCTACCTCGAATTGTGACCCTACTGAACTTAGATATAAATTCTGAAGAAAATCCGTCCAGCCATTTAGGCTGCAGTCGACCATACATACAGACAGAAAGTATTGACAGAACCATTTTTTGAGTTTCTCTATTATAGTAATGTCAAGTTTGATCAAAATCTCGAAACCGAACATTTTCAGGAAAAGAATACTTGCACCTTAAATAAGTTTACTTACTTAATCAAGAAATTAGTAAAAAAATGTGTAATATTACTACTTTCTTAAAAAACCTTAAAATCGCGCTTTCTTTCGGTTATGCGTAATTTTTAAAGCCAATGCGCGGCATCTTATGCTTAATGCAGACTTACATTGGTGGATGACATTTTGGTCAATAAAAACTATAGTAGAAAAAATCTGTGGCTCTTTATCGTGCATTGTACCGCGTACGCTGTAAGTGTAGATTCATCAGATGTGCTTATCACCTGGTTTGCCAGTGGTGTACTGTAATAGTGTGGCTCACTTTTAGTACGAACATGGTAGATATGAGAATTTTTCCAACAGAATTCGTATTTGCAGTTCGTCAAAAGATATAAAATGCAATCTAGAGATTTTGATCCATCTTAGCATTACTATAATAGAGAAACTCAAAAAATGGTCTCGCAATTCTGTCCATTATATCGGACTGCAGCCTAAACGGCTGGACGGATATACTTCAAAATTCATATATTCGGTCTTTGGTTAGTGCCTAGACGCCAAATCAAAATTTTCAGAATTAACGATACTTTACTTAGGATCAATTTGCTAAATCTCAATTTTCTCGAAAACGGCTTTTAACGATTTCGATAAAAATTCATACTTCAGGTAATATGGACGTTTGCAATAAGACTGTGTACTCAGTTCCTCGCCAAATAAAAACGAATAATGGTATTTTTACTTATTAGTGGACTATTTTTCTGATATGGCTGGCCTAATTCCATTCAAAACTGGTATATGACATATGAAAGAACATTACATTAAAATTTTTGACTTATGTTCAAAAAAGTTTTTTGACTTTTAACGCACGTACGAAATGTCTTTTTTTTTCTTTTCTTTTTATCGATTTTACCTAAATTTGAAATTTTAACAATTTAACAAATATTTTTTATGATATAGGCATAATTTAATTTTTTCTTCCACCATATTACGTAATTGTTAAATAAATAAATTATATAGTAGCTTTTCGTGTAATATCGTTTGTGTGGATTTTATTCTTTATCGTTATTATTATTATTATTTTTTCTTTGATTCGTTTATATTTGTGAATTTATTAAAAATGACATGGAAACCTAGAATTTGAAAAAATTTAAAGAAATAAGTTCACATTAGTGTGACACGCAAATAATGAGAAAGTTTCGTACAGCCCAATCGTGCACTTTATATATTTTTGTGTGTTTCACTTTTTACTTGCACTTAAAATGGCAAGTATTGGTTTCCTGAAAATGTTCGATCTCAAGATTGTTGTCCAACTTGACATTGCTGTGATAAAGAAACTCAACAAAGCGGGGCTCTCAATTCTGTCTGTCTGTACGCCCGACTGCAGGCTAAATGGCTGGATGGATTTTCTTCGAACTCCATGTCTGGGATCAGTAGGGTTACAATTAGAGGTGAAATCGAAATTTCCATTCTAACCCCAATATTAACGGTACTTTACTAATGGCCGATTTTGGAAAAAATAGCTTTTCTCGAAAACGGGTCTAACGATTTTGATCAAATTTAATATTTCAGTTACGGTGGATAACCTTACTTTGCTTATTAACTAATTTCTGAAAATTTGCTATTTCTCGGCTATGATTCGATCGATTTTGTTCGAAATCAATTTTTGAACCATATTTGGCACATACAAAATTATGGCATACCAAGTTTTGGAAAATCTTAGAAAAATAAAAATTATTTTAACAGATTTAAAAAAAAACTAACGATTTTGTTTAAATTTTAAATCTGAATAATATGCAATTAAACGACATATAAATAATTATATACGAGATGCGGTTCCAAAGTAAACAAGAATTTTTAAAAACAGCTATTTCTAGTGAGATCATCTATTGGCCTAACATACGGAAAGGTAGATCCTTCACTAATGTACTGTCAAAATTTCATGACATTTGAACGAATAGAAGCGGAGTTATTGCGTCTGAAGTGACAGCATGTTTGTGCCGTCGGTGCAAAAATGATCATCGAAGAAAGAGCTAATATTAAGTTTTGTTTTAAACTTAGTAAAACTTTTACCTACCGTAACGTTTCAATGAAGGTCAACTTCTCCAGTTCTCTCATAAGGTCTGGTAGCGTGTGCACCATCGTATTTTACATAGTTTATTTCCGCAAATATTTACTTAGGTTGGCTAGTCGTATGTTCACTACAGTAATTCGATTTTAGAATTTTGTGCGCGGTAACCCCACACCTGATTTTTAGAGGGATTACTTTTGAGCTTTTCTTATTTTTCCTTTCACAAAACCACTTTTCGTTCTGAAGGCGCTCAAAATTACAATCCCCACCGGAAATTTCCTAGTCATACTTATTTTACTTATGTTTAGGTTGGCAACCCAATGGGTGCGTACAATGGTTACAATATTGTTTATAAACGATAGATGGCAGTGCTTAAATCTATTACACTTATAATCTACCTCAAAAGTACTAATGTTCTTAACATATTCGACTCTACGAGTATAGTTCGAATTAGTAAGCGCTTAAATAATCAATGCTCAAATTTCACAAGGTTTTGCAAGGTTTTGTATGAATTTCCATACTTTTACAAAATCTGGATGGGCTGAAAATATCCGGAATTTTGGTAAAAACCCGGATTATGGAAACGAGGAGTCATAATTGGTCATTGCAATTTAGACACTTAATATGTTCTCGTGCACGAACCTGGAAAGCGCTCTTGTTATGTCTGCTGTCAAACCAAATGAGCTGAGTGTAGTGAAAACTCAAGTCATTTGAATCATGTCATTGAACGTAGTATAATCTATGGAACATTTTCTTGAAATTTTCGTAAATCACAAAATGTGAACTGAGACTCGAAATATACAAACAAACACACTGGGTTTATTAGCCAAACAAATTGTGAAAGCGAACAGAACTGTACAATCAGGGAATTGGTTTCATTTCTTAACCGGTCCTACTCAGTCAGCTTATACGTTTGTATTTTCGGGTTGTGCGGTCGTTCTTTTCTTCTTTTATTTACCGTTTAGAATAGCAGTGTTGTGTGTCAAAAAATCTTGCAATCTCAATGGATTATACCCAACAATGTACTTCTAATGCAATTTTCGCGGAAAGTTAAATTGCTGTACAATCACTTTCGGAAGAAGAGTATCAAATATGCCGAAAGTACTTTATCGTCCTTTGGGCGATCAATCGCGCCACACAACTTGGACTAGTGCGACGACGGCGAGAAATTCGTTGGCATTCGCGTTCGTTGCCTGTTTGGTGATTGTCTGTCTTATTTGGATATCTGCAGATAATACGTCGCCGCAATCAGGTAATCTAGCTGCCGCGAGCTTGCACCATCATAGCAGTATGCGTCTGATGAGGTACAGCAGAGATGAAAATGAGTTTATGTCCTCTGTACCACGAACTGCTGCAGCTGCAGCTTCAGGTGCTGCTCAGTTACTTCATCACACAGACAAAGTGAGTAGGGTTGCCACAATTCATCATCGCCTATTATCTCAAGCTGCTGTGTAAAAAAAAGTACTTTCACTTCCAAAATTCAAGGGCATATCGATCGTATTTTTGTTATGTAGTTTTTCTATTTCCTTCGTCATTTCTATTTGTGCAAAGTGTTTTCAAAAAGAATTCATTCCGAACAGGTTCTTGTACAATTGACAAGAAAGGGTGTAGCTACATATTTTGGAATAATACTAACGTTATGCACATTGTCCATAAACAGGGTTTTGAGCTTGGTTTTGGGTGCGTTCTCCTAATGGTTGCAACAATACACATGTGTTTGTTGCTAGATGGCACTGCTTTCACGCCGGAGCGTGAACAGCACTCTAAAGCTGAAGTACGAATTGAGAAGTGTAGCGAAAGAGATTCACGAATGTATACTGCAATAAATTGCGTAAAGGCAAGTATTTCGGGAGCAATTCAATAAATTTTCATTACCAATCTAACTGTAAAATAAGTCAAAAAAGCTATAGTGCATTTTCCGAATCTTAATAAATATGAATAGCGCGATTACTTTTAAATTTGTAAATCATAAAGTAATATGGCTCTAAATTAAGCTGACATATTTTACAAATATCATTGAAAAAAATGCACGTGCTTGCTGTAGGTGCAATATATGTATATACATATATACATATGTTGTTTAATTGGAAATCACTCAGAATCAAAATTTAAACAAAATAGTTAACCAAACAAAGTTTTAAAGATTTTCCAAAACTTGGTATGCCATAATCTTGTATGCATATGTCAAATACGAGTATGGTTCAAATATTGTTTTCGAACAATATCGATCGATAGCCGTAACTCGTAACCGTTAAACGTATTTTCTGGAAAAAAAGTAGCACCTTCTGATAGAATATATCCACCACATCTCAGATATTAAATTTGATTAAAATCGCTGGAGCCGTTTTCGAGAAAATCATTAGTAAAGTACCGTTAATTTTGGGATTCAAATGAAAATTCCGATTCTACCTCGAATTGTGACCCTACTGAACTTAGATATAAGTCTGAAGAAAATACGGCCATTTAGGCTGCAGTCAACCATACATACAGACATAGAGTATTGACATAACCATTTTTTTGAGTTTCTCTATTATAGTAATGTCAAGTTTGATCAAAATCTCGAAACCGAACATTTTCAGGAAAAGAATACTTGCACCTTAAATAAGTTTACTTACTTAATCAAGAAATTAGTAAAAAAAAATGTACTATGACTACTTTCTTAAGAAGCCTTAAAATCGCGTTTACTTTCGGTTATGCGTAATTTTTAAAGCCAATGCGCGGCATCTTAAGCTTAATGCAGACTTAATAACTTCAGTAACTCTTGTGTGTTAGGAAATGGTGTCCTACATGGTTCTGTGCTTGGACCTCTTCTATTTCTAATTTATATAAATTCCGTATTCACACAGGAATTTAATGGTATATATACTGCATTCGCTGATGATATAGCCTTTACATATCAGTATCAAACCCTTTTTGAGTGCATAGTTAAGATTGGAGAAGACTTAGAGAGATTGAGACTATGGTTTGCTGCTCATAAGTTGGTTATCAGTGAGAAAACGAAGCTGATTTCTATAAAAATTTCGGCAAATGTTTTATATGATTTCAATTTATGTTTTCATGCATATGACTGTGAAAGGTTTAGCTTACCCATACACACATGTGGTATTAGCAATTTTTCCGATTCCAGTCAATGCTCTAATAACTGCTTTAAAATCGAATCAGTGAAAAATGTTAAATATCTTGGAGTTTTAATCGATCATAACTTGAGCTGGAAGGATCATATCCGATCAGTAAAATCCCATATGATGCTTGTGACTCGTAGACTATACCTCATCAAACCATATTGCTCTGAGGAACTTTTTACTCAAATCTACTATGGTCTTACACACTCAAAGTTGCAAAATGGCATCACTAGCTGGGGAGGATCATACTTTACTACGTTGGACCTTAATTTATTAATCATAATCGTTTCACTCATAGCTGGCCCTTGTTCAAAAATCTTCGAATTTTACCACTAAGGCAACTGTACGTCTTTAAAGTACTCAGGGAGTGTTTCAAGCAAAGTGGTAACATTCCCAGTAGAAACTCACAAATTTATAGTTATTTAGTATAATTAATTTGGCTCTTGTCAACATACTAATTGCACATAGTACTCATTTTTACACTGTTACAGCCCCAACATGTTTCAATAAACTACCATATTGTATCAGAATTACTTATAACTTTCACTTATTCCTAATAAAAGTAAAAGACTGGCTATTTACCATTGACCATGCAAGCATCGAATCTTTGTGACGAATTATATATTAATCTTTAGCATAAGTAATATAGTTTAAATTACATAAATATCTTATAAAATTTATATTTTTGAATTGTTTTTTCTGGTAAAATTCTTTCTTTCGTCTCTGAAGAAATTCTATTATTGTAATTTGGATTGTATCTATTGAATTGATTTATATATTGTCAATCCACATCAGAAGTCTATTATATTATTTAAATAAAAAAATTGGAGTATCATTTAACACTAATTCAGGACATAATGTTCTAATAGTTATAGAATGACCACTATTTATTCTCCTCCAGTTAATGTTAGCTAACTTTGTGCTATTTGTTATTGATTTAGTTTTAAGTTGGAAAATGAATAAAATTGTATCTATCTAATCTATCTATCTAAACCCAAAATTTGGACAAATTTAAAGAAATAAGTTTAAATTAGTGTGATACGGAAATAATGAGAAAGTTTCGTACAGCCCAATCGTGTTTCACTTTTTACTTGCATTTATAAGGGCAAGTATTGGTTTCCTGAAAATATTCGATCTCAAGATTTTGGTCAAACTTGACATTGCTATGATAAAGAAACTCAACAAAGCGGGTTTCTCAATTCTGTCTGTCTGTACGCCCATCTGCAGGCTAAACGACTGGATGGATTTTCTTCAAACTCCATATCTGGGATCAGTAGGGTTACAATTAGAGGCGAAATCGAAATTTCCATTCCAAAATTAACGGTACTTTACTAATGGCCGATTTTGAAAAAAATAGCTTTTCTCGAAGACGGCTCTAACGATTTTGATCAAATTTAATATTTAAGTTACGGTGGTTATATGCTATCCCCAGTTTTTTTTTCAGAAAATACGTTTAACGTTACAGTTTCTGAAAGTTGGCTATGATTCGATCGATTTTGTTCGAAATCAATATTTGGACCATATTTGGCACATACAAAATTTGGCATATAACATTTTGGAAAATCTTGAGAAAAAAATTGTTCAACGAATTTAAAAAAAAAAACTTTTTAACGATTTTATTTTAAATCTGAATGATTTGTAATTAAACGACATATAAATATATACAAGATGCGATCCAAAGTAAACAGGACTTTTTAAAAATATAGGACTTTCATGAAATTTGGACGAATAGAAGCGGAGTTATTGCGTCTGAAGTTACAGTATGTTTGTGCCATCAGTGCAAAAATGAGCATCGAACAAAGAGCTATTATTAAGTTTTGTTTTAAACTTAGTTAAACTTTTACCAAAACGTTTCAATTGATAAACCTAGTTTATGGTGATGATTGTATATCCCGTGGCAGAGTTCATGAGTGGTATGCGCGGTTTAAAAACGATCGTGAGGACATAAATGATGAGCAAGATGTTGGCCAACCGAAATCCGTGATCACCGCAGATTCCATAAAAACTGTGCGTGAATTCATCAAAAATCAGACAAAATCTTCATTGAAATTCATGGAATTGGAATTCAGCATCTCAAAAACATCAATTTATCTCATTTTGACAGAAGATTTGGGCTATCGAAAACTGTGTGCACGATTTGTTCCGCACAAGTTGACTGACGACCAAAAATTTCTTTCATCGATCGACACTTGTGACCGATTTTTTGACTAAAAATCGCATTTTAACTGTCAACCGTGCGACTTCTACTTTTTCGGAAGTAATGCATTTGCCGATGAAAGGAAATTTTTTTTTGTCAGACTTCACCCACTGGTGACGCTGCACTGCGAACTACTATGTTGAGATCTATTGTACCATTAAGTCGTTTTTATTTTAGGATTGTCCCTTGGCATCTTATTCACAGGTGAAGCCGCTTCGTCACCTTATTTTATACTCGCTTAGTATATACTCGTATTCTGAGGTTTCATCCTCGTCTAGACATAGTCGGCATTCAGTTTCCTGAATTATATTCATTTTATTCAGATGATACCTTAGGCAGCAGTGGTCGGAGAATAAGCCCAGAAGCCTTCTACATAATATCCTCTCTGCTATATGATCTGGATTTGTTGCTCTAAAATTGTTCATTCATTAGAGTACTCAATCTGCGTACCCTTAAGAGTGACTGGCGCATGGTTCAGTTTTCTTCTTTTTGCGAAAGATACTAGCACTGTTTTGATAGGAATGATCGACAGTCCTTCACTGTTGCACCAATCCGAAATAACTCGAAGAGCACGTTGCATAGTTTCTGAAATTTGTGTATCATACTATCAATGGTATCGTAACCTAGATCTCTTCGTTTTCATCTGTACTAGGACAGCAAGTCCTAGTAAGAGATGAATTCATGTGCGGCAATAAAAAAACGAAGCCATAAGGTTCAACCAAGCTCCCCCTAAGCTTTAAATGTCTTGTTTATCCCTACCGTTCAACATCTTTCTTTCTAAAAACGGTTAAAAGACTACTGGACTTACATAGTAGAGGTATTTTAGGAAACACTATACCTCTGCACCCTAGTCAATATGCTTTCAGGAAGGGCAGATTTACGGAGGGAGCCTTCCCTTGCACCGGAACGCTTTGTGAAAAGGGCCCACTGGCTTGTCTCCCTCGGTGGGTTCTACCTTCGTGCTGACATCCCCTTTAAAAAAGGGTCTTGACACTACACTAGTTTTAAGAGAGTTGCCCATTGGCCTGTCTTCCTTTATTGGTGCCGCCTTAGTGTCGGTGTTTTCTTGGAGGCAAGACACTTTTGTACAGCTCCCCTCGGGGGCCTTTGGGGGTTTTTGAATTAGGCCCACTGGCTAGTCTTGTATTGTCAAAGAAGCTTTATTTGGGGCCTCCCCTAAAGGAGCGAGCATATCTGCCCAACTCGACTTAGGGGGCTGAGAGGATACCACCGTACTGCTGGGATCAGTCGACGTTTTGTCGGGGCTCCTTAAGATATTCATTACCTAACCGAATCGATAGCCAATTTTACCTTTTACTGTTCATGGAGGTCTAATCTATGGCACAGACTAGATGAACGAGTTTTGGTATTTAGCTAGAAGTTTTGAGCGTCCGAAGACGCCAGAATCTTCTCGCTTGTTAGGTCGATACTTTGTGGAAAGAAACCTCGTATGATATGTGGCTTCCATTTTTTCTTTAATCTTCCCGAATATATTCCTTATCCATTCAGATGTGGAGTTATTGGAACACACGAAGATTGGTTTTACAGCTCCATCGCTCAACCCGATCGAGGTGTCGATTATAGCATGCTCCATGAGGGGACTCGCCGCCAGATCTACTGGGACAACTTCCAGTTTAATGCTCTCAGCTACCTCATTTTGAGTAGCCTTATCAGCGTTTGGGCTGCTGGTTTTAAATTTGTACACTACCTATTCTTGAGACATCGCGCACAGTGCCCGTTTTAGAATCAATGAAAGTGGACACATCGGCAGATCCTTATCCTTTCTCCAAACGACGCGAATAGGTATAGGGGTGGTCCATAATACAACAGCTCTATTTACACTGTCAAGGTGCACAGACGTATCACTCTCTAAGTTTTCTTATTTATAAAACAAATTTTGTTCCCATGAGTATTTGGGAAATAAACATCACCTACAGTAGCGCCCGATATGTTGCAGGAAGAAAAAACCCCAAGGGATTCAAATATGTAAAATATTGTATTTTTTCTGTGTGTTAACAAAAAACCCCCTCCATGTCCGGCTTAACAGGAGATCCAAATTTCATCAAAACCCGTTGAATGATTCTTGAGTTAAGGCTGAACTGTAATAGAAGAATGGTTTCGCACGACCACTTCGGAAACAGTGCAAATACAAACAATTTGTATTGTGTGACCATAATAGCTTTTGCTTCGATTCGTTAAGTTTTCGTTCACTTTTGCTCACTTACGAAAGAGCGAACGGATTCGCTCTTTCGTAAGTGTACGTACGAAAATTTGACAAGCGGTACCCTATCTAAGTACTAACCGCCCCCGACGATGCTTGATTTCGGTGATCGGGCGAGAACCTTTGCTTTTGAATACATACGCTTATTATGGGCTACTTGAGCAGTTCACAGTACTGAAGCTTCCGATTGCTTCCGACTATTATAGTTCAGCCTTTAGACGTGTGAGGAATATGATTTGAGGATTCTTAAATCTTCCACCCATATCTTACCCCCACTTCATCCGATTTAGATCATTTTAGAGTGAACAACTACTAGCTGAATCTCATCAAAATCTGTTAAGTCAAAAAATACGATTTAAACATATACACGAACTCCATATGTTAATTTTGATAGTTTATTTTTTTTTTATTATTTATTATTTCACTTAGAACTATTTCGTGCTCAGAAAAATTCTGTCGTGGTTAATTTTGTTTTTTAAATATTCTTTTATCTATGAAAAAGGAATTTCTCAAAAAGTGACGGATGCAAGAGTTTGGTTTACCTTACCATACAGTTAGATTTTACATTCTGTGTAAATTGACATGACTGAGCAGTAAGGGAATGGAAACCAAAACATGCCCACTACTTCCTATTAGCTCGGGCGTTCTGACAGTTCACAGATGATAGTTTCGCAGGTGTGTTCGATTTTAATTTATTTGTTTGCTCTATTTCAGGGATTCATATTATTTATTTTTCTGCTTTGAATTTTTAATTCTTTTTTATTGCATTTTGTGAGGAGGCGGAGTTTTATGCATATGTTAAATTATTTTGTTTACTAAAAAGCCATTTTACCTTTTGTATGTATGGGCTGATAACAATATTAAAATAAAAATGTAGGCAAACCTGTCTCCTTTTTGTTTCAAGTAGGTATTTTGGCGAAGAAAATAAACAGAAGTTGATAATGGCATACGGAAAACGTTAAAACGGCAGAGCGCTTGAAATCACATTTCGTTTTACAATTAGACTGCTCAAGCAAATATAGCAAACTTTCAATAAAGTTTCTCAAAGCCTGTCAGAGCAAGAGCGACCTAATGCGACATTGCGTTTTGGCCAAAGAGGAGATCTACTCAGGTGTTATAATAGACTTTACGATTAAAAGCTTGAGGTCGTATTTCGTTTAACTTCGTATATATGCGTTGCTTCTACAAAATATGTTAACGCGATACGACTACTTTCCGTGCGATAGAATACTTTCCTTGTGTCCGATCAATGCACTTGTAGTAGTTATTAAATATACCAGCTCAAGTATTCGTTGCTAGGGTATACCCTTTGAATTTCAAGAATATAAATTTAATTTAATTTAATATTTGGGTTGAGTAAGGATATACCACCAAGTTGTTTTGCAAAAAATAATGTGACGGTACCTTACTTATTAACAAATTTTTGAACATTGGTTATTTCTGGGATATGACTCAAAAGATTTTTTGAAAGTCGACATTAAAGCAATATTTTACATATGCAAGGACATGACAAGTTTTGGAAAATCATGAAAATATACATCTTAACAATTTCGTTTAAATTTCATATCTGAGTGATTTGCAAATGAACAGAATGTACGAGTATGTATGTAGGTGCAATTACGTGCGACCACTTGATGAAAACATCTTCATCTCGGTTTCGAAGTTGATTTTTTTGATTGCGCACACAGCATTCGTGTTGTGCGTGTTACATTCTTCGCACAAATGGAAGCGACCCACTGTTTTTTTGCCGGCCTTGAAAGTTGAAATTGAGAAGCTTCTCTTGACCTCTTCCGGGAGGTGATTCGACCCTGAACCTGCTCAGTAGTCCAACGTACTAATCACTGGGTCACGCCGCCCAATAATTTATTTAACGCATTCGATGTAAAACTACGATTGTTAAATTGTTTAACAGTTTCACAACGCGCTTTATTCCAGCGATATCAAACGCATGTGTTCAAGAAGGGTAAAAAACTACATGTTACACAACCCATGCCAAATTTTTTATTATTAATAACTTGTGGATTCAGTGGTCTTTGGCATGCTTTACACCGCTTGATCTCCCTGCTGGCAAATGAATTGGCTATTACAGTACCAGTCAATTTGGAGCATTAATGACTAAGTTCTCACAGTCTTCTCATGCGCTTAAATTCTTCTATTTACATGTGAACTCGCTTAAAACCCATCTGCATGCATACATACAAGATTAAAATTAATAAATATGTGTTCTTGCGATTCGATATTTCTGATAAGTCATTAAAATCTGGATCAAAATAAACACTTGCCGCACTGCTTTTTCCACTGCTTTGAAATTTAAGTGCAGTATTGGGAGTGCGCGCAAAAATCTCTTGAGTTTTTGTAGCTTTTAAAATGAAGTCAGTTTGACAAGTGTTTAATTGTCAGAATCATAAAATGTGCCCTTCTGTATTGTCCCATCAACTAAGCTGCGAATGTTACACATATTAATTTTCCATCAAATGCATACCGTAACAAAACTTATTATCATTAAAACCACTGATCACCTTTCTTGATAGCGGACGGTCATAAGTTCTAATATCCTATCTAAATACTTTTTTAAGCTTAGTACCCTCCTGAAGCGAAACGAAAAATTGCATACAAAATTGACACGACACAATCGAAAACGAAAAATTTCGTTCGTCTTTTCGCTATTCAGTACGTAATTAAGGTCGAAACGGTTCAGTTTTTGTACGAAATTAATTTATTTATTGTTGGGACAATAATTCACAGCGAAATGATGACGTTTCTTCTTTTTTCGAGCTTTTCTTCCATGAATATTATGAAAAAGCGAAACCTACTTCCATATTCTAAGCAACATTTTTAAACAACTGTGATGCTTTCCACAATTCTTTTTTTTTTTTTCGCTACACTTGCGTTTGAGATTTGGATACTATGTACGTGGACATTTCGTTACGCTTGATCAGCTTTACTGATTTTGATTACACAACCATCTTTGTCACATTTTCGCTAAAAGGTTTAATTCTTTAATTAACACAAAAAATAATGTGGTTGGTCGCAACCAAAAGTAGGTTAAGAACTAGAAAGTGCATACGGCTCCGTTGTGCCCAAGTCTGTTTAACGAAAAACAGATTTACCTTCAAACATTAAGCCGGAAACTCATAAAAATAAGACTGAAATCTTTATCTCTTTTTTTCGAAAGTGATACATACATTTTTTATCTCAAGTCGAAAATTGAGAGCAATACTTATTTAACCATTAAACACTGAATTCAATACAATTTAAATGTTTGACAATTGACTAAAGGTAACTTATGTATCTTAAATAAATGTTTATAAATAGAGTTTATTAAGCATTATGAATAAGGTTGCTAATGTTTATTTGACGAATATCGGTCACCTTCAGGCAGGTTCTATTGATAGTACTTTTACAGATTAAGCTCCATTCTTACCAACAGTGTGCTTTAGCAATTCTTTTCGTAATCCCCTGAATGAATACTTTTTGAAACCACTAGAATCTCTTTTGATTTTTGTGCTAACTCAAATTGCACGTTCTGGTTTCTAGTTGACTGGATTTTTGGTAGGCTCTTTTTTTGTAGAATCCAATATATTCGAAACTAGAACGCGCCCATTTTTCTATATAAATATTTAAAAACCAAAATTAACTTATTGTATAAGATTAATGGGAAGCGTGGCAACCCTAAACATTTTCTATTATTTTTCTAATTAACACTAATCTTGCCAGATTTTCCATTAATTTTTCCATTTACATGTTATATTTCGTGTTAATTTTACATTGAAATCTAGGAAAACAGTTCAAATTAACACTCTGGTGGTGCTGGCGGTTAGACCAATAAATTTATCTCATACCCAAACTAAAACGAAAATCACATCTAATTAATGTGCAAATGTAAACCATCTACATATATTGGTGTAACTACAGCGCGTGCAGAGTAACAACGGTTATTTTTAAACCTCTTTAGGATGAGTAATAAAGCGCTGAGGAAGTACTTCCCTGTGAAATACCATGGAAGCTATGTAGTTCAAACAAATAGTCACGAGTTTCTATGTGTTAAAATAATTAGATAGCAAAAAGAAAACGAAAAACGTGTTTCATATAATATATAATGCCGAAATGAGTGAAGGTTCAAAATAGACGTGTATACGTGTATGGGTAATTAAAAGAGAAAAAGTAAACTTTGCACCTGAAATTGTTTCAGTTAACACGTATTTAACCTTTAAAATAGTAGTAATAAAAAAAATATAAAAAAAAACAGGAATGGTTTTGCTTATGTAGTTTTAAATTAATTTAAATATAGTCGGGGGTCTAGGCAGTGATTGAAAGAAATTACATATTTGCAAAAAAAAAGGTGTCAAAGATTAATAATACAAACAGTGTAAACGGTCGTGAGGTCACTTTCGTTAGACGCAATGTCTGGTTTTGGCTTGTCATTGAAATTGCTCAGACTTCGAAATGATTCTTGTCAACAATGTTTCGATAAACATTATGAAATATTGTACAATACAAATTATAACAACTAGCTATAAACATGTTTATTGTTTGTACTGCCGACCACCTCCGCTCAAATTTTTTATTGGGTAAAGTGTCGATTGTAATCTGCTATAATTTGTACTTGTTGTGTTTGCTGACTGTACGTGTGTACAAATAGTTTCCTTCGTCTAGTTTTGTCAATTTTTTATCGTATAATGCATCATAATTGCTGCTGGGAAATTATAGACCAAACAAAACTAAACAGTTACATAATTGTGGTCCGAAAGAAATGATATCGTTTTGAAGAAGAACGAACCAGCACATGACAAACAGGTTAATAAACCGGTTGTTATTATTAAGCATGTGTTGCTTTTGCCTTTTTTTATATTTTTATTGATATGTATACGATGAGGTTTCACTTAATCAAATGATACATTTAATTGGTACGGGTGGCACTAAATTGAATAAATAGATTGGTGAAGTAATATGCGCACAAATTCAAAGAAACTACAAATCGGAGGCGGCACACGATAGATAAATCTACCAAATGAAATAACAAAATATTATCGAATTAATACTTGGGCATATAGATTAATGAGGAAGCCCCTCGGCAAGAGATACATACATATAAAAGAATTTTCTAAAAATATTTTGTATAAAAGCTGACTCAGCATCAACAGCGGCAACAAATGGAATAAGAGTTTGTGGGTTTGCATTTAAAATGTTCTCGTATTCAATAATACAATAATTTAGTGTGTGTGTGGGGGGGGGGGGGGGGGGGGAGGGGGGAGAGGAGGGGAATATGTATGTTTTTAGCACTTGTAGAAGAGAGTACTTAAGAAATTCGGTGGTTAATATCTAATATTTGCCTTATTAGTTTCTAGAACTTTCAATTTCAAGATTTTTAAACACGATAATTTAAAAACATTTAATTGTTTATAGTCACAGATTGTAAATATGATTTTAATAATACATGAGTCTCGATTTATATCGAACTTTTCAGCTAATTGTACGTAATTTGTGAAGTTGATTAGATTAAAGGGTGAGTATTTTTTTTTATTGAGTGACCAGTATAGCTTTCGATCATACCATGCATTGATTAGTTCCTCTTCGCTCTTCGGTGGAAAGTGACGGCTTTTTAGACGTATTTTAATGTACTGGAACAAACCAAAGTCACAATGGAGGGTGAAGGCAATGCTTCTTAAATAGTGTTCTTGGTGTATTTATTTATTTATTTAGCTTAATGCAAGCACTTAAATCTAATACTTGAAACTGAATGTGAACCTTAAAAAATTTCATCTGAAGAGTTTTCTTAATTCCTCAAACAAAAGAAAACTAACCAGTCTTGAGAGAACGGCGATTTTATTTTCTGTTAAAGAAAATACATAAAGGATTTCAATATACCTGTTTAGGAAAATTGAACCTCAAAACTTACATCCGAGATTAGAATCAACTCCTGAGCAACAAGACAAAGTAGAAATTATCTTACCTAAAAAATTTATAGCGTTCTTTTTTGACACACCAATGCTACCAAATTCAAGAAATATTCTTAAGTAATAAAATTACACAGGGTTATCGCTATGTAATTTAGCTCGATGAACAGGGGTTTGAAACTTAACCCTTTCGCCCCTACTGGGACAATACGTCCCAACACAAAAAACCTTGTCTTATTTTCATTATTGGGACATATACGTCCCACCTTAAAATATTATTGGAATTATATGTCCCAGAACAACGAAAAGGACTACGTTATCTTAATACACACCAAACATTTTCTTTGCAATTATACTTCCAGAATAAAAAAAAATTGCTATATTTGTTTCTGGTTCTTAAATAAAAACTCAGGGGCGAAGGGGTTAAAAAGTAACAAATTTTGTCACTTAATAGTAGTAGATAGAAAAATTATTAGGAAGTGTAAAGGGAATTTCTGAGAGTGGAATTGCTGGAGTGAAAATCAAGGGTATTTTGTGTGATATTGGTCATACGCAACAGTCTAGACATAGATTCAAAGTGGCGGTGAAAGACGAGACAGAAGAGGAGTACACTCCCTGGGTTACGAGGGTTAGCGTTAAGGGAGATCATTTGCAAAAGAGTGTTGGAGTTAATCACACCAGCAATCAATTGGTGCACGAAAAATATGTTAGCGACTTCTCGACGTTTTTCAAGAGTTTGTAAATCAATCAGTTTTAGCCGATCTACGAGTATTATTAATTTCGTGGATTTTGTAGGATTCTTAATTTAAATAAAATAAAAAGTTAAAGATTTCAATGAAATTTGTTTACAGTTTTAAATTTTGGACTATGCCATTATGTATGGAATACAGAATCGGTTAAATGGCCGCCATGAGAGTTTTTGATAACTTCGATTTTTGGAAAGTAATTTTCGATAACTTTTCGGCACATTTCTGGCTGTTTGTGTCCATAACTTCACGAATGTTGATTTGTAAGTGCTCCAAAGTTTAGGGATTCTCTGCATAGAGACGATCTTTAGCATAGCCCCATAAAAAGAAATCCAACGGGGTCAGACCACACGATCTTGGTGACCAATTGATGTCGATAAATCTCGAAATTAACCGGCCGGGGAATTTTTCGTGCAATAGAGCTAAATTTGCCTGTGTTGTGTGGCAAGCACCGTTCCGTTGGAAGCACATGTCGCTCACATCAATGTCTTTAATCTCAGGTCAAAAAAAAAGTTGGTTATCGTTTTACCATAGCGCAGAGAATTCACCGTAACAGTGGTTTCCGATCACGCTGCCGGTCCACAGCGCGCACCAAACTGTCACCCGTGACAGATACAATGGTCTCTAAACAATTATAGTTCTGAGGAAGTTTACGTAGCCCCCGAGCTAGAAATGGGCTTCATCGCTGAAGAATATATTGTTCGAAAAATTGGGCGATTATGACGACCATAATCAGTCCTTAAATCGCGATACACAGATTTACAGAAATATTATTTTTGTAGTTAGATACAACAATTTTAATGTGTGACGCGGTGATTAAATGATACATGTTGTAAAATGGCAAGGCAAGAACTAACTACCTGTCACTATAGATGACAGATGCCATATGGCAGGGATATGCAATCCCATCGTCGAAGGTTCCTCGTGCGTAAGGCACCCTGGAGTCCTTTTTTTGAGGCCTCTGCCTATAAGTCGCTCGTCTATCATTGAGCATTAGTTCCTTATTTGAACGACCGGTTGGCCGCCCAGGTCAAACTGTTCCTTCCTAAATACCAAATACCAGCTCTAGACGGACGACGTCGAAAAATAGTAAAAAAAATGATTGCTTTGAAGTCTCTGCGATTTAGTTCTGCCATACTAACTCAACAGATCTCATTCAAATGACCATACCTTCGAAATTATTAGGACTATATCAATGAATGATATACCATTAAGCGGGTAAAAGTGTGAGAGCGGTAACTAAATTGAGTCCATACAACAAAAATGATGGAACATCCTTTGTACATGATGCGGAGACTATTTGAGGACATGACTTTGTTCGTAGTATAGATCACATTGATAGCAGACGTTTAAGTTTTTCCCGGTCGATGAGGTTAATTGCAAGAGACCTTCAAGTGTCTGTGGGTCTAATTCGTGGTGTGGTTCATGAAAACCTCCGATAAAAGTATAATGCCATGAGAAGTGGCTAGTTTACGTAGGAAGAAACGAAAAACCAGCCTTGCTCCGAGGAAGGCTTCAACAAGTTGAAGCATCCGGAAGATCCAGGCCTTCTTTGTTTTTTTTTTCGATATACATTATTATTATGCCTCCCTACTTTTTCCCACAAGGTCTTCGACTAAATGCTGCCGTATACATCGAGGTGCTAGAAGCAGTTGTTAAACCCTCGATAGACAGTGTAAGTGAAGGAAGATCGTGACATGTTCTAACAGAATTGTGCTAGCGCATAAAGCCGCGACGACTCAGGAATGGATAGCGATCAATACTCCTAAAACACCTAAATCACCAGGTCTTAATCCATTGGTTTACTTTGTGTGGGGCGTAGTTGAACAGAAAACCAACAAACATCCCCACAGTAACATCCTAGCTCTAAACGATGCCATTGTCCAAGTGAGGCCCAACATCGATAAGAACCATTTCTGCCATACTAGTGTATCGTGTTCTCCCTTTTTTAGATTTTTCACTGGGTCATTCCACGAAGGTACGACCGACACGACGTTCTGAACGAACTCCCTCCGATTTGGCTCAAAATTGGTAGAATTACTCTTTGGAGTGATACGAATCATAAGGCAAAAAAGTTTGCAGAATTGGATATAGATTGCGTGTAACGGAACTTCAAAAATTGGGAAAAAATCTAAAATCAAGGTTTTTTCTATATTTAAACAAGTCATAACTTTGGCTATGAGCGAAGAGAATTTAGTAAAATATATCTTGTTTCAGAATAACTTTATCTTTCTTTTTGTCTTATGATTCGCACCACTCCAATGAACAATTCTACCAATTTTAAGCCAAAGCGGTTCAGAGCTTTCCATATAGCTCTTCTTTTTTTTTTTTTTTTTTGGCTGAATGACTATGATCGAACTTTTCTGAATTCTAAAATTTAGAGTCATAGAACAATGTCTAATCACACCTACTAGTGGACTAGTTGTAGATTATTTGAACATATCGGATAATATCAACATTTAATCACTTTATTTATCAATTTCCAGCGAATATTTTTAATATGTTTGGTTTTATCGATTTGTTTTTTCATCATGTGTCCATTTAACCAGATTGGCTTTATTTTTATTGAATTGGTATAGATTACTCATTCGCACTTTTACGAGTAAGCTCCAACTTATTTTCAATTAACATTCGTGACGACTCTTGGAAACTTAAGATCTAGCGCATGGTGCTAACGAACTTTGATGTCCAGTTTAATGATTCATTACTTATTGTCGTCGTCTTATGACAAAAATAATTTGAAACGTTAGGTTTATTTGCACAATTCGTAAAAAGCGAAGTAGAACGGTAGTTCAAGATATAATGGCAGAATTTTTTGAATATAATGTGTGTACGGAGAATGTTTAATTGGTAGTGCTTAAGTGGTTTTTTTTTCTTTGCGAAGGCCATTAGTCGTTTTAATGATTACCAAGGCCAATCTTGATTGATGTAATTAAAGAGTCCATACAACGGTGACACTATACGGTGAGTGATTATGTTTATGTTTTAAATACATATATGTATATAAATACATATGCAGATCTCACACCAACTCTGCAAGATTGATTTGACAAATTTTAATTTAATAATGTTTTCAAGTTTGCTTATCTTAGTGTCTTTTAATCATTTATTCGCTGCTGGATTTTTATTTATTCAAGTGAGGTGATAACTTCCAATACTGAGAAAATATATTTCTTCTTTGCAACAAGTTCGAAATTACTTGAATCATTATCTGTCTCACTTCATTAGTTCTGCTTGCCGTGCGCACTTTGTACATTTTTTTTAGATCGTTGCTAGTTGCTGAGTTAAAATAGTTGTTGGCTAAAACGGGAAATGTGGTTTAGGTGTTGCATTTCATTAATAAAATATAACAAATGGATGTACAATATAATCTGCTTTATAAAAATATGGATACATCGCCTTCTTGTGAACACTAGGCTACGACTCTTCTGCTGCAATATTGTATCCACTATTTATACCCTAGGTAGACTTGGAATGATCTTTATGAACTAATGATAGTAGGAGCTAACTTCATGTTCACCCGGCAGCAATTTACCCTATGTTAATTGAGATTTCGATTGTCTGGTACTCTCTATCAATCGATTCAAAGCTTTTGGACATATACCCGTTGAAAAAGAAAATCACCTAACGCGATGTTTTTGTCTTTCAACATTATTGCGCTATTTTGTAGATTCCACCAACGCACACGGAAGAGTAGACGCCCTACTGATGGACTCCAACCGACTATTCGATTCTCTAATATTTGGCCACTTATTTCTCTTTTGTCCACTGAAACCAAAAGGAAGCTGAGAGCTATAAAAATGTCACTTTCAGCTATCCGAAGTTGGATATTGTGCTATCCAAGTCGCAAATAACCTCATTACAGGCTGAGTTTTGTCGCTCCTTAGCTTCGTTTGTCGTCATAAAATTAAGGGGAAGACAGTGAACTGTCGAGGAAATCTTCATGTTAAAAATCCCATCGTTGAAAAGTTCCAAGCAGACAGGATCAGTTGGTATTGCGACGTGCAATAGCGACCTCAGGCAAACCCAGTAAGAAATGTCCCAGCGAATATTAAAAGAAGAGGCAGAAAAAAGAACTCTTGAATCGCACAAATGATAAAAAAACAACAACACCTTGGCCTCAGCTGCGATATGATCTAGGGCCCAGCGGTATGCATAAGAAGTGAAGTCCGTGATAATGCAGAAGAAATAGGAAATTAGTTATTAAGTTCGTATAATGACGAAACAACTAACAAAAGTAAAGTGGAAGAAGTTTTTTGTTATCTTACACGTTTTGTAGATCTAAGGGCATCTACAACATCTACGCGCCGTCGTAGTTGGTTCCTGGTTATGTGTCTGAGCTTCCTTTAGCTCCTTCATCATACCCGCGAAGAATTCTCTTCGACCGCTTTTACTCCAAATTTCTTATGTTATAATAATCTTATGTATACGCTCATGACCGGATCTCTAATATTGGTGTAATCGGTTTCTAAGACATCGATTATCAAAATCATGGCATTAGTCGTTACTTTTCAGATAATGAGACCATATGCCGCACCGACTCTACGTATGAGCAGAATAGTGGCCGCTTGCTATTTAAGCTGATTGTAGTGCTTCTTCAAACTTAGAAAACATAACGAACTTTACATGAACCACTTGGCACACCGTTAAGGCCGATCCTAATAGTGGCAGCCTTAATCACCTTACTCACTTTTATCATACATTCTTGCCTTGTCAGAGTTGAAATTCAAAAGTGGCTACTTCAATTTGATGAACTGAGTTTAATGTGAGGAATCATCTTATTTGAATGAGTGGTGAATGACACGCGCCATCACCTTATCTGTTTTTCTTCTCTTAATTTCTTATCTACCAGTTTGCATTTATTCGACCCGCTGAGTAACTTTCAAGTTCACAGAAAAAAAATGAACTGTTCATTTAAACAGAATATCGCATTGCTTTCATTTTGTTTATCTTAAGTAATGACGAGAAGAGTCAGTGAATGAAAAACAAAACCGTCATTGTTAATATGAAATTGCTTGTTAAGTCATTTTTGTGGTTATGTATTTGGTGTTAAATAAATTTAAAAAAAGTAAATAATCTAAAAAAGTCAATAAAAGGAACACAAGTCAGCATAATATAATTTCCGAAGACATTTCTTTGCGGCGTACTCGTTGGTAGCTGTATGTGATTGCATATGCACATATATGTTAGTGACGTTTTTCTTGTGTACAGATTTTGCGGTTTAATGCGTTCCAGTACTTTTTTGCATTTTTCCCTCTCTGTGAGCGATTTTTCTCCCACTCCTTTAAATTTGACTTTTTTTTCACAATTAAAAATACTGGAACAGACTTAAAAATTATTTAAAAAATTAATATTAATGTTTTAGTCTTATTTCAACATTTAATAAATACAAAAAGCAGGATAAATTTCAAAATTGAGATCAATCTCATGATCTTATTTTTATGCATACAGCTGAATGGACTCAATCCAGATACATTGACATCAATTTTGCGGCTTTCTGGATCAGTTGGGCAATAAAGAACATAAGGAACTGTAATCAGCTGATATACAACTTGGGCAACCTCGATGCACAAAATGTGGCATGATGCTAGGGGTATGTTTTTTTTTTTTTTTATAATTTGCGCGCGCCAAATGGGATATGAATACCATTAAATTATTTCAGGGCACGGGCGTTTGTAGAAATTAAGAGAGAGAGAAAGAAAGATTGGTGTAGTGGGTTTGAAACTTAGGTGGTATTAAGTTTCAGTAAACTGTTTTGCTTTTTGTCGTTGCTCATGATTCACTGTATTTTTTTCCCCTCCACCTGATGTCATCATCACGATCAAGTTGCATTTAAGCCATATGACCACCCTACTGCCAGTGTTATGCCTTCGCAGTAGAGTTGACTAAGCTTTCGCAATTGATCGACTTTTTTATTTATTTCAGACGAAATAAATAGATGATTGTTGAGATCAGGATTTGAACCGTGAACCAAGAGCGTGACAAGCGTTGATGTTACCAGAACACCACGGCCAACCTCAATCTCAAATAAAAATTGAGCAAAAAACGTCTATCACTCCACTTCGAACACATTTCAGATGCTTTGACGTCAATTTGTGGCTTTGATTTTCTGGGGCAAATGCACAGCAACGAACATAAGTTTTGAAAGAAATTTACTACAATACACAATCCGGTAGTGTACAACATGGTACATGGGCAACCGTAACAATTGTAAAAATAAATAATAATTTTACAAGAGTTTTGTAGAAGCGTGCTGTTTCTGTCATTTGTGAAACATTGTTGACAGCTATTTATTGATATTTTAGGTCTGTTTCTTTACAGAGAATTGGGATCCTTCTTGTTCTCTAAACCACACGGACTAGTACGATTTCTGTTTCTTTGATTGTCATAAAACTCGAAGTTAACAAAAATATGTCAAACTCACAACTTCCTCTACTGCACGAAGTACATATTATAGTCATAGGACGAACAAAACTCAAAAATATCAATTGTCAGTTCAATTTTATACAGTTTAATTTTCTTTTGCACGAAATATCCCAAAAAAGTTATCGAGATTTTGAGCCTGAAAAGTAAAGGAAAAAAAAGTACATATGTACATATATTCGAAATAGCAGAATATTGGCGGTCTGTACTTAAGCTGCGAAGATCGATAAATAAATGCTTAATGAATGACAATCTGTGTCCAATAAAAATTACGCATTGATCTGTAAGCCATTTTTCTACTATGAACTTGTCAGACCTCGATTTGTTCATTCTCTAAAGACGTTTCCACATTTCTTTTTGAAAAAAAAAAAGTATTCAAAATAAATGGTCCAAACAAAATTGCAGGCTTCAATATGAAGGTTAAAATTGTATCCGTTTCTAGAGTTGTAAATTTGTGATTTGTCAAAATAAATATTCAAGACACTTGTGTAATTAACCGGAACTTGCAAGTTCACGACCGCTGTTTTGTAAAACAGTTGTTTCTACAAATTGTAAAAAAAAATCATGTAAATTATGATTTATAGTTGTGTAAAACAGGGCCCAGCCCCTTTTGCATCTGAATTGGATGTGATGTGCAACATTTTGTGCATTTGCAAGTGCCCATTTGCCTCACAAAATTAAGGGGTAGCCGTAAATTGACGTCAAAGCTTCAGAAATAGATTCAAGGTGGGGTGAAAAGATGTTTATTTCACTCTATTTTATTTAAGGCATTCCCCCAAATATTCTCCTTAATTGTACACATTTTGCCACTCCATCAATACCATTTTGGAACTATATAATAACAATAAATGACATGTACACAACTTTCATTTCGTATTATCGAAAGATCCCATTCTAACGTCACCCTTAACATTTCGTTGCACGATTCAAATTGATTTATAATATGTACCTTATTATTTCCCTATAAAGGCCCTGATTTCATATTTATGACATTTTTAATAGCACACCAGTCAGTATACTCCCTGCCCACCACCTTCAGTTAATGATATGTAAATAGATGACTTGTATAACTTTCATGCGATTAATCAATAAAAAATCAATGCATGTCACATGCATTTCGGTGTGTGTGTTCTTTCATTCCATAATGAATGCAAAACAATTAAGTGACCGTAACTAATGGCATGTGGCACGAAACCGGACACAATGAAATGCTCTTCCGAATCAAATGTCATCCGCCTGTGTAAAGATCGAAGATTAGAAAATTTGAAAAGGATGGAATTTTCCTGGTAATGCAAACAAACTAGCAGAAATAAAAATACTCGTACAGCGCAATTTGTGCAGCTTATTTATGGACTTTCGTTGTGGGGCCTATAGAGCAATGTACGTGAGCCATATGCTTGCTGTATGTATGTGGACTTCCCTGAACGTGCCATGAATGCATAAAACCCTTTAAATTGCAGTTTAGCTTCTCGAGGTAAGGTGTTGTGGTGTTTTTAATTAAAATTATTTGACGGGTCCCATGTTTCTTTATTGCAACGCTGCTACACTTTGCATATTCAGTAGGATGTAATGCAAATAAAGAAGCCTCTTAACATCTCATCATATGGAACAACAATTTGTTATCCTATCCCATAGGGTATACTATACACATTTTGGTCCTTAGTTTGTCACAGATAGCAATAAAAGTTGAGTTAAATTAACAAACATAAATGGAAGAAAAGGCATTGGCAAGGCAAATGTTAAAAAATGTTCATTCCCACGATAAATTAAATATTTTACGCAAGGGATTATCGTAGTTGCAATGAATTCAGAAATTTCATAAACCAAAGCAAATAACTTCTACCCTTACATCTATCGTTTTATGTCAAATGCATTTAATACGAGTACATTAGGCATGTTCCCGTACTTGACTAAAATTGCAAATTTCTACGAAATTTGGTCAAATCCTGTTCCCGTATGCGAACATTTTGTAGTTTTCCATAGAACATAGACATAGAACTTACGAGAGATCAACAAATTTCCCCTATCTGCGAATTTTAGTCCAAGAAATTTCTTTCGACAAATATATGAGAGTGTCAAAACACAAGTGGTACAACGTGTCTAGCGACAAAACAGATTTAACCTAAGCTTGATAGATTGCATATTAACGCTGTAATTGGTACTATCACTGGGCACTGTTTTATAGGCAAGCATACAACAAGGCTTGGCGTATATTCATTCGATTTCTGTAGAAGCTGTATGGATGAAGAAGAGGATACTATTCTTCATCTTCTTCGTACATGCACAGCTCTCTCCCAAAGAAGAAAACTCCACTTAGAAGTCTTCTGCTTCAGCGACCTAAGTGATCTGGTAAATGCAGATAATGCCTCCTACGCTTTATCATGAACTCCAATTGTACGAGAAATTGTTTTTTTTTTATATAATTTGCGCGCGCCAAATGGAATATGAATACCATTAAATTATTTCAGGGCACGGGCGTTAGTAGAAATTGAGAGAGAGAGAGAAAGAAAGATTGGTTTAGTGGGTTCGAAACTTAGGTGGTATTAAGTTTCTGTAAACTCCAAGGGTGGCTGTCCAGATAACTGGGGAGGATTTTGTTTTGTTTTCTCTATTATTGTCGTTGCTTATGATTCACAGTATTTTTTTCCGGCCCCCTGATGTCATCATCACGATCAAGTTGCATTTTAGCCATATGACCACCCTACTGCCAGTGTTATGCCTTCGCAGTAGAGTTGACTAAGCTTTCGCAATTGATCGACTTTTTTATTTATTTCAGACGAAATAAATAGATGATTGTTGAGATCAGGATTTGAACTGTGAACCAAGAGTGTGACAAGCGTTGATGTTACCACTACACCTCGGCCACCCTTAAAGATCCATGTGATATCACAATGGACGTATCATTGGTCTATATAGATTGCTGGAGAAATATACCACAGGCAACAGTGGTATATCCTGACGTTTCCGTCATGTACAGGTCTTGTTGCTCAACTCGTTTTCTAACTTGTTTGTACTTTTCACCTTTCTCTGAGAGATTTTTTCCTCAATCTTTGAAATTTGTGATTTTACGAATTTCTGTGCAAAAATGTAAGGAAACAGAATGCATGGTTCCTGCATCAATGCAGCAAAGTTTGTGTTCATTAAAATGGTTACAGCATATTTACTGCAAACTTCTTACAATTATGAACTTGACCATAATTACGGATAGCTGTCAACAGTTATGTACATATGCATGTATGTATGTGTGTATGTCTGTATTGGCTCCAACTCCATAAAAATGCAGAAGAAAGTTGGAAATGTCAAGTTGGTAAGCTTTGTTTGGAGTTTTAGAATAGTTGAGTGAAGTAAGTACGAGGGAAAACATTTTAGGTAAGCACACAATTTTGCACTCCAAAATGCCTATCTCAAAGTTGACCTTTATGTAACCATACATCACGAAATTAAATAATTGGCAGCAATGTGACATAAACGGTGGTACGCTTTAACAAAAATCAAACCACGGAGTTAAATTATTATGATAATTTCAAGAGCAACTCCTATGGATTGAAAAGATCGCGGCCTAACCAAGAAAACAAATAGGAAGTTTATAATTACTTTTATTTTTCAACGTAATCTCCTTTAAGCTCAATGAACTTATTCCATTAAGCCATTACATCAGTTTTAAAAAAAAATGTTTCCTCAAGGCATTCAAAAAATAAGTTTACTTTTACAGCTTCAACCTCTCTCTTCATTCATTGAAAACCTCTGTCCTCTCAAATATATTTTTAGGTTGGGGAACAGATGTCACATAGAACCAGGAGAAGGAGGAATTCAAACCTACAATTATAGATTTCAGCATGGTCCTGGTGAAACAAAACTTTTTTCATCAACATTGCTGGAGACTTTTTTTTTATTTTCAGCCGACGCAAAAGGCCGCACGCAGTAGTAATCGGAGTTAATTGATTGACTTGACCTGAACCTTGACAAGGTAATCAATCCAACTATGATGCCTTTTCATATTTTCATCCCACACAAAGACAGATAGGTAGTCTTACCACAATCTCTAGTAAACACATTATTTAAACAAAACTAACCTTCCCAAATTTGATCATTCGATTCCTTACATCAACGACGTCGTGTATGCAAATAAAACAGACGCATGCATACACATCATATCCAATCGCATAAATCAAAATTCACCGAGCCAAATAAAATCTCTCAAAATCGTATGACAAATTTTCGTGAAGTACTAGGTGACCAGGAGCTGTAGTAGGAAGCCGAATAATAAACTAACAGCAACTACGAGTATGCAAGGGAATATGAAATAATTAAATTTGAGAGACATCCCAGAGGGTATGTGACATGAATTAAACTCCAAACTCCATGCTGATTCGTGAAAAGTATCACATATTCTCGGGTGCAAGGCCAAATTTATTTTGTCAGGCTGATACCTGCTGCAGTTTCTGCTGGCTTGGTGTTTCAGGTGAATTTTTCTGATTGGTTTTTGTTGTGCGAGCGAGACTCGAAGTTTTTGCACTATTTTGATACGATCACGGTGTGTGGTGTTTGATTTTACTTCGGCGTTACGTCAAATTAATTGTATGTAAATTGAATTGAAATCGCGAAATAAAATAGGTCATTTCATCGGCTTGCACAATACTTACCGATTTTCCATTCCAGGGTACTGTTTTGATATGATCACGTGAGGGGGGGGTGGTATTGTTTTCACTTTTAAGTCGGTCAAAGGGGATACCCTTATATTGTTTCAGGGGACGGGCGTTTGGGAAAAGGGGGAAAAGAAACAGAGGAGAAGTCTGCACGTTGGCTTTAAATGTTTGAAGGTTGTATTGATTGGAAAATACTGAGCTTGGTAGCATGACGCGTATTGCTAGTGAAATTTTGAAGGGGAGGAATACAACTGGCTATTTCGCTGAAGCATTTTTTATAAAAAAAAAAAAGCGATAAAATAGGAAAAGGCACGAGACATTTCTCCGATGTTTAAGTGAATGCATGTATAAGTTTTAACGCGCGATTCTGTACCCTGTCTAGAATGTGCAGAACGGTCCTGGGTGGATGAATGCTTTATAAATTGAGGCCAGAACAGACGGGGTAAAATATTTCTTGCACCGTTTAAGGAATCCTAGACATTTTGCATCATTATTGGCGAATCATTCCATCGAAGATGGTTATTAATACACATACCGAGAATGGCAAGTCTCTCGGTTTCAGCGATGCAAGTACCATTCATGGGTAATGCTTGAGGGTTTTGGTTTCGCTTGAAAGACACATTGTTGGTTGAACCCCATTTGATTATGCTTTCCAGGTCATATTTAATGTGTTTCACATACGCTGCCGTTCCTCTTCTACGACAGAAAAGCAAGGACGTGAATTAGGAAACTGTCATCAGCGAAGGAATGGATTGGATTAGAAGTTGCAGGCAAGAAATCATTTATAAAAATAAGAAAGAGAATCGAGGGCAAAACAGAGCCTTGGGGAACACCAGCATTTATATGATGAATAGCAGAATTGAATCCACTTATACAACTGAAGCCACAATACAACTAGTATTGTATGAAGGTAATTTCTAATCCATTGAAGAAGAGACTCATCGACGCCATATGCACGCATTTTCGACAAAAGAGCCTGATGCCAAACTCTGTCAAATGCCTTTGAAATATCAAGCGCAACCATCTTGGTTTCGCCGAAGTGATGGAGAGATTGGTTCCACTTCTCGGTGAGATATGCCATCAAATCACCAGTGGACCTGTTGCTACGAAAACCATACTGCCGGTCATTAAGGAGTTTTCGTGAATCAAGATATTTCATAAGCTGACGATTTATCAGCGTTTCCATGACCTTGGAAAGAAGGGACGTAAGTGCAATGGGTCGGTAACTGGACGGGGAGGAAGATTCGCTGGGCTGGACAAATGCTGTTTTCCATCTACTCGGAAAGAGCCCTGAAAGTAGGATAAACAGAAAAGCTTACGCAGAGGTTTTGCCAGCGCAGAAGAACATCTCTTCAAAACTATGGGGCGGATACCATCTTGAAGATAAACAAAAGACAAATTTTGACAGTTTAATTGCCTTTGCCTTCAGTAAATTAATTTACTGAAGATAAATGATTGTGTATCCATTGACGGTTGTCAAAAAATTGTCATCCATTTAAACAAAAATTTGAACTTATTTGCTACTTACATAAATATGTAGTGGCCTCAATGTAGATTGTAAATATGCAGTGTCAGCACCTTGAAAACTAAATTTAGGGTTATGATGTGTCAAAATTGTGCAAATAACATTGTAGTACGACAGAAGAAGACGAATTTCCTCATTTTTATTCGTCATTCCACATACACTCTATGAACATACATATATCAAATTATCGACGAAACACGTGCCACTAATACTAACCTGATGGAAAAATCACGTCTAGGCCATGCATTGCATGTAATTACACGTGTCCTTACGTCAAAATTGAATTTGAATTGTTCGCGAATAGAATAAGATACTAAGATAATAAGATTATAGCTGTATACATAAACTTACGTGTAAAGGGTTAACTGTTTTGATGTGATTATGTGTGTAGGTGTTGTTTTGACATTTAATTGTTAGTTTTAATACGTCAAAGTAGTTTAGGAATAGAACAGGGTATCATTTCTTGCAAGGATTGCAGTTACTTACGTATTTTTATCGTTTCGTATCAGAATGGTAAAACGAAACACTATTGAATTCAATAGTCTGTCTGTCCGTGTATCTGTCACAAGCTGGTAGATTTTGAACCATTTGACCTAGAGAAATAAAATTTTTCAGAATGTGGTGAAGCGAAGGCAATCAGGTAAATTCATCATAAAAAAATATTTTTTTCGGGTCGGTCCTGGCGGCCCCGAGAAGAAAAAAATCATTCCATCATGCAACATATCAAATGCAAGTTGAAGACCTAAGGAACAAATTGCCAGCTACGGATGAAAATCTCTAAAATCCATTTTTGATAAAAGTTGATTATAGCAAAATCGTTAAGTTGGTTGTTCGATGAAAACTTCATAGAAGTCAGAAAAAGCGCAAAAATATTAAATTGGAAAATCTCATAAGCGTAATGGACTTAAGAGGTTTTCATCTTAAACTGAAGATATGTAAAAAATATTTTTTTTGGATTACATACAGTGTGTTCAACAAAAATGGGCGTCTAAAAAACCAATGAAAAATGCCAGAATTTTATTATATTAAAGTATATATCAAAACGAATTGCGCAATTTTATAAGTAGGGAGTCCAGTCACTATTATTATTTATAATTGCTTTGCATCGTCCAGTGCAACTTTTACTTAATTTTTGCGCATATTCTAAACTTAGACTTCTCCAAATTTGCATCAAGACCCGCACAAGTTGTCTCTGCTTCATTAACGACCACACATTTTCTATTGGATTGGATCGTTATTATCTTGCAAAATTCAATTGTAATTGTTTGGTTCATACAGAGATTCGGCAGACTTTAGCAAACTTTTCTGGTATAATTTTACCATGAATTATGCATCGAGGTTTTGTGTGAATACTATTAATTTTCCGAATCCTTTGGCCGAGAAACATTCAATTCAATTCAATTTCTTTATTCATATGTATAAAAATAAAAAATTGTATAAAAAATTTACATGCAATACATAAAGAATAGTTAGTGACATCTTTGTTTAAGAAAATTGAGATGATGCCACATTATAATAATTTTAACTTTGTGTGGGGTGAACAAAGGTGGATAAATAGAAGTTAAATTTTATAAAAATTGCAGTAATTTAAGAGAGAAAAGTAGTTTAATAAACATGAACTTTTGCTGGATGTTTTACGGTGCGTTGCAGAAACTTTTCATCTTTTTTTGTCTAGGCTGTAAATATGATGTTGTTCCAATTCCGGTCTAAATTCAGCGTTGCCCAACTTAGCCTCTTTTCAATATGATTTTGGGTCAGTAGCGTTTTACGATTGGTACTCCTGTTTTTGATGCCAGATTCTGCCAAACGGCGTCGTATTGTGTTGAAGGACACTTTAATTCCTTTTCTGGACAATTTTTCTTTTGCTTTCCTCAGACTAATGTGGGGTTTTTCCGAAGCATTTCACAAACTACTTTATTGTCCTTACTACATGTGCTTGCTTTGGTCCCTCTGCCTAACTCATCATCGACATTACCTGATTCCTTATACCTAAATAAAGATAAAGATCCACTTTCTCACAAATGCCTCTGATGTTTTTGAAAATGTTGCTGTCGACTTAATACTCATTTGCGGTCCTTTGGGTGAGTTTCTAAGAAAATACTTTCGAAACACTTTAAAAACAGCACTCATTTGGTAATGATGTTATACCGCCGAAGTATGGAAATATACTGAGGAAAAATAATTTGGCTAAAACACGTGTGAAGTAGAAGTAATTTAAAGCACGTTTTTCTGGAACACACTGTGCACATACATAAGGATACATACTTCTTAAAATAAATATTTTTAATGTTTTAAATTTTGTATTTTATTTCAATAGTTTGTTCAACAAAAGGTCAAAAATCATCGCTTAAAAATCAATTAAAGTCATAATTTTTACTTTTAAGAATCCAATGAAAAAATTAGCTTATGATTTTTATTATTACGAATTAATGATAAAATCAAATATTTTTTATTTTTTAAATCAAAAAACTTATGATAATGGGCTAACCATAGTATGTGCGGTTGGATCATACATTCTTATTTTTGATCCAAAGAAAAACATAAATCGTGATTTGATTTTTACTTTTGATTCCAAAATTTTGATTTTGATTTTTAAAAATAAAAACTATCTAATTTTCACGTTTACTTCGAAGAAATAAAAATCAGAAAGTGATAGTTATGAATAATATTTAAATATATAAATTAAAAATAATTATATAAAGATATT
The DNA here is from genome assembly GCA_963082735.1 of Pocota personata. NCBI lineage: Eukaryota > Metazoa > Arthropoda > Insecta > Diptera > Syrphidae > Pocota > Pocota personata. The sequence continues at coordinate 133,625,697 of OY720430.1, read as the reverse complement.
CATTTTATAAATCACAAAATTAGAAATCAGACTAAAATGAGGTGTTCCTTTTGTGTAATTTCTGAAAATCATGAAATACAAAAAATTGCATGGTACAGACACTTTAAAAGAAATAAAAAAAATTGGAAAGAATCTTACCCGGCTTCATCGGATTATGATGATTTTCAGAAAAACCCAAATTTTACCAAAATCCGTTAAGTAGTTCTTGAGTTGTATGTGTAAAAAAAGATGATTCGAAGATGTCGTCAAACTTTCGTTAAAATCCATTCAGACGTTCTTGAGTTAAGAGAATAACAGAAATGATTTGATGAACATTTTTGGGAACCAGTGACCACATTCCATACAAATTAGAATATCATCAAAATCTCCTTAGTGGCATGGAATAAAAAAATTTTATTTTTACCTGACCTTTTGAAATACGCTCATTGTAGCTTTTCCCTTTTCTCCGAATTAACGAGAAACTAAAATTAGAATACCGTAAAAGTAAAGGCACAAGGACCGACTCGCACTAGTTTATTTTTTTTTTTTGTAACAACGCTCCAATCATGGGTCATACATGTAATGGCATGTGACTTAAATTAATCCGACACACGACAATCGTCTACAACACGACCTGGTCTCTAATCAGATTAATATCAAAGTGAAATCGTTTCATAATTCAGGTTACACGTGAGTTTTATATGGCACTATTACGGATTATAGTAGCTGCTATGATTTTGCAGATTGTTAGCTAAAATTCTCTTTATTATATGATGTGGGTGGGACCAATACGTAGGTATTCCTTTCTACCACTTTCAAGAGTGAAGGCCACGCACACAATTTGCAAAATTAATGACAAAAGTAACAAATAAATTTACTCGTGTTGGTTTGACGGTGTAAAAAAGCCAACAATTTTGTTGTTTCTCGAATATTTATGACATGGGAAATCCATTTCAATAAACTACCACTTCATTTTGAATTACGTATATTATTACAACCAATGTTGTTACCTTTATTTTATAAGTACCTGCTTACGTTATTTCGAACGCGTAGAGGTCATTTTTATACTAACCGAAGGTGTGTCAATGCCACAGAACGACTAACCCCTAATTTAGAGGGAGAGAACAAGGAAAGCTATGATAGCTCTCTATACTTATAGCAGAATATTTGGAAAAACTTGGGGACCCAAACCAAAAGTCATTTTCTGGCTCTACACAGCAGTTGTGAGACCTATATTGACATACGGCAGCCTAGTATGGTGGCCAGCCGCAAGTAAGGACACAAACCTCAAGATACTAACCAGAGTACAAAGAATGGCGTGCATTGTCACAGGAGCTATGAGAACTACACCAATTGTATGATTAGAGACCATACTCAATTTATTACATTTAGATCTATTTGCACAGGAATCTGCAGCTAGAAGTGCTCTAAGATTAAGCTGAAGGTTGGAGGTCAAGCTTGACGGGGCATGCGCAGATTTTACGCAAATACATGGGCGGAGATGTTAGCACAGACTACTTAGTGCCCTATTTAGACTTTCATAAGCCGTTTTCCAGTTCATTTCCCATTTCGGGAGGAATGGGAAACTAATATCCCGCTTAATGACAACTCCATCTCCATCTATACTGATGGATCCAAGATGGACGTGGGAGTAGGTGCAGAGATTTTTTCTGCAAAACTCAATTTGAACAAGTCAATTCGACTTCCGGACTATAGCAGTGTTTTTCAAGCGGAGGTCTTGACGGTGGCAACAGCTGCCCTGGACGCTGCAATGAAAGCTATACCACCAGCTGAAGTTGACCATACCTACAGACAGGCAGACAGAGAAAATTGAAAGACCCACGTTTTGCTTTTCGTTCCAAGAGTGACATTAATTTGTGTCCATATATTATGTATTCTTCTCCTAGGTCATGTTACATGCACATTTACATGCAAATATGAAGTTTGCACAAAATCCGTATAGCCGTATACGCTGCAGTTGACCATACATACAGACAGACAGGCAGACAGACAGAATAGAAAGACCCACGTTTTGCTTTTCGTTCCAGGAGTGACATTAATTTGTGTCCATATATTATGAATTCTTCTTCTAGGTCATGTTACATGCACATTTATGTTTGTATTTTTTTTTTTATTGCAGAAGATACCTCAAACTTTATAGTAAACGAGACATCTATAGTGTGCAATAAGAACTTCTCAGACTCAAGACAATTTGTGCAAAACCGTCCGATACATGAGTTTGATGACTTGCCAACGATATATTTCATTACGCCAACATATCCGCGGCGAGAGCAAATTCCTGAATTGACAAGGCTCGGCTATACATTGATGCATGTACCAAAGATTCATTGGATAGTTGCTGATGATAATGCGGAGTGTAACATGTATTTGGATTACCAATTTAATAAGTTTGGTAAGTAAAAGACGACAAAAACCTATGCACGTGTGTTTTTAATTTTCTTCTTTCTTCCAAGGTATACCATTTACACATATTTCTAGTCCAATGCCCGAAGTTTATCGCAGCCTGAGTCCTAATCCTAGAGGTGTAGCTAATCGTCGAGCTGCGCTCAATTGGTTACGTAATCAAAAACAAACGTCTGGTGTTTTGTATTTTGGTGACGATGACAATACATTTGATTTGAAATTGTTCTCAGAAATCCGAGACACAAAAAAGATTTCCATGTTTCCTGTAGGGCTCATTGGGAAGTTTTCAGTAAGCACACCTGTTGTACAAAAGGTATGGTCTTTCAATATGTCTTGTATGTTGTTCTATTAAAGATGCTCCTTACAGGGAAAAATAATTGGCTTTTTTGACTCGTGGCCGGGAAATCGCCGATGGCCTGTCGATATGGCTGGATTTGCTGTGAATCTCGAATACTTGGCACGACATCCGAATGCTACTATGCCTTACAAAGCTGGCTACGAAGAAGACTCATTTCTTAAAAGTATTTCATTAACTTTGAAAGATATTGAACCCAAAGGCAATAACTGCACAGAGATTTTAGTTTGGCATACACAAACGCAAAAAACAAAAGCTCCAACAGTTCGAATCAATAGTGAATATTTAGATAATAAATCGAGCTTAGGAGAGTTATTTAAGAAACTGGAAATCATGGGTGTAAGCCATGCATCTGATTATGATGGTAAGTTATAGAAATAAATTACAATGTGTGCTCTTAATTCAATACCTTTTATTCTATAGGTGTTAAGGCAACCATGACTAAGAACGGAAAAACTAAACCCATATCTTATTATCTTCGGTGAGATTCGGCCATAACCAAATTCTGGAATTGGTTATTCCCAAGTTATGGCTGATAGTGTTAATCATCCCGTCCGCTGGCAGAAGCAAAAACAGCGGCCTTTTCTCTATTTAGTATCGAATATTTGAATTTAGTTTCAAAACATTTAAAAGACAACATACAACATAACATTTTATACCAATTTAATTTGTAAAAGAAAAGAAATTACAAATTTGCAGACTCTAGCAAAATTATTAGAAGCACGATTAAATGCAGCAAAATAAATACTGTACCTTTAGGGAGTTACTCATTTTTTTCATGAATTGGTTGCGTGTTTAAGCATACTCGATGAAATAGTTTAAGCATTCTCAATTAATAAGTACTTTTACTTTTTGAAAACGTGTCAGACGTTTCGGATTTTCTAAACCTCAAGGTTTCACAAAACCAATATACTTTCCCTTTAGACGGAAATACTTGCATATTTCATGCAACTAATAATTTAGCCAGCAATTGAAAAGGCTACTAGAAAGCACATTGATCGTTTTGCCCACTTAATAGGCAAACAACTATCGAATAATTTGCAGTTCCTTCTTCACTCTAACTCTAAATTAATTTTGAAATTAAAATCGATTGATTCTGTGATAAATTAAAAACATATATATTAGAAAAAATAAATTATTTGAAAAAAGTAGATTTTAATTAGAACGTAGAACACATGAACCAAATACTAAATATAAAAAATAAAACAAATTCAAGTGAATGATTAGTGGTGTTAGGTGCTTTGCCGCGCTTGCTATATGTAAATAAAATTAATTAATCCTTAAGGGGGGAGCCTGCTTTAGGAGGCCTAAAAAAGGCAGTTTTTCGTGATTTTTTTTAGGATAGAAAAAAACAAGCAAATGTAATGAAATTTTTACATCATTTTATTACATATTTAAACTTACAAAAAACATTTTTTAAAATTTAAAATATCGAAATACAGCCCACTTTCATCCACTTTTGTGCACCACCGCGCAATTGAAGTGTCCAATTGGCGGGCAAAATGTAGGTCGCAATTTTTGTCTGAAACAAAAAAATCAAATGGATAATTAATTTTCATTAGTCCTTCTTCTATGTGAACCTAAAAAAACCCGAAAAAACGCGAAAATCAAAGTTTTTTTTAGATTTGAAAAAAAAAGTTGCATTTTTCACCAAAAAACCTAACTTCAATTTACTAAAAAAATAGTTTAGAATTTTTTTTTCAAGAACTTTTTAGGTTCACAGAGGAGGTAATAAGATACTGAATCTAATAAGCTTTGGTTTTTTACGATTGGTTGAATACTTTTTTTGTAATTTTGCCCGCCAATTTTGGAAAATCCCAAAAATGAAAACTCGAGAAAACGCGCTTTAAAGTTTACGGTCGGAAAAAATAGTACTTTTTGATTACTTACAGCAATAATACGCTAATCAGCTATTCCTGGACCATAAAGTAGACCTTCCTCTTCCTCAAAATACTCATTTTGTTGAAGTTGATGGAGTCTACGAGCTGTTCGAGACTCTTTGCTGTCGAAAGACGAACGACGGTTTTCCCGATTGGCGCGCTGTTTGTCGACGTTCTCAGCAAAGATCTTGCATTGTATGCCAATTTTCATATCGAGAAGCTCCATGGTACTTAATACTGCCGAATACCCTTCGTTGAATATTCCTGCAGCCAAGTAAGCAGCAATTTCAACGATTTTTTGGCCAGAATGCAGATGTTTTGGGCACATGCGCCAGACAGTGGAGTTGAATGATTCGTTTGCATTCTGTGTGTGCCCACCTAAGCATCGCGTCAAAAGATCGTCGTTTGAGAGCTCCACATAGATTGGACGAATATGTTTTTCGATATCTTCAGCAATCAATCGATCAGGATGCTTAAAAGAAGCAAGAGAATTCGTGGCTTCAGCTTTTCGCCATTCACACCAGCTGTCGGCGCCTATCGGACAATTCTCGTGGCGAGGAGATTTATCGGTCGAACAATAATGATCCAGGGTTGCCATTACTGCTTTTTTCATATCTTCGACAGAATTAATATGTCTTCTTATTGCCAAACCGTAATAAATCGTCAACTTTTTGATGATGCTTTCCGTCAACCGCTTTTTACCTCCGAGTTTCGCTTCCTTCCTTTTATTTCGGAGACGAGTACCCATGCGCTTCTGCACGTGTCCCACGCATTCATTTTTACTAACGGGAAAATTGTCCCCATATGGATTCACTTGGAGAATTCCAGAAAACGTCTTTGAATCGCCGTCGCCGATATAATTCCGGTACATCACGCCGAATTTTTCCACAGATCTGGAAAACATCTCGACGATTGAGTTCACCTCCATCTTTCCTGCTGATCCGGTGTGGTTTGAGGAGCATGAGTCCTGGTGATCTTCATACCATTCCTCAAATTCTTCATCGTCCAATTGGCTTTTTTTTTGCGCACACAAATGACAATACGCACTTTTAACAATGAGATCGACTACTTTTCCAGAGTAATAGCCGATCAGCGTTGTTACACCAAACAAGGAACTAAAGCCACGTTTTTTCCAGGACCCATCACCGGAAACTTTCAAATGATCTGCTACTCGTCCGTTTTCCACATTTTTTTCCTGCTCTTCTTTGATGCCTTTTTCACAGACATTGTTAAACATTGATTTAGTGGCTGCGTATAAATGCTCCACTATTTTGTCATATGTTGATTTCGCCAAACCGTTGCTGATATCCATCAGTGCACAAAATACATTGACACCTTCTCGTCCAACACCAAGAAGTCTCATCACAAACACAATACGTCTATTTATTTCAAAACCGGTGTGTATTAACGGCCCTGAATTGATTTCCCGCCGACCGCACAAACATGTCAACACAATTTTGAATCCCAGCCCTCGATTACCGCTCTCTGCAAACGTGATGGTTCGCTTACATGTTTTGCACAATGTCAAGTCCGAAATTGCCAGAAACACTGTCAGAAAATCAATTATTCTGTAACAGTGACCTGGATGCGCAATCACGTCATCGGTACTCGCTTTAGATAGTTTCCTTGCACTACTGCTTGTACCACACTCTTCATCATCTGGTTTACTTAGGAATTGATTCCCATGGAATCTGCGTTTTGGTGGCTTCGAACTACGCTGACTGGTCGATTTTTCACCTTTAGGATAACCTGCCATGATCTCGTAGCTGTGTTTACTCGACAAGACTCGAAACAAAACTGAGTAAAACTGAGCAAAACTAAACAACACAGACTGTTGATGCCGCAGCTTAGAAGCAAATACAGACATAAATATAATGGGTACCGTTATAATGCGTCCCCAGGTATACATTTGGGGTATTTCGAATAAAGGGAGGAGCACGAACTCTATAGAGCGGCTGCAGCTGCCCGAACGCTCGTATACCTGCTCGGCGCCCGACTGCTTTTAGTGCTGTATCTTCGAAAATAATCCGAATTGACTTTCCAAAATTGACAGACATATTCTTAGATATATTAGGAACAGATTTAAGCAATAAAAAAAAATCGATTTTTTGAGCCTCCTAAAGCAGGCTCCCCCCTTAAAGGATTACTCTCTCAAATAGATTTACTCTGTTCATTACACAACACACTCACAAGGATGATAAAGGTTGATGTAGAAATTAGCGCCGTATTATATAGTATTTTTTTTTTTTTTTTGCATTAAGTGCCATTATACTTAAATGTACTAAATTTGTGGAATTAATTTTGTTTTTTTTTTTGTTTTTCAAAATAAATGCTAATAAAAACAATTTGACAAATATAAGTGTTTTATTTTAACTTACACACAATGACTTACTACCTTCTAGGATATTTTCTTAAATAAATAAATAATAAACGTCTTACCAAAACCACAATCATTGAAGAGATAACGTTGTGCAAATGTATGAATCACTACATCGTACTCGTACATATGTCCATCATTGACCAAAGTTCTTCTGAATAATGCAATTCCTTCTTTTCCTTTTCTATCCCATCGAAAGTAGTTGCTTGCAATATACATTCAAAAATATTGAATAGTCCTCCTTTATATGCGCCTTAAGAGCAAATAGAAAACTTTCTGGTAAAGAAAGGGTAAAATTGTTTTCTGCCACTTCAGTTCTCATGCATCATATGCACACATCTTCCGTTCCAAACAAAAACCTGTAAATAAACAAAAAAAAAAGAAACAAAATTGAATGTGCTTTGCGGGCATGCAACTAACCGTAAATTTGAATGAAAGTTTTCAGAGCAATCGGGAATACGTTCCAAAAATTTAATTTAGTTGAATAGGGAGGTGGTATCGCATGCACACGAGCAGTCTGTATGAAAAGTAATCGAACACGATGCTTTTAAAAATATTTAAATTCTGCTTAAACATAATGCTGGAGCCCTACATACTCTGAATTTAGATTCAAAAATGAAAATATTAGGGAACGAATAATCAGCAAATGGTAATTCGAAAACTGAATCATTTTTTGCCGGCACCCCCACTCCATTTTCGATATCGAAACGCCCGTCTTTATGGATGCATATGTTGGTAAGTGACATTTTGAAGCACGAGACTCGCAACAAAATGCAAAAATTATGAGAAAATGTTTAGCAACATTTACGTGGTGGAAACTGGCAAATCAAATCAATATTTGACATTTGAATGAAAGCATGGCTTATTAGGGCTTTTCGCTTACTTTTCGAGCGAAAACTTATAAAATGTCAAATGCACAAAAATGAGATGGAAAACTCGCAGAGTGGCAAATTGAATCACGAACACTTTTTTCTTGCACTATTAAAACTGCAATTTTTTGTTCGCTATTATATGCTTCTATTTGACGTCTGCAACTATATTTGTAAACAAAATAAAGTGCACATATATGTTGATTTCAGATGTCAATTGGAATCTAAACGCCAAACGATGTACAGCTGCCTGTCTAGTGGATATCGAAAAAGCCTTCGACACGGTTTGGATCGACGGGCTTTTATATAAACTTCTAAGATATGAATTCCCACATCATCTTCTAAAGATAATAATAAAATAAATTTGTTGTAACAGATAATCAATACACGACGACTAAAGTTTTTAATGCCATCAATGGTCTGCCACAGGGCACAGTTACAGGACCGCTCCTTTTCAACATCTACATTTCGGAAATGCTGAGGGACATGGATAATTCAATAGCGTTCGCCGACGATGTTATATTGCATGCAAGCGGCTCGAAAATCCAAGACATACAGACAGAGCTTCAGAACAATTTTGATAAACTGAAAACTTTCTGCTCAAAATGGAAGCTTAAAATAAAAGAGGCGAAATGCGAAACTATACTGTTCCGCCTCCCAGTAAGACGCGGAAATTCAGATTTGAGATGAAACTGGAAAAACCTACAAATTACTCTAATTCTAATGGTTTTCACATCGAGTCAAAGACTGTTGTAAAGTATTTAGGTGTTCATCTGGACAAGTTTTTGAACTACAATGAGCACATAAATATACAGTTGCAAAAGGCAAGAGCGGCATTTATGTCTCTCAAACGCCTTTTCTTCTCCAACTACCTTGGATCTGATGTGAAGATCATATGCTACCAAGCTTTCGTTCGTCCAATTCTGACTTATGCGAGTCCAGTATGGTGGAACACAAGCCCGTCTTATATGGAAAAACTTAGGCTATTTGAAAGAAAATGTCTTCGAGCCTGCATGCGTATGTATAGAAGCGCACATTCCGATTTTCGCCATTATGTTTCTAATAAGAGACTATTAGATGCTTCCGGCGTATCCAGAAAAAAAAATGTATTCTAAAAGGTTTCCCACGTTTTTCCTTAAAATGAAATAATATAAAACAAAAAAAAAATTAAATTGAATTTTAAAAAAAAACATCGATAAAAATTAAAACACTAGAATTAAGTTTTTTAAAAATCATATTATAAGTATTGTGCACCCCTTAGGTCAGTTACTTTAATGTATTATAATAGTGTAGCTTTAAGTTTATTAGAACTGTAAATTATGTTGGTGTATGAGTGGAATGAAATAAACAATTATAAAAAAAGCTACATATATGCTGTTTATTTGCAAAAATTCAGATTTTAAAGGACCTGACGCCATCTGTGGTTCTAAGCTACCACCATTACTCAAATATCAAATTTGATCAAAACCGATTGAGCCGTTTTCGAGCAAGTAGTCCGTTAGTAAAGTACTGTTAATTTTAGGGTTAGAATGGAAATTCCGGGGAGAGTACGATAACTTTGGCGCCAAAAATTGATAACAATTTTTTGTGGAGGGGTCAAAAACAAGCATTTTTTACTATGGGAGGGGGGGTCTATCTCACCCCGTTTAGGAGGTAGGGTCAATTTTAGAAAAAAAATGACAAAATGAAAAAAAAAAAAAATATTTAAAAAAAACAACGGCAACACTTACAATGAAGTACTATACCGGTTTTGAAAGCCAGAAACCTGTTCTTTAATCCTAAATTTAAATTAAATAATTTATGTCAATAGTTTTCGAAAAATTCGCATGCAAACTCAAAATTTTGATAAAAAAAAAATGAAAAAAAAGAAGTACTGTAGATGAAGAGTATATCAATACTCTTCATCTACATGCGAAAAGAGAGTTTAAATCCCTTAATCCCGCGAAGCGGGCCGTCCGGGTACTGTTAATTAAGAAAACTGTTGATATAGGCGCCTGCCAGACGTTTAATCTATTATTCATTCACTTACCTCAAAGGAAGACCACGTAAATGCCAAAAAACGAAACAAAAATAGTAATTTTAAATTTTCTCAAAAACTAGAAGACATAAAACCATTCGGGTTTTTGTGTTCGATTCAGAATTGATATAAGTATTGACCACAAAAAGCCAATTTAGCACTTCATTTCACAATTTTGAAAAAAATTGGTCTAAACTTTTTTTTTTCATTTTTTTTATCAAAATTTTGAGTTTGCATGCGAATTTTTCAAAAACTTTTGACATAAATTATTTAATTTATCATTTTAAGTCATTTTTTTCTAAAATTGACCCTACCTCCTAAACGGGGCGAGATAGAACCCCCCCCCTCCCACAGTACAAAATGCTTGTTTTTGACCCCTCTACAAAAAACCGTAATCAATTTATCGTACTCGTGCCGAAATTCCGATTTCGCCTCGAATTGTGACTCCATAGACCTCAAACATAAAGTTTAAAGAAAATCCGTCCTAAACGGCTGGGCAGTGGCGTGCACAGACAGACAGAACTTAAAGACCCACTTTATTGAGTTTCTCTGTCATAGTAATGTTAAGTTTGATCAGAATCTCGAGATCAAACATTTTGAGGAAACCAATATTTGCTTGTCTTATACTAGTTGGTGCAAGTAAAAAAGTGATGAACGAAATTTTTCGAGCAACTTCAGAGAAAAAATATTCGCTACTCATTATTTTCCTTTTGTCTTCCATTTTTGACAAGTACGCGAATGTGAACGTTACATACGAAGGCGCGAAGTAGTTTTACCAATTAATTCGATCGATTTAGACACAGCTTAAGAAGTTTTTTGTACCCCAGAGAGCAATCGGTTTATAGAATTTTAGGTGACAAAGTGTTAGATAAGGGCCAAATACTTTCTCTATTAAATTATTTTTCTTTCGGTTTTGTGCAACATTCGGCGTTTTTTTGTTGTTTCGTTTTAAAATAAGAGCAGAGAAACAGTTTCAAAACGTTCAGTTTCACATTAAATTGCAAAAAATAATATAAATTTCGAAGGATAATTGAATAATTCAATACAAAGCGCAAGCTTTAAGAGTTCGACTCTGCGTTCATATTCCCGAGTTTGACGATTGACTGTGTTTCAAAAATAAGTCATAGTGCTCTGAGCTGTTGAGTCGAATTTTTCTGGTTCAAGTCTCAACCTTGCGATTAAACTGATTCCAGTTACGAAATAAATAATGCCAAGGTTGCTAAGACTTTGTGCCAACATTGTCGTGAGTTCGAATTTCCCTCGCATGTAGTTTGATTTTTTTTTTATTAATTTATAATTAATAGTTTTATATCAAATCAGCCATATAAACCAATCTTAAAAGAGTGAATCGAAATGAAAATGTCTAATCTCGGGATTGATAGCAATAAATTCTCCTCAGGCTAAATGTGTGTATGAATATAATTATTATTACTACATGTTAGCTCAATTGCTGTTATTGTTAATGCAATTCGTTTACGCATTACATATTTCGGTTGTATTTGAGTAAATCCTGTGTATTTGTATTATTATCCTTATTATGAAGGATGATTTTGCTACTAGCTTGGATTCTAGGTTTACAATAAACGATACCAGAAGAGCATATCCTTCAGAAAGCTAAAATGAATTTACAGACTCTTCATAGGCAGATATTAGTGCTGGAAAACAGGAGGTTTGTATGTGTTTGCTACCAACTTTAACCATAGTATCCAAACACCATTTAAATCTAAAAAAAAATCTCTTAAAATGGATCTCAAAACTGGGGCTACGTCAAGGAAAGAAATTTATTAATGTCACAGAAATGAATACTACAAATCTAATAATTTCTCGGACAAAGCAACAGTGACGTAAAACTAATTACTGACATTCTCATCGGCCATTAATTGATTAACTTCCATCTTAGCGAAATTACCTTAAAGTAAGTAGTCATCTGCAAAAACTGTTGTTAATTCCGACATGAGCTGAATTTTACATAATCTTAACCTTGAGAAGCTCAAGGGATAAAACAAAATATCTTTTAGGACTTCATATGCTCCTCGATTCTATTAATAATAGTGGATTTACGGATTAGGGAAAAAAAACAAAATATTTAAAAGCCATACATAATGTACCTAAAATAATTTTGTAAAAAGTCTATGGATTTATTGTGAGACTTTTTATTTATCAATAATTATCCCATTTTTACAATTTCATCCCATTTCAACAATAATACTGGTACAATTTATGCAGAGTCAAATGTGCCCCGAATTTATTTGGTTTCCATTTTACCTACGGCAGATTAATATTTGCCAGTACGTCGTACTAGGCTTCGCCAAATAAATATGCTCTCTTAATCGCTGGATTCAGATGTGCAATAGCTAAAAATCCTTATTGTACCTTCTGTGAAAAAAAAAAAAAAAAAAAAAAAAACAGAAATACTCGAAATTTTCGGTTTATCAATCCTGGGATTGCAGTCCTTGAAACCAGCGTCACTCTACTAACTAAGCTATCCGCGACTCCATAAAAAGATAACGCAATCAAAAGATATCACTAGTGATAGTTTTGTTTTCTGTAAAGAGATAAACGATAATGAACAATCCTTTCTATCAAAACTATTACTAATTATATTTTTTAATTGTGCTGTCTTGTTTTATGGCATCCCGGCTCAACTATCGCGTTATAGAATCTCATAATGCAAATAAATTGCAACAATTCCCTTCGATTAACTTACACAACCAGTAGAGTTGCAGAAACCAAAAAAACACACGAGTTTCAAACCACTACAGCCAAGGTAATTTTCTTTTTATTCGTACACAGGGGAACAAGTCCATTTTTGAGAATTTTCTGATTTTAATGCCTTCAAGTTAGCCATTGGAGTGTCTTTATTATGAAACATTTGAAAAGGTCAAAAACTTGTTACCTTGCAACTTATGAACTGTTTAACACCATGTAAACAAAGTACTAAAAAATAGCGTTAATGCCTACACAGAGATTTAGAAGTAGAGTATGTTAGTGAAATAATTCAAAAATATGCAGTGAAGCACTACCAACAAATCTACGATCATGTAAAGAAAAATTACTAGATGAATTATTCCCAGTCGTAATAAAATGACGTGATTTTAGTGGGATCAGGTCTCACGCTACAGTTGCTACGACTGAAAATGTAAGGCCTATTCCAGTATCGTTGGGATGAAGGTTGGAGGCAGAGGTGGTTTTAGTTAGGGTTAAAGTCCCACATTTCGTTAAAATAAAGGTTAAATTTCAAACTCCTCTCCGCAAAAAAAAAACGAAAATTTAACTTATCACGTTCTTTTCTCTTTAATTGTTTAGGATCAATGTCCACCAATACCTCTCCTCTCCTATAATCTAAATTTTTACACTGATGTCATGACGTGGTTAAATAATCTACCAACCTACCATATAAAATTGATTATATTATATTATTTCACACATACTGTACCTACGTAGTACAAACATACATATGTATGTATGTTTGTACATTGCCTATTGCTTCACACCCATCGTCACGATACACATTTTATGCAAATGTTACACTTCGCAAAGTTTACCAGAAGCATTTGTTTCACCAAAGAGGGTATGATGGGTGATATGATCCTTTTTTTTATGATGCACTTTCTAAGTTATTACTGCAATATTTGAATATTTTCACAAAATAAAATTTAGGTTGGAGCAAGATAAAGTTAAAGCAAAAAAAGAAAGCCCAGAGGTAATAATATTATATAGATATCCCAAGCCTTCTTCTTATGCCTATCAGAAGAGACAATCTGTTAAGCATTTTAACTGAGGCTTCAAAGGGAGGCAGACACTGAAACTGTTGTGAATGATTTCCAATCGCTTAATCTGACTCCCACTCACACGGTGATGGAAAAATGGAACCATGATGTTGGGTGATAGAATGGAAATGAAGAGATAAAAATATCAATTTCACCATTCAAAAAGAGACATATCATTGATAAAGAGGAAGACGTAGAAAGAGGGGCACCAGATTATACTACTTAACCTCAACTGTCACTCACTTAAAATAGGAAATAAATTGAAGTTTAATAGTTTACCACTTAAAATGTTTACATAGATATGTACATATATGTCATAATTTACACACATAATTTGTAAGTATTTCAACCAGCTGCTTAACATCAAACGTACACTTTGTTTTGCGGGTTAATGACAGAAAAGAAAAAAACAAAAACTACAAGCCCAGCGTAATCATCCCCAAAACTGTCAATTAAAGTTCGCATTACCCTTTGTACAGTAATACAGTTACCCTTGTTCGCATACACGACAAGGGTACGTACTTCTGAATCCACCTATGTCACCCACTCATAAAACCATACTGCAACCACTTGAAAAATATTGGATTTACTACAGTGGCAACATGTGTGTTCACACCATAAAAAGCCCCCCTCCGAGTCAACCTGAGTCCGACGCAGAAAACAATTTTACAATCGTTTACGGGAAATCACTTTCATTTGTTCTTGTATGCTGCTGAGATTCCATTCCATTCAGCATCACTCCTCTACCATAATCCACCCTCACATAAACCGAAGAGTGTGTCTCATTCATCCTCCCAATTCAAAAAGCATGAATCAAATCAATTTGTCCGCCACTCGTGCATACCCCAATAAGCAGACTTTCATTCTCTTGCTCCGCTTTCTTTCTCTTTGTGTGATCTTCAACAACCCCTGCGTTGTTGGCAATGATAAGCCCGACAATTATCTTACATCCCAGTACTCACTCTCTTCCTCTCGGAAAACCCTCCTATACAGTACAATGGCGATAAGCGAGTCAGATAGTGAGTGGAGGAAGCATCATCGTGGCCATCGAACGGGGCAACTGAGATTTTTCTATCTATTGCTCAGTAGAACGTAACCCTAGAAGCCAGGCGTGCTCTGCTATCAGGACTTTAGTTCGTCGCATCATCTCGGCTCGTTCGCATGGTTTTCCAGCTTCGTTCTCTATTTTCGCCACTCACCTACCAAAGTATAACGTGTATTTCGTATATTTTTTGAAATTATCGTACAAGAATGTAATCTCGAATAAAACCGGGTAAAGGTAGTGAATTGCAAGAAAAAAAAAAGAACAACAACAACGACATTGAATTTCTACCACTTATCCTATTATCCTTGGTGTGTGTGTTTTCGTTTACGTAAAAAGGATGATTCTGTGAAAACGCCATAAAGTCTATGATGCAATTATCCCCATACGTGGTCTGCAGATAAATTCCGTGCTGTGTTTTGCCATTTATCCGGTTTGGTGTGCAAGGGCACAACGACAATATCCTTATGAAATAGTAGCACAGGACAACGTGAAATTTGTTCCGCCCGAAAATAAAATATTGTAGTATTCTTCTAAGAAACTTGGAAATTCGCAAAATTTCCAATCGAGCTAGAGATAAGACGCTGGAGATAACGCACGGAAGTTGTGGCCTTATCGCCTTTCTAGAGATGACATAGGGTCATCTACACGCTAACGAATCGAGAATTATCGTAATTCATTTAGTTGGTTCAATTCGGTGAAGTATTTGTGTGTGACGGGAATCTGAACGAGCCACTGAATCTGGAATTCAATTTTGAAATAATTTCATGAATTCCAATTGGCACGTGCGGGTTGTAAATTGCATGCAAGGATTGTGAAGTTTTTTCACCCCGTTCCAGGAAGTAATTTCATTGCTAATCGTTGTAGTGGTCGCAGTGGTGTTGGGAATGTAATCTGATTGAAATACTTGGATGATTGAAATTGGGGATTTCCAAAGAGGGGACAGATAGTGCTCTGATGTCCTCCCATGTTAATTAATTTTGTTTTTGTTTTTTCGTATTTTAGATCAATTTTAATGATAATAGTTGTAAGAAAGAATTAGAAAAAAATAATTGAAAAGTGAAGAAGTGAACTGTCAATTTGGTAAGAATGAAGAGACCGAGATATCTGGATAATTTACTGCTGATACTGACATTATGTGGATTACAATTGACTTATGCTGCAAGGCAAAGTAAGTATTGATTGATCTTTTTGCGATTCTCCTTTAAATTTTGAAACTATGATTAATCACATAGAATTTAGGTCGTTGGACAACAATGGTAAGAGGTCCTTTTCGAAGAATTTGTCAAATAACTTATAATGAAAAGTTAATTTCTTGGATCCACGTGTAGACCTTTATTAGGGATTATATTTAAATCCTGCATCGTCGTTTGAATGATGTGGGTCGAGAACAATTATTTTTATAATTAGCTATTCGTTTTCTTATACAACTTTGTGTTTTGAATATAAAATTGGACTTTTATTTCTGAAAAAAAAACCCGGTCTTCAATTAAGGACATTTGTTTGGAACATGCTTAGGTTCAAGGAGTTTAACATGATGAAAAGTTTTGTACTGGGAAGTTACTTTTTAGATGTTTTGATTAAAACTTGTGGAAACAATTGAATGCGGGCATAGTTTTCTATTTATGTCCACGTTCTGGCTGCCATCTGACCACATTGCAGTCTCCCTTAACCGTATGGGGATATACGAGTATGTGTCTTGTTACGTAGCATGAAGATTTAAACCTAATAAAGTTACCGGTCGGGGCAAATGATATTTTAAGATGTATTATGATCTTACTTTTTATCATTTATTTTTTTGCATTGAAGGTGCGACAAACTTAACAACACAAGATGTGAAGTTAGAGAAGACTAAAAGTTGTGTGAATATTAAAGAATTTTTTTTTTCAAAAAATATACTTCTTTTTCTTTTATTAGCTGTTAAAATATATTAGCTGTCAAAAATATACTCGTATTTCTCCCACGTATCTGCCTTGCTGCTGCGCCGCTTGTGGAGTTGGCTAAGTTTGCACACCATCACTGAAGCGGGAAATTTGTTGTTATTGTTGCATTTCAGTAATCTAATTATTTCTTCTTCTGCATCTTCTTCAAGCTTCGGGTGAATCTTGAGATGCTATTGCTTTCCTGACAGTACTTTCCGACGGTCTTCTTTGTATATGATAGTATTTCTGATGTGCTCAGCCTGGAGCTTTTCCACAATCGGTTACACGGAGGCTTCCACGAATACGCATACTTCTAATTAGGTCTCGTTTTGATACTTCTGCTGACATCCGCAACATTTTCATCTCCGTCGCTGTCATTTTTCCCATATATTTTTCATACATCGTCCAACATTGCTATGCATATATGTAGGTATATTAAAGCCGGACGTACAACTGACGTATAAAGCAAACCTTTGAGTTTAAGTGACATTTTTCGGTCATAAAAGACTGTGGAGTTTCCACGCCATTTTAACCAACCCACACTCATTCGATTAGATGATATGCAGATCTTTCGAGGCGTCGCAATGTTTTCCATTATTATCCATGAGCTTCGGTACGGAGCATACGTCAACTTATTTGTAAGATATGATCGGATGAAAATAGGTTCGACGAATGGAATCTCAGCATTGTTTGTCCGATCCTCAAGGAAGGAGACCCACTGCATTGCGCCAACTACAGATGTACTCGTATTAGTCTCCCCAACATCGCTTATAAGATCATATCTGCCATAGTATCTGAACGCCTTAAACCTTTTGTTAACAATCTGATTAGTCCGTATCAGTGTGGTTTCCCACATTACGGAAGATCCTGGAAAAAACCAGGCACTCCAAATCGATATTCACCACCTTTGCATCCATTTTAATGTCGCCTTGTCTATATAGACGAGCTATACAGAGGTACGAGTACGTATAGTTTTGCCATCGATGCCAAAATTGTCCGTCTGTGTAGGATGACAATGGTGAATGAACGCTGCTTCATAAAGATTGGGAAAAACATCACCAAGGCTTTTTTATAAAAAAAAAAACGATAAAACAGGGAGAGACAGGAGACATTTCTCCGATGTTCTAGTGAATGAATGGAATTCACAATGTCTCTATCACCTATAAGTCTTAACGCGCGATTTTGTACCCTATCAAGAATGTGCAGAACGGTTTTGAGTGCACCAGACCAGATATGGGCGTTATATTCCAGCTTAGGGCGGTTGAATGCCTTAAGAATTGAGGCCAGATCAGACGGGGTAAAATATTTCTTGCACCGTTTAAGGAATCCTAGACATTTTGCAGCATTTTTGGCGACCTCGAATATGTGATCATTCCATCGAAGATGGTTATTAATACACATGCCGAGAATGACAATTCTTTCGGTTTCAATGAGTACCATCCATGGATAATGGTTGAGGGTTTTGGTTTCGCTTGAGAGACAGAAGACAGCACTGTGTTTTGGAAGCATTAAATTCCACTCTGTTGGTTGAACCCCATTTAATTATGCTGTTCAGGTCGGAATTTAATATTTTTAACATACGTTGCTGTTCCCCTTCTATGGCCGAAGAGCAAGGACGTGAGTTAGGGAACGAATATGAAAAACTGAGGGTACTGTCATCAGCGAAGGAATGGATTGGATTAGACGTTGCAGACAAGAGATTATTTATAAAAATAAGAAAGAGAGTCGGAGACAAAACAGAGCCTTGGGGAACACCAGCATTTATTTGGTGAATTGTAGACTTGAAGCCGTCCAAAACAACTTGTATTGAACGTCCCGAAAGTAAATTTCTAATCCATTGAAGAAGAGACTCATCGACGCCATATGCACGCATTTTCGACAAAAGAGCCTGATGCCAAACTCTGTCAAATGCCTTTGAAATATCAAGCGCAACCATCTGGTTTCGCCGAAGTGATGAAGAGATTGGTTCCACTTCTCGGTGAGATATGCCATCAAATCACCAGTGGACCTGTTGCTACGAAAACCATACTGCCGGCCATTAAGGAGTTTTCGTGAATCGAGATATTTCATAAGCTGACGATTTATCAGCGTTTCCATGACCTTGGAAAGAAGGGACGTAAGTGCAATGGGTCGGTAATTGGACAGGGAGGAAGATTCGCCTTTTTTAGGGACGGGCTGGACAAATGCTGTTTTTCATCTACTCGGAAAGAGCCCTGAAAATAGGATAGACAGAAAAGCTTACGCAGAGGTTTTGCCGAACACCTCTTCAAAACTATGGGGGGGATACCATCTGGGCCAGCGGATTTGTGTATGTAACACCTTTGAGTACTCCTGCAACTGTACGAGTGCGAAACTGGACTTGTCCCATGGAACATTTGACGCTCTCAAATGCAGGTGGAAACAAAGCATTATCTGGCAGCGTGGAATTCGCTGCAAAGTGAGCAGCAAGCAGATTGGCTTTGTCTAGGAGCTGATAGCTGGAAAGTCATTGTAAATGAGCGAAGGGATGGCAGACGAGGCAGGATTTTTAATATTTTTGACGAATGACCAAAAATTGTTACTACCTTATTGTAGGATTTTTTGCCTCAATTTTTGGTCATATAAGAATTTTGTACGTCGGATATGTGCGTTGCAGTCTTTTCTGGCTTGTTTAAACTTCTTTCGGTTTTCCTCAGATTTGTTGGGTTTATAAGACCGAAAACTCTTTTAACCTGATAGCCTCTTTACAGCTCTAGTCAAATCACGAGTTTGCCTTAGGTTTAATGCTCTTTATTCTGTTGAATACATTGAATACTTTGAACACACTCTTTGGTGTTTTTTTTTTTTTTTTTTAATTTTTTGTTTTCCTAGTTAACTAGTTCGAACTAAATGATTATTATTAAGTAGTTAAACTACTTTTGAATTGGTGTGATTGCGAAGTCGAACGTCATGTCTTCTTGCAAAGTTCCTGACCTAGTCCTCTACCATTTCCATTTTTAGATCTCTATGTAGATCAACAGTACGTATGTACCATGGCGCATTAACTATATTGCGTAGTACTTTAATCTGGAAGCATTGTATGCTTTGTAGGTTTGTCTTCATATGGCCATATTGGCTTTAATACTTGCTTGTAGAGCAATAATTTATTGTATATCGAGAGACAGGAATACCTCCCTAAGAGCCAATACATTTTTTTTATACCGTATGTTTAATTCAACATCCGTCATGTTTTTTCTTTACATGAGCTTTCCAGCACAATTTCGCGTCAAGAGTCATGCCTAAGTACTTAACTGAGTTCAAAAAAGGAACTGCATTGTTATTTATGTACACAGGTATGTGTTGTACATTTTTATTTGTAAAGTTTGCATGAACTGACTTCAGTTCATTTTTTCAGTTAATTTTTTGTGTATTACTGACAGTAAGTACAGCTGTATCGTTTGCAAATGTAGCAACAGAAGTGTATAATAGGAGCACGACAGGTCCTAATACACTAGCTTGGGGTACGCCAGCTTTTACATGTTTTAATGTGGAGTACTCATCTTCTTGCTTTATTCTAAATAATCTCTGCATTATATATGACTCTAGGAATTGTGAGTATTGTTTTGGTATATATTTTTGCAGCTTATGGACTAGTCTTTCATGCCACATCTTATCAAAAGCTTGTGTTATATCAAGAAAGATGGTAGAGCATATTTTTTTTCTCTTTTAGGGCTATTTTCTATTTTATAAGTTATTCGGTGAACTTGATCTATAGTTGAATACCTACATATTTCTAAAGCCAAATTGATGGTTTGGTATCAATGCCTTTTCTACTATGATCGGAA
Organism: Pocota personata; assembly: GCA_963082735.1. NCBI lineage: Eukaryota > Metazoa > Arthropoda > Insecta > Diptera > Syrphidae > Pocota > Pocota personata. The sequence continues at coordinate 133,605,259 of OY720430.1, read as the reverse complement.
TGGAGTCGTTTTAGAAGATTTTTTTTGACAGTTTGGCAGCAATGAAATTGCATGATATGAGGTAATTTGTCAGGTTTTGATATCATAATTACTTCTACGACTTTCTACATTCGTGGAATATACCTTAGTCTGAATTCTGCATTTATTATTTCTGCTAGTTTTTTCATACCTATTATAGGTAATTTTTTCAGAATTTCTCATGTAATAAGATCAAATCCCGGAGCTTTTTTCGGGTTATTTTTTTCTTTTATTTCTTTGGCTATTTCGTTAGAGGTTCCTGGTGGAATCAATCTATCCTCTTCACACATTTCTTCTGTTTCTTTGAGGCAATCATTATCTTCGTATGGCTGGAAGACGTTGCGAGATGTTCAGCAAATAAGTCTGCCTTTTGATTGTTTGTTTTTGCCCAGTTTTCACTGCTGTTTTTAATTGGCGGAATGTATGCCACTGGTCTTTTCATTTTCTTTGTAGCCTTCCAGAGTGAGTATTATGCACTAGCGTCGTTTGTCAAATTGGTAAGGTATCTTTCCACCGACGCATTTTTCAATTCTCTTATCAATTTTCTTAGCTTATTAGCTATTATACCAAGACTTTTGATATCAGAAAAGGACTACGACAAGGTCACGCGCTGTCATGAGATTTCAAAATTCTATACAACTACTCGCGTACGCCGATGACATTGACATAATTGGAAGAACGTAGCCGACTGTCAGTGGTGCTTTTGAGAATACTGAAACAGATGCGGCGAAAATGGGTTTAGTGGTTAACGAGGGTAAATCAAAATATATGCTGTTATAAAAAAGGATAGTCACAGTCGACGACTTAGACAGAACATCGCAATATACTGCTATAATTTTAAGGTAGTGAAGGACTTTGTCTAGCTAGGCTCCGCTGTAAATTAAAAAATGACACCATCGCAGAGTTCAAGCGAAAAATCACTCTTCCCAAACGCTGTTTCTTTGGGTTAAGAAGGCAATTGAGTAGGAAAGTCTTCTTACGGACAAGTAAGGCGACTTTATATAAGACCCTCATTATCCCAGTCCCGGATAATGAGATTCTACAGTCCCTACACGGTGCAGAATCATGAACGTTATTAAAGGCGAATGCAAACACCCTTGGTTGTTTTGAAAAGATACAACAACGAACTATACCGATTTTACAGCGGCATGGACCTGGTCAGAAGAGTTCGAATTCATCACCTAAGATATCTAGGACATCAATGCTCCGGCCTGAAAATTCTTCGAATCCATCCCAGACGGATGATGCGGTAATGGAAGACCTCACCTAAGGTGCACACACAAATGCAAAGGGACCTCAACCAACTTCATGTGTAAAACTGAAGGTGGCTGGCACAAGATCGAGCTGGCTGAAGACGCTGCGGCGCAGGTCCACCCCGGACTGTAGCGCCATCTAAAGAAAAGGAAAGAATCCGTGAGCTTTGAATGGTGTCGTAAGTCGATTTTTCTCCGACAAAACGGCATTGACTATCATGGAGTTTAATTATACATCGTTGTCGACTGTCTAAAACTCGCTCGTAAATTTTTATTGTATGAGATATTAGCTTCATCAACTGATAGTTGTTTCAATTGCTCGTGTCGCCTTTGCCTTTCTTCACTAACTTGGCATCCGCCCTCCTCTCATCATTTTATAAAATACAATAACGAGTCATTTAAAACCTACATTGCCGATTTTTGAACGTACTCTCAAAGGTATATAGTCCTGTCCGACTGCTCTTCCCTGATTCATTCTCTTCACCGCTTCTCTAACTTCGTTTTTCTCCGTTGGGTGGCAATTTTAAAAATATTAACACTTTTGTTTGTTCCTCAACGTTGAAACTCTTCCGAAGCTTGTTGCCTATTAAATTGCGAAGAGACATCTTCCAAGTTACAGTAAAAAGCTTCTACGGCTAACATGAGTTCCTTAGCTACCGTTTTCTTCACTTCCTCTTTATATAGTTCATATTCCAATTCCAAGCGCCCATTTTCAATTTCATTATTGTGTGTATATTTACTTAGTCCATGCTACGAATGCTATCTTTTTATCACTAACCATCTTTTGGTTTTGTCGTCTACCACCGACCTTTCGAAACACCGAGCAAATTGTTTGCTTTATTTATACATTCGTCTTGAAAATTGCTCCTCACTTGTACACTAAGTTCTTCTGCAAGATTCATGGCATTTCGGAGCCATTGTCGCAAATTTACGTCATAAAGCTGGCCTCTTTCTTTATTTACATATATTGTGGTTGTTTATCTTTTCTACCGCTGCAGGTTTCTGTTAATTTTTCTTCGTTTCACTCGCAAAAGACAATGTTGACTCATTAATGATTCGCTTAAGGCTACTTTGCAGTCCCGCACTCGTCATTTCATATTATTCCAGCTTAGATGGTAATATATCTGAGGTTCGTGACCCCTACTGCAATAAGTAATCAAATGCCATTCTTGCTTAATATACAAAGTATTTAGAATAAGTAAGCCGTAAGTAAGTATTTAGAATAACATAAGCTTGTTTGTCTTCTCCTGTCGAATTTCTATCTCAGGGTACGGAGTACCCTCCATGGCAATCTTTGTATTCGTAGTTTGATTCCCCTCCGAGTCCGTTTAAATCTATAATAATAAAAAGCATTTCCTCCGTTGAGGCGTTATTTAGAAGAGTATCGAAATCCCGCCAGAATATAGGTTTTCCCGATTGTTCGCAGCCTATTTGCAGAGCATAGGCACTAACCATATTCCACGTTTCCTTTTGAATTATTAATTTAAAAAGCATTAAACGATCCATTATTTTCAAAACACTTACGACGTTATCAAGGAGAAAATAAATTTTTGATTGCTATCCTCCTGAGAGGATAAGTTTGTAGGTAAACCACTACCATTTTAACTTAGCAACATAGTAAGCTTATGAACATGATCTTAGCGACCTCGACAGGGCATTGCTATTGCAACAGAAATAGCGCGCCTTGAAAAACAAATCGTTTCGGGAAACCCTTCTATTTGTCTTTGGAGAAGATTATTCTTTGATAAACAGATTTAGTAACGTTTATTTCCACGATAATACTAAGAAATAAGCTTTAATTAATGAAAACCCTTTCAACTGAAAATAAATAGTTTCATGACATTTTGTTCTGCGACAACTTTTCCCTTGACGCCCGTAATTTACAAGTACATACAAGTAATTTTCGAATGCGTTTTTCTAAGCATGGTACAGATTATCATTCTTTTACATCAATCAGATTGAATTTTCTCTTCAAGTGCCCAAATGATTGAAAAAAATTCCGATATGCACTTTCGATCTTCCTTTTTAATCTTTTCTTCAAGCGAAAAGAAATAGATGCGATGGATAGAAAAACATGTCAGTTTGATTTAGTAGCGCATACAAAAAACGGAATTTAACAGTGCACAGATTTAAGAATCTCTTCAATCATTTACAAAATCTGGTAGAATTTCATGAATCACAGCCTCTGTACGTCAAATTGGAAACAAATTTGTGCTCAGTTATGACGTTGTTCAATCATTTACCAGATAAGATTAAAGAAAATAGTTCTGCTAGTTTAATTATACTCATTCTGCGCGAATGCTGCATCCACCTACAGGCTTTTGTGAGTGTAAGTGAACCCTAGTGTGAAATACCCCTATGTCGAATTCGAAGCCTGACTGCGAGATCCTCAAACTTAGTCGTTGGTTTCAATGCAAACACGCCAATAAATATTGTTTAAGAATCAAGGATGCACATGCGACAATTTGTCAAGTTTTTAATGCTTATTATTGGGCCAAACTGAGAAAAGTGATCCAAACTGTGGCGGTTTCAAGTGACAACACTACTTCCAAATTCATGAACAAGTAGTGCATGGACAGGTTCACACATTATGGAGCTCTAATCCGCCTGTCGAGTCGTTTTGAGGTAATTTACATAAATGTAACAAGTACCAGACCTACACAGAATCACTGTAGGTGCATGTATGAGTATCTCTGAATAACATGAATTTCCAATGATGCGTAAACATGATTATCACAGTTTCGGCATTTCTCTGCGAATCGCTTAACTAATCTTTATAAAATAAGATTATTATAAAATTCATAATTCACTTGACAACTACTGGCAAAATACACATCTAACTTGTAATCTGATTTGAAAATTCTAGAATAAGCAACAAATTCGTTGAAATTTATTAAATGCCGGCGTAAACAAGACAAAAGCAAAAATAAAGTGCATAAACAAACCAACTGATTCAAATGTAGATATAGGCAAAGTACATAATGCACATAATCATACAAGAGAGCTTCCAATAAACAGATACACGTAGTAATACTTTGGGAACGACTCATTTTGAGACATCAGTCTGATTTAATGCATTCACATAAATCCATAGATGGGTTTTAAATTTTGCACAAAATCACTGACTTGTAAGAAACTGACACCATTTCGAAGTAAAATTCTACGAATGATATGCTTTTATTGAACACCTATCTACCCTCATATCCTTGCTTTTCGATGTGCATAGTTATCAGCTTTCTATTGCACGTTTAGTTTGGAACTATATATTCACCGACTATTAGGAATTCAATGTACGATTTCCTGCATTTTCCGGATATACATTGAAAAAAAAACTTACATTAAATCCCTATTGAAAGTCACACAAAATATCAGTGTGGCTATGATACATACGTACTCGTATTTGCTCGTCCGTGTGTACATTAACCCAGTTTTCTGAATTTTATCGTGTAACGCTTGAGTAAATTTAAATTTACTTTGAACATCCTTCCTTGAGATAATATTTTATTATCAGTAAGCTACAAATGCCATTATTTCTAATATACGTCTATAAAAGCAAAACTAAATGCTGACAAAGGCAATTGATTGATTAGTCTATATCGTAGTGTACAGTCTCAAATAAATTGTTGTTTGACTCGTTTAGATAAGATAAGCTAATTTAATTTGATTATACATCGTGCTAAACTGTAATGATTTGCGTATCATATGACCATAGATTGGAATGAGGGTGGTAACTAACTGCAGGTAGGTATATCCCAACAAATATGTTACGTATTAGTGTTGAGCAAAGTTATTAAAGAATTAGCCACGCCTTAGAACCAATTAGCTTCTCCATTGTTTCAGAGAGTTGTTCGCACTTTTATAATACGACTACGTAGAGTAACATACAACTTTCCCTCTTTCTTATGCTCCTGAAACTATATTGGAACTTATATATACGAGTATATATGTAGAGCGACTCCAGCTGTTGATCTGTGTATCTTATGGTGACATTCATCTTCATCTACACCCCTAATCTGCTGGTGAAGAATTCCAAGCTGTATTTTGAAAAGAAGTTTCATGATTAGGGTGATTAACTTTTTCGATATATCGACATAACAGTACACAAAGACTAGGTATCCGTATAGTAAGATGATAGCTGTAAGCGAGTATAACTTCCTGTTCTCTGACAATCAAATTTTCAAGCTACGAAAGTTTACCTGCCTCATAATAAACCAACTTTATTTTAACAATGCCAACTTACAACAGTCATCAGATCATTGAAATCAACGTCTGGAAGCTTGCTTCTGGGGGTGTTCCAGACAAGGCTGATAATTATATATACGAGGACGATTTTTAAAGTTCGCGGAATGGAATAGAAAGAAACAGAGTTCAGTTTTATAATCTCATCTCCTTGCACATGAATACGCTTCTTAGATCAATATATTTTTCTAGGTTTGCCTTCCAAACCTGTAGCCTTTTATTAATCGCCCCCTCCTTTTTACTTTAATAGATTCTCTTAAACATCTTAGAAAATTAGCATAGTATTCTCCTGTGATGCTGGTGCCTTTTGGTTTACTATCCATTAACAGGAATCCTTGTGAGTCCCAGAACACTGTTGCCATGATCTTCCCAGCCGATATTACAATCTTAAACTTCTTGGGGGCTGGATCACCCCTTTTACATCACTGCATGGACTCCTGCTTTAGCTTAGGATCATAATTATGAACCCAAGTTTCATCTCCAGTAACAAATTTGTTGATAATTTCTTTTGGAATGAGGCCATACAGCTCCGAAAACTGCTTACAACATTTCCACATGGTATTTTTTTTGGTGCGGCGAAAGCACTCTGAGCACCCCATTTGAGCTGATTTTTAACATGTCAAGATAATCATGTAGAATTATAAATCTCATTGCTTCGGATATTTTGAACCTTTTTGTAATTTCTTCTAATTTCAGCCGACTATCTTCCATGAAGTCGTATTCGACTTTTACTCGTAGAACCATTTCATGGACTGTGACATCACTCCGTCTTCCAGAGCGGTCGTCATCTTCTAATGACTCTCTTACCTTGTTTGAATAAGCCTAATCACTTGAAAACTATGGTTATATTAGGGCAAGACGTTCCGTTAACTATTTGCATTTCATTTAGTATATCTTCCACAGTTTTTCCTTGTTTTGTGAGGAATTTAATTACTGCGCGGAATTCAATATTTGACATTTTTTTTAATTCCCACAGACTTTAACTTATTCTTTTGACTACTGCAGGCAAACTAATTAGTTAATCAACATAAAACTTCACATTTATAACTAAAAAGGATTACCTGATAATAAACAAATAATTCTAACCCCACCTCTTCCTACCTTTGCCCCTAATCCGCGAACTTAAAAAATCCCCTTCGTATGTATAGGTAATTACTGAGGGAATTGTACTTAAATGTTACCACACAATTGTAACTTTGGTGCAATGACATAAATGCAAGTTTTAGCTCACAGTGGTTTTACAACACATATTGTAAGCTAAATTATTACTTTAAAAAAAATCTGAAGTACATATAAATATATTGCTTTTTTCTTTGCTGCATTTAGAAGCAGGATATCGAGCAATACGTCAGAAGAAAACTGCAAGAAGTTATCTTTTGCGGTCACCAGCCCTTGATATTTTTCTAGTTAGTTTTTTGCTGCTGATTGCAGAAATGACAATATAGTTCTGATGTAATGTTTAAGTCCAGTCAAATTACGGAAAATTGGTGGCGGGCCACGGAGCGTTTGCAACTCAATTATTTGTTTTTCAAAATTCCTTAAATAATACAAGAAATAATAGGTAGGTCCTTTTTCGTACTTACTTTGCTAGAACTTGCCATATGTCAAATTGCGAAAGCAGAAACTCAGAGAGTATCAAACTACGAGAACGAATTTTGTGTTTAAACTTGCCAAACGCCAAATGAAATGACTAAACTCTACATTTTTCTCACATTGAAATATACTAAGCCAATGATTTTTGGGAAGATCATTGAACAAATTCCTTCGTATTTCACTCGTTTAACATTGCTATGTATTTCTTCAGGACTAAATTCGTAGTTGAAAAAATGTGACGAAATGTGTTGGGTGAGGAAATGACTTACTATCTAGCCCACTTTCATTTTTTGAATATAAAAGAGCAAACGCAATAAGAATTTCAAAAACCTAAATGCGGACTTTGTTATTGCATGTCTGCAGAATGGACACATGACTTTTTTTAGACTAAGACGCTGTACCAATTATTCGTATCCTTTAAGTTTCGAATCTCCGGCACATGCATTTTTTACTGATAATTATTTTTTTATTAATTTATAGTTAAAAATTCAGAAATGAGTGAATCTCCAATATAAAGAATTATTATTTTTGAAGAATAACACAAAGAAGAAAACATTGATCTAATGATAGGGAAAGATCCTGCGATAGATATGGTTTTAGCCACCAACGCTCTATTTGGTGAATTCCAATTCATAGATTATTATAGTAAATTAAATGCAAAGTCAGAATTTCAGAATTCAAGCTGGCAATCCGAAGCCAGAATTATCAAATTCAAAATGGCGAAAACATATTCGTCGGCACTTATGCCTCTTATTACTCGTATACTCATTCTGGATTCCTTTGCGTTAAGACTAGTACTAGGGCGACGTTTCTCGCTTTGGGGTAGTTTTGGGGAGGTTTCTAGCAAACCTCTATTATTTATTTAGTGAGGTAACAATCTTTAACTTTTGGAATTAAGTAGCTTAGGAGCTAGGACTTATTAAATTCAGACTGTGTTACTGAAAATTACGCTTTTTTTATGCACTTTCAATCAGAATTTTTAAACTATTAGCAATTATTAACGGGAGGTCTTTTCATTTGCAACCACTTTGACAAACAGTCAAGTCAGTAGCATATTATATTCTTATTTCAAGCTAGGACTCATCTTAATTACAGTAAAAATCACCATTAAACTACCATAAAACCTACTATTAAAACTGTGATGTTCTCCCGTTAGATCCGCTAAAAAATCCAAAAATTTGTGGTCGACCCGTATGTGATCTTGAGACTTCAAAATTCGGCTACACAGACTCAAATCGATACAAATATGATTACAATGTACATCTTCGGAGTGAATTTGCGGGAACTGGTCAGAACTCCTCAGATGTTTACATACGAGCTACGGTGGATTTTATATTTCCGAAGCAATGCGAAGGTGTTATGACCCTGACTTCTGTACAACTGCGCGAAAAGATAGAAGAAGAGGTTGTAAAGCCAACTGAAAGCAGCACGTTCATCGACTACTACGACTATGATAATCTAGATGCTAGCCCAGAAGTCGAAGTTGAAGATGTAAGTCTTCATCCAAAGAGTCGTGATCTAGCGGTAGATCTACAAAAATACGACTTGAGATTTTCATTTCACGACGGTGTCATAAGTGAAGTCTGTCCTAACGTAGAGGAACCATCTTGGGTATTGAATTTCAAGAAAGGCATCCTCTCATCCCTACAAAATACAATGTTGCGGTTTGACGTCGACCTGAATACCACTGAAACGGATGTGTCAGGGAGATGTAACGTAGCTTATTCGCTAGAGGGTACTGATGCTGCATATGTAATCATCAAAAAAACCAAAGATCTCTACTCTTGCCGTTTTCGGCAGTCGACGCATTCCATCCTGCAGACAACACCGTACGTCTTTCGAGATGACAAGACCATTTGGCCGATTTTGAATTCACGCAGTTATTGTAATGTAAGTAGGTCTAGAACAATTCAAAAGATTTGTAAAATTTAATTGAATTCCCTTCGTGCAGCTAACCATCGATCACAGTATATACCGTGAAGTGAGCTGCTTTGAGCGTCATCAACTTATCCCGTTCTCAAACAATCAAACCGGAGCAGTAACTATTGCGCACTCAAAACTCGTCCTTAGCAGCGAAGAAACGTACAATTCTGGTGATTTTTTCGCATATGAAGGTAAGCGTTTTTGGGTCTTTCCTGCAATAGCTTCTATAGAGATTTTTCTTTAGATGAACACCTCATACAGAAGCGTTCGACACTTCTCTTCGATCACACTCCAGCCACGAAACCGACTCACGGCGAGATCAAGGCTTCCAGGGATCTACTCAAGCAAATGTGCAGTGTTGGCTTCCCTGACATCCAGCGTGAGTTCATAGACGTTTTTACCAGCTTCCTGCAAACAACCAAACATTTAGATTACAAAGCACTGACACAGCTTCTGGCAAGGTCAGCAGGCATATGCAGCAATGGCAAGTAAGTGATAAAGAGACTTCCCGCCAAAAGTGTGGCTTAAAAATAAATTCAAAATAGACACAAGTGACAAAGGTCAAGGAGACGGTGAATAGGCATGGACCGATCTTTGTGTGGTCACAATAATTATCAGTCTGAGAGAAGTTGTGAATGAAAGAGGGTTAATCTTTGAGAAAGAAACATATTTATACTGCATTATCTCAATATAAAATAGAAAAGTCATTGATGATAGCGCGTGTTTTTTATTAGTTGGCGCTATACTCCTCGTGTTATTTTTGAGTCTTGATTAATTTTAGATTTTCTACTATTTTTCTACAAATTTAGAAACCATGTTCTCGAAAGTCTTCCCTACATCGGAAGTACAGCTTCCTATCAAGTTATGCGAGATCAAATTATATCGAATACAATTCCCAAAACCATGGCCCACAATTGGATGACGTCACTGGCCTTTATTCAACGACCTGATGAGGAAACCCTTGAAACTTTTTACACAATCCTTGAGTTTTCGAAAAAGAAAATCGACGCAGAGTATACTTTAGATTCCACCGCTGTCGTTTACAGCTTTTGCAGGCACAATCCACATTGTGAATCAAATAAGAAAATCAAAAAAATTATTCGTCTTCTCGAGACCGAGTTTTTGAGTCTCTTCAACATGTACAAAAACGAGAGACGTACTCATGACCGCCTGATGGTTATTCTAAAGGGTCTCGGCAACATCGGAGTATTATCGGAACCCTTCGCTGAACAGTTGAAAGAAATCATAACAGAGGATTTAGTTCCGGTTGACGTTCGACTTCAGAGTGTTTTGGCCTTCCGACGAGTGGATTGTATAAAATACAGAGAGTTCTTCCTGGAAACTTATGGCAACGTGACAATCAATTCTGAAATACGAATTTTCAGCTACATTCAAGCTATGAGATGCCCTGACTATCAGGCCATTGATTTTATTAAGGAGGTTCTAAAAAGGGAGGAAATCAATCAAGTGGGATCATATGTCTGGTCACATCTGAAGAACTTAGCCAAGTCTTCGTCGCCGGTACGCATTGAATGTCAGGGTCTTTTGGTTAACGATGATTTGTCGGATAAATTTAAGCTAGACATTCGAAAATTCTCAAGGAATTACGAACATAGCTTGTTTTTTGACGAATACAATTTTGGTAAGGAAAAGTGGTTTTGAAGTCGAAAAACTCAACTTAGCTTCTACTTTTAGGTACTTCCACGGATATGAATTTAATTTTTGGCACTGACTCCTATCTGCCGCGTATGGCTACCTTGAATTTTACGGCGGACCTTTTTGGACAATCTGTAAATTTCTTCGAGATTTCTGCAAGAGCTGAGGGCTTTGAAGAACTAGCTTCTTCTATATTTGGACCAAAAGGTCCACTTAATCGTGAGCTCTTTCGGAAAAAGTTTGGCTTCTTGGCCAAGTGGTTGGGAGACAAGACATCCTTAAATGAAGGTAAGAATAGAATTTATGCAAGGTATTGCAAATCTATTATTTTTTCTCGCAGATTCTCTCGACAATCTTTTAGACTTTGATCCTTTGCGAATGAAACGCAGCGCCGAAGTGGACGTCAGCGAAACATCTGCTGATGATGACGACGATGATGAATATGACTTCGAACGAGAAGAAGATATTGGAAAAACTCGAACCACTCGTTCTGTAGATCGCAAGGAATCTATCCAGAAGAATATTGATGACTTAGGTTACAAACTGAAGTACAACTATAATAATCCTAAAGCTACAATCGGACTTAGGATTTTCGGAAATGATCTCAGATTCTATTCCTTAGAGGGACTTGCCGAGGTAATGGCAGTGGCTAAGGAGTTTGATCCATTCCATCAAGCAGCGAAAATTCTCTCCGGAAACGAAATTACATACTCCAAGTCTAGCGTGTTTTTAGATGCATCTTACAATATACCTATGGCAATTGGACTTCCGCTGGCTATTCATGCTTTCGGAGCTTCTTCCGTCGATTTGAGACTATCGGGAAGTTTAGATCGGATGAGAGATGCTTCTGATTATTGGCATTTCGACATAGACGGGAAACTGAAGACTAGTGTGTCAGTTGATGTCATAACCACTATGCAATCCGATGCATTTTACACCCTATCTGGCATACGGGTGAAAAGCAATTTATACTCAAACTCAGCTGTAGAAGCAAAGTTGAAAGTTCGCGGTGCCAGTTTGGTTTCTGTAACATTCAGCTTGCCACAGGATAAAAACGAGATATTCAGCGCAAAGTCAGAATTGATCGTTATGAAAGAATCAAAGGAGATTCCACAGGCCGGAATCAATAAGCGAAGTTCTAATACCACATGCACCTGGCCCATTCTAGATCAAGCCATTGGTTTGAAGGTATGTTCTTCGTTTAGCGTACCGGATGTTAGCAATGCAAGTGATGTGACATATCCTGGACTCTTACTTAGTGGACCGGTTAATATGAGTTGGGTGTTGGAAAAGTCAGATCCGAGTGCCAAACAATTCGTCTTTGAATACGAATGGACACAGGTGAAAAATGATTCCAAGTGGTCATTTATTTTCACCACACCGGGCTCTGCTGTGAAACGATTACTTATGGCGAATGTAACAACTATTCCTGCAGCTGTTAACGCTTCAGTGAGGTTTATTAATGGTGCGCAGACATACTCCGCTGGAGGAGTGTACAGCGGCAATCCAGACGACCGAAAGCTTGATGTTTACATCGACACGAACGGTCGTAAAAACTTGGATCTTAACGTCGAAATGAAGAGATCTCAGGAACGGAATGCGTGGGTCTACAAACCTAAGGCACTGTTGTCAGTAAACGGGGAGAATATCACCGGACTTGTTGGTACTGTGCGAATTAACGAAAAGAACGGAATATCACAGAACGACGTTGAACTGACTTTTGAAACCAAAAAGTTGCAGGCTTTGATCAAAGGCATCGTGGTGAGAAGTGAAATTAGTACCTCGACTAACATGACCATTAACTACAGGGTAAGTCAACTGTTTCATAAACTAATTAGACATCTTTTCAAAGAATTCCACTGAAGTTCCAGGCGAACCGAATTGAAACGGTGAAGTTTGAAGGAAAACTTACCAACACTGGGGATAAATCGAAGACTGAATATAATGGCAACATGAAACTAAGGACATCAGCTTACACGAGGTTAAATTTAGCCTCAAACGTCACATGGTTGTCGCTACAAGGGCATACCGAGGGTGTGATAACCTATAACAACGAACCTGATGCAATTGATCCAAGCCAAACCAGTCGTCTGCGTCTTGTATTCGCCCGGTCACATTCCGAGGACTACGCCTGGGAGGGCTCACGAACCAGAGCCTCATTGGAACTGACTGTTCCCAAGTCTAATGTTGATTTTCGAATTTTAGTAAAGTAAGTTAGTATTTTAAACTGCATTTTGCAATCAAATTTAAACATTAATTTTTTAGACATGAAGAACGCAGTAAAAACGGCACAGAACACAACGTAATAGTTGGTCTTAAGTACGCACCTCAGAAAGAAGCAACTGGGGTGTTCTCAGTTCATTTGCCTAGACGTAATCTTTTTGCCGTGGATGCTTATATGAATCTGACAGTTCCTGAATTCAATTCTTGTACGATCCGCTTAAGATTGAATGAGAAATCGAAGCAAGATTACATGGTAAGACTTTCAGTTAGTTGCATCAGTGTCATCGTTTACAGCTTAGTATTCCTTTAGATAAACTTCAACGGCACATGGTTTTCTAGCCATACCATCTCCATAAAAGGTAACTACAAAGACAAAAGCTCTCGCGTACAAGTCCTTCATCATCTCAAACTGCTTGTGGAGAGTCCCTCATTCGAGGTAACAACGTTCAATTTCATATTCCGTCGAAATCAACTCTTAGTATTCGCTGATGTACAAGCCAAATACAACAAAGATCCATACGGCCTTACCTTGCAATACAATTGTAATGAGAACAAAACCAACTCTAATGCAGAGGTAAAATTAAAAATCAAAGAGCGCGACTACTCGCTGGCGGCAAAGCTACTTTCGCAGCAGCCAAAACTCTTGCAAATAGAGATTCATATGGACAAGTAATTCTAAATGTATCAGATTGTATCTTAACTAACAAATTTCATTTGCAGGCTTCGAGACATACACCTCAAAATCGGAGTTCTATCGATTCCAAAACGAAAAGAGCTTTCCGTAGAAGTAAAATGGGATGCCAATCGGGATCCTACTCAAAGGCTTGCGATCAACGCCGAATACAACAACCCTGCTAGTCGGACATATGACGCCACCCTTATGTTCACCTATCCAGATCGGACTTTCAGCTGCGGATTCGATATTTATGCAGGGGGGCCGAAATATTATGGCTCCGCGAGAGCAACATGGGGTACGAACGATGTGGTTCTCTTTAGTTATGATGCAGGCTTCATTCCTGGTAAGGAATTTAACAATTGGGTTCGGGCAGAACTAAACACGCCCTTCGAAGGCTGGTACAAGAATAGCCTAAGGGCAGGTATCTATAACCACGAAAATCTGGTCCTTGTAAATTCATCCATCCTTTGGGCTGAAAGCCAGCGTCTACAACTTGGCTATGAAAGCAACTATGAAATAGCTGAACCACTTCTGAGCTTTCACATCGGCTTAGGCATTAACAGTACAATAAAGGACATCCCAACAATCACGGTGAAGGTAAAGCATTGGCAAGATCTCAAAAAGTTTGACTCCGAGGTTGATCTCCGATATAATGATGTCAATGAGACGTTAAAGATTTATAGCGTCAAGTCCGTTTGGGAACTGATAAAAAAGGGTGGTTATCAGAATATCAGCGGTTCGGTGCTAATGCTCAGTCCATTCGAAGGATACCGAAAAGGTGGACTGGCAACTAAATTTAGCCTCAATGACGATCGTCGTATTCAAGGCGCCGCTTCACTCAATTTCGACATACGAGAGTTCACCTTAGCCATGGATGGCTATGTCAAAAAATTCACTGACAACATGTTGGAAATTAATATAACCACTCCTCTGGAGAAGTTCCGAACAATCAAATGTCGTTTTGGTCTGAGCGAAAAGCGACGCCACGCAGTGGCTGAAGTACGTTCACAGGCAGTAGCTTTTGGCGCCGAAGTCTTATTTGTTGTCCATGCATTTTCCGATTTTGATGTTAAGTTTAGCCTAGCCACACCGATAGAAAACTTTCGGGAAGTAGCATTTATTGGTAAGGTGAAAACGAATACCGTCGACATCCGAGGCAGCTTAAACAACTCCACGCTAGGATTCACTGGAGTGTGGAGGTTCCACAACGTCACAGACTTCGAATATTCCTACGTCGTCTATACACCTTTTGTAGGTTTCGAACAAAATGGCTTCATAGTAAAGGTTATCAAGAGAGACATCTTTATTCTGGAAATTCATGGCAAGCTTTCAAACCACAAGTTGGGTATAAAAGTTAACGGAAAGCCCAAGTCAAAGCTGCTTAATCTTATAAGCCCGAATAAGTTGAATCTCGAGCTATTGTACGATGAAGACTTAAAGCCTCCAGAAGCCTCAGAAGACGAAGAAGACTATGATGAAGAGGAATACGATGTTAATGACTATTTCACGTATTTTGTTGACCTAGAACTCGACACACTATCTTGGCCAACTATTACAGGGCAGGTGGACATTCAAGAAATATCAGATTTTTACATCATTGTTGGCGAAGCAATCCTTCCTGCGGGTCGAATAGATTTCAAGGATCGTCTCTACTACCCTGATATGCTGAATGTGAAGAATGTTTTGAACTTGTGGACTCCGTTCGACGTGTGTCGGTCCCTTAAGTCAATCTTCGAGTATCACATTGACTTGGATAAGTTTTTCTTCGAAAGAATTGAATTTGTGGTGGACAATGGGGTCAAAGCTCCGACTGAATTTGGTTTCGTGGTTAACTATACCAAAATTATGGAAGAAAATGAAATCAAACAGCACGACATAGCCTTGATGGTGAAGACACCATTCGAAATTTTAAAGGAAATCGAGATAGAAGCTTTCGTGGAGCTCGAAGAGAATATTCATAGGGGAAATATTTCATCCAGGACTGCAAACACTTTGCTTTCTTTGGCTGCATCAGTTGAAGTAAATCCTATCATTTCAAGAAAAATCTGTATGGTAATAATATATTTCTAATGCAGGCCGAGGACAACTTCCTAGAGACTTCTGTTGGTATTATTCTGAACACAAACGTCATCCCTCATTACGCTTGTAAGGCTTACTTCAAAAAAGACTTCTCTGAGGTGGATAATTCTATCGATATTCAATTCGAAGTTTACGATAATGGAACTCTAAACAAGGTACCTATTTAAATTGCACGATTTATTCGGCTAACTGTACAAATTATATCCTTACAGCTTCAAATTGAATCCGGTTGGAATCTTAACCCGGCTAACATCATCAACGTCAGAGGAAAGGTGCAAACAACCATGCTCCCACTTAAATTAGCCGAAAGCTTCGTTCTCCTCACGAAAGGTCCCAATCCTGCTCTTAATTTTGACCTAGCAATGGTAAGTCGGGATGGTCAACGCATTGAATATGGCTCCAGAGCGAGCAAGAAAAAAGACGTCTTTAATGTCGAGATTTGGACTCCTTTAAAGAACTATCGAAATATCTCACTGCATGGAACCTTAGTTCGTAATCAAGCTAGATCAAATGAATACTTAGTCAACGGTCACTTGTATCGTAATATGGCAGTTTATATCGTGAGTGGTACTGTACAAATGACGGAAACGTATCCCGCACAGACTAGGCTTCGCGTTCAACCAAAAACGGGTGGCCCGGACGGTGTTATTGAACTGGCCATCAAAGACTCCGATGCTAATCAGGGTAAGAGCTTCCAATTTAGCGCTATTGAAGATGGTAAAATGTGTCAGATCTCTGGAGGATATTCCTTCCGCAGTAAGTTGGATTGGGACTTGAACATTTTGATTCAATCTACCGAGCCAGATATTTCACGAATCAGTATAAATGGGAAAATTCAACCCAAAGCAGACGGTCACTTTATTGGTGAAATAGGTCTGCAAACACCATGGCGACAATTGGGAATAGAATCGGTACGCTTGGGAACAAACATTAATGTTCAAAAAGACTCAGGAAAGGTCGAAGGAGAGTACCAGATAAGCCAGCAGATTGGTCGGGGATCCTGCGCTTGGTCTTGGATTTTAGCTCAGAATATGCAACTCATCCTGGAAAGCTATATGGAACGTGGGAATGCACAGCCGCGTATAGTTCACGCTAGTGCCAAGTACCTTAATCCAAATAGAAGTTTCCAACGACTTTTAACTGGGGGCAAACTAAACGTTGACTCGAAGTGGATTCTGGAGGTTAATGGAACTCTAGCCTACTTATCGGGCAATGATGTTCAAGCTGGCTTAGTTGTGCAACTACCGAAACCTGTTGGTGACCTTCATCATTTAGGCGTACGTTATCGAGGAAATCTGGTGACAAAAGAGCCGGTGAATGTATTTGTAGAAGGCAAATATGAGTCACAGGAGGCAAAGAGGAGATTCCTTACTCGTGCTTCTTACAGAAATGTAGACGATTTGCAGGGCTTATGTAGAATTCAATGGGGCCAAGCTACCAATATATCAACTATCGAAGGAGACTTTCAAGTCCTGAGGAAAAAGGAAGTCAGAAAAGAGTTCTATGCTAAATTGATTACACCCAAGTATCAAGAAGACACAGTGTTTGTTAGTGGGCACTATGATAAGGAGGAGGATTTCCATCAATTAATGTATGTTGTGACTTTTTAAAACTGTTTCAGGTTATACCGAATGATAAATTTCTAGGTGCACTTTGAATTATCCAGCATCACGAAGACTAGGAGATTTAGACGTGTCCTTCAACAGTCTGTCTAACATGAAGGGACATCTGAATGGTACAACACCATTCTTCAATATAACTTGGCTGAGAGGTGATTTCAACTTTTCGACAACTGGGTGAGTTAGGGCTAAAATATCCCTTCCAAATCTTGCTATATATTTTTCTAATTCAATTTCAGGGGAGAATCAATTCGATACATGAAGGCAACCTGGCCAGATGATTCGGGTTTCTTCAACCTGCATAGTACCTATGCCTCACAGAACCTTAACCGGGATCTCCAGGGTACGATAGAAGTAGAAGTGCCACTTACCACACGCCACCGAGCCAATATCGAGTACGGCATGAAGGAACGGGAACTCATAAATACAGGCCATGCAAATGTTGTGTACAATGATAAAAATATTCTCAACGGCCGTTACAACAGTAAATCTGAACAAAGTGTGGGATCTGAAAAAGATGTCATCGATATAACCCTGGAGAATGAACTGAAGCCTCTGGGTATTCGTTATGTCCACGCAAAACAGTACCGGAATGCAGAATTTCCAGATCATGTAAGTATACAAAACATCATCAATTTTAAGCGCATTGTTTTAGTCATCCTCTGCAGGACATGAAACATTGTGAAATTTTCGAATTGAGAAACGCAAAGGCTTTGAATCTCACCGGTGAATTGCATGTTCGATCCACGGAAAGTGGTCAGGAGTTTAAGGTTGTTGCGATTCATCCCAACCGTACAATTATTTTAAATTCCGAGTATGACTACAGGGATCTACAAAGCAAACACAAATCTAAACTCCAACTAGCTCCCACTGCTTGGATTGGATATAGTTTTGAAATTGGAAATTATAGCACGGTTTGTTTACTCAAAAAATGCAATTCGAACCCGCACTATATATCTTTCTTCCAACAGCCTACAAACGAATCCCAAAACTTCGTATTTGAGTTATCATATCCCAGAAGAAACCTTTCCGCTGAAGGTTGGTATTATGTAACGGAAGAAAAGTTTGATTCCGATATATCCCTCAAATGGACTACAAGTCCTGCATCGGATGAAAAGAAGACCGTCAGAGCTGGTCTTCTCTGGCAAAGCGAACTTTTAAAACAGGGCGATAAGGATAATCAAACAGTTATTTTCACTATTGGTCACCCTTATCTAGAGAAGGTAAGTTTGAGACTAAAATACTGATGGACATTATTCCTACCAATGTTGTTGCTAGGATGTAGAGTTCAAAGGTTCATACTACCGAGGACTGGTGGATTTACTAAAGGCTAGCCTCATTATTGACTACTCAGAAGATCCAGAGCACTTGGTGACGTTCAAAACTCTTTTGCGAGATCTGACCGTTACAGAGGGCTTTACTAACTACACCCTGGACATGATAGTCTATCATCCAGCTTCTTCTCTTGATGCAAATATGCATGGAACCGCTGCAGGGAAAACCTCCTACTATAAAACCGAATCAGATGCGTACTACAGACGTGGCTACTTCCCTGAGAAAAAGGGATCGTTTTTGGCTAAGCTTGACTTGAATAATAAAGAATTTGAATATGAGGTTTGTTAGAGATTCATTAGACAAGTAGAACAAGAACCAGCTATTTTTGTTTATTTCAGAGAAACTCTCCTTATCGGCAAGTACGATTCTGGGCCATTCCATACGGAAAGTATCCCTTCTATGGCCTAAATGCGACTGTATGGGACTCGCCTGATCTTAATAACACTGGCTTTGTGTATGTGGATCTGGAGAAGAAGTTCACTCGAGCGGAATTCAACTTGACCGAAGATTCAAGCCAAAATCTTCAGATGATTGGATATATTCCCGATGCTAGGAGTGGCTTTCTGGATATCTGGAGAAACTATGAAGAAATCAGAATAATCGACGTGAGCTCGTATCTTAAGATGAATCATTCCCGACTGATAACTGGACGATTCCATTGGAGACCAAAGATAAAGGAGGATCTTAAGGTGCGACATAACACAATTCTTGAATTATCATTTTCTATTTGATTTCTTTAGGCTAAATTCAGAGCCATAGGTACGTCTTTCTATACATCTTTCTCGGACGGCATTGATTTTTGGATCAAAAATTTATATAGCGAGACTGCAGAGTCCTTCAATGATATTTGGGGTACCGCCAAAATTCACACACAATCGTTTTTGGATGACGTTGGGTAAAATATGAACTTTGCCCCATCTCGAGAGGGTGTTTATAAACCTTTTTAACTTTGCAGGGAACTAAGTGTTTTAGAACAAGATCTCGAAGAGCTTCGAGTCTTTGTCAATCAGTCATATGAAGCCAACGATTTTTACATTAAAACCTTTGTCAACTTTACCTTATCCGTGTTGGACGAGTTGAATATCCGAGATCATATTGAATCACTGCCAAAAATATTCACAGAGCTATGGCTTGCTATGGGAGACTCAGGGAAGGCTCTACGAAAGAACATCATGTGGCTCATTGAGACTGTAAGATATTTTAATTGTCACTCGTAGCTTTACAAACATATTACCTGTTTTAGATCAAGTCTTCCTACAACAAAGCTTTGGAGGCAATCAGTAAATTTTTTCAAGGTGAATCCTTACGTTACCTAACTGATCTCATGGAAAAAGGTGTCGAAAAGTATGACAAGTTCGTAAAGGACCTGCACATTTCGTTTATTAAGTACGTGGAGAACTTGTGGAATAATTTTTCGACTATGATGTCCAATTATTGGAAATCTGTTCTCAAACGCATAGAACCACATGTTTTCCGGTTTCTTTCTTACATAGAGTCGGCTGCATGGAATATTAGTAAAGAAGTCTTTGGTAAGCTTTACTAGCCGCCCCATTTGTGGACATAATAATAAAATTGTTCTTTTTTCAGATTTTATCTACAAACGTACAAACGAGCTTGCGGAATCGCCGTACTTCAATAAAGTCTCCAGCTTGACTCAGGATATTGATCGCCTTTATAAAGATATCAAGTCTAATGATGCTATAACCAACATCAAGAAATATTCCATAATTGCGTGGAATTTCATCAAAGAGAAGTACTTCAAGCTTGTCCCGTTCGGTAAAGAGCTAAATGAAGTTATCACCGAAATCTGGGAGGAAATCAAAGGTCTACAAAATTTAGAACACATTCAGTTAATCATTCAAAAGACCAATGAAGTCATGGCCAGAATAGAATGGTTGGCCGAGGAGTTACAATTCGAATACCGTTTGCATCAATTGTACGCACTATTGAGGAATAAATTCCGAAATTATGCCTTAAATGCGCTCGAAACTGCTGATATGTACCGAGAGGCTAAGACAAAGTTTATTTTTGATCCTGAAGTTGGAATTATTGATTTGGAGCAAAAATTACCAATGTCATGGCATGCGTTCAATGAAACACCCAAGTTCGAGGAAATTCCCGAGTACAAGTTCCTTTCGAATGCACAGAACTTCTTCTCGAGTACAAATGCGTCGATTGTAAAATATATTTATAGCTTTAAGTCACATTTAGATCCGAATACTTGGTTGCCTCCTTATACAGGTAGGTTATTCCATTTAAATATTGAGTTACACTATAAAACCCTTTTCAGAGCGATCTCTCCTGATTGGATCGCGCCACTACATGACTTTTGATAAAAGTTTTGTTGGCCTAAATCTTCAGTTCGAAGAGGTGCAAGGACAAGGAAAGAACCCTCAATGTTCTTATCTACTGGCGCATGACTTTTTCCAACGCAACTTTACTCTACTACTAGAGCCTTCGGTAAGTTTTTAAATTAAAATTTTAAATAATTCAGCTCTGAAAAACTGGTATATTTTTTAGACCGCAAACAAAGAAAATTTGGCCTCGGCCAAGAAACTAATATTATTGGCAGACAACCAAATACTTGAAATCGATCTAGAACATGATGTAAGTCATAGAAGATACACTTGAAACCCTAAACTGATAACATTGTTTTTTTAAGACCCTGATAATTGACGGCAATACATCCCCAGTGCTGCCTCTCCAATTTGGTGCTGTAACAATTTACCGTGAAATGGATATCCTCACAGTGCAATCGGAAAAAGATTTTAGCCTCAATTGTAACATTCAATTCGACCTGTGTTGGTTCGAAGTTTCTGGCTGGTACTATGGTCAAACGGCTGGCATTTTAGGAACCCTAAACAATGAAAATTTTGATGAATATATGACCTCAAGCAATACTGTGGTTGCCGATGGAGAAGAGTTTACCGACTCATGGAGCTTACAGTCGTGTAAGCAACCCAAGTCTACCACTAAACGCAAAATTTCCAGCGAAGTCATTCAGACTTGTGACCATTTCTTTATGTCGGGCATGCTATTGGCTTGCATTGATACTATTAATCCATTGCCGTTCTTGCAAATGTGTCATGATTTGGGAGCAAACTCGAATCCAATGAGAGACAACAATCCTGCTATGAAGGGAATTTGTACAGCCGCTTTGGCTTATATAGAAGCTTGCGCGGCAGCTAAAATTCCTATGCGAGTTCCTGATCAGTGTGTCTTGTGAGTAGTAGTTGGTTACGGACCACAAATGATTATTTTACATATTGCTAGCCAACACAATAATGATTCATTTAACACAGTGCTAGCCGACAGAAAGCTTAGTTAATAAATGGTTTGTGTGTAACTTACGATGCTTTAAGCTTTTGTCGGCTAGCGCGTAAGCCTTAATCATCGGTATATTCACCCTTATTGTCTCTCTGTCGAAAGCGAAGGGCGAATCGACTCTTTTCCACATACGAGTACTTTCCACAGTAAAAGTCTTACAATCCATGTACGCTCATTTATTGTGAAATGTGTATAGACACTCAGTAGACGACATCGGCAATAGGGGTGCCGATGTCTGTGTCATGATTAAATGTAACATATTTTTTTTTTTACGACAGCTGCAAGCTACTGAATGGAACCTATGTGCCGGAGGGGACGTTCATTACCCTTAAAAATGAGGAAATCCCAAGAAGTGCCGATATTGTGTTCATAGTCGAGGCGAAGCCTTGCAATGCTAATCTTACTCTGGGAAAGAACATTATGACAGTTGTAGCATCATTGGAAGAAGAATTGACGGCTGTAAAAATCACAAACAACAGGTAAATATGGAGTAAGAATGAAAAACGTCTTTTATTTTCCTTTCAATATTATTAAGATTCGCTGTCATTACATTTGGCGGTCATGAACCATTCGACTTGCCTCACAGTATAGTCCACCACAATCGAGTGTTTACCTCGGATATAAACGAACTGCAAAAATACTTTGATCACATTCAAGTAGCCAATGGAACCAATAACGACATTCTGCAGGCAATTAGCGCTGCAACACATCTTAAATTCCGGCCAGCAGCTTCTAAAGTTCTTATCTTGCTCTCCTGTTCTGATTGTTCCTCACAAGAAATGAAGGTACAACCTATACTTCGGTATCATCATTATTTTTCCTTACACTTCCTAACTCACTTTCAGTTCGACTTTACCTCAATACTTCAATACATGCTTGAGGAAGGGGTTAATCTTCACATTCTAGCTGATACGGAATTTGATTTTGAGAAAACTCGTAAGTTACGCCACTTTTTTGGTTTGGATCGTGACTTTGTCTACTCAAAACGATTCCTCGACGGAGATGCCGAAACTAGAAAGCAACTACACATACCAAAGGACAATTTAGGACTATGCACACCTTTAGCTCTGGAGACGAACGGATCAGTTTTCACTGCACGAAAACTTCAACCCGAACGAAGGTACCCGATAAAGAGATTTGCTGGAATTTTCGCGAAACGTGTGGCAAAGACTGCGGCACCAAATACGTGTCAACGATGTGAATGTACAGGACATAACACTGGAGTGTCATACATTTCATGTACACCATGTTCTCTGCCAACACATTCGTCTGTAGAAGATTACGTAGGTGTACATATCTTGAATTAGAATACATAAAACATATATTTAAAATTAATAATTTTTTAAGGACTTTCAGTTTAACGATTGGGATTGGGACGACGAACAAATCGAAGAGGAGATCTGACTCAACTAGGTTATAGATATTTAAAACCATGGCGTAAATGATGCGTTCTTTTTGGATTTTTTGTACCTTTTTTCAATGAATTTTATATGAATAAATAGTTCTTCTATTTATACATGCAATTGTTTCATTCTGAAATTGGACAAACGTGATATTTAAGTTATAATTTGCCGCCAAACATCAAATTTAACAATCTGAGATCATTAAATCTCAGAGACAGGCAAAACTAAGAATTTAATTTTGTTGTAAAACTTGTCAAACGCCATATGGTTCTTCACATTTTTCTCAATTGACATATAGAGTGGTTGGACTGACAAAATGTCTGGGGACCCCAGCTTAATAGGGACCCGACCATTACTTTTTCTCCGAAATTCTGGAGGCTGAGCAGTAACTTAAAGTGAACAAACCGTACGCTCTATTGAATGTAAAATATTGATAGTTATCTGTCTTTTAGTAGATAATCAGTTAGATAAGATTATAAGACAGTAGCAATTTTTTTACATCTTCAGGAGGTTGAATATAAACCAAAAATATGATGCTAATATCAAACTCTGTTTTTCGAGGTACAGAAGTCCTAAAAATTGAACTCTAACAAAACTAAAAAAGTAAGCCAAGGATGAACTAGACGAAAAGCTTTACATGCTGACGAACTCGAACTCCCAGAAAAAACTTCTAGGATATAAACTGAGAAACTTTCTAGGATATAACCATTATGATTTCGGCTACTCATATACAAAAGTATGCGAACGTAAGATCACTCCTGAAAACATATGCAAACCATACGCGTACTGAGGGATTAACGAAATTGAGAGAGATATGTTTTTTCATTCATTTTTCAGTACTTTTCTTCCAGAGGATTAATATCAAAAGAAAAAAACTTGTGGAACAATTAATATTGATATGATTTATTTGTTTGGAAAAGACAAACGTTTCTCAAGATTTCATACAAAAAGTGTACATTTCTTGAATTTGAGAAGATTCTCTCTCAAAATTTTACGTTCTTCATTTTTCTTCCAGAAAAGTACCCGCATAGACCTTATGTCCTTTCCATAACTGCTAATGTGACCATACGTACACCTTCGGGGGTTTAGTACTCAATTTAACATCGCTGTACTCCTTTAGTTTTCTGTACTCCTTTTTATTAATTTTGCGCAACGAAAACTTGGCAAACAATGCCATTGCCAATGAAAGGGTTCACCCCTCGTACATATCTAAGGTAGAACTCCAAACGATCTTCGAATCATTGAGAAAGCAGAAATCAGTGGGAATCGATGGAATATCGAACATTGTGCTTCGACTTCTTCTTATAGGAGCGGTGAAAATTTACGCCACCCTGTTCAATAATGCCCATTTTTCAGAGCATTGGAAAACAGCAGTGGTACAGCCGATCCCCAAAAGAGGAAAGGACAGTCGTTCACGGACTTTCATAGTGTGCAAACGTGTTTCGGCTTCTCCTTTAAATCAGTAGTGCTTTGAAGTAGAATAATAGACAGTGTAATTTCAAGTGGCGAGTTAGCCTATTGGTAGTGGTGGTGAACCGTCAACCCAGGGTCTTGGGTTCAATTCCCAACCACGGAAATTTGAATATAAACTTTTTTTTTATAATTTACACTAAATTAGTGGATAAAATTAATAATAAATAAACATTCGATGGAAAGTGAGCGGTCCGCGCTCCCAGTAGCGGGACCAGCTGATAACAAGGTATCAGCCGATGAGGCAGTGGAATCAGGCCACCAAGCAACAGTGGCACCAGATGGTACGTCGAAGAGGAGAAGGAGATTGAAACCATCTCCCAATTTGGTTAAGCGTCCCTCCACATCAGCTTCAGCTGTAAAGCTGCCGGGTGGAGTGAGGGAAGGGGCGCCGACCACAACAACAGCAGCAGCAACAGAAAAGAAGCGACAGAGGTCGGATGACTCTGTCGACTTCCCGTACATCTCCGACGGCGGGGAAGGCCGCTATGTAGGAGACGATAAGAATTGTTTCGCAGTGCTGGCATCCTCGGAATCAGAGGACGAAGACGAGGAAGTTCAAAGTCTGACTAGCAGCATCAGACAGCTAGAGCAGAGGGTGCTTGCCATTAAGGCCAAACAAATGGCCAGAAGAGAGAGGGAGCGGCAACAAGAGCTCCAGCGCTCCCAACAACAACAACAACAACAGCCGCCAGAAAGCCAGCGACAAAGCCAAATACAGCCGCAAGTACAGCAGCAACAACAACAGCTGAAAAAACAGCAGCAACTACAACCGCAGCAGAAAACGCTGCAACAACCACAGCAGCAGAAAAAGCAGCAACAACCGCACCAGCAGCAGCAGAAACAGCAGCATCAGCAGAAACAACAGCAACAGAAACAGCAGCAGCAGAAACAACAGCAACAACTACCGCAGCAGAAGCAACAGAAGACGACTACAAAGGAGAGGGTGCCGCCAATAAATACCTACAAGGTGGAGTTGAAGGACACACCGCAAACTATCGGGGTTGTCCTAAGTTCCAGTATATTAAAAAAGTAAATCTGGTTCGGCAGGAGAAGGTTGTAGTGAAACGTCCATCTGCTCCAATTCAAACACCATCCGTGACTCCCCAAGTGACCTACGCCCAAATGGCGGCAGGTCGGGGAAACGCGGAACAGAAAAGACCGAAGGTTGCTTCTCAGGCCCCAGCGCCTAGAGCACCGGAGACCGCCGTTGTCTCTGGCCTCTAGGGATATCAGAGAGAATTGGCGAAAGTTCTATATAATTGGACAACATGGGCGTCCACTTGCGTGTCAAAACGTGGTTAGATACCTTGGACTTTGGCTAAACTAATATCTATATTTTAACAAACATGTAGATGCTGCTCTGGCCAGCGCCCGAGCTGCCTTCACCCTTACAAAGAGACTTTTATAGCAAGCAACTCGATGCAAGAGTAAATATAATCTGCTACACGGCCCTCATTCGGCCCATGCTCGCATATGGATATCCCGTGCGGTTCAACATTCGGTCTTGCCTTCACTTGTACAGAACACTAGAGTCTCAGTACATAAAATTCTATTCTAATGAAGTCCTATACAACAGGACGAATCTATAAGATAAAAATAAGAGTGGACAATTTCATGGTCAAGATGACTCGACGGCACATTGCAAGAGCAATGACCTGGATGAATAACCTGATCTTCGAGGCTTATTACCCCAAATATAGGTACCATGAGAGGGTGCGGCTTAACGGCTTTGTCCCCCAGAAGCATTCCTCTATTTCGATCAGGCAGGTCTGATCCAGGATACGAGAGCAAGGTGAAAAGTTCTCGGCCTGACGCAGAGATGGCATTCCAATCAGCAAAAATTTATGTTTCCCGCCTGTGTGCACTTCTCGTTAGTTCGTATGACAAGTTTCAACTTGTTCTCTCAAGTAGTTTCTTTACACGAATTTTTGCAGTAGACGTCTTGCGTGTTTTTCGTTAGAATGGATAAACTTGAATATCGTGCGGTGATAAAATTCTTCGTTTTGGATGGGTTAACCCCTAAGGAAATTCATCCAAAGTTGACAAAAGTTTACGGGGACTCTGCTCCTTCCATGTCAACCATTAAAAACTGGGTAGCTGAATTTAAACGTGGTCGCACGTCCCTCGAAGATGACCCACGTGAAGGACGGCCAAAAACCGCAACCACACCTGAAACCATCGAATAAATGGTTGATATCGTGTTGGATGATAGGCGAGTGAAGGTGAGTGAGATAGCTGAAGCTGTGTGTGTATCGGAAGAGAGGGTGCGAAACATCTTGCACAAAAACTTAGGGATGCGAAAGCTCTGCGCAAGATTGGTGCCGCATTTGCTAAATGCCGATCAAAAGCAAATGCGCAAATGATTTTCACGGCAATCTTTGGACCGATTCAATAGGGATCCGACCGATTTTGTGCAGCGATTTGTCACCATGGATGAGACATGGGTCTACCACCACACGCCAGAAATGAAACAGCAGTCGAAGCAGTGGGTGGAAGCCGGTGGTTCAGCGCCAAAGAAAGCGAAGTCGATCGTATCTGCCGGAAAGGTCATGGCCAGTGTGTTTTGGGATACGAAAGGGTTCCTGTTAATTGATTACCTTGAGAAAGGCAGAACAATTACAGGCGAATATTACTCCAACCTTCTTGACCAGCTGGATTCCAAAATTCGCGAGAAGAGGCCTGGCTTGAAGAAGAAAAAAATCATCTTTCACCAGGACAATGCACCTGTACAGAAGTGTGCGTTGGTAATGGGAAAACTGCGAGATTTGGGTTACGATTTGCTCGGCCATCCCCCCTATTCACCTGATTTGGCACCCTCAGACTACCATCTGTTCCCGAACTTGAAGAAATTGTTTCTGGGAAGCGCTTCGCATCCAATGCAGAAGTTGAGAGGGCCGTAGATGAATATTTTCACAGCCTTCCAGACTCTCACTTCCGAGAAGGAATTAAATTAAATTGTGTTAAAGTCAAGGGAGATTATGTAGAAAAATAAAATCATTTTTTAACTGAAAATCGCAGTCTTTTATTGTCAGGTCGAGAACCTTACCCTCGTATATCAGCGGTGCCGTTAATCTTCCACATCGCCCGGACAACTGTGAACAGGCGGCTCAACTACAGCCGAGACGTCGCACGGAGCACTGTGGAGCGTCCCCGATTCAGTAGGTCGGTATCGGGGCGCGATATTAAAGATGTGAAGAAGCAGCACCAGCAATTCCGGGTTAGATGCAGTGCGGCAACATTGGCCACCATATTTTTTGCTTTGGCCGGCTTACATCATTTTTAGGTATCTAGGTTAGGTAGTTTAAGTTTATTTATACGGAAAAAAAACACAGCACTTGGATATATAGGTATGCATAAAAAAAAAATTATAAAAAAAAGTACATAATTGATTATGCATGTAGTTAAGTTAGGTTAAGACTTATTTTAAGGTAAGCATTTAAGTTTTATGTATAAGATAAAATAAATAGTACCGATACTACGTTTTTTTAAATAAAAAATGTGTCCTAGTCATAATTGTTATTCAAATAAAATAGTAATAAGTAATACATTAAGACGAAAGACATAGATAAGGATTAAGTTTAGCTTAGAGCTCGTAAGTTAGAATAAGATAGTTAAGTTAGTTAAACTAGTTTTAATCGTTTTGTCTAGCATGTAAGTATAAATGAATTAAATTAATAAAAACCTATAAAAAAAAATGCATTAGTACTACCCTCAAAACAACGGCACTGGGTATGTAGCTAGATAAACATCAATTATTTCATGACCGTGATATGTGAAAGCACCCGTTTGATTGCATGTTCCACAACGAAGAATTCGCCAGGCAGAGACTCAGTCCGTCTGTCCGCATTTCCGTCACAGCCTCATAACTTTTGAACTATTCGACGTAGTAAGTTGGAAATCAGAGATAAGTTTTGCTAACCACCAGATACTCGTAGTCCTAAAGTACAACTTCGAAAAGTGAAAAAATAGAAAAGTCGGGGTTAGAGTGAAAGTCGAAATTTGTTTTTATTTTTATTTTTCCGTGTAATCACAATACATATATACAAATAACGATTTCTTGAGTATCGAGAAGATCTAAAGGTTGAGTGTGGATTTTTTGTCAGTGGTTATTTCAACAAAATGAGATTTAAAAAAAAAGTATAATTCTGGGGATTTTCTGATTTGATTGCGAACAAGCTTACTAAAAGCAATACATTTATGTACATATGTATAATACATACACCACCTTTCATAAGTTCTATGGAGAAAGGTCTTATTACAATGAAGAGGTAAACTATTTTCCTTATTTTTATTTATTGGAGTACACTATATAGATATTTTATAGAGTTATTCCAGGTATCGTTTAATTGCTGCCAAAAGATTCCCGGTGAAGAAGAAGACTTTTGGCGAACCTTTCTGACCACATGATCGCATAAAAGTTTAATTGGGTTCAAATCTGGCGACTGTGGGGTCAAAACTAGTTGATTAACACCCCTTATTCTTCCTTCTATTGCATAAAACTTGAACATATCTTTGAAGTGTGCTTAGGATTTATTTATTTATTTGGGTTAATACAAGCTTAAGATAAAAATTAAACTTAACTAACGTAATAATTCTAGAAGGAAAGGGGACAGAAATAGAGGCCAAACCAGGAGGAGCGAGTGTTATGATGAATAGAGAATTATTTAGACCTTAGGTTGCAGGGATTTATATTGGAAGAAATCATTTGCAACAGAGCGGGGAAATCAATGTTTCAAAAATAAATAAGGAATAAAATTCCTTAGACCAACGTTTCACAAAACCGAGTGCTGAGTTGGCCCTGCTTATATAGTTATCAATATATGAATGAAAGTTGAGTGCACTATCACAAATGACACCCAAATCACGTGTTAAAGTCACTGAGGGTACGATCTCATTACGAATGAAGTAGACCCTAGAAGGTGGTGGACGGCGATTACGGGAATAAGTAATAGAGTGACATTTATCGACATTCAGTTCTAAAACATTATTTTTTACGACAGATCTATTCAAGTCTTCCTGCAATAGGCGGGAGTCAGCAATAGATAATACCTATATATGTTTAATGATTTTCATGTCATTTTGATCCACGAAATAAACCTCGGTTGAAACCAAGAGTTTCTAGCTTAACAAGAATAATTTAGTAAGGAATATTGCCAAAAGACTTACTAAAGTCTGTGGTAGTAGCGTTAGTGGTTGTCAATTTACTCTTAAGGAATCTGTGCTGTTTAGTAGAAAAAATTGGCTTGCAGTGAAAATACATTACTTCATGCACGATGCTTTCAAAGAACGGGAAAGGATCGTTCGTTCGTTTCGTTTTTAATGCATTTTTTTTTTTGGGATTTATGAATCTTAACAGCTAGACACAAAAAAACGCTTAAAACTAGCTTAACTAACTTAACTATGTTATATACTAACTAAATGGCCCTATGCGGGCGCTCTAAGCTAAACCTAATGCTTTAACTATGTCTTTCGACGTAACATAACTTAAAATATTTATTAAATCTATACTTACAAATATTGAGAAACTAAGAAAAAATTTAGAAGCAAAAACTTAGTATATGAACTGTATTTTTTTATCTATATATAAAACTACTTATTCTAAGGTGCGTGATTAAACACGCAAATTTTTTTTCGATATACATATATATGCACATAAGAATAGATATATTGTATACCTTCACATATACACATAGTATACATACATACATACACATGTATAAGGTTTTTTTTTTTTTTTTTTATATAAAGCTACTTAAACTGACCTTAAAACTATGTAAGCCGGCCAGGCTATAAGACCTATACCGACTTTGCCCCTTCGGAGACTACCCCGAATCAAAAGGAAACGACGAGGGATTTCCCTCTCCGTCCCCGAGCCACCAGAATTTCTGGTGCTGTCTCACTACATCTGCCATATCACGGCTTGATACCGCTCTACTAAACCGGAGACGCTCCGTGGTGCTGTGTGCGACGTGTCGGTCGTAGTTAAGTCGCCTGTCCGCAGCATTTCGGGCAACATGGTAGATTAGCGGCACCGCTACCCTATCCTGTATCAGACCTTCCCTATCTAAATATAGGAACGCCTCTGGGGGGATGAAGCCGTTAAGACGCACACTCTCGTGATACAAATCATTGGGGTAGTATGCCCCGGAGATCAGGTTATTCATCGAGGACATTGCTCTTACAGTGTGCCTTCGAATCATATTGATCAGGAAATTATCCACTCTGTTTATGCTCGCCCTATTATACAGGACCTCATTAGAATAGAATTTTATGTACTGGGACTCTGGTGTTCTGTACAACTGAAGACAAGCCCTAAGGCAAGCCCTCTCAAACACCCGAATCCTTTCCATCCAGCTTGCTCCCACGTTGAACCACACGGGACATCCATATACGAGCATGGGCCGAATAAGGGCCATGTAGCAGATTACCTTCACCCTTGCATCGAGTTGGCTGCTTTAAAACAGTCTCTTTGTAAGGGCAAAAGCACCTCTGGCTCTGACCAGAGCAGCATCTACATTTTTGTTAAAATGTAGATATTGATCTAGCCAGATCCCAAGGTATCTAACCACACTTCGACTCGTTAGTGGCTGCCCGTGCTGCCCCACGATTGAGAACTTTCGCCAATTCTTTCTGGTATCCCTGGAGGCCCCAGATAACGACGTTCTAAACAGAATAGTCTCTGTCTTCTGGAAGTTGATCTTCAGCTTCCAGTCGTCGCAGTATATCCTGATCTTATCGAAATCACGCTGCAAGAGTATTGCAATGACCTCGATCTTTGGCCCTGACCTATACGCGATCAAGTCATCTGCATACGCAATAGCATGGGGAAGAGATCCTACGAGATCACTCGTGTAAATGTTAAAGAGGATCGGCGAATTAACCGCACCTTGTTGTAGACCGTTTTTGATTTCGAACGTCCCAGCAGAAGTCACATTGCCATTTTTCACAATGAACTGTCTACTGGTGAGCATATTACACGTGCGATCTCTACTAAGGTCTATGAACGACTCGAACGGGAAAGGATGAGAGTATAGCAATGGGCCGAGAGTTAGATACTTCACTCTTACAGCCTCTTTTGTAGATAGGAATAATATACGAATCCTTTCACAATCTAGGAAAACCTCCTTGCCAGATTGGTAATTGAACAGGGTGAGGGGCTGAATCAGATGATTCACACATTGTTTCAAAACTATGACGAACAAACCTTGAGTATGCTAATCTTCTTAAGAACAGTTGCCGAACTTATATCCACAGCGACCACAGTGCAAAGTTTGTGCAACGTTGTTCGTGTAACAGAAATAATCAAGATCGGGTTCAAAAGCGTGGTTAGTGAACAACTGGGTAAAGAAGTGAGCGAACAAGCTTGTTATTATTTAAGGGTCTGGCGAGGATGTGTCCGGGAATTTAAGAGTAGATGATTTTATTTTAACATTAATAAATTGGTAGAATCTCTTGGGGTCGATCAAGCTATTCGTGGTAAAAGGTTTCGCCGAGTTCAGAAAAATAGGTATATGCGTGAAGATAATTAGAAAAGTGGGAGTCAGATTTGGATTTAAGGTATAATTGCCATAGTTTGTTTCTATTGGTACGAAGTGAGGTAATTCTTTGTTGTACCAGAGTGGAGATGACAAACAGTTTTTCTGCGGCAATAATGAAACTGATTGGACGAAACAGCTGAATATTTCAACTTAGAAAATTGCGAGAGCTTTATCGATGGATCTATGAGTAAAGTTGAGATCTATGCTACTTAGCAAATTGTTGAGTTTAACAAGGTGGAGCGCTTTGAGACTAGGGTCATGTATGCATTTTCGTATAAAAAGATAAGAAATAGAGAAGGATGATAGCGGAAAGATGATGATTGCTTGAGGAGGCGATACATTGAAGATCTCTCGACGGTTTCTTCTGCGGAAAGAAGGGTGAAAACCCTTCTCTTCATGCTAAACAGTTCGAAATTGTATTCATCAGTTCAAAAAACCTTCCTCCTTCCACTCTAATAGAATAACGACTTTTCTAGTCAAAGTCTCTCCATACATTTCTGGTGCCCTTCCTGCTTAGTGTTTTTTTTTTCTTGGACGTCCATTGTTCGGTCTGGGATCACTGCTTCAAGTTTCACGAAATTGCTTGATTAAGTTCCTGGGACATATGTATCTCTTTAGGATTTATACATTTCATGAAGACAAAAAATTTGACTTCTAATTTCAATGGATATGTGCTTTGAATGAACCATTATTTTATTTATTTTAATATTTGTTTAACCTTTCACTTTGAAAACTAAAAAATTTATCGTGTATAAGGATTTATATTGTCAAAAGTATTTTCACTATCATTATAAATCGGAAATAGCACACCATTTTTTATTGCCTC
Organism: Pocota personata; assembly: GCA_963082735.1. NCBI lineage: Eukaryota > Metazoa > Arthropoda > Insecta > Diptera > Syrphidae > Pocota > Pocota personata. Next base: position 133,572,078 of record OY720430.1, on the reverse strand, counting down.
AATTAAAAAAAAATAAAAATTGAAAACATCCTTACCCTGGGAAAACCGATTACCCCGAAGGCTTAATGCGTCTATATGGAAGTAAAAGAAGCAGGTCTAATGCAATTAGGGCTGAGAACCTGTGTAAAAAAATAATTTCCTAACTGTAAATGGTCTATTAAAAAAAAAATGGGTACACTCAAGGAAATTGTGGTGGTTTTAAACCTATGAACAGTAGTATGCAAAGGTTCGAGTCCGAACAGCGACCAAGCGCCACCCAAACATAAAAGAGAAAGATAAAACATGCATAATTTAACTTTTTGTTTTTGTCGTACTCCAGTTTTGTAATTAAGCAAGAAAGTTTTGTCACATCCAAATTGTTGTAAAATGAATGGATCATAACTTTAAACACCTGGGGTATTTTTCTTTGAGATGGAGTAAGCACATTGCCCTTAGTAATAAACGAATTTAAACTCTCGTTTTCATAAAGTCACCTCTAACTCCAAATCGGAGTAATAAACACGAATGCCACTCCTAAAATAAGAAACAGTTTATGTGTAGCTCACCCGCCTTTTAGTTTTTGATTTTGATTTTTTTGAGGATGGACAAATTTACGTGATTTTGATATTGTTCATGAATAATAGAACACGAAGAAATTATAAAAGAACTATTGAATACGCCAAAATGCTACATTATTGCATAATTTTCGATCTGTCAAAAGTCAGTGGTACAAGTTCACAGTAGCAAAAATGTGAAAATAAATCACAATAACTATTCTGAATTTGACTTACTAAATATATTTTATAACTACGAAATTTTAAATGCAACCTACGATTACCTAACAGCGAGTTGTTTTAAGTATTTCTATTACTAGGTTAGAGTAATTAAATATATATTGTATATAATAATACTAGCTTAAACCCCGCCCGCTTCGCCAGGCATTAAAAAAAAAAACTGTTGTTGTAGTCAGCTGAATGCACCACAACGGTATCGCACACAAAAATGTCTAAGTTTTTTTTTCAATGTTTTTCAATGTTTTTATAATTTAATTTTTTTTTTTGCCTATCACCTTTGTACCGTAATTATCTTCATTTAAAAAAAAAATCTACTAAATTGGTTGAAAATTACGGGTGGTAGAGAGAATCATACGTATTTTGCCACTTAGTTTTATATATATGCATAGATTTAATATTACATTATCTTTTTTAAATGCGGGTGTATTTTCTCTTGCTCGATTTCCATACGACTTTAATTCAGTCGAACGATCCAAACACCTGCACGCATAACAGTACTTCCACTTTTCGTCCAAAAAGCTTACTTTGCGCAAAAGCTTTTTCTTTATGTGTAAAGTATCATTTTGTGCGAGAACCAATTCCACATCTCATCTCATGCAGCAACCATGGAACCATTCCAAAACTTGCTATCCAAGTTCCTGTAATTTGGGTTATTTCCAAGTTATTATCAAAACGCCTTTAGTTGAGAGGTAATATTACTTTTTTTTTTCTTGGCGCTTCCTCCCCCGCGTTACATCGTTAAAGCCACGTGCTGTAAATAACTGCATGTTGTCATCCAAAGAGAGAATGATTTTCTCTATATCAGAGCTATAACCCCCTCTGGTGTGATTTCTTGCACACTCACTCCTTATTTTAGGAGTTTTTTTTTCTAATATTGCTAGCGTTGGGCTACTAGTAGTGCAAAGAAATTGAAAATAATCATTTATTATTTATAACACTTTGTAATTTGAGTGTTATTTATGGAAATTTTATTGCTTTCAGTCAATTACCCTGCATTTTCTCGAGTGAAAATATCTTTTTTGAACTAATTGATTAAGCAAAAGATATTTGCATCGAAGAATGCAACAAAGACCACTCAAACAAGCTACCACCTTCATCTCTTCTCCACATCACAAATATCTTGTTATTATTTATAATTTCACCCCCCGAAGGTACATATACAGAGCACACAAATCCACCCAAGCACCCCACACCCACACCAATAGCCATTGGGTTTTTGAAAGCTGCCACAAAGAATATCCATCCACTTTAGGATTTCGGTGCTGAGGCGGCAGCTACTGCTGATGTTGATGTACGAGTATATTTTTAGAAGCATATTGTAAAGCGATTGTTCGTTATCACATTCGTCGTCCTGCCGTCCTTAGCTGGGAAAGCTCGGTTTCGTCGATAGCATGGAAAAGTTCAACTCGGCACCCTCAGTGTGTTATGTCAAAAAATATGGTCGGTCGAAGATATAGCAATTGCTATAGGAGGGATGCGGTGGGGTAAAATTCCTTATTATAATTTCCTCTTCATTAATTTCGAACATGTTTTGTATCAAAAGAAATTTAACAAATCATTGAGCAATAATTAATCCAGCGTTAACAGCTATCTTTTGTGGGTGTATATGTATTCACTGGTGTTGGATAAGGGAAGAGGGTGTATATCATCAAACATGCAGATTGTTTATGTACTTGAAATGGAGCACTTGTTTAATTTATTTTTGTTTCGCTTTTCTTCTTCAATTAATAGATAGTTGTCACGTGATGTAAACGTGTCTGTTTAAACAAAAGTGTGGGTAATAATGCCCTTAATATTGATGGCTATCTGTAGGATTATAGTATTGACAAGAGTTTTTATTATATACTTAACCCAGATGGTCGTGTTAAAAATGATGTTGGGGGGAAGACAAATTGTTAAAAATTAAAGATGTCACTTGAAAATTTCATTCAAAGTTCCTTGAATCATTATTTTTATTAAAATATGTATATCACGCTTAATTAAAAATAGACAAAATGTATTGCGTGTCCTTAACATATTATTTATAGTTGACCCCTAGCACGCGACATTTTCCTCGATTAAGAAGTTCAAGTTATCTTCTAGGTCCACAATTCGTTGCTCTAACAAATATTAACTGTTGTCGTTAATAGAATATCCTTGCGAATTATTCTGTGCTCTTCCGTTGGAAGACCTACCATCACCCCCTCATAGTACTGGTGTGCCACATTCAATTACAGTTAATATTATTCGATTTTTATGGGCAGGGCTACTCTCGGTCACTAGGTACTTACTACTTACATTGGACACTCGGCAAATGGATTAGAAAATTATACCTACAGTATCTCTGCACGGAATGGAGGAAGGTTACGATAGGTCACACAGACATTAAATAAAATGATGCAGCCTTGACTTATTGAACGAAAGGATTTTATTCAAAGGAATTGGGATGAAGGCAATCAACTTTTGGCAAAAGTTACGTTTCTGGTTACATACGACTATTACCTGTGAAGTTTTATGTGTATGGGGATAATTTATACACATTTTGCATCATACTCGTCCAGCTCAACCTCTCTCTCTTGCTGCCTATGTGTGCCTGAAATAGAACCTATTTATAAATGACCTAATTTAATGGATGGCAGGGTAATTATAAGGCTCTGCTGCATTTACTGCAGCATTCTGACCGAAAATTCATGTGAAATACTCATTTTTCTACCACATAAGGATATCGTTGATTAAGTGAAAAATATGCACATTATCTTATTTAGGATAATTCACTTACATGTCCTCAGGCATACCATACAATTTTTCTACTGCTAAACTGTAAGTAAGACATATCTGCAGCCATTTATTATTTTTTTCGGGGAATAACAGAAGGAAAATCAATATGTAGGTGTGTATACACACTCCAAATGGGGGAAGCCTCCTTTTCCTGGAACGTTGTGCTTCTTCTTTTCATTAAGCGGGCGACGACTGGATTGAAATAATAATAAAGGTACGTAGTATTGATTTTGAGAGGGAAGTTATTTTCGGCTGGCAGCAATGTGTGTGAAGGGCTGCGCTGTTGATCATGGTGGTTGGTGGTGCTTTTCTTATGACATTTGTCACGTAACCGGGTTTTTGGGGGAATTTTGCCTCTCACAGAGCGAATGCCTCCCCCGGTTTCATTAATTGAATAGATAAAGGGGGATAAAATTTATTAATGTTTTGGGCAATATTTTCAGTAGGTAATGGGATGGAGAGTTTTCGGTTTGATTTTGTGGGATGGAAACGCTTTTATCTAGATAAATAAGATTTATTGGTATTTTAGAAGAAAATTTGTGGGAAATATGTGACTCTTGTGTTTACTTTTACATATTTCAATAGATAATGTAGTGATCTACATTTTATGAGACCAACGAGTTGAATTAATATATGTAATGCCTAAGCAAAGTGTGTGCATTTTTAAACTTTTAAGGACTAGTAATAGGCAAGTAAATGTACACATGTGCAACATACGTCAAGATTGAGTTTTCTAACGGGTATCTAGTACATTAATTAAGGACTGGGTTTTAACTCCTTTGGAACACCATTATCAGAGAACGGGGGAAATATATTTTTACAGAGGCACTCATATCGAACTACTCAGTGAATACCTTATTATTGAGCTATTTCGACATGGGACCCAGGTCTACAAGATATTTCTCTCTTAGTGGCAAGGAAATATCTAATCCCTAGCATTGAATACTAATGGATCTACTCATTCGAGAATTGAAGGGACATTCTTGTTTAGGCAGATTGTCAGCAAAACAAATTGAGAATTATCTGTAATCTCTATGTAAATTCAGACCTCTGAACTCTAGACTTATAAAAAGAAGACCATAACCTTTTCTTTGTCTAAGTACTTAATAAATTCCAATAGAGAAAACATTTTACTTTGAAAGCAAAAAAATGGTTTAATGATCCTTGTCGTGACATACTCGTACATACATCTTATTTCCTTTTCTACTTAAAATTTTCCATTTTCTGCCGTTCAATCAGCATAAAAATCATCCTTGAGAACAAATTCAATCAATCAAACGATATAGACATCCCTTCTTGTGTTCGATACATAATTAAAAAAAAAAAAAAAAAAATAAGAAAGCGAAACAAAATCACATACTCATCGAAGCAATGAAAATAAATATCCGTGCAATTTTCCCGCAGTAACACCCACCAACTACTATAACGGCAGCACAGCAATTCTGTTGAATTATTCTGAAGGATATATTGGATTTCTTTTTTCCAAAAGGACATGAAGGACGACGGCGAAGAACCCACCGACTATAACGATTCCACAAGTTTCTCTTTTTCTTCCATTTTCTTTCTAAGTTTCTCTATCTGTGTTGTGTGCCAGATTTTTGGGGCCAAGATGCCGACATGCATACCAATTCTTTTTTTTTTCCTGCGAAAAATTTAAGTTGTGTTTGGTGGTGTAAATAAAGGATATGACAAGGCAGTGCGTAGGATGATGACAGCAGTTGTAGCAAAAATAAGAAGATACATATGTATGTATATGTAAGTGAAACAAGATTTCTACGCTCATCCTTTACGGAAAATGTATCTTTTTGTTCAACACCTTGAGTTAACATTTAGAAAAATCCAGCATTCCAATAGAGACACGAGGAAGTGATAGACAAAGAATCTACAGACATTGAACTGTGGAGGCCATCAGTAGTTCAACATTAGTTACTATGTAAATTTTCCAAGACTTTTTGGTGCAGTGAAAAATTTGTTTGTCATTAGTCGATTTAAGTGACAAGTGTCACTATTAAATGACATAATTTCTACATTGTTTAATTGCTTGTCAAATCATCCGATTGAGGATTTAGAATTTTATCATTACATTTTTCACGATAACTTTGACATCGGATGTTTTAGTATGCATTTTGGGCGCAGAACACGGGAAAAATAAGAAATTATTAACGAAATTATATGAAATTGTAATAAAAAAGCAAATTTCTAAAGTTTAAAAGAAAGTCCACCATTTACTGTCCATCGTTAAAATTGTCTCCGAAAACAATTTTGAAAATGCGTTTCCATATTATCGCAATTGTGCCAATCAGCCTGAAGTGTTATTCCATTTTCCTCTATACTCACAACAATATTTAGTTAAATTTCAACATTAGGATATCGCATATAAAGTATAAGAAATTTCCACCAATTTTAAGGAATATGTCATCCGGATCCCACTGTCTTTTCACCAAAATCCGGGGAATCAACAGCAAGAAAAAAAAAGTTGCGCAAGGTCGGCACGTAAAGCACATCTCTCTTAGTTCACACACAATCATCATGTGTACAACTACTATCATACAATGTAGAGTTCAGCGTGTAATGTGCAATATAAGGGTATCCTTAAGGAATGACGTCAATAGGAAAAAGGTCCTTTTGCTCTCTTTTTTTGTTTTTTCTTGTTCTTATTTTGCAATTGCTTTTACTTTAGAGACACTGTATCCACATACATTTCTCTACACACTAAGAAGAGAAAAGTAATCAAACAAATAAACAAAAGGATACAAACTACGGCCGCTGCCTCTGCTTGTGGTGTTTCTGTTACGCAATTTCAACTTGTTGGCTGCTGCTGTAACGTTATGGAATAACAAAGAACGATGACGACGCATCACATTATGGAGGCGAAGACGGACATAAAGAAAATGAACATCAGCAGATATAGTACCGAAGAAAAGGAGGAGGGGATGTGCCTCCCAAGAGGCAGTTCGCACTTAAGTTTCGAAAGGACATAACCTTTCGAATGTAACAACAGTAGATGTCAGCTAAAAGCAAGTGCGATGAGAAGGAAAAAATGCTTGTTTAGAAAGGTTTCGTATTAAACTTTGTCAAGAAAAATTTATTTTCCTTTTTGAGAAATTTTTTTTACTACGAGAGTGGTAGTACGAAGAGGCAACAACAATTTGATCTATTGTGGCTTTCTAGAGTTTCATCGACGCAAGTTTGTCCCTTTGATTTACCAGCTTTGTTTCTTTTTATTCAGTGGTGGTTTTTATATATTGCCATCCAATATACAGGATGAAAGCCCAGATAGTGTTTTCCTCTTTCCGGGTAATTGATGTTTCAAGAGTTTTTCTGTGTATCTTATTTAAAATAAAAAAACAAAACTTTTAGGTATGAGGACCGTATTGGTTCAGGGCAAAAATGGCTGTAGTTAATTTTTTATAAATGTATTGCCGTCATTTGGTCTGATATACAGCATATGGACAGTCAGTCAAAGAACCCATTGACCGTAAAATTTTAAAATTCAGCAAAATTGTTACAAATATTTTATGAGGCTCTAGACAGTCAGACACGAAACACGCAATCTAGCTCCTACAGAATATCCCACCGAAAGCCGCGAAAAAAAGTGAGATCTATAAGTGTGACACGTTCAACTTGTTTCAGTGCAAATAGAATTTGCCACATATCTAAAGACAGGTTTAGACATGCAAGGATTTGCTGGCGCAAGTAGCTCTTCAGTTTCATTTCAAGTTCTAACACTTTTTGTTGCCACTTTAATATTTGATTTTATTTTTCAGTCCCATAAAATCATTTGCTAGCGCTAGTATAGCGTCAATTTAAACTTCTAAAAATCATATTATATTTTGACAATTGAATTTTTATTTTTTGTTTTTGAGCATTAAAACTTTATAATACATTTTAACTAGAGCCAAATGAGATAATTACGGCAAAAAATCATTTGCTAATGAGATGGCAAATAAGTACATAACAAAGTTTCACATAACATTTATTGAAGAGAATTGAATGAAAAACTGTAAAAAAAATAAAGTATGGCATTCCATGTTGAAACAGGGAATGCCACACGTTGCAGAGTCATTTCTGACGATTTTGAAGTAATAATTAAACAATGCCCATGAATTGCTTAAACTCAATAAATATCAGCTTTGCGAATTGGTACTTCGAATGCACTTACAAATAGACAAGGATGGCTCATCTATGCTCACCCTCTTGCTCTATCAACAATCAAACCAAATAAGCCGAATGTAGTGAAAACACCTCGAAATGAATAATTTGAAATCATCCCATTTGACTCTAGTAAAAACGTAGTATTACTTTCAGTACAATCGCAGTCCATGCCATTACCCTCGGAAAAACACCAACATTTTATTTTTACTGGAACCAGCAAAGCACTGCATGTAAAAACTTGCCTTAAGTCTGTTTACGCACATAAATAGACTTAGACAATTTTACTCCCGGATGGGACCGTGAAGTAATTTATTGGTGTTTTTTTTTTTCGAATCCGAACTTCTCACTCAATAATCCACACACTTAAGCACTGAGCCACGGTCATTATAAGGCATTTTTATTAGTGCAAACAGGAGGCGCATAAAGAAACAATAGTATCTATGCGGCAATTCGATGGGCAAAATTTCAAAAAGGATTATCCGTAACGCTTTTCTAAGTACACAAATAGGAATAAATAACAATGAAGATTAACATATATTTCTATGCCTGAAGGACACACAATGAAAAGGTTATTGACTTATAAAAGTGTTGTAAACAAACGTTAATTTCGCATAAAATGGAAGTCAATGTTCTACATTATTTCATATTTCAATTATTGTGCTTCATGCATATGTATTCACTAAACTCATTTTCCATAAGTGATAACATTTACCTAGTACACCCCCACCGATTCCATTTTTGGTTTTCGCTTCGGATTCTATAACTCGTGTGCTGGACTGTGTATTCAACATAAAAACCAATTATTGAATCCGTTTATTTTTACCTTTCTTTTGTATTATTAATCGATATTCAGAATGTTGATTAGGAAATCACCATTCTATCGTCTATGGCAACTCTAATGCTAGACACTTGACAGTTTCACTGTATGATGTTATGATATCGTGTATAGGCGACAGTGGTTAAAATAAAGAAAGAAAGGGCCTTTGATACAATTTGAATAGTGTGCCACAACCAATGGCCCACATTTTTATTAAAGCCTACTTTTGCCAAGGGTTGCAGATGAACGATGAAACTTTGCACCAGAAATAATTAGAGTAGGTTTTGTTGTTAAATGATAAGACCTGTACTGTATGTTGATAATAATACAATAATTTTCTAAGCGAAACTTGATTAAAAATGTCTGTATGTACGCGGGCATACATCAAGATTAGACCGTAGTTGGACGGGGAACGAAATTAGGTTCTTTTAATCTTATCTTATCGGTTGTGTGGCTGCTGCCTCGCACCTCAATTCATCGTGACAAATGATAGGAAAACAAACCAATTCGGCTTTTGGGAGGAAATGAAAAAATATACATATATACTATTTAGTATGAATATATGTATATGTTTCTTTTGATTGTAGTAGAAACGTTGTCAGCTCATTTGTTGTTTGCCAAAGTCGTCTTAAGAAATTGAAAACAGGCAGACAGTGTGTGTATACATATAAGACTCTAATGAGTGGCGCTTTCAAGATAACATGTAGTGGCCAGCATAGCTGACTTATTCGTATTTAAAAAAAAGCCAGGTAAAGCCCTTTGACTAATACATAACTAATTGCTGCTGACCAATCAAATAAAATAAAAAAAAAGGCGCATTAGCGACTGAAAATGTGTCACAAAAGGATTAATTGCACATGTTCAAAAATTATTTCATAACACAAGACCGTCAGACCTACAAATTTCTGGATGAACCTCAACAAAGTACCATCTGGATAGATTATATAATTTATATTTCGCACATCCATAACAGTAACGAAGCCCAGGGATGTTTCGTTTCTAAAAATAGATGATGAGATTTAACAAAGGTATCTTCTTCTCTACTACAGTTGGAACCTTCGTTTTTAATAAAACTACAAAAACGCTTGTATAATTAATTTTAAGTCAAATCGAATTATTCAGAGCGTATCCTCAATGTCGACATTAATAATTACTAAATGCTACTATTAATAAAAACACAAGCAGCTATCAAGCATGAAGACTCTTAATGAAGCAAAAAGTCCTTCTGTCCACGAATGCGGGGGGGTATAATCAGCAGTCAAGAACCTTGAGAGGTCTGTCTTTCATTACCAAGTACGCGTATACATGAAGAAATATGTGTGCGACACATTCGAGGGATAATCAAAATTGACTTTTTATACTTTACTCCCTTTCCTGCATTTATATTGTTTTCTTTAATTAAACTTTGCTACCCCTAAATGTCCACTTCATTCTACATCTGGATATACAGTATTGTGCAAAACAAAAGCAACAAATTCAGTGCAAACATTTGAATATGACTATCTTCCTTTCTAATATACTTTCAAACAAATTAATATAGCGTATTAATGTAATAATGAAACAGAAAGAAAACTGTGTATTTTGAAAAAGAAAAGCAAATCTTTCTCACGAAACACATGATAAAAACGAGTTCATATAATTCATGACAGTGTGCAAAAAAAAGTGTGCAGAGAAAGTCAAATTTCGATTGCTAAAAAATATAATATTAATCGATCCATTGTTTCGTGATTAATTAAGAAGTATAAAACAACGGCAAATATTAGCACACTAGGAGGTCGACCTCGGAGAACGTCGAAGAAGATGGACATGCGAATTTGTGGTTTGATCAAAAAAGATCCGTTTGTGACTTCCCAAAAAATCGTGACAGCACTAAATTTAACCCTTCATCCAAGTACGGTTCGAAGACGAGCTTTAGAAAACGATTTAAGAAGTTACAGGCCTGCAAATAAACCACTGCTAAAAAAAATGCATTTGCAGAAGAGGTGCTTTTCAAAAACTCTCGTTTTAAAAACACAAAACGTAAACTAAACAATTTGTTTTTATTTATTAGAATGAATTTCGTAAGAACTTATCTGAATTGGTCCATAGAGAAATGGACCACTGTACTTTTCAGTGACGAATCGAAGTTTAATTTGGTCCACAGTTAGACGTCGGAAAGGAGAAGCTCAATCCTCGGAACTGCAAAGTAAGAAATAAACATAGAGGTGGTAGCGTCATGATGTGGACATGCTTCTCAGCCAATGATGTTGGTCCCTTTCACAAGATTTTCACAAGAGAGGGAATAATGGATCGTTTTGAATACAAAACCATACTGGAAACGCAAATGATGCCCCATGCTAATTGGAATATGCCGTTTCGGTGGGTGTTTCAGCACGATAACCACCCGAAGCACACATCGAAGCTGGTAAAGTATTGGTTAAAAGACAATGGAGTACAAGTTCTTGATTGGCCGGCTCAATCACCAGACTTGAACCCCATTGAGAATCTCTTTGGGATACTGAAGCGACAAGTTACAGGTACTCGTTTCAAAAACAAGCGAGAGCTGTTTGAAGCTATAAAAACAGAATGACAAAAGATACCTGAAACAACGCAGATGTGCCGAAGTTTTTTTTTTTTTATAATTTGCACGTTTTAAAGGGGATATGAATACCCTTATACTAATTTTTAGGACACGTGCGTTTTGCGGAAAAGGGGAGAGACAGAGAGAAAGACAGAGTGGTGTAGTTTGAAATTCATGTGGTATTAAGTTTCTGTAAACTCCAAGGGTGGCGGCTGTCCAGATAACTGGGGAGTATTTTGTTTGTTTTTTCGCTATTGTTGTCGTTGCTTATGATTCACAGTATTTTTTTCCGTCCTCCTGATGTCATCATCACGATCAAGTTGCATTTTAGCCATATGACCACCCTACTGCCAGTGTTATGCCTTCACAGTAGAGTTGACTTAGCTTTAGCAAGTGATCGACTTTTTTATTTATTTCATGCGAAATAAATAGATGATTCTTGACATCACGATTCGAACCGTAAATCAACAGTGTGACAAGCGATGATGTTACCACTACACCACGGCCACCCTCAATATTTATTAAAAATAGGGGCTCCTATTTTAGTTTATCCTATTTGCTTTAGTTTTGCACACATAAATGACATGTACTTGTTTTTGGTCTAAATTTTTTGTAATTGTTTTTTCGCTGTTATTTCCTTATTACGAAGATGTTCATTTTTAGTTTTTTAGAAAGTGACTTCGGGAAAAAAATATTGAGATTTATATGTGCGAATTAAATTTGTTGCTTTTGTTTTGCACAACACTGTATGTAGGTTGATAATACACAATTGTTTTTCAGGAGAACACTCATGCATGCACGGGCGTATTTACACCGTTTAATAACTTTTCGATTATAGCTTTTGCTTTGATACTTGAATTGAATTGCGCTCTATGTAAGACAGACCGAATCGTAGAGAATGTCCCTTTTTATATATTTTGTATTTTTATATACATACATTAATTCTGATATATAGTTTATAAAATAGATAAGTAGTAATGGTCTATAAATATTTATATTTGCGATCAGCATCGAAAGTTATGTCAATCTAGCCATGTATGTCACCACTTTTGGACCTTAAATTTCAAGCTTAAAAGGTTAAACTTCATATATAAGCCTTGTATAATCTGAAGCAGTACAAGTGTAAACATTTTTGAAATCCGCTAGATTTATATTTTTGCTAGAAACTGGAAAAAATTCTCTTGATAAAATATGTTGGCGTTTACTTGGTCACGTCCATTTTTTGCGGGAGTTTTCTTCACAAAATCATATCTTTCTTTTTCAAAGCTATTTAGGTAATGGTTAAGTCTTATTGCGAATATTTAATCAGAATTCGTGAACTTCGGTTACAAATGATGACAGCCACGCCCATTTTATTCTAAAAATATGTTATAAAGCAGCTTTTTTTTTTTTTTTTTTGTAATATCGAATCTCCTCCGAGTAGACAGATATATTATCGCATTTGATTTAAAATGTTAACACTGCCATGCCGACATTGGGTCGATCCGCTCCAGATGGGTTATAACTTTTCTGTATGTTGGTGTTTTATGTACAAATGTAGGTATTGGAAAATTCTGTGAAATTTTGCTTTGTTCAAAATGATTTTTATCGGACTTTTTATAATTGGCTATCACGAAAGTGATTTGCTAACTCTCCTAGAAATCCAACTAAATACTACTCACTTTCAAATACTAAACCAAAGTGCAGTCTTTATTTTTCTTTAAATTACTGAAAAGCAAAAAACTTAATTGTCGGCCAGGGTAATCTTCAATTGCAAATCTATTGAAAAGCCCATAAAAAAGTACTTCAAGCTAAACTATAAAAAATAACAATTGCAAAAAAAAGACAATTGCTTCATAAGATAGTGGTTTATCGTTGGCTGCTTGTAGACAACAAAAATACTCCATATCTGATTAGATTAGGAGACGAAGCGTGACCTTGGCTGAGTACGTGCTCGGATAATAATTTAAACCTCCGAAAAAAAAAATATTTTAACATTCAAGACTCATAGAAAATTTGCTCGTATGTATTTTCAGATGTAAAAAAAAAACATACAAACACATCCCAGAGAAGCATGATCTCGCGCAACAGAGATAACAAGTGTCAATAGAACGTGCGAAAAATATTTCTATTTGTCAATTTCACTTTGGACCATAGTCCACGGCTCTCCCACTGTTAACATCATTTTAAAACAAAAGCAGAAAGCTACAGAAGGAAAATAAATCAAATAGAACTCCGCACTTGTATAGTGGATTACCAGCCCACACATTATAAAATTCACATTCTCTGAGTTTATTTTACGGTCTTCACGATATTACGTCAACTAATACCCGAACAAGTTTTAAATGTACTTCTTTTCACAAATGTGAAACCATTAACCCCCCTTTCAGGGCGATACCTGTCTCAGAGCTCAACAGTTCAGCTGACTGAATGAATATAATTGTGGCAAGTATGGTTACGCGCAGTAAATGACAACTTACAACAAGTGGAAATATTTTTTCTTACTATTTAGTAGACGTTATTACCCAATATCAACATGTCGATGCTGTTTTTTAGCCGGCCAGATGTCGTTTATCATCGGGTACCTGAATATAAAAAGTGAAAGCCAGTGGCCACTTTGTTTAGAGCACAGGTTATTGATCTAGTTAGACGGCGAGTTCTTACATGAAAAAAAGAACACTTATACATGTGTATAAGTTAACACAAATTATTTATAAAGATTTTATAATCAGCGATCAGCTCAGTAAAAGTTTAACGACACAATGTTACGCAAAAAAAACTGCTGCTATCGTACGAAGGTTAAATAGCACGTTTTGATTCACACCTCACGTGCGCTACCATTGTAATATTTTATTGATTTTGTGCTTATAAACAAAGCTCAAATAAGTCAATAACGAACATTAAAATTAATTTTAATGCGAAAAAAGGAAAACCAATTTATTTTGATTATTCTGTATAACTCTTAAAAAATTTTCGGAGTGATAAACGTGGGTGTAGCTTACCCCGTCTTATATCACAAATTGTGACCAACAAAATCTTGACAACTCATGACACTCTCAGCTATGTTCATTTCTATTTTTATAAAAATATTTGTATATTGAATTTGTTGGCGAGTTGATGCTAATTGTCTGAGACCAGAGCTATGTATAATAGGTACTGCTCTGATGTAAAATAACATAAACAACTAGAAGGATTGTCTTTGGTGTTTGTTAGATATACATTGTTTTCTAAGTAGTATTATCAAGGCAATATTAATTATTATGTCTGAAGCTCTCGATAAGTCCAACGGCAACAACAGCAAATTCAGGAGGCCAGTGGCACCAACAACGAGAACACCACAGTAGAAACACAGACGGTATTTGTAAATTTTGAGTCAAATTCAAAATCCTGATGTCTGATCATCTCAATGTCTTTGATAAACTACTGGCCCAGATGGTATATAAGCTGAATTGGGGTATTATTCGTAAATGGATAACCCGGCACATAAAAGTTTTTATAAGTGTATATTTGCGTGATCGAATAGGGATTGAATTCGTATTACACCTAAAGGGTGGTATTGATTTGATCTGTTCTATTAACTTTTAATTGATATAGTTTACGGTCATTCGAATGGATTAAGTTAATACAACAAATTTTGGTCATTACTTTAGAAGATTAAAACAAACATTTCTTGCGTCATGAACTTCAATTTGACCACGAACTGCCAACATCATTTGGTTATTCGATAAATTCGCAAGAAGATGCCTAAATGTTTTAGGCAATGAAAATGGATTGCTTTAATCACATTTCTCCGTACTAGTGTTTTTACTTTAATTTAAATTAGTTAAATACCAAATAAACTTGCGTATCTTTCTTCGATTACATATAAAAATATTTATTATTCATCACCAAATGATACCTTTTTACGATCCACGTTCGTATGCCTTAATCTCAATTCGTTCGTTCGTATGACGTAGGCTGCATGGATCAACTTACTCGAATTTTTAAGATTTTTTCGGATGAATGTATGCCCAACATTTGTCACCAACAGACCGTCACCATTGTAGTTTTGATATCCCTGCTACACCTAGCAGCTTGAGAAATTTTGAAAACATTATATTTATAAAACCTTTAAACACATAAATAAATAAATATTTTGGCGTCCTTGCAGGGTCTGGCCTAGCTTCTCGGGGCCGCTCGTGCTATGCGCCGGAAGAATGGTTGAGACCTGCAGTTTTATGCCGATTGCAATTTTTTCGATTGAGAGAAGCTTCTCATGACAATGTTACTCTCGGATATTTATCACACGTTAACGAGAAGTGGGACCGTTTGTGTTTCTGGGATTTAAACCTTGAATCTCTGACTCAGTAATCGCGCACTTAATCACTGAGCCCACTTCAAATACATCTAAATCTAAAACTAAGAACACTAAAGCAATACGGATTACGCCAAAATCTAAATCCTATACTAAAACTGATATTAAAGCCGTTACAATAGTAGGCACTTCATTCCTAAAGTTAATATATACAGCTCCGGCGCTTCGAGTTATTTTATCGTAATTCATTTTTCGATCGTTTTTCTTCAAAAATGTAGTAGCCGATTTTACTTGTTTTGCTTGTACCTAAATTTTGATCTCAAGATCAACTTGACATTACTATGATACAGAAACTCAAATAAAGAGGGCCTCTGAATTCTGTATTATATTGGTCTGTGGGGTTACAATTTAAGGCGAAATCGGAAATTTCATTACAACCCCAAAATTAACTAATGGCCAATTTTGAAAAAAAAAAAATCACATTAAATAAAAATGTTTGCGCGGCTTTCGATAAGAGTCTAAGTTTTTGAATAAAACTTCCAGCGATTAAAATAAAAACAGAACATTTTCAAATATTTCACATAACACATTCACGCTTCTATTACTATAATTCTCGTTCATCAAATAATTGCGAAATATTAAGAAGACACTGTATCAAATCCTCATAAGCACCGACCTTTGTCTATGGTACGAAATGTGAAAAGTACCCTTTCGCGAGAAGAAAAATCTTTGTGCGGTTATTGCTTCAAAGTTATCTTAACAATGAAGAGATAACAGATTATAAAAAGTCGATCAACAGCATTGCTTCGGTCCGAACAGTCTACGAATCACGAGACGCCACGCAGAAGGGACAGACTTCATCATCGTCTACTGGTGCTAGTGTGAGAGAATCTTAGCATACTTAACATACTACTTAACTACTGCTAGCTGGGAACGTTTGTTGACATAAACCCAGGTGCACTGTGGCGCCATTTATTACAAAGAAAAATCTTTCTATACGTTTCTGTACAACGGAAAGGAGTTAGATGTGTAAAGAAATTCGATCTTCTTGGCTTTAAAGATGGAGTCAAAAGGCAGATGGTATTCGACTAGAGATTTCATTGGAACAATCGCCACCAAGTGGTTAAGTATGTAATCATTGAGCGGGAGATTCAAGGTTGAAGTTCCAGAAAACCCCAACAAGCCAGATTGTTGCTTTGAAATAACCCAGACTCAACTAAATCAAAAAACCCACGAATAAAAAACTTCAATATCAAATTGAAACATTTTGTTTTTATTAAATTCAACCACTTGTATACCTTTGTGGCGCCATAATTGACGGGAAGTAACCAGGTTTTGTACTCTGGTAAACTCAACCAATATTCCCCGACATTTTTTTTTTTTTTTGCTGTCCCAATTTCTTTAAAATTATTGTTTTAAGTGTTATAAGTTTTAATGAAAGAAGATTAGCAACATAAATCCACAATACATCATTTTTTGAGAAATTATCTTTCTAAGGGCTACAAAAGCCCTAGAATGGCCTAGAGCGTTGAAATTTTGGACATATATATCTGTGGTCACAAGGAAAAACAGCATAAATACATTTTTACCATTTTTCATGAGAGGCATTTTAAATTTTCATTTCTGTACAAATCGTATGAAATTTTTGATTTATGCTTTCAATTATCTGCCCATAACTCGGTAGCCGTTGCAGATAATGAACTAAAAAAGAATTTTGACATAAGTCGACTTATGCTGTTTTTCTTTGTGGCGACAGATATATAGTACGAAACAAAGAGGTACGTCTGTACGGAACCGGATTTCTGATTTTAGAAATACAGTGTATTGCAAAATATCTACAATATACATATAATTCGCTAAGAAATTGCCTACTTGACCAAGAAAACTGGAATTTCCTAAAGTAATGTCCATCGTACTCACCATAAGCACCTTCATTATCTAAAAAGTTGAGGTGTTGCACAAAGAACATTTTATTTATCTTCTATACAACAAGCTTAGTAATACGAGGGTGGGTCAATAAGTCCCTGAAAAATTAAATAAGGAACAGTCTTTTCGGTATAAAAACATTTTATTTTTCAACATAGTCTCCGTTTAGCTCTATACAGTCCATCCAACGTTTCTCCAATTTGTTGATGCCCTCCAAATAATAAGATTTCTCGAGCCCCTCAAAATAAGCATTTGTTTCAACGATGACCACTTCATTCGACCCAAATCTCTTACCTCCGAGCCATTTCTTCATGTTTGGAAACAAGAAATAGTGGCAGGAGGCTAAATCTGGGGAATATGCTGGATGAGGGAGGAGTTCGTAGTCTAACTCATACAATTTTGCCATTGCGACTGCGGACTTGTACGCCGGTGCGTTGGCCTGGTGAAAAAGAACTTTTTTCTTCGCCAAATGCGGCCGTTTTTGCTTCAAATCGGCTTGGAATCGATCCAGCAGCTCTGCGTAATATGCGCCGGTGATCGTTTTACCCTTTTCAAGGTAATCGATGTGAATAACACCGCGCGCATCCCAAAAAATTGTCGCCATGACCTTGTTTGCTGACAAATCCGCCTTGGCCTTCTTCGGCTTCGATTCACCAGGAGAAGTCCATTGTTTTGATTGTTCCTTGGTTTCTGGTGTGTTGTGGTGAATCCAGGTTTCATCCACGGTTACGAAACGGCGCAAAAACTCAGCCGAATTTTTCTGGAACATCGCCAAACACACCTTTGAAGTTGTCAAACGAATGCGTTTGTTGTCGATTGTGAGCAAACGCGGCACCCATCTTGCGGAAAGCTTTTTCATGTCCAAATATTTATGTAAAATCGAAGTCACTGAGCCATATGATAAGCCTGTGGCCTCTCCAAGCTCGCGCACTTTCACTCGCCGATCGTCCATTATCAAACCATGGATTTTGTCGACCATTTCTGGTGTGGTGACCTCAATTGGGCGACCAGAACGTTCGGCGTCACTAATGCTTGAACGACCGCACCGAATGGTGAATGGTTCCAATCGATGGTGAAGAGTCCCCATAATATTTGTCTAGCTTTTGTTTGGTTTGCGTGATAGTTTTTTCTCGAAAAAAATAGTATTTAATGAGCCGTCCAAATTCAAATCAATCCCACATACGAGAACAAGTTCCAGCCAATCATTGAACCATCCAGTTTTACCACGTATAACTTGTCTCCCTATATTTATATATTATCACCCCTATATGACTATGCCCTCCATCATCGAAAATAATTTCTAACCTTTAGCGATCCTTCATTCAATTTGGCCAAAACTGCCTTCAAAATTGCCAGCAAAACTACTGTAGACCAACACTTCAGCACTAATAGAGCTTATTCACCGAAAATATTATTGCAAAATGCTGATAACTGAGCTCACTACAACACAGCGTTTACCTGTCTCGAATAGTAATTAACCACTTTGTCGTTAAGCTGACAATGAAAATAGCAGCTGTGTTGGCGATATAGTTTATAAATAATTATAATTTTGCGACGAACGATGACAGCAGAATTTACTACTTTTCACAAAATATGAATTCACTTTAATTTTGTAAAAAACAGCATCAAATTTGAGAACACTTGCAATGGCACTAGTTAATATTATCGGAAAGCACATTTGAGTGGCAATGACTTTACACTCTGTACTCACTGGCTTGCGAAATTATTTTATTGCATGTGAAAGAGAATTTTATGTTGTATTATTTTTTTTACTATTATATCTATTTGGATTTTTTTATTCGAACGAATTGAATTCAATGCTGTTTGTGTGTTAGTTTGAAGTTGTTAGTGCACTGAAGTGCACGGCAATGTGCAATAATTCAGGTCAGCGCTGCTGATGCATGGAAATACATCTAAACGTGGAGCGCAATGACAGTGGCATAGAGAGTAACACATGCTTTGTGTTGTATTACACTTTGGCTCACTATAATCGGCACTTATGTATAAATATTCAAGTGGTACACTTTCAAATATGTTGTTATTGCTTTAAGGAGTTAAAGCAACGAACTTTATTTTAATGGTGATTGCTAGAGGAATGGTCTATATTTAATCTCATTTCATGCAATCTTTCAGATGTATATGGGGCCTTAGAAATAAAACAATTACTCTAAAGTTGTATAAATAAACTATAAAATTCCATAAATGTCTAATATAGAAAATATCATTCAAGTCAAATCTAAAGTGACAGCCAATAAGATTTTCGTTTGCAAACAATGGCCTTTTAAAATTTTGTAGTAATAAAAAAAAAAATTAGCAGAATTCAAATTCAGAATAGTTATTGTGATTCATTTTCGCTATTGTGAACTTGTAAAGCTGCTGACTCTTGACAGCTCAATTCAGATTTCAGACCAAAAATTCTGCATTAATTTGGTATCTTAACGCATTTAATAGTTCTTTTATAATTTTTACGTGCTCGATTATTTGTTTTATCATGAATAATATCAAAATCACATACAATTTGTTCATGCTATTGACTGTCACTTTAAAACCGACTTAGAAGTCTGTAAGCCACTCCTAAACTGTTTCTTATTTTAGGATTGGCATTCGAATTTATTACTACCGATTTCGAGTTAGAGGCGACTTTATGAAAAACGCATTTATTATTAAGGGCCAATGGGTATATCTACTCCGACTATCCGCTGAGTAAAACTAATTAGGAACGATATTTCTGATGTTTCTTATCAAAATGTGAGCTGTAGACGCATTTTATAATACACGTTTAAACTATTTAAGGATTGTAGTTTTGATACCTGATTTGAAAAATATTTTTTCATTCTTTTTCTTCCACAACGTGCAAAAATGAACTGTTCGTCGCTATAAACACTTGTATACCAAACCAATTGAATGATGAATTGCTCATCAGAAATATTTTTTGATAAAATTTCAACGTATCGCGGACTGAAACCTCTGAGAATCAAATGAATCCAATCGTAGTGCTGTCTGATTTCTGATAAAATGATGGCAGCGATTAGTCGGAGTTCGATTCACATTTTTCGATATTTTACAATCTGTCCCTTTCATTGTTGCAAACTCAATCGACAACCCTTTAACAATCGCATCAATAGAAAAATATTACATCACTGTTATATGTATGTACTTAAACTTAAACCTCCACTTCTTCGAGTTTTTCTACGGCTGCATGGAAAAGAATACGAATCACGTTCATAAATTGTTTTGTAATTGGCAAAAGTAGTTCTTACGTTCTTCAGTTCAAGTTTTTATTTTAAAAAGTCAAAAGTTAACCAAATCAATATAAATACAGTTCTCCCATAAAGTAAACATAACCCTTCATTTCGAATAGTCGGCTAATTGTGAAACCCTATACTACGGTGACACATTCTTGTTTGTTGCCTCCCTTCCACCCACACGTGCACATGACTTAAAATAAACATAATCAATGCTAAGAAAGCAAATGCGTAAAAGGACATCACGAGGTAATAGAAACCCACAGCAAAATGGCTTCAATTCACTCGGCTGTCGTCGTCATAATGGAAAATATGTGATGAAAAGTACCTCCAAGCTGTGCACCCTTACTCGACCATGCTATAGTGAGATAGAAACACACATTTCCAAGCAATTCAAAACGAATGTAAAAGCAATTCAAAACAAGTGAGCATATTAAATACATGTTTAATAATAAGATCTCTCAAAAATCGCAATTACTTTGGACATTGTTACCCAATTAGCACTTCCTTTCTCTAACTCTCTCCCTTCGTTGGGTATCCCTCGGTACATCACATGCATTTGCCTCGAGATGGGTTCTTATTTCTATTTCATAATCTATATGCAGTTTTAATTAACATAAACAAATTTCATGCGGCGAATTCATGTAACCGTCGGCAATTAATTTTCGACTTTGAGACTCAGCTGTTTTAACTGAAGCAGGACATGCGAACTGCATAAGAGTTCATTTAGTCAATAGTTAATGCCGTTGGAACACTTAATATTACGAGATGCACCTGTGCAAGAGCCACTTCTGCGGTTAATTAGAAATAATCATTTTTATGACTAATTATATACGTGGCCGGGCGGTATGTTGTTTGACAGAGTAAAGCGCACCTTTCTACATACTTACCTGCCTGAGATGGCAATAAACCTACTAAATTATACTTCGTCAGCGACACAGTCGTAGTCGATTTTCGTGCTCAAATTCAATTTAAAATATTGGCAGACGTAACCACCTGTTTATATGCATATTTTTTGTTCTATTCTCAGAATCGCTAAATTATGGAGAAACAATTTATTTATTTATTTTATTTTTTTCTGCCACCATTTTAGTGAGGAATAGCTGCATAAAATAAAATGGACAGCTATACTTAGAAAAGTCTAAATTGGACATTAGTACATCATTCATAAGATATTTTGCCTTTGCAAACTATTCAGACCAAGTATGGATAGAGGTTGGAGTGTTCATATTTCTTCTCTGTTACAAAACTCGAGTGTGCAATCGATGTATAGAAATGAAATTGAATGCATATAGTCTTAAGCAGAACACTTTTTTATTTGTTTATATAGCGTACGAGTATACGCTCCTAGAGATGAGAAGTTAACAAATAACGCACTTGAAATTCAAGTGCTGTGCAACATGATATTATGAGACTGTAATAAATGTAATAACTTGTAGAATTTAATGTGAGCTTGTTTTGTTCAAGTAATTGTTGTAGACACTTGGGTGGTGGAATGATAAAAGTATTAAGATGGAAGAATTGGTGTTATAAGGTAAAGAGGGTATAAAAGGAAGACAAGTGCACTTAGCGATAGAGGAAGAAATTAATTTTGCAGAGAACTGATTTAACTGGTTTTGCTTATCTTTCACCAGCAATCTTCGAATTTAAATGAGAATAGTTTTTTTTAGAAAGCAATGTACAGTGGAGGTAACATAAATAGGATGACCCTTGGGTCTTTCAATGACCACGCCTGAACTTTGACAGCGATGGCGGTTATGTTTGAAATGACAGTTTGTGACGATTGTGTTCTGTCATAGCTGCCATTTAATAATGGAAAACTACACTCTTTAATAACGTGTCGAAAGAGTGAACATTTTATTATAAACATTCTCTGTTTGCCAAACGAAAATCATATTTAGCAAAAAAAATCATTTTCTATGACGAAGCGCATTTTTGGCTGAATGGCTTCATAAATAAACAAAATTGTCGGATCTGGGACAATGCCAATCCAAAACAGTTCCTTGCATCCAGAAAAACTCACTGCTTGGTGTGGATTTTAGTCAAGCGGCCTCTTCCGGAATGATAGATGCGAGGCGGTAACTGTCAGCGGCGAAAAATATTGGGAGATGATAAGCGATTTTGTGTTTATCCCGAATTAGATGATATGGACATAGACAACATGTGGTTTCAGCAAGATGGTGTTACGTGCCACAGTGAAGGAAACATTGGCTTTATTAAGGAAAAAGTTTCTAGGTCGTATTATTTCGAGAAGAGGTGATGTTAACTAGCCGTCATTATCGTGCAATTTAACGCCCTCAGACTTTTTTTTGAAACTGCATTAAGTCTCTGGCCTATGCCAATAAACTAGCAACAATTCTCGACCTAGAGAACGTCATTCAAACTATTGCTGAAATCCAGCCCGATTTACGTGTCTCGGATCGCCTCCTGCAAACGAAGCTGTGGAATGTACTGTAATTCGCAATAAAGATTTCGGCCATACCTCATACAGCTCTTTTGATTAAGTTTTAAAGATCGAGCACCCTTATTGAAGGACATTTATAACAGCTTCATTTCATTTGGAAGCACTCCACTAAAAAACGTCAGCTGTTTAGATTTAAGAAAACGAGCTAGGCAATGAACCCTAAAAGATTTATTTCAGGCAATTAAAATTAACAGCGCTCGAACTTTTGGCCTCTTGAAAACATTTGAAAAAAAATAAGCAAGGGGTGCAACAGCTCGTTTGTGAACTGAAGTGAATTTCCCGTGGATCGAACAACCCGTCCAATAAACTTCAGGCAAAGCCATTCATAGTCACAATATTGCATTCATATATTGCTCTGTACAGCTGTACTTATATTTATAAAAATATTGCCTGCTGTATTGCAGTCGGACTGAGCTTTCAAACACAAATCTAACAGTGTCTACTTAAACACTCATGCATCTCATGAATCTTGTAATCGGTGCTCAAAGATTTTTAACAAGTACCTTGACTTGTTTAATTTAAACATTAGCAGATAATTATAAAAATAAAATCTTACATAGAATGATGGTTGAATCTCATGACTATTGTTTTTTAGTTTTTTGTATTCTTAAAGATTACAAAAACATTAATTATATTAACTTTATATTATTTTATTCACACACTTTATATGTGCATATATTTATAATAATTATAATTGATACTTTGTTGTCATACTTTGGCAAAAGAAACTAACTAATTAACTAACGAATAACGACTTTTAGTCTGATTTGATAGACACCATTTTGCAATGATAAAAGCTCTTATTTGCTTTACAGGTTCCTCAACAAAGGACTATTTTTTAGTTCAGGACGATCTACGAGTATTCAATGTATATCGCTGCATTATCCGATGGGATAGAAATTCTGAAGCAGGAATTAGCCGTTATGTCTCTGAGAGCTGAAAGCAAAATGTCTTCGTAACAAAAAAGATCGAAGTGAATGTAAAAGTTGTCAAGATTTGACCTTATCTTCTTCCCTAAACTTCTGGCCCCTTGAATAACGGTTGCTTACTCGTACGTGCGACTACTAAACTGTTTTGTATTTTAGGCTCAACCTTGAGTTGAGTTTTCCAACCCAGTTTCACAAGCCATAGATTTCGTGTGAGTTTTTGATACGACTAACTCTAGACTAACTCATTTGGTGTACTTCTCACAGCTTCGCCATTTAACAATCTTTGTAGGTACTGACCCGTCAATTATACAAAGTCGCTTCTTATACCCATGATTTTATAGCTTTTACTCACTTTTCATATACATGTATGTATTTTCTTGACGAAAAAATTAAGGAATAATTGCCAATATCTACAAAACCTTTTCCATCCAAGCCGAAAAAGTGTCGAACATGAATTTTTTTGCGTTCACATATACAACCGGAAGCGATCCGATAGAATTTTAAGATATCAAACACTGAAAATTATAAAGCAAAACATTAAAACATGGAAATACCGCAAAATCCAGTCCCTATAAACATCTATCTATGTCAGCAGTACGATGATCTTGCCAAATCGAATATTCCATTTCGAATCTTACATCAAAAAAATCAACAACCTATGGCGGCGTATTGAAAATAAAACGATAACACTCTAGGCGCAAGTAGGAATTCGACTTCATGCAACGGTTGTTCGACTGGAATCTAGTCGCACCTCAAGGTGAAAAGTGCGCAGGTCGATCGATAAAGTATTTCTAAGAACTGAGATGAGTTGGCTGCAGATTAAACCACAGACTCAAGGCCGAAAGAGAGGAAACGAATTCTTTAATCTAATAGCCCGAGATGATATTAAGCGTGGGAGAACTAGGATGAGTTGGTGACCAAAGGAGACGAGAGAACATGTATACGTACTAAGATAGAATTATTTCGTAAATGCAAATATAGTATTGTTAGTAAACTAGGTTATAGTAAGTATACTTCTTAAATGTATAACATTGACTGTTTGGTTAAGCATTATGCGCAGATCTATCTGGTAATCGACTGTAGGTCATTGGATGATTGTCCGATCATGCACGATCGACCCGATGGCCTCCGTTGGTACATGCATATCATTATTCTGCAACACCTCACAAATACCTATGTATATGCTCTCAATGAGATGTTTTCGGAAGCCTGTCAAAACTGTCAATCATTTCTTAGTAAATTATAGCTTCAACATTGTAGAAAAACTATAATATAGACAATTTTGACAGAAAACGTTAAGAGGTACAATTAGATGTATTTCGGTTCATACGTAACCCAACGAATTTTTAAACTTTATTTTGTTTACTCAAAATAATTTACGACTCGGCCACAAAATTACTGATTCCATTTTTTTATACGATCATTGCTTCCTAAACAACATACCTATTAAAAGTCCTCCAAAATCCACATTATGCAGAGTCCGCCATCTTTGATTTTTCGCAATTATATTAAAAACGGCTAAACTTAGGTAAAGAATGTATAAGACAGTTTTGTTTGGTTTCCTTGATCTTTTCCGTTAATAGAAAAAAATTGTGTTTTCAAAAACAAAAATTAAGAGAATTATAACTCGTTTTTAAAATTTTTGTTAGGAAAGCGCCATTTTTCAATGGTTATGAAAAAACACAAACAAATCCAGTTACTTTGGTTATATCCTTTCCTTATAGGAAATGTTGAGCTCTTTACTTTTAGTATATTTTTATATTTTTTCTAAGATTAAATATTGCCAAAAAACTGAATTAGCAGTTTTTATTTGCACATATATGTAAAGCCAAGAAATGGTTTTGTGAGAATTTTCGAACTCGAGATCTTTTGATCTAGCTTGGTGTTTATAATAAAGCAACTCAAAAAAGTAGGTCTCTCAACTTTGTTTGTCCGTTTGTATGCTAAATCGGAATTTTCATTCTAACCCCAAAATTAACGGTACTTTATCTTTGACAGATTTTGAAAAAAAAAAAAAAAACTATTTCCTTGAAAACGGCTCTAACTCTAGTAGATGGAGTACCAAGTTTTCGAAAAAAAGTTATACAGCGGTACCTTACTTATTACCGATTTTTTTAAAATTGGTTATTTCTCAGATATAATTCAAACGATTCTGTTTAAAATCTGCATCTAAGCAAAGTATGATGTAAAAAAGTGTTTTGCTTTTAATATTTTGGCTTAAATTTAAAATAGACAATACAAAAACATGTTGTTATGTTCTTTCAGTTATTATCTAAGATCAAAAGTTTAAGAAATAATTGCGCAAAACCCGACGAAGGTACTCCCTAATTTGCGGCTTTTTCGAAGATGGCGGCGGGTTTAGCGCAAATCGTATCCATCAGAAATTTTAATATGTTGCTAAAGCAGGCAATTACAATATTTGTACAAGCAAAGTAAAATAGTGATATGTAGTTCTCCTGATTTTGTTCTGCTTTTGAAAACGTTATCTTTCGCAAGGAAAAGATGCCAATAAAAACCAAAGTACCCATCTTGTAGGACATTAATATCTTTTTCTATTTGGTCCTTGTCATTTTTTACATCAGATAAGGGGTAATTGAGAAAATCCAGAGGCAAGTACATAATTTTCTATGCATGTCGTCTGGACTATTACCCGTAACTGAATTTAAAGAATATAGAGTTTTTCCGTCGACATTGTACATCCACATATATTTAAAGTTAATTAAGCCATGATAGTTTAGTGTGATCTTGCTGACCAGTGGAATCAAATGGAAACATTCCCATTATCATACACAATCAAAACAAATTTGCCAACAATTCTCTACTCACAGTCCGATTATCACATGCTCCGCGAGTGATATTTGCATATTTATTTCATTTATTATTCGTAAAACTTTTCAAAGAGAGTAGCTATTGTGCTGCCTCTACTGCGCCCAAGGAGCGTGTATTAGCTGAGGAATTAGCTCGAATTAACACCTCCATGCGACTAATAAAAGAAACAATGACTTTGTACGATAAAGCTGCCTCTAATAAATTTGAAATATGTAAAATGTTGTCTTTTTTTCTTCAGAGAAAAAAATATTAATTTGACATAATTGTAATCATCATTATACTCTTTTGTTATCATTTTTTTTTATTTTTGAGCGCCCCAAAACTAAGGGTGCCAAAATGCGTCCCACCATAAAGCCGCGAACTTATTAGCCTAGTACCTAGTGAAAAAAAGGAAAATCACCTAAAGAAATTTTCGAAGACATGTTAATCGACCCTTCAGGATTTTGGGTCTTCGTAGACCATGGTCAAAAAATGGGCTCGCTCATTTCAATAAAGGCGAGAGGGCTTGTGAAGACGACTCCCGCTCAAGGTGTCCTGTGTCAGTAGCCACTGAAGAAAACGTCGGAAAAGTTAAAAAATTAGTTCTGGTCGACCGAAGAATAAAAATGTGGCAGATAGTGGACTAGTTGCACATCAGCAAAGAATGGATAGGAGAAATTTTGCACGAGCATTTAAACATGAACAAAATTTTTATGTTACTCGTAAATCTTTTCTTAAGTCAAGTGAAAGGATTATAAGGTAGTTGCTCTTCTGCTCCCCGTGGAGCTACTCTAAGTATGTAAAGTTGGCTTACCATTTGGTGCTAATTGAATGTATGTATTTCAATGTCTCCGCAGGAGGGGCTGCACAAGATATTCAGAGTAATACGTCAATGAACAACGTTCCTGTTTGATTGGATAATTCTTTTCCACATCCATGTGCTCTTTGTTACCTGAAATTATTAGTGAATTATTAGTACGTATATGTTTAAGATAAAATACAGCAGGTAAATAACAGAAAGTTATTTTAGCAATCAGCGCCGCAAAGCACTGCCACCAAAACTTTCTCATATTTGCTACAAATATCGCGGTTGATTAAATTTTTTTTTTTTTTGTTTGTTTATTTTTACAATTAGAGATATTTAGTAACAGGCAGTTGATCAGAAAGATCGTAGACCGAACGAAATATACAACAGTCTGTGTATATTAGTTTGCAAAGTCTGTTTATAGAGCCAATGCGACACACACGAACACGTAATATTAGTGTTTGGTTCCGATCAGCGTTGGTGCCTTGCTCAGATCTCACCGTGGAGCTATTTTTAAGTAAAAATATTTTGTACGTTTTATTCAATTATTTTTATAATTTTCCCCATCAGTTTTTATTTGTCGAAAATATTAGAGGCGAAATTATAATTAATTGCAAGCTGTTGTCCTGCTGTTTGGAAGAACCATTCGTGTAAATGTTTACAGTTTAATTCCAACCAGACAACAGCTAGTAATTTAAATGTCACGATTCTCCTTGATATTGAGAAAGGGTATAATAAAGTCATTCCATTCAGTTGTTATTAAAATTAAAATCGAGAATAAAGTAGAATGGGTAAACAAGTTAAGGAGACCTGAAGATCAGCTCTACCACTTTATTAGGGGTGTTCACTCTTCGTAGCTTTTGAGGTTGTGTGGTTGTAATAGCAGCAAGATACAACAAAGTGCATTGTTTATATTTTTGCTACGACAAAATGCTATTGCAAATCAATTGTATAATTGTAAGTTTATATTGACAGCAGCCTTCTATGGAATTGTTTTTAAATAAGAGATTTTTGTCACTTTTCTATTATTTGGGGATTTGAGGTATCATATTTTTAATTATTTCCTAAAAATAATAGTATAGTCGTTTTGACAACTGGCCACAATTTTCTAGGGTACGCTCCATCTTTGATGTAAGAGGCATTGCTTCTGCTAATTATAAAATGATGAAACATAAATTGTATTTGCTAAAATCCTACTAGATTTTAAACATTTAAGCATACATTATCTGAAACAAAACCATTCCTATAAGAATAATAGTCCGTTTGCAGTACATTTACTGAAAGATTATATTGAACTTAAATTTTTTTAAGTGAAACTTAACTTTAGGTATAGAAATTCTTGTATTTAATGTTTAAATATTACGTTTTCCCTTCAAATATTTGACTTTAATTAGATAAAAAAATAAATAAAATTCAGGAAAAATTCACGAAATTAAAAATAGAAAATAATGTATGCAGATTCTGGTGGTTTTCACGACGGTCAACACTCTTTTTCACACCAGCTCTTTTCCTCCAACGTTGCGACAATCATTTTCTTGTCTGTGATATTGATTTTTTCCTGATCTAAAATGCACAATTTCTCGGAACACAGTAATAAATAAAAAAAAAGCACCAAACATTTTTTTTTATAAAATTATTTATGAGAATTTGATGACGTTAATTTGAGTTAAATGACAGTTAAAACGAACAAAGTTTGCAACAATTTGTAGATAAGTAATAGTGAGATAAGTTTAAGTATCAATTCACTGGTGCAAACTGTTTAAATTTAAGTAAAACTTATTTCATAAGTAAAAGTTTTATTAGATGTGGCGCAAACGGGTCTTCGCCTACAAACATTTGGTTCCATTAAACAAAAAACAGTATGGTTTGCTCGTATAATTTACAATTTTCATTAGAACATATTTTCCTTGAGTGCTAAAAATCCCTGCTAAAGAACTCAAAGTACGAAGAAATATATAAAATTTTTCAGAATTTCGAACAGTCCACCCGAAATAAAACATCAAATGTATGTATATTTTGTTTGTATTTTTTAATTATTTTTCTTTTTTTATCTTTTGGATTTATTTTGTATGTCTTAATCATAACTTTACATAGCATTTTTTTTTTTTTTTTTTGTTTCCTTTATTATTATTATTATTATTATCATTAATTAGTTCTTTATGCAATTAATTAATTATATGAAATGATAAATTGTTGTTGATGTTTTGTTTTTCTCTTCCTTTTGTTTCCTTCACATTGAAATTATTTTTCCTTATTAAATTGTTTTTAAGTTATAGTTTATATCATTAATACATTAGAACAAATGTAATAAAAACACGTGGTGTACAAACCAAAAACAAAAAAAGAAACAAAAAAATATACCTAATATAGATATTTGTTTATTTATTAATTTTTTCAATAATTTAAATGTTCTACATTACTTTGTGGTTGTTCCTTTTTTGCAAAGTTTTGCATTTTTTTTTTTTTAATTTATTGTTATAAGTTCTAGTTTAAATCTTATGTTACGACAACGACAACTTTGTTCCACTATAATTAAATTTTTTATTATTGTATACTTGGTTAATATTTGTTAATTTGTTAATTTTTTTCTTTTTTTTTTCTTTTTTCGGATTGGTGTATTTTTGTTGGGTTTTATGACCCCGTTTAGTTTAGGATGTTTTTTTTTTATTATATTTGTTAATTGCAACCTAGGTATTTCTTTTATTTAAATATAGCAAATATGTAAGGTTTTTTATCCACGATTATTGGACTCGACATTATATTTCTAGATGTATTTCTAAATAAATGTGTGTTTATGTATATTTATGTGTTAGTTTTCTTTCACTTTTTTTTTTACTTACAATGATAATATAAAATTTGTCTGCACAATGATAATAAAGAAAAAAAAAAAAAAAAACAAATAAAATATAATAAATAACAACAATAATACCTACACATATACACATAAAAATCAGTTTAAAAGTTTTTTTTTTTGTTTATTTTCTTTTTTTATTATTCACCATTTAAATTTAAAATCATAAATTACCTACATGCTTAAAAATATTTTACACTCTTTTTTGTTTTAGTTTGAATGAGAAACTAAAAAAAAATTAAGAGAACAGAAAAGAAAATGTGACAGAGCTGAGACTTTAAAGCTGAGTCTAACATCAGCCTTAATGAAAGACGGAACAAAGTTATTTTACTTTGTTCATATTTATTAATAACTCCTAATTTAATGTAAATAAATTGTTTTTCTGTTTGTTATTTATTTTTTTCACTTTTATGAATAAATATATAAAAATGTTTTGTTTTTTATTCTGTTTTTTGTTTTATATTTATTTTAAATTAAAAAATATTGCATTTTTTATATTTCATAAATTTATTTAATTTTTTTTTTTTTTTTTTTCAATATATTTATAGTTTCTTTTTTTTTCTCTACACATTCACATTGACTTAAAGTTGTTTTCTTGTTTTGTTTTTACAAAGGTCTATAACATTATACATTTAATATTATTCCATTCAGTTTTGAATAGGTTTTCTTATCTGTTTAGTTTCTAGATTAATTCTGACTTTTTCTCATTATTTGCCTAATGATCTCGAGAGAAAATAAGGGAAAAAATGTATTCTTTTTTAATTCTTTAACTTTTACTTCTTTATTCTTAATAACATTGCGCAACACTGATATAAGGTAATATATGAAATTACATACTGGTCGTTTAGAAAGAACATCCAAAATGCGAGAATAGGAGAAATCCAGGTACTAACAGATTCGAAAAACGCTTATTGCTGTATTGTTGTTGGAGGCTTAACTGAAATTAAATAAATGAGTATATTTTTATTTAAATTTAAGACGTTTGATGCACTTTATTAATCTTAGAATTAGCTTACAATTATATGTGTTTTGTGATTGGATAAATGGATTGATTTGATGTTGTACGCGTTCACCGGAATGTCACACTTCTCAACATTTATAACAGAAACTTCGGTAATTGATAAATGAGTTCGAAATTAAAAAAAAATATACAGAAAAGCAACAAACCGTCTTAAGCGGGTCATAGGATACCCTTTTCCTCATCTTTTGCCCAAACCACAACAAAGTGAGCGTGGCATTGTATTCAAATAAAATGACATCCTGTTTAAGGAACGTACTACTACGTCGATTTTTAAGGGAACTGTCTCTTTACAGAACCAGTTTTAAGAGAAAAGTGAGGAGTGGCTGTTAACCCCAACCATCTGCTCTTGAATTTTTTACTTTTGTCTGCCTATGCGAACGAGTGCAGCCAAAACGTCTTAATGGATTTTCTTCAAACTTCTTGTCTGAGGTCTGTGGGGTCAGCAGAATTCGAGGCGAAATCGGAATTTTCATTCTAACATAAAAAATTAACGGTACTTTACTAACGGCCAATTGTGAAACAAATCGATTTTCTCCAAAACTTACTATAGCGATTTTGTTCAATTTGAGTTATGGTGGACATATGCCAACAGACGACGTACCCGGTTTTTTTGTCAAAAATACGTTTAAAAGTACTTAGAAGCTGTTTTTTGAAAGTTGACTACTTCTCGGCCACGTTAAACATAGCTGCAAGTATGAGCGACCTAGTCGTGTACTTAAGACATAGTCGTGCACTATTATGTATAAAAGTTCAAGTACGAACGACCTAACAAAAAGTTCGCTAAGTAGGTCTTAATTTATTAGTTTTTGAAAAAGCAAAAAAAGTTGGTTGTTGATTTGTTATAGCCTTACGATATTTAATTTACAATTTCAGGACAATCGAATGAATGCCAAATGCATGTGGAGTGAATGCACCATCCATTTTGACTGATTCCAAGTGGTTTCAGAGATTGCAGGCTAGGCATTTATCTGTGGAAGACGAGCCTCGTGAAACCGGCGCATGTTTGTTTTGCCCAAAATTTCTTAGATAGTACAACTCGGAAAATAAACAGCAGTCCATTCTGTGAAACCTAGAAAATGCAAGTACACTAGTTAAAGTTAAAGGACGAAAATGGTCGACCGATTCCGCTGGAAATATTCAGACGGTAACTGCTAATTGATATACTAAAACTAGCGTACTACAAGTTTTCAAAAATTCGTTGGGAAACCAAAACTTTTTACACCACGACAATGCACCTGCTCCCACTGAAGAAAAAAGCAACAACTTTCTTGCTCTCTCGGGTGTCAG
Source organism: Pocota personata (assembly GCA_963082735.1). Lineage (NCBI taxonomy): Eukaryota > Metazoa > Arthropoda > Insecta > Diptera > Syrphidae > Pocota > Pocota personata. The sequence goes on along the minus strand of OY720430.1, from coordinate 133,539,407 downwards.
TAAAATTCGTCCAGCAACTTATTCCCGGACCTAGCGTCATGTACTTTTCCCAAAAATACAAACAAAAAAAAAAATGGAGGAAAAGTCTTTAGTTTAGTTGAAGATCAAATGGCGGATCAGCTAACTGAGGAACAAATTGCAGAAGTCAAAGAGACATTCGCGCTATTTGACAAAGACGGTGATGGCACCATAACAACAAAAGAATTGGGATTGGTCATGCGATCGTTTGGCCAAAATCCAACAGAGGCCGAACTTCAGGATATGATAAATGAAGTCGATGCCGATGGTAATGGAACGGTCGATTTCTCTGAATTCTTAACGATGATGGCAAGCAAAATGAAGGACACCGATAGCGAAGAAGAAATAAGAGAGGCATTCAAAGTGTTCGATAAAGATGGTAATGGCTATATATCGGCGGCCGAATTAGGCTATGTAATGATAAATCTTGGTGAAAAACTATCAGACGAAGAGTTAAACGAAATGATTCGTGAAGCTGATCTCGATGGTGATGGTCAGGTTAGTTACGAAGAATTTTTGAATTTGATGTCATCGAAGTGAATGGCTTATTTTAAAAGCACTAAATTTTATTATGGTAAACAAAAATTAATAAAATAAATGAAAATGGCTGATAAATTGTAAAAAAAAAAAAAAAAAAACAATTATTATACGTTCATATTTTATATAGTATGTATGCATACGTCTGCTACTGTACCGCCATTGTTATTATATTTCCAAGCTTTAAGTGCAATTACTCAAATGTGCTGTTGTTCAAATCGTTAGCTACTATCGTTACTATCGATAGTTATTGAGTTCTATAATGCGATTTAACTCAGCTTGAAGTTTTTCAAAACGGTTGTTAGCATTTTCGTATGCCTCTGCTGCTGGGTTGATACTCATATGAACGACCTTATATTTTCCAATGTTGAAATCTCCCTTCAAACATCTGTGCTCCAATTCTAGCTCAAGTTCTTCTTTACGCCGCTTCAACTTATCATTCTCCATGCGCAGATTTTCAATTTCCCTCTTGAAGTGTTCATAGTTTTCTACATTCAATCCAGTTTCAAGCGGCATATCAGGATGGAGTTTTAGTGAAGCCAGTTCTTTTTCTAAGCTTGCACACATATCCTTGTACGCCACTAGTGTTTTCTCAAGCATATCTAAGCGACAGCGTAGCTGTGACTCAGGATTCACCATTTCAAGGGCATTGGAAATTGTCATGTCCTTCTCAAAGTTCTCTAACAATTGCTTGTAGCAATCACGCTCTTTGGCGACCAGCACTAGTTTCTTCTGAACTCGAATTACTATGTTTTTGTGATTTTTCAGAGCATTCCTTAAACTTTCATTATTATTTGTATATGTGTTCAATTGCTGTTGCAACTCAAGCACACGAGACTCGATGGAGTGTTTTTCGCATTTATTTGTGCTCTTCTCTGATGTCATTATAATATCGTTTTGAAGAATTTGTTCAATTCTGGAACGCAATGCAATCGGACTGACCAAAGTATTAGGTAAACAATGATCCTGTGCAACTTGTACCCATTCTTTTAATTCTTGTTCCAAACTTGTTAACTTCACCTGCAGTGCGACGGCATCATTCTTAGTATTTTCATATTTCTCCAAGCGACTCTTTAGATCGTGGACTTGCTCTTCTAATAAAAGTTTATCACCCAGTACATCATGAAGGTTCTTAGTTTTGGTCTTTGTCGAAATTGAGAAGCTACAAAAAGATGATTTTGGGGACTGTGGGTCTACCGTCTTAAGAAATGTATTGAAATAAATGGAAATTACGTAGAAAAAAACTATGAAAATTACAGACGTTAAACCAAAACTGCTTTTCTTTTCAACCAACTGCTCTCTTGTACATATATATGTACATACGTACATACTACCAGAGTTTTCATAAAAAAAGGACTCTACCTACATTCAGCATTTTATGAAAATTGTTTTGGTTACACAATTTGGTTATCATAATACTGCTATGCAACACAAACAATGATTGTATGGTAGCTATTGTGGCAGTTCTTTACCTTCTTAAACTGGAAACAGAGTGGGAAGAAAAAGCGGCGATGTGAGTGTTTATATTTCTGAAGCTCTTCACTTTAAATATAACAAGAAAAATCTCTTGCATCTTCTATAAAAGAATTGTCGCGTTAGTACCACCTTATTGAATTTTATGCACAATTTAGCTAACTCTACAGTAATATAACAAAATGTAGGAACTCATCATAATTCGATTACGTTAGTTGTCTTTAACACGTATTCAAGGTCAATAAGCTGGGGAAGCACTCTAAATGGTATTAAGATATGTGAACATATGTATAAATCACTCCTATAGAACCAAATAAAAATACTTTTACATTCAATGATTTCCGACTAACAACTAATTAGAACTTAAGTAGAGTAAACATAGTAGCGGTAGCAAATATAACCCCTATCATTATTTCCCCTTGTCTTCATTTGAAAATAAATACAATCTGAAACGTGACAGCTAAAATGCGGTTCTGTCTACAATCTACTTAAAACAACCCACCCTTAACCCCCGGAATGTAAGTAACAAAAACCCTCACAAGGGTAAATAATTGCTGAATCTTTTCTAACCTTTTTTTTCTTTTTTAAAACTGTTACCAAACCGAAATAAAAAGAGAAAGACAAGAAAAGCGAGGTAGTTGTAAAAGACGCAGAAGGGATACACTCATACTCGATTCCGTTTGTGCCATTGATGGTCATGTTGACCCTTCTTCAAAGTCACTATATTATATGCTAAGCATGCGAACGGGGGCAAACAAAACTGTATCACACATCTACCCCACCGGTACACGCGTTCATTTTAATACCAAATTAAATGGGTAAACACGTAGGAGAATGTATACAGCTAGGTTTGCTAGTATGAGATCTTCTTCATACACATGCAAAAATCGATACTCTGAACGTAGTGTTTGAGTGCGTATTACAGCGAGGTAGCAAACGCGATACAACAATACGAAAAAACGACACACAAAAAAGGTTGCGTATACGCCCGACAACTGACAATATATTTTTCATCTTTTTTTTTTTTTTTTTCTCTGATACCCCACCACTATCTCGCATAAACCGAGAGTGAAGTGGCTTATCCAAAATATATTTTTATCATATTTGTGGTTGTATTGCCTGTCCCGCATAGCTTTTTAGCGGGGTTGAATTTTGAGAACGCAAAGTTAAATGGATACCTTTGGATGATGATGATATTAATAATGTTGACGATGATGCGGAGAAATTCATCGTCGTCGTCGTCGTACTCATCATCATCATTGTCGCAGTCCAAAAATATGCCATGGAATTGAAGTGGAAAAGTTCATCATTATAAGTGAGGATAGACACATACACACAAACACACAGAAAGCTAGATCCACACGTAATTTGAGGTCATACACAGACAATATGTAGAGAATTATTATTTAAAAATGGAAAGAACAACTATTTATGGCTTTCAGTATGATTTTAAGAATGCTTACAGAAATTAAATAAATAACTACGAGCTTCTCAATGAGTGTACCGATGAGAAAACAACCTTCTGTTATAGTGCTGCAGCCGGAAATGTAGAGTATTTCTGTCAAAAAAATAAGGTTTTGTAGCACAACATTTGATTTTGTTTGACACATAACTAGAAGGGTTTTAATAGGTTCTGATATTTTTAGATTGAACTTGATTTTGAATGTCATTCAATACAATTGATTAACTACTACTACTATCCTTATAATGTATCACACATGGCGCTAGCTCTAGAAAAATATGTATAAAAGTACGATGGGGTCAAGCCAGGAACCTTTAGGTAGCACGATACGATGACCAAAATAGTGAGGGTGTTCTTCCGACCTTTTGGATTTACTTGTAAGAGCTATATTGATTTTTGTTTCAAAAAATTTCATTGAAAATATATCGAGACGCTAAAAAATGGACTAATCCCTAAAGAGAACGTGGGTAAGTTTTGTGCATTTGCACTTTTACTCCTTTTAAAGACACACAAGATTCCTTTAAACTAATTACACCGAGAAAACCACTTAATCTCTGTGTTGCCGTCAATATCATAAAAAGGTGGGAGCATTTTACGATTTCTGTTTCCTTTCCCATTGCTTGCATCCATCTCAATTTCATCGAAAAAGAAAACATTTTATGAAGCAATTTACTTCAGATACATTCCATTTCATAGGATTAACCTCCTTATGGCATTTTAAATCGGGAGAAAAGAGGGAAGAATAAAAAACGAAGGCGATCCAAGCTATACATCAAATAATGGCAAATGTACTTATACAGTGCGGATCGTAAAATTATAGCCATCTTCCATGTAAAAATCGTAAGATAAAGAAATTCATTTGTTCAATCATTTCCCGCAGTAAATGGTTAAAGATCTTGCAAAATTTAATTTTAATATTTCATATATGTACTTATATGTATAACCAGCCAAACTGCGGAGGTTGGAGATAAGTAAGTAAAGAAACAGTTATCGACTGTACTTCGGAAATGTGACTGTGTGTCTGTATGAACGCGCTAATCTCGAGGAACACTGAACGGATTTGGATGAGGGTTTTACCGTATAAAAAAGTCAAGAAAAATTGCTATTGGTGAACGAAAAACTTAGGGCACCATAAAAAAATATAAGAATCAGTACAATTCTGCAAAACAAAAGTCGGCGAGAGCATACACAACAGATGAATAGGTAACTTACAATTGGCAATCTTTTTGTGCTCGAACGAAGTCGGCGCGGACAGTTTAGCCAAGGCTAAAAGGATTTAATAAACAATAAGAAACATAATCTAGAGCTATGACTTATGGACAACCTTTTGCTTAATGAATTATTTTTAATAAACCATACAATTTCAAAATAGCCATTGAATTTTATGGACCAGATAAAATTCCAGGATAATGCAAAAAAAACCTTAACGCATCATCTATTGAAAACGGTATTGTAAATGAAGACTCCAGTGGACGTCTTTCGACAAGGATCATCATCATCCCTGCCATGAATTTTTTTTTGCCATCGGGACTAAATTTTTGGAGTTGGTTTTCTGCCGTCCTTCATCTACGAAGGCAAATCGATCTCATGAGCTATTTTTTCACTGACAAACTGGCGTCAGTCATACTTTTATGACGGGTTATTCTGCTGATATAATATACCACCATGACACCATACTTTCATCAGCAACTGGGCAAATCCAGGAATTATGGCTCGAATTCTTTCCTCACATGCTTTGCCAACATATGTACATATATATCTATGCACACCATTGGAAAAAAGCGTTAGGCATCCCCATAATATCTACTTTTCTCGAGAAAACTTAAATGGAATCATAAAAACAATTGCCTCATTCTTAAAAAAAAAACTGAATTTTGACATAATAAGCAATTTTTTTGAGTTAGTTTTTCTCGATTTGCGGTGAATTACAAAAATGCAAAAACAAGAAAATTGAGAGAAAGTGATAGGGCACAGATTGCCCTGTTGGACTTCCAAGGAGTGTCTCAGATTCAAATAGCACACCAGATAAGACATTCACGTTGTACGGTTCAAAATGCAGTGAAACGCTACAAAAAAAAAAACTGGCAGTAATCAAAACAAACCCCGCACAGGAAGAAAATAACTGGCTTCTGAGAAAGCATAAAACAACACTTGTTCGGGATTGAAAAACCGTAGGCTCCGCATCTTCTGAATTTGCTGCAATTTGCTGATGAGGGTGGACCTTCAATTACTACAACAGCAGCGAGAACTTAGCAAGGATAAGAGGCTCAGAAAGTAACAAAAATTGGCGTCTGTAATGTCCCAGCAAAGTAAAGATTTCGCCGAAGAGGATTGGAACAAAATTGTTTGGTTAGATGGACCAATCTTTGAGGTAAGTCTCATGAAATAATAATATAAAATACACCAAATCTAAAATATCCTGGCCTTTACGTAAACTGAATATAAAATTAACACCAATTTTCTCAGAACGTTTGTTAGAAAAATAAATGGTGAAGCTTATCACCCAGACTGCCTTGTGCCCACAGTGAAGCATGATAGAGGAAGCGTTCTGGTAATATAAAATTAACACCAATTTTCTCAGAACGTTGTTAGAAAAAGAAATGGTGAAGCTTATCACCCAGACTGTCTTGTGCCCACAGTGAAGCATGATAGAGGAAGCGTTCTGGTTTGGCTGCATGGCGGCGAACGGTGTTGGAGAACGTTCATAAGCTAAGCCAGAAATAACAGAGATACGAGGGCAAGGTGAAAAGTTCTCGGCCTGACAATGAAAGACTACGATTTTCAGTTAAAAAATTATTTTATTTTTCTACATAATCTCCCTTGACTTCAACACACTTGGTCCAGCGTTTCTCCAACATCAGTATTCCTTCTCGGAAGTGAGAGTCTGGAAGGCTATGAAAATATTCATCTACGGCCCTCTCAACTTCTGCATTGGATGCGAAGCGCTTCCCAGAAACAAATTTTTTCAAGTTCGGGAACAGATGGAAGTCTGACGGTGCCAAATCAGATGCATAGGGGGGATGGCCGAGCAAATCGTACCCCGAATCCCACAGTTTTCCCATCGCCAACGAACACTTCTGTACAGGTGCATTGTCCTGGTGAACGATGATTTTTTTTCTTTAAGCCAGGCCTCTTCTCGCGAATTTTGGCATCCAGCTGGTCAAGAAGGTTGGAGCAATATTCGCCTGTAATTGTTCTGCATTTCTCAAGGTAATCAATTAACAGGATCCCTTTCGCATCCCAAAACACACTTGCCACGACCTTTCTGTTTCGACTGCTGTTTCGTTTTTGGCGTGTAGTGGTGGACCCATGTCTCATCCATGGTGACAAATCGCCGCACAAGATCGGTCAGATCCCTATTGAATCGGTCCAAAGATTGCCGCGAAAATCGTTTGCGCATTTGCTTTTGATCGGCATTCAGCAAATGCCGCACCCATCTTGCGCAGAGCTTTCGCATCCCTAAGTTTTTGTGAAAGATGTTTCGCATCCTCTCTTCCGATATACACACAGCCTCAGCTATCTCACTCACCTTCACTCGCCTATCGTCCAACACGATATCATGCACTTTTTCGATGGTTTCGGGTGTGGTTGCGGTTTTTGGCGTTCCCTCACGTGGGTCATCTTCGAGGGACGTGCGACCACGTTTAAATTCAGCTGCCCACTTTATAACGGTTGACATGGAAGGAACAGAATCCCCGTAAACTTTTGTCAACTTTGGATGAATTTCCTTAGGGGTTAACCCATCCAAAACGAAGAATTTTATCACCGCACGATATTCAAGTTTATTCATTTTAACGAAAAACACGCAAGACGTCTACTGCAAAAATTCGTGTAAAGAAACTTCTTGAGAGAACAAGTTGAAAGTTGTCATACGAACTAACGAGAAGTGCACACAGGCCATCTCTGTGTCAGGCCGAGAACTTTTCACCTTGCCCTCGTAACTATATTTCAGTGTTGGCTTAGCTTCCTAGAGGTATCGTGTGAAAAAAAAATTGGATTTAGAAGACCAGCATCCATTACATTCAAACTGGACTGGACAAAGCTTCATGTCAAACTTTGAAAAAATTAATGTAAAAACAATGAAATTCAGGTTTTAACATGGTCAGCTCAGTCGGCGCAGGCACATAAGTCCCCGAGACATAAGTCCCAAACTTTTTTTTTGCGACTTATGTCCCACATAAGTGAGACATAAGTTCCAAATGGAACTAGGGACTTATGTCCCACCGCATCGGGACTTAAGTCCCAACAAAAAATGTTGGGTCTTATGTCCCGCCTAACATATGCCGAAATTAGTTTCACTTTTAATTTGGAGTTATGTCTTGCAGACTAATATATCTTAACAGTTCTTGGGTGGCCCGCTTCGCGGGATAAAAGAATTTCACACTATGGGACATCTCTCGACTCATACACCGGACGGACTTCGGTGTAACCAAATTTGTATATGCACTTTTAATTTTTTAAAAACACATGCGCGATTTTTTTAGTTTTATTTTCTCAAATTCTCAAAAACTGTTTTGTTTATATCGATATATTTCGTTAATTTACTTCTTCTTATATCAATAAAAATTATTGTTATCTATCAAATTGCTTCTTTAATTTTCTTACATTATAAAGAACCAGTCTAGTGGAAAAAGAAATTTCGATGTCTAATGGAAATTCACGAAGTTCTTTTTAAACAGATCCGAATATTTGGGACTTATGTCCCATTTAGGACAACAAAATTTTGGACTTATGTCCCGATGAGGTGGGACATAAGTCCCTAATTCCATTTGGGACTTATGTCTCACTTATGTGCCGGGGACTTATGTCCCTGCGCCAGCTCAGTCCCAGGATCTTAATCACGTTGAACACGTATGGTCAGTGATTAGCAGAGTGTTCAAACTAAAAAGCACAGCGTATCATCGGTTGAAGGTTTGAAAATAGCATTAAAACAGGAATAGAAAAACATTGCTTCTAGCGAATGCAGGAAAATTGTCCAGAGTATCAAAGGGTCATAGAAGTAATCCGAGCCAAAGGAAAACAAACCAAATATTGAGAAAGCTTGAAAAATAAAGTTTGTGGGAAGAAACAATTGTTTTTTTTTTTTATAATTTAGCTATTTTTTAAGATAATACTTTTTCCATGTATGCTGTATATTACTTTTATCTGGTTCGAAACTAAAAATAAATCTTATGTAGAACGACCACGTTATTAACATTGTTTAGACTATTTTAGAAACCTTGACAAGCACACGTTTTTGCGTCTCATAAAACGAGATAATGAAGAATTTCTGTTAAACAAACATTATCTCATTTAGTCAAGCTGCGAACTCTTTACTATCATGGAGTGGCTCTGTTTTATTGACCACCACAGTATACATATAACTACAGGTACACATACTATGCTATTACAATAATTCCTCTCCCATTTTCATCCAATAAACATTTAAAAAAAAAATACAATCACTGTAATAAATAACTCTTTTTTTCTTAATGAATTACTCAATTCAAAGCAACGACAAAAACCAATTATCGCACAATTGCACAAATTCATTTGCCATTTTATCCCACGCTCGTCAATTGTGCCAACAAAATTAACTGCCGTTGGAAATTCTCGTCTATTTTAATACACAAAAAAACCAAAGTATCTTAAGTGGAAATTAATAAACTAAGAATAACCAGACAATATTTCTTTTAAATTTGATCATCTCATATAAATATAAAAGAAATAAAAGAAAAACAAACAAAAAAACGTTAAGGTATGTAATTAAATTCAAATATTTACATGAAGGGGATGAAAGAAAAACATTTCGCCATTTTGTCGCTAAATAAAAAATAAACAAAAAATAATAATAAAATAAAGTCTAACATTAAAAAAAAATGTCATTGCGAGGAGGTCAAATGAAAAATTTCGTGAGGGAAAAACATTTTCACATTATTTTCGCTCTGGCGGCCGGCGTGTGCATGTGTGCTATCGTTGTTCTTGTTGTTTTTGGTGGTGCTATTTCTACTTTTGTCTCTGAATGTTTTATGCTGTTAATATTTTAATATTATTTTATTTGTCGTTGCGATTATTTTTAGATTCGCAGATCAACACTTGTTGAAACATTTTAACATTCTTGTGAACACATACCATTGCGAGTGGATTTATTTATATTTCTGTTTGATTCGCTTTATTAGATAACAAAAATTGTTTACGATGCAAGTATAAAAGCAGGATTTTCGATCTGAGTGAAAGCAAGTTAAATAACCGATTTAAAATATTTTGCTCAAAAGCATAATATATTTGGGTATTTTAAAAGGAATTTCCACTCATAATTTGATTAAAGACCCAGAATCTTTAATTAAATTTCAATCGCATAAAGTTAGAACTCTTGTCCATAAATTGATAAAAACACACCATTCTTTTAGATTAAATAAATTCTTTTATGTATACTCGTATTCAGTAGAGATAAATGCTCAGTAAGATATTATTAGCACTGCTTATAGACTAGGATGAGCATGCTATAAAAGACCCGATATCTAGATAAACATCTTAAGCAATATGCACCTGAATTATACATTCATGTCAGGAAACCACAGGGACCAGCATATGAGCTATTTTAACCTGGGCGGAATCGGCTATAAGAGTCACAATCCGGTTTGAAAAAAACAAATGAGCAGATTAATACTTAACAGTTTTATTAAATATAGGCAAATAACCACTATGGAGGGTTCAAATATAAAAGTATACTTCTTTATTTTTGAAATCAGGAGATCATGCCCTTCAAAATAGTCTCCAATTCTACTCAAATCATACAAACAGAAATCATACAAACAGTGCGTGGGTCTGATTGTTGTCCTAAAGCCTACAAGCAGGTGCTGATATTACTTATTACTGATCAGATAAATAATTAAACGACCCACAAAACGTTAGGTAGCAAACCAAAAATAGTTAACCAACCGAAAAATAGATCATCCACAAGATCAGCAAAAAGTTATTTTTAACCAGCAAAAAATATTTTGATTGTTTAATCTTTTCCTTTTTTACTTTAGACGGCACTACAGTCCGGTTTGGACCTGGGCCCCAATCAACAAGCATCTCCATCCAGCTCGATCTTGTGCTAACCGCCTTCAGTTTTGCACCCGAAGTTGGTTAAGGTCCCTTTCCACTTGTGTGAGCCATCTTATGTGATCGTTGATGTCCATTAGCTTTACATGTCCTAGCTATTTCAGGCGATGAATTCGACCTCTTCTGACCATATCCATGTCGCTGTACAGCTCGTGTAGTGCGTTGTTGCATCTTCTTCTCTATTCCTCGTCTATACAAGCGGCACCAAAAATCACTCGAACAATTTTTCTTTCAAAACAGCCAATGGTGTTTTCATCCACGTTTGATACGTCCATGCTTGCGCGTTGTATAGCATGGAGATGATGAGTGTCATAGACATATAAAGTCACCTTAGTAGTCCGTGAGAGAGATTTGCTACTTAATTGCTTCTTAGCCCAAAGAAACAGCGGTTGGAAAAGTGATTCTTCGTTTGATCTATGCGCTGGTGTCATTTTTTAAATTTACAGCAGAGCCTAGGTAGACACAGTCGTTCACTATCTCAAAATTGTAGCTATTTATTGTGACGTTATGTCCAAATCGTCGATGTTTACTGTCCTTTTTTGATGACAGCATATATTTTGTTTTCCTCTCGTTAACCGTTTAACCCATTTTCGCCGCTTCTGTTTCAATACTCCCGAAGGCACAGACAGCCCGCTGCGTTTTTCTAATTATGTCATGTCGTCGACGTATGCGAGTAATTGTACAGACTTTTAAAATATCGTACACCTGATGTTAGTTTAACAATTTTGTACAATCCTTTCAAATATGATTTTTTTTCAATTTTACATTATTGCGGATTGTCATCAGGGGTTGGCTCACATGCCCAAAGCTCAAGACTTCTTACCCAAGCCTACCTCTGACGACAGATCCGCAACCAAATAGACACTGATTCTGCTCCTTGCAAAAGTCACCGTAGTGGACGTCACAGTTTTCCATCCATTTTTTGCCCGGCCCATCCCACCGCACTTCTTAGATAGCGGTAATATCTGCTTTATAGCAATCTAGGGCCTCTGCTAATTGTTCGGCTGCACGTGGCCTATTAAGGGTCCGAACATTCTACGTGCAGATCCTTATTTCGTTTCCGAGGTTCGTCAACGGGGATATGAGCGCTGCCATTGGCTCATAAAGGGTTCAACGCCCTGACTCAGTCTTGAAAATCCTTATTGACCTGAGCTTTGAATATGTCGAAGTAACCTAAATAATGTGAGCACTAAACAGTTCGTCCTAACTGGAACTATTTTTGTCATCGTTGACTCCACCTAAAGAATTCTTCCGCTAACGCATGGCACAAGAGAAAAGTGCCTTAGTGGGGACACTCTTCCCCCACTCTCGTCAGTTGCAACCAACGACCTCCCGGGGTTCACCGCGTGGAGGTAAGAGTAGGAGTTGGTAGACAGAGGTTGGTTCGGGGAAACCTATAGACGCTTGTGACTTCTTAAATGAACGTATGTATATGCCATTTGAATACCACAGTTATTTAATCTGCCCAAAAAAAAAACAACATAAAAATAGAAGATGAATGAAAAAATATTTTCTCAACAAAAATTAATTATTACATCGGCAGAAAGTAACAATGTTTCGAGAAAATGAAAACGAAAAAAAAGGAAATTTTAGAAAAATTTCAGCGATTTGAGTTTCAGAAAATAATACATAGTACAAAATATTTGTCGTTTGGCTCAGTTCAATTAGATTTTTTCTTGTGCTTCTTAAATAGGCTGCATAAACCCTCCTCTATGTGCCGGTGCATTATCGTGCTGTAGGTGTCACGAGCGTAATGAACTGCATAGCCACAGATTTGTGAGGGTTTCCATCAACTGAGGAAAAACACTGTTCCGTATACCACCGATTGAGTGGGAACATCCTTTGCTTTGAGACTTTATTGGAATGACGTTATAATGCAGCCAGATCTCATCACCTATTGTAATTGAAATAGTATCCTTTGATTTTCCATTAGTGAATTTCTTGATCATGTCCCGTGCTCATTTCACTCTGCAGTCCTTTTTTTCGCACATATAGGCATGAGGTACCCAGAGCAAAGCTTCCAAATTTTAAGTTCGATGAAAACTGGATACATTAATGCCCATGGCCTCCTACATCTGCCGATATGTCACTCGCCTATCTTTGAACATTAGTTCCAGGATTCAGACCACCGTTTCAGGTGTGGACACCTTATTTGGACGGCCAACGGTATAGGGTTAGTCGCACAAGTCAATCTGTACCTACTAAATTCCAAATACCATCTCTAGGCGGTTCTGTGGTGTGATAAAGCATCCCGTAGAACAAAAGTCTTCTCAGCAAATCACTATTCGGCACTAAGGACACGTCGAAAATTCTAAAAAAAAAAAAACCAATGCTCTAAAATCGTTCTGATTTGATTCTGCCTAAGTGTTGAAAGTATGGTATACCATTGCGCGGATAAGAGTAAAGCAGAAAGCAGTAACTACATTCAGTTGACCATATGAGACGTTTTGTCTTGAAAAACAATCATAACATTTTTGCAAATTATTTTTAACTTTTTTCTACTAGTCAAAAACAATACGATTTTTTAAACATCAAAAAAATAGCCTATCAAAATATTATATTCTGCTGATCAAATAACTCAATCAAACATTTTTTTAACTCATCTTTAATTTTTCTTACTAATTATTTACCTTTTTTTTCTGGAGATCAAAGAACTATTTCATCACAAAACTATTAAATTGTTAATCAAATAATTTAATCTTGCTGATCAAAAAATCCTTCACCACTGATCGGTTAAATTGTAGCCATAAAAAATGATTTAGACCTCTAGGAAACATAAGTGTGCTGCTCGAGTTTCTAATTGTTGGCAAAGAAAACTTAGAAAAAAAATCTTAAAAGGATGAAGAAGATTGGATGGATATACTATATTTCACTGATCATCATTAATGGATGACTAAATTTAAGTAAATCTGATAAACTAAAATGCGGATTCATCTCTCATTAAAAAAAATCTTCTTCTGTCCTCATTAATTCGTCTCACTCATCTCGGCGACGTCCAAAAATCTGAATACACCCATCAAACAATTATCTCTACATATAAATAAACGTATACCTAAATTTGTATTAATAGTCAATTGCTCTGGCCAACACCAGAGGAAAAGCACCGAGAGTTAAAATCAGAGAACCAGCATCAAAAATAATAATTGCCATCAATTTCAATTCACTTTACAAATAGCCCCCTTCGGTGAGCTCTGTAGAGTGAATACTCCTCACCAAGACCGCTTCAATAATTTGTTGCCTTCGGACATGTGCGGACTACATCGCCTACCGAAATACCGATGGGTGTCAGGAGAAACGATGGCGGTTAGAGAACATGTGGGCGGCAGAAGCAGCAGCACACCACCACCAATAGCAGACAACTAAAATTTGCTTATTATTTTGAAATCAAGTAGAATTTGTGATATATAAATTTGGACAGAGAACGATAGAGTGTATGAGTTAGTTAGTCGGACACAGATTGATTGAAGCAAATGGATTAACCGAATGTTGAAAAAATTAATAACAGACAGATCAATGAGGCGAAAAGAGGTGCGCGCTACAAAACAAATCAATTAGTCGTCCAAGTTTTACTTATTATCATTTCTAGCTTCTAGTCCACTCCCAGGTGTCGGTAAATTGAAATGCCAGGAGTAGACACACCTTTTTTCATTAATATTCCATTATTTTGTTCTAGGTTGACACAAACTCGAAATATACACAGCTAATGACAGTCTTCAGAACACAGTTGAAGGAAAATTGTTGTCACCCTTCTCTTCTCTGACCACTACTATCTCATCATCACCTCCAGCAGCACCCGTTATTAAGTTTTTGCTGACAATGTCGACGACGACGACGACGACGACTACGACCTTCTTCTGTTGAGAGGGGTGAAATTCCCCGATGGAAAGTTGACATTTTCTTTCACAATTTTCTCGGTTCTGTGGTTATCTTGGAAATGAGTGAGAAGACAGTTCTTACCTCCCTAACCCCTCTTGGGTAGAGGGGCCAGGTAGGTACCGACATAATTAGACAACCAGCAAAAGGGTTTTTTTGTTGTCTCTTTTCTTACGCTTTTTCTGAAACATTTCCATTAGAATAGAAAACGAAGTTACCACCCCTCCTCGAATAGAAGCCTCCGAATTTCAATTACAAAATTCATCTCAACTAAATTGAGATAAAAAAAAATCAACAATAACAAATGCAAACACTTAATCAGAGACACAGTAATAAAAAAAAATTGTTTAAACAAGTGATAACAGTTATACATTGGGCTAGAGCTAACATTAATTCATGCCTGGTTCGGCCTTTTTCTTCATTTGACAAATAATACACTGTTTTTGCACACTAATTGCGTTCGCATACTTTCCTACTGCCTCCCTTTGCACTTTCGCGAACCAATAATTTGAATTTCAATTTGTGAAAAAGGAAACACGGTTCCATGCTGCGGGTGGCGCATGTTTATGTTTACCTCGAACCAAAACAAAAAAAAAAAAAAACCTAATGACCCCAGAAGTGCAAACATCTAAATAGGATTTCACTGATTTACGAGTATTCGTCGTCCCTCCCACAGCTGGTGATGACAATTTAATAAATTTGTTTGCTTTTTAATACAGAACTAATTCAATTTTCTAGGACTCAATTTGTTAATTTCCTTTGGAGCTATTTCATCCTCAAATCCAAAAATAAACAAGTGGTATTTAAATTTTCCTTATCTTACTTTTTTTCGTGTTTCCTTTTTTAATTGAGTAACTTTCAATTATTTTTCATTACTCCGAGACGTTAAATTAGCTGCGAGTAGGCGTCATCAGGAGTAAAGCGTTAATAATGATACTGATGATAGAGTAGAAACGAACACAAAAACAGCTCACTTGGCTCAAACACAAATTTCGGTTTGAAGGATTAAAAAGTCTATGCGAGAGGAAGGTGAAGTTCCAGGAAGTTGTGTAATCTTTTAAGAAGGTGCTCTAAATAAACATTGAGTTTGAGGTCCAACTCTTATTAAATGTGGACTATTTCAGATCGTTGTTATTTTTTATTGACTTAATCCCAGGATTTACATTCCATCTTATTTGTGAGTCCGCTATAGTGGACTTCATTTCATCTGAAATGCAAACTCTAGTAACACATTGATATATCACGCCTCGAAGTATTTAACTTTTAAAACAAAGTCAATAGTCTACGTCAATAATTATCATAGGAATATGTACCTTCGACTACATCTGCGTCACAGAATGAAAAACATCACGTCAGAAATAATGTGCACAATCTTTTCGCTTGTTGTCGCCTTTGTATTTTGATATTTTCGCCGAAAATGCTAAATCACGTACAATTATTTGCTTGGTGTTTTTAAAAGAAAACAAAACATCTGCCAAATAATGGCACAGCTCTTCTTCGTGTTAAATTGTACAAAAAGTGGTGTTTTATTTGATTTTTAGATGGGAACATCCATACAGTAAACCTAATTTATAAATTACATTGCCTCGAAATATTTCCAGCAGTTCTTGAGTTAGAGGTCAGACAAGTAGACGGGTTGGCGTAGCACAGTGATTATATCCTGAAACTGAGGATCGCATGATTCGTGGTCTGAATTCGGTATGTGCTCACCTCCGGCTTGGAGAGTGATCAACACTGATACGATTTACCCATTAGAAATTATACTCATTTCGAAAAATTATCCTGACGCGCGTCAGACTCGAACCCGGACCTCAAACTCAGTACGCAATCACTGAGCCACAACAACCCCGAATGGCTATATTTGGCATACGAGTAAGCAAACCACTGCTATACATACTTTATAAAATGCTCACCAGTAGACAGTTCATTGTCAAAAATGGCAATGTGACTTCTGCTGGAACATTTCTAATTAAAAACGGTCTGCAATAAGGTGCGGTTAATTCACCGATCCTTTTCAACATTTACACGAGTGATCTCATAGGATCACTTCACCATGCCATAGCATACGCAGACAACTTGATCGCGTACAGATCGGCACCAAAAATCGAGGTAATTACACTTCTCTTGCAACGTGACTTCGATAAGATTCAGCGATATTGCGACGACTGGAAGTTGAAGATCAACTTCCAGAAATCGGAAACCATTCTTTTTAGGACGCCGTTGTCTGGGGCCTCTAGGGATACCCGAAAGAATTGGCGAAAGTTCTCAATCGTTGGACCGCACGGACAGCCACTTGCGAGTCGAAGTATAATCAGATACCTGGGGCTTTGGTTAGACCAATATCTACACTCGTATTTTAACAAATATATAGGTGCTGCTCTGGCCAGAGCCAAAGGTGCTTTTGCCCTTACAAAGAGACTTTTTTATAGCAAGCAACTCGATGCAAGGGTAAAGGTAATCTGCTACACGACGCTCATTCGGCCCATGCTCGTATATGGATGTCCCGTGTGGTTCAACGCGGGAGCAAGCTTGTTGAAAAAGATTCGGGTGTTTGAGAGAGTTTGCCTTCGCGCTTGCCTTCATTTATACAGAACACCAGAGTCCCAGTACATAAAATTCTATCCCAATTAGGTCCTGTACAACAGGGCTAACCTGATCAATGAGCTCGATGAATAACCTGATCTCTGGGGCTTATTACCCCAATTACAGGTACCACGAGAGAGTGCGCCTTAACAGCTTTGTTCCTCTAGAGGCATTCCTCTATTTTGATGAAAAGGGTCTGATCCAGGACAGATTGGCGGTGCCGCTAATCATCCACGTTGCTCGGACAGCTGTGGATAGGCGACTCAACTACGCCAGAGACGTTGAACGTTGACGGTATAGAGTCGCGATATTGAGGACGTACAACGTCAGTACGGACATTTCTGGTGGCTAGCCGAAAGAGAGGAAACTCCTTCGTCGTTTCAGGGTAGCCTGTTTGAGGTTTAAAGTTGGCTGTTTTGCCCATGGCCGACTTACATAGTTTAGGTTTAGATATATTTAGGTAGGTTGTAGATAGGTAAAAATAAGAAAAGAAAAAAACATTTTATCACAGCACCTTTATAGAAAAATAAAAACAAAAAAATGCAAAAAAAAACAAAAAAAAAGTACGTATATTATTACTTAAGACAGAGAAAGATAAATTTAGGTAGAATAAAGTAGTTTAAGATTTATTTTAAGGTAGTTTTTTAAGTTTTATATATAAGAATAAAAAAAAAAGTTAATTTACTAAGTTTTTCTTTCGAATATTTTCTTAGTAATAATTAAAAATTAAAGAATGAAAAAGAAAATTTTTAAGTACGTTACGTCGAAAGACATAGTTTTAAGTATTAGGTTTAACTTAGAGCGCCCGTATAGGGCGAGTAAGTTAGAATAAGATAGTTAAGTTAGTTAAGCTAGTTTAAGCAGTAAAAATTGAAAAAAATGGCTATATTTAGAAAATTAAAATGGGTATGTATAATAAATATTCACTTATATGTCACAAAACTTTATTCGAAGGGTTGGTTGATCCGAACCCAACAATAAAACTGTAGATAGAATTGGATCTCATCGCAGAATATAAGGAATTCTGCTAAAACCGAGATGCAAAATAAATACATACGAGTATGTATTTGTGAATAAACAGTCCCGAACAAGCAGCGGATATTGGATACATACATAGATGTGGAGGACTTTGCAGTTTGATTCTGCGATTTTAGATTAAAGTTCTTGGAAAAAAAAAATCACAACACTATAGCGCCCCTGTGGATGAGTGTGTGCATTCTAAAACAGGCTACAGTGATGGATGGTGGATTTTTGGCATAGACAAAGGCGGGTAGATCTGCTAGTTGTTTATAAATGCGAGTAGAACTTTTTTCTACGTTTGTAGTTAAATGAGATTATTTCATCGTACAATGCAGCCGGAGTATTCCACTCTCCACCCTCTAGCCACCAAGCTACCCACTACACACCTGCAGTGCTGCCTTAAAGTAGTTATTCGAACTAACTCCAAAGCTTTTAACCAAGTGTGTGGTTAACAAGCTCCAGGCATATGGTTTTAGTAACATATTCTCAAAATTGCTTGAACAAATAAGTAATCGATCATAACGGTAGTATTAGAAGGAAGTATTATACTTCTACCCATTTGCACTTAATACTGGTGTATGTATGTTCTCTCTACGACCCTTCTTCGCAGTCTCTCTCGCAATCTAATCAGTTCCTTCATGCGTGGGAATGCGTAACGAAATAAACTCTGATATTGATGCAATCGAGTCCCAGAAAAGAATAAAATAAAGTGCACGACATGTTGTTGCTGCTTGTAAACCACTTAGATTTGAAATTTAAACAAAATCATTAAAGCAATTCTTTATTTGTTTTTTAAATCGAAAAATAAAATAAAAATTACGCCATAACCTTGTATATATATGTCAAATATTGTCTATACAATATATTGTCTTTGAACAATATCGGTTTATTCAAAGCCGAGAAATTGGCAATTTTAGAAAACAGCTAAGTAAAGTACCGTTAAACGTATTTTTGAAAACCTGGTACACCATCTAATAACATACATGCACCGTAATTCCGTACAATTTGAGGTTAAAATAAAAAAAATATGTTTTCGCCTCGAATTGCGACTATGAAATTATGAAATTTAAAGAAAATCTGTCCAACCGTTTAGGCTACAGTCGGTCAAACATGCAGACAGACAGACAGAATTGAGAGATCCACTTTTTTTTAGTTTCTCTATTATACATATGTATATGTACAAGTTTGATCAAAATCTCGAGATCGGAAATCAAGTTTTTTCACGGGCCCATCTCCCATGAAAGTCTAAAAAACATCCAAGAGTAAAATTGTGCTGAAAAGTTTATCTTAATCGTTTATCTCATTCGTGTGTCGCACAAACTGAGCGGATACAAACTAGAAATGAATGAAGTTGATATCGCGGAGTTTAATGGTTTGTCAATGCTTAGGATCTATTTATGTACAAATGTTGGCCCAGACCTTCGATTAAATTAGCAGATTACAGATTCTGCAAACGGTGGTGCTCGGTGCCTTGGATTATTCAAAAGATGGAAATGATTTTTCACTCGAGGGGACTATGGTCTTTAAAGTTTATATTCGTCCACAAATTTAATATAACTTTCATATTCAGACGGAAGCTTCCGCAATATGCTTGAGTTTATTGAAACGAGTTCAGAGACATACATAATACATGATGGGGAAGTCTATTTGCTGCCAAATTCATTCGCTCATACAGCTCCAGAATCTTGGTATCTTAGATTATCTGTGCTGAAACTTTCTAAATAATTATTTCGGCGAAATATATACGCTGTTCGCAGCTGCCCATTTAGGGTCAGACCCTGCGGAGAGGATGATGGCTTGATGCTTATATGAATGCGACATCCGGTCCCCTTGTCGATATTGAACTGAGGTTTTCTTAGGAAATCACAGAGCCAAACTTCAAATTCCTCCATACCTATTCAATATCTGCTGCTTGTTTAGGAATTTTTATTAGTAAATAAATAGTTCTTCACAGCTAACCTTTGTATCTAAGGGTCGTTCTACCACCCACAACCGGTGCATCCATCCGGTACCCTGCAGTTCGGTTGGCGCATAATTCCCAATATTCCTCGATAAAAGTAAGTACATTGTCACCATACTCCCATTTCCCATTCTCCGTCGAATTGTTTCGACTTCTTCCATAAACATTTTCCCTTTGCAAACTTACAATGTTAGTAACTATCATACCTATACATACCATCGTATATGAATTCATATTTTATTACTTAACAAGCTCAGTGGATCATTACCTTTGGCACTTCGATTCATAAAGGAAACAGCAACAACAGAAAATAGGCCATTTGATTCCACTACCAACACCTCTCTTAGTAATTTATCTATCTTTTGTTTAGGCCTAAATCAATCCAGAATTAAATGCATGTACGAGAGGCGGCTGATAAGTTCGCAGCCTGATATACTCAACAACGAGTCATCTTCTCATTAGTGATAGCACTAACTACGGCACTCTTTACCAGTATAAAAATGACCTCTCGTTTCAATAACAATCTCATTTTGTTATTACCTGTAGTAGGATATACATTACCATGTCAGCCGAAATCGGAAATTCTCGCAATTTTGAGCACCGCGCTGTGATAAAGTACCTCGTAAAAAAAGGAAAATCGCCTAGAGAAATTTTCGAAGACATGTCAATGGGCTCGCTTATTTCAACAAGGGCGAGAGAGATGTGAAGACGACCCCCGCCCAGATCGTCCTGTGTCAGTGGTTACTGAAGAAAACGTCGGAAGAAGAATAAAAATGTGGTAGATAACGGACGAGTTGCACATCAGCAAAGAACGGATTGGAACAATTTTGCATCAACATTTAAACATGAAAAAAAAATTGTGCGCGCTGGGTACCGAAAATGCTCACGCCCTTCGATAAGCAACGACGACTCAAGTGCTGCAAACATTTTTGGAGTTAGCCGGGGATAATATCGTCGAAAATCGTAACTGTAGATTTGACTTGAGTTCGCCAATACGATCCGGAGTCCAAAGAAAAAGGGGAGAGGCCCCCGAAGAAATTCGAGGTGGAAAAGACGCCTTCGAAGCTTATGGCGACTGTTTTTTCGGACAGAGAAGGTGTTTTGCTGATTAATTACCTGCCAAAGGGGACCAAGATGAATGGTCAATAGTAAATTTATTGTCGCTGTTAACACGGTGCGGGTTTCGAGACAGACCTTAAAAGACAGATTTTTCAACGACAGATCACCCATACTATAGCCCAGATTTGGCCCGGAGCGACTTTTTCATTTTTTTTCCAATTTAAAAAAGGAGTTACGAGGCCGGAGATTTGCAGATGAAAACGAGATCAGCAAAGAAAAAGAATATTTTTTCGGTGATATTAAGGCACTACATGCCCGATATGAGAAATGCATTTCACTCGAGGAAAATTATATTGAGATATAAAATTGTTTAATCGGATATCTTCTTTCACTTAATGCCTTAGGCCGTGAACTTATCAGCCACCCCTCGTACCTAGTCATGTCATAAATACTAGTGCACGTTTAAACACACTCATCATGAAACTAGTATTCAACGCAGTCATTTTATGTTGACAGGCATTCAATGAGTGACATTTATACTAAGTTAATGCGTAAAAAATTTTACATAAAAGTCGTTTGTTAATATGGAGTGGAGCGATATTAAAAACCGTGTTGTGGTAATTGGCCTTCTCAAGTATAATATGAATATTTTGCAGACCTTGCGACCGCTGGAATTTTGTGTATCGATCGGCCGCCAATGATCCGGACGCCCCCACATTGTCAGAACTCCACAGGCGATCAAAGCTGTTAAAGCTAGGATCAATCAGAAAATCTTGTCACAAGAAATGAAGATATCGCAGAAATCCATTCCCTTCATTATCAAACAAGATTTGGGACTCAAAGCATATAAAAGTATAAAACGCATATAAAAAGACACACTGGTCGCTTACCCCGGCCCAATTAAAGCAAACACGGAGTGAAAGACAGAAAGCTCTACGCCACCAGTACGCGCAAAATGGTCACAGTAAAATTTTGTTCATTCATAAACAAATTTTTACTATTGAGGAATCGTTCAATAAGCAAAATGACAGAGTTTAAGCCTGTTTTATTTTCAAACAACAAGTGGACTTTCCAACAAGATTCCGCGCCATCTCGTAAGGCAAAAACAACACAAGGGTGGCTCCAAATCAATGTGCCGGACTTCATAGCAGTAGGCGATTGGCCAGAACTAAGCTGTGGTCTATTTCAGGGGCGATGGCTTGTTCTACTCGGCTCCCAAATATTGACTACTCGACTCCCAAATATTGAATCCATTTCCAATGGACGAAAGGCCTTTATAAATGCATTTCGAATAAATTAAACTTTTACAGAAAAAATCAAAAGCACTTGTTCGTTTTAGCGACCAGTAATTATGACTTGACTAGGTATATTTTAAAATTTCCCAACAATTAGCCGAGTAAATCTCTTGTCATGTACAATGATATGGGTTATCCCAGAGAGGCAAGTTTTATTTTAGGAAAATGTCTCCGAGCGGTCTGTGGCTCATTATATACATCGCACAAGTTAAACGTTAAAATGGAAATATAAGTGTCCATTACTTATTAATGTGTTTAACATTCAACAAATCATGACAGAAAAGACATTTGACATTTTGAGGTACATATATAACATAAACGGCAACCATTATGGTTTGTGGAACCTAACCACTCCAATAATTACATTAATGTTACAACGTATGAAAAAAATAAAATCACCCAAAAATAAATAACCATAAATTGTGTTGTGCTGATCACTTCTTCCAAAAAAATTTAAATGTCTTACACACACATTTATGATCCTTGAAATTATAGACAATCTTGGCCATAAAACAAAACGACTGGTATAAAGAGAGAACATTTGATTCGAGGTATGTACTCCTATGTACTAAGATTGTAAAAATGGAATTAGGGAAGCAATCTTAGAAAATTACAAATCCTTGAAAATAGAGGGATGATCTGTTAACACTTGCTTTTTAATGCATGTATTTTGTAAATAATTATTTAGAATATGTCGTAGATTATTATAGTATGGCGAAAGGAATGACAATCTGTCTGAGGTCTAATTGATTCATAACCAACAGAACAAACACTGTAAATGTGTACTGGTGTAAAAAGCATTTGAAACTGAGCCAAATTAGAATGAAACTATGAGGCCCATCAGTCAACTATCGCAGAAAAGCCCGTCATTGAATTTCGATTTTCACATAAAGCAGAATTTGAAAAAATTATAAACTTCAATGTGAACCAAATTTGAAATGTAAGTATGCTTTTGGTATTCCTTCCACCCTTATCCTTCAACGCAGTACGACTTGAAGTATGCACGGTGGTCTGTCAAAGTTGAAAACCACTTTAATAAAACCTTCAAATCCTATTAAGGATTCAAAAGGCTGTGTGGTTTCTTGAGGATCTCTGTGGCACTGTACTGTAAAGAATTACGCGTTAACCACAAGCCAACATACGAGTAAAATGCACAAACTTTCAAATGACGTAACTAAATTTTGAGTTCATCCTGGCGTAGATGAACATCTCAGTAAAGAAAGACCACACCTATTTTATAACGTGATCTCAACACATAGCACCGTAATAAAGCCAGTAGTTAAGTGAGTCTTAAAAAACATCGAACAGTTTTTGAGGCTCCCACATTTTTGCAAACATCTGACAAACATCCGAGAGTAAAAATATAATGAGAAGCCTCGCAATTTTGCCTTCGGAAACAGCATAAAGCTTAAGATCTCTCCATTCGTGTATCCATTATTCACTGGAGGAATTGATGATAAAAACACATGCGGTCGTCATCTTGTTGATCCGAACGTTCAAATGCCAACCCAGGACTTCGTTTTTTTCATCATACTAATACCAGTGAGGTAATAATAGAAAAAAAGGATTGTGTTGATGTATCAGCTAAAAATTCAAAAGAAAGTTAGATGTTGACCCTTACACTCAGGTCTCAATAATAACAAAAATAATCAGCAGTAGAATACGGTTTACCAATAAAAGTATATATTGTTAAGTTAAGATTTATGATATTGAATGAGTACCTGATACGAACTTGAACTTTGTTGCTGGCGCTTATATTGAATTTTTTGTTATCTTAATGGATAACTTTCCTACAGTCGATTTTAAAGTCTAAAATTTCACATTCATATACATATTAACCCGTGTTATTGCTCTTCAAAATAGCCTTTGTATTTATATACAACGCATTTTATGAATGACAGATATTGATTACTTTGTCTATCAGAAGCTTTCATTATTATTTTTATTTCCTAATTGGAGAAACCCACTCTGAAGCTTTATTTACCAAAAGATAGTCCATCAGAAGATTCATAACTAGTTTTGCGAAAGGCCTAGTTTATCTAGTGTTTATTTTATTACTAACGCGCATATAATATGTGCAAATGTGCTTGGAAAGGGTAAAAAAAGGAGTTGCACCATGAAATAGATTAGATAAAATCGTATATATACATATGTGAATTTTCTCAGCTGGGTACCTACATTATAATAAATTTAGAAATTACGTGATGATATTTCAATTATTTCTGCACTATTTTATTTGAATTTAATTTGTACTTATTTATTAATAGGTCTGGTTTGAGACGAGACGATGATGTATGTATCTGATCGAAGTTAAATAAAATGTCAATGCAAATGTTTAATAAGGAAATAAAGCACTCGTTAAGATGCTCATTAACCTAAAACCCAATCAGAATACTGATATTAACTTTGAATTTTTGACAAAAAACCATGAATTAGCTATTAAATGTTTTGCTGTTTGATGAACTTCCCTACGCAGACGAATTTGCACATTTGTATGCGCATGCCTACATACATTATTTGTGTATGTATCACCATCGAACTGTCGCCATATAAACTGGTTGCAAATAACTAATTGTTGACATTGTAAACAACAATTGGTTCCATACCAACATTGTACATTTTTTTTGACAAAACTTGTATGTATTTACTTGCTACTATTACAATTAATAGACAACTGATGTGAATCTACTGTTTTAAAAAGTACACACGCAATCATTCGCCGAATCCGTTAATTGTACTGCACTATTGTGCGTTTTTTTATGGGGAATGCCCATTAGTTAAACCATGGAAGGGAGCGGCACATTTTTCCGGATTTCAAAATTCAGAATGACCAAAATCCCAGAAAAACAAATTGGTAATTTGAATTGAAAAAATCACGGAAATTTTGAAAATGTCCGCCATTTTAATTTTTGTCATATTTTTGTTGGTTGCTAGAAATTATAATATTAAAAATAGATAATAATACCTCCTAAACAAAGACTTAGCGTCCGTAAAAGGACGTTAACGAACATCGCTACAAAAAGCCAGCATCTTACTACTTACCCTACTCGCCTTGCCCTCCTGAACAACCCAGCCAACAACACTAACCATACTGAAATATAACTTAAAAGGAAGGAGGCACATTTTTCTTAATTCTTATACTTTTAAGTAGGTACCTTACTCAAATTCATGCAATTCGAAAACCATGCACTTGGCAAATGCATAAGTACTACTGGTAGTGATTTGTTCTTGTTACAAAATTATGCAGTGCGTGCTATATAGCTTTTAAGTTGTATTTTATGTTAGTACTGTAAGTAATTGGGAAAAAGATTATTTTGTTGTATAAGTTGTTTTATACTACATATTAGGGAGAGTAAATATGAAAAGCGTTCTGTACTATGTACCTATATACGATTTTCTTTAGAAATTATGCGTGCCAGATACCAAATGTGCATAGCCATTATAATAAAATTTTGGCGCTAACAGCTCATACAGGGCGTGGCACAGCTTCTCGCAATCGCTCGTGTTGTGCCCCGCAAGAATTGTTGGGACCTACAGTTTTGTGGGACTGTGACATTTTTTTTCCCTCGATTCGAACCTTTAATCTCCCGCTCAGTGATGGCGCACTTAACCACTGAGCCACAGCGCGCAATTTTTGACACAAATAATTACACAGCCATTCCAGATTATGGTTTCCGGGATTTGGTAAACCGGGAAATCGTGGCCAACCCGTCATGGAAAAATGTTCTCAATTTATGAGATGAATGTACACAGAGCCTTAGCGTGAATAAAATCATAGCCTGATCAAATTTGCTAGTAAAGGTTACAGTTCGTTTAAAGAAGAAAGCACCAATTATTCTTAATACAGACAGAGAGCAACATACACTAACTTGTGAGCTTGTGTGTCCAATAACAAAAGTTTTGCTGGCTAACATGAGCATTGAAGTAAAAATAAAAATTGGTTTTAACGTTGACTCATGGTTTGGCAAAAAATTCATAGGTAAATTCAAATTTTCGTTGAAAATCATTTTCATTAGATGTTGCCCAAAATCTTAGCTTACGCTTTTTCAAAATTCAAAATTTTTGACAAGCTATAACGAAGGAATACTTGTGCTTGAAATACACTCACACAGCATCTTCCTCTACCCACTGTAACATTGATCTGTATACTTTTTAAGTGCACTTAAATTTAATATCAACCAATATGCATCCAGTATATAAAGAAATTTCTCACCACACCGACAATGTACTATAATTTGTGTGGTGTAGATGCCACTTCTTCCCATGATTTGGCAGATACACTGCCGTCCATACGTTTCCACAATTATACGTTTATCTATCTGTGCAGGACTCAAATGAACAAAATTCTTTCAAATTTTGTTAAGGTCGATAATAGACATTATTACATCTGAAAACAAGTAAAGAGCTTTAAGAAAAAGGAGCGGAATTAAGGTATAAACCGATGTAAGGAGTAATAATTATCGCAAAACCCACCAAAAATCGGAAATAATTTGGTTTTTTGTACAAAATTTTCCCAAAAACCCGCTATTTAGGCATTTTTTAAAACTAGGTTTGTTTTCTACCTATAAAAGCAAGTTACGTATTCTGCCGGTGCCAGTTAGTTTTGAAACTTCAATATTTAAAGTTAACCGATAGAGATTGGACATCAACCGACTGATCGAAAGTCTTATGAACGGACGAGTCCATAAGTTTTTGGTCAAAAAGGGAGAGTTTACATTCGGCGGTGTGCTGAAGAAAAGATGCTTCCTAGCTGTGTTGTCCCAACAATCAAGCAAGGCGGTGGTGTGGGGATGTTTCTCTTCCGCCGGTGTTGGAGACCTCATCCGTATTATCGATGGAAACATGAATAAGGATAAGTACAGACAATTATTAGAAGAATACACCTTACCATTGGGATTGCGAATAATAGGCCCTGGATTCACATTAATGCAAGATAATGATCCGAAACATTTGCCGAGGATACGTGGACCAAAAAGAACAAGAAGAAACTCTGAAATATAAAATGGCCTCCCCAATCACCTCAACTCAATAGAGCCGCTTTGCGACGAACTTGACAAAGAGTTTCGAAGAAGATAAATATAATACTTATGAAGTTATTTACTTTATATGTCAGGCGATCTATACACTTGCCACACGATTCAATACATTACTTACAACCAAATAAACGAGTTGCGCAATTGACCGCAATGACTTATGTCTTTGCAGCACTCTAGACGGGCTAAATGGAAAAAAAAAAAACAAGCTGGTGATGACAAGAATGTAAAGGTAACTGAAACGATCGAGGAAGCGGACAATAATATTAATATAAGGAAGAGAACTAAAGAGCAGACAAGGTCTCTGGCCGAGAATACACTAGCCTCTCAAACCTATTCTTAAATAAAATTCAGCCAAAATGATTTTGTAGAAACTTTTGTGAGACTCGTTATAGTCTAAGAGCTTAGTGAACGTTTAACATAAAGCATTTCGGCAAGGCCAATCTATATATTTTTTTATTGTTGTGCTAGAGCCTGAACATTCATATTTGATATTTAGTATTTTTATGTAAACGTCGATTATTTAGATTTGCGGTTACAAATTTGTTTGAAATTGAAAAATAAATGGTAGTGTGTTCTGCAATTCTCCCATACGATGGTATTACACATGTCCACTTTTGGGGGCGTTGTACATGTTTGCATTTAAACAGCTAAAAGCAGTGGTGGTAAATGGTATAATATATCTGGCGTCAGACATGTTAATTTAAAAATATTGTTTGAGAAATATAAGAAATAATAGTATGTTATTATGAGATATTAGATTGACATCTATCCGTATTATTACCAAAGTTGTTGTTAACCTATAAACCGTATGGGTAGTTTATAGAGCAAATCCTATGTCTATGATATTTAACTAGAAGGCTAATTAAAAAGGACAGGAGAGGTGCACATTGGTCTTAAACAATTCTGACGTGTAATGAGAAGGAATAACCAAGAGTCACGTGTGGATCGGCTATGGAAAGAATTGTTATGTTTCGCAGTATACGTTCAAAGACAGGTTTAATTGTAAACAGATGCGGCGTAGTTATTGATGTAGCGGAATACATAAGTACAAAATGTCAATTTCGTTGGAAAATTAAAAACATAGAAGCGAGTCAAATTACTTCGAAGTTCAAGCAAGTCTTTTTACTTCGCCATATTTTTTTCCTATTCGCTTTAGCGAACTTTTAGGTGAGATGAGAAGCACATAGCCTTGGTCATCCGTCTAAACAACAAATCTTTGAAAGCATTTAGATAAAACTTTGTTTGTATGTTTAAGCTGGCATGTTTGTGATATTATTTCAAAATCACAAGAATCGGATGAAGCGGAGTACGAGGGATAATGAACGAAGTTTCACATACGAGTACATAACTCAAGAGATCTCTAAAACGACTTTATACTTGTAGATGTGTTTATCCAAAATCCACTAAAATAGAAGTGCCGGGGGAAAAAGAAAGATGTAACGATGAAAGATCAGACTGTGAAACGTCCTCCATCTTAGACAAATGGTGAACCAAGCAGTTGCTTTTTCGTTTTCTCCCAATTATTAACAGTGGAGCTTAGGTAAAGAATGTATAAGACCAAAATGAAAAATGATATAATTTTCTACGAAACAGTTTGTTTAGTTTTCCTTGATTTTTTCGTTAATACAGGAAAGTTACAATCCATAAAGTGGCGTTCTGAAATTTTGAATTAAATTTCAATGATACCCGCGTATCTTTCTATTCAGAGTTTACTTTTTTTTTATAATTTACGCGCGCCAAAGAGGATATGAATACTCTTATACTATTACAGGGCACGGGCGTTTTGAAAAAAACAGAGAGAGAGAAAGGAAGATTTTAGTGTAGTGGTTTGAAACTCAGATGGTTAAGTTTCTGTAAACTCCAAGGGTGACGTCTAGATAACTGGGGAGCTTGTTTGTTTTGCTTTTGTTATTGCTCATGATTCACAGTATTTTTCTCCGTCCTCATGATATCATCATCACGATCAACTTCCATTTTCAGCCATATGACCACTCTACTGCCAGTGTTATGCCTTCGCAGTAGAGTTGACTTAGCTTTCGCAATGGACCGACTTTTTTATTTATTTCATGCGAAATAAATAGATGATTCTTGATATCAGCATTTGAACTGTGAACCAACAGCATGACAAGCGATGATGTTACCACTACACCACTACACTGCGACTTTTAAGAGATTTTATCAAAAAAACCGATTTTGTGACTTTTTCTTATAAGAAAATGAGCATGACTGTAAGTATGTATGTACGTATACCTATTTGTTACCAAAGTTCATGAATTTTGATGAGATCTTGATAATAAGGCTCATCTATCACCGTAAATAGCTTAAAAAAAAAAAAAACAATATCATTTTTTCATCTTCCTGGCTCAAAGTTTAAAGCTCAAAAACTGGTGACATACGGACAGACGGCTGGACGTGGTTAGATCAACTTAACTTAAATTTTTAAGATTTTTTTTTTTGGGCAAAGCGCAATGAAAAGAAAAAACAAAGTAAAGTAAGATCAGTCAAAATTTTTAGTATATTATTAAGTCATCACATATATACATATGTAGTCGGTGAATGCCAATTATCCTAAAATTGTTGCCTTTTCCGACACCAACCCATTCAGTTTCCTAGAGAACCTCCGATCAGTAGTTTTTTAAAGATGGCTGACGGTCAGGACTTTTAATATGTTGCTAAGAACGACAATTACAAAGTTGCACAAGTCGTATCATAGAGGACTATTACAATGATCGTACGAAAAAATATGAGTTATTAATTTTGTCTCCGATAATATCTAATGAGCCTGCACTAATACGGAACTTTTTGAATGCACGGAACTCAATTTCAGTATACGAATTACAAATTTTTGGAAATAATCAATTGTTCAACCGTATCGAAAATTGTTCTATGAGCATAGTAGACGTAATACTCACTAACGCTAATAAAATTGTTAGTTTTTACATTAGTGAGTACTAGTATCTGTGAGCATCATGAGATTCGGACATAGAGAAGAGTTATTTGTTTTGTCTATGGTTTGTGGTCATATATATTTGTTAAACATTTTTTATTAGGAAACAATATAATCCGTGCGATGATTTGCTGGAACCAGGGATTATTTGCACGCCAGTAAAAATAAAATGCAGATGTAAGCTTTTTCTAGAGTGCTACTTTCTACTTTCGGTATAGCAGTCCATGCAATTTCATTTCGAAAAATACCAACATCTTATTTTTACTGGCGTTTTGAAAAACTTTAACTTTTCCAACTTTGTATGTAAATATCGATCCGGTGTGCCAGTGAAGATTTGCACACGTATTTTTTTTTTTTACGGCGAGCAAACAAACACTGGCTAGTCTCCAGATTTTACTCAACACGTCACATGCATTTTTTACGTGCACCTATTGGGCAAGTATTGGTTTCCTGAAAATATTTGAACTCGGGATTTTTATCAATTCTGGCATTACGAGTATTACTAGTTAGTACAGAGGAGCTCTAAAAAGTGCAGACTAAACGGCTGGACGGGTTTTATTCAAACTTTATATCTGGGGTCTGTGGGCTTCAAAGATTTACTTACTTTACTTTTAATGAGTTTCTCAAAATTGGTTGGGTATTTCTCGGATATGACTTAAACGATATTGTTGAAAATCACATCTAAGTTTAGTTATAAGTTTTCAAATAATTTTTTAGATTTTTAACGCATAGATACCTACTTACATATGTGCATTTATATGAATGCACAGTGGCGACAAAATGAATAGTACAGTTATATGTTATTCATTATTTATGCTCCAAATCGCATATACATATATTCGATTAAGCATAATATATTGTATTTTTAGGTCTTACAATGTGTGACCTTCCTGTAAAGTAACGGTACATGTTTTTGCTTAAAGCATTCCTGACTTTTTAAACTAAGCATAATTTTGTAATGGCTAGCAGATTTAATGTGGACAATTTAAATAGCACACCCTTTTTTTTACCTCAGTATATTTGTCCATTTTAACTTGAATTCCTAATTTTATTAAGGTAAGTAATAGTAAAGCGATTCTTTCGTAAGAAATTATGAACGTTTAATGAATTTGGTATATCAACGACAGTATGGGACGAGGAAATGATTCTACGGAGGACTTTAGGGGGTGTGTTCTTATCTATAAGAATGAAGGGCACTCAAATTCCGATATAACCCGGGAATTGGAGTGCTCGATAAGAAAGGTTCGGACGCGAAAGACCACCTCTAACCGAACCGACTCTACAATAGTTCGTTTGAGCAAATTCGATCCATTTTTGACAGCTCCTAAAATAAAGCAAACAATTTATAAAGAGTTAAATATATGAATGTAAATGTTTCCGTGAGCACAACTAAAAATCGCCTCCGTGAAAAAAAAATTGCTCGGACGGATTGCCAAGCAGAAACCATTGGTGACAAAACGTAATTTATCACGCCGTTTAGAGTTTCCAATAAGGAAATAATAAAAATATTATGTGGCAATATGTAAAGCGCGGGATCAACCAGGAATTCAATCCTGAATATACCATAAAAACAGTGAAGCATGGTGAAGTCAACGTCCTTGTATTGGGTTGCTTTTATTCGCGTGGTGTTGGCCCAATTTATCGGATTAAAGACATTATGCACCAAATAAAATACTATAAAAATCGTATAAGGACATTTTGAACAACATTATGCTTCCCCATACTGAGGAGGAAATGCCACTGAAATGGAAATTTCAGCACCACAACAACACGAAACATACAGCTAAATCTGTGAAGTAGTGGGCATTGAGTCCGAAAATTTACATTTTAAGTTGGCGTACCCAGTCCCCTGATCGCAATCCGATTGAGAACTTGTGGAGCGATGTACAGAAAAGAATCGAGAGATCTGCGGCCAAAAATTTGGATTAACTTTGGGTGGAAATTAAGCTCACTTGGAGTGCAATACCGGTAGAATGTGCCGTCAGTGTACTGCAGTCATCAAAAAAAGGCTACCCGACTAAATATTGATGACATGAATTAATATCTGTTACTTACTTTTTTATTTTCTTCATTATTCTTCTAAATTCAAAGTAAAGTGTGCTATTTATTTTGTCTACCGAAAATTGAACCTAAGAATACATTTTTTTAATCTTTTTTTTATAAAGATCAATGAAATGTTTATAGTTTATGTTTTCTTAAATTATCTATCCCATATAAAACATAACAATTTAGAAAAAAAAGGAACCTGTGTGTGCTATTTATTTTGTCGCTACTGTACGTATGCTATCCTCAAAAAAATATATATATATTAAGTATATACATATACATATGTACATATATTTTCACTCCACTACATGACGAATAGATTTAGCAATCAGATGGCGCAATGTCAGCATAACTTGCCCAGATCAAAAACTACACAACCGATTTTGATTAAAGAAACACAAGTGTATTTCTTGTGACCTTAACAGTGAAGTTGGATAAACCAGGAGATGGCGCGAAAAATGCAAAAACTGTTGTTGTTACCTAGAGAAAAAAACACTCAATCGATTTTGAAGGGACAAAAACAAAGCAAGTAAAATAAATTAATTAAAAATCGCCAGCCGACATTTGATTTACATTTTTTTTTGTTTAGCTTATTAAAGATTGTGCTTGAAATTTTTCCAACCGTTATACTAAAATTTATTCCGATTTCGTTTCTCCCTCTCTCATTCTTTTCCAAATTAACATAAGTAGACAAATATCATTTCATTGAAAGAAGGGTTAATTCCACGCCCACACCCAAGGTATTATTTAAAAATAAGAACTTAAAACAAAATAGTCCCTGAAATAGGAACTAGGTATTCATCCAGTTAAATAGTGTGACATCGGCATTTTTTTTTAAATAAAATCGAAATTGCGAGTGTGTAAAAGTGTAAAAAAAAAAGAAAAAGTTTAGCGAAAATACCACATCACTTACTTTGCTTTTATTTTGTTGATGAACTTTTTATTGCTGCTGCTGCTGTGCTGTCTTCAGTTTGTTTGTTTATTGGTGTTTAATTTCAGGTTGACAATTGTTGCTGCTCTCTCTCTCTCTCTCTCTATCGCTCTCAATGTCTCTCTTTTTCTCTCTCTGTCTCTCTCTCAGTTGATATACACAGATGAGTTTTTTGATTTGATTCTATTTGATGATAACTTTTGGAAGTGATAATTATAATTATGATCGCAATAAATGTGTTTTGGGGGTAGGGGGCGGGGCAGGAGAACGACGACAAACGGTGATTGTGATGCTCCTCTCAGCTGCTAATGCTACTAATTTTGCTTAACACACAATTATTTATTAATTTTTTTTAAATTTTTTTCTGATTAAATGATGACAACAACAACGTTTCTGACACTTTTTTTCTTTTTTATTACTATAAATTACTAAATGACTTTATTTTTTTTTTTGTTTCTGTGTGTTTGTGTGAGTAGAAAAAGTTTAAAATTCAGCAAACTCCTTGGCGCATTTCTCAGTACTGCTAATTCGCAGCACCTCCTCCTCGTAATCATCGAAATTACTAGTATCGCCTGGTCCCTTACATCTGGGTATGAAAGGCGCCTCAATCTTTTTCTGGAATATGGCAATCCAATCTGTCGATGCGAACCACTTTTGGTTCTTGATGTCGTTTACGCCCGCTTTCAGATTACCATAGCGCTTTGTAAGGTCCACTTGCAGCAGATTACGCAGTAGATCTTTCAAATCTGAACCAAAATGCGATGGGAAGCGCACTTTACCCGAAACGATTTTCTCGTAGATCTGAATCGGTTGATCGGCAAAGAATGGGGGATAACCGGCCGCCATTTCATAGACAAGAACACCCAACGCCCACCAGTCCACGGCTTTGTTGTAGCCCTTGCTTAGGATAATCTCTGGTGCTAGGTATTCAGGCGTTCCGCACAGTGTCCATGTGCGACCCTTGACTCGCTTGGCAAAACCAAAGTCCGTCACTTTCAGATAGCCCTGCGAGTCTATAAGCAAATTCTCTGGCTTCAAGTCCCGATAAATCAGATCCAGATAGTGGAGATACTCGAAAGCGAGCACAATTTGTGCGGCATAGAAGCGAGAGTGCGGCTCCGAGAAGCGTCCAACCTTGCGTAGGTGTGAGAACATCTCACCACCGGGTACATATTCGAGCACCATATACAAATTCGAATTATCCTTAAAATGATATCGCAGGCTAACCAAGAATGGAAACGATATTGCTTGTAGAATACGTTTTTCATTGAGCGTATGCTCGACCTGCTTCAGTTTGACGACTTTCTGCTTGTCGAGGATCTTCATGGCGTAGTAATCTTTGGTTGGCTTGTGCTGCACTATCATAACCCGCCCAAATGACCCGGTGCCGAGTGTCTTGATCCTTTCAAAGTCGTCCAGTGCAGCGGTATTGGTTGGATTGCGACGCCACTTGTCCTCGAATTCCTCCTTGGCCTGCTCGAGGAACTCTTTGACCGTTTCGGCGGCATCGACCTTCTTATTGGAGGATGTTGTAGCGTTGTTACCCATTTTTGATGTTGAGGCGGTGGAAGAGGACGATGTTAGAGGAACTAGTGACGACAAAGTTTTCTTCAGATTATCCTTGGACGACGATGACGATGCTGCTGCTGCTGCTTGGGTTGAGTTGGCTCCGGCTGCTCCTGCTCCTCCTGCTCCTATCACCGATGCTGAAGTAGTGGATGATGGTGAAATGGAAGTGGACTGTGATGGCGAGTGATGATGATGGTGGTGGTGATGTTTATGGTGAGGTGGTGAAGATGGTGATGCAATTGGTGAAGTTGAAGAAGATTGAGCGGCTACGGCTCCCGACGACGGATGCAAGTGATCTTCGATCGCGGCGTTGTTATCCTTTACTAAGTCCAGGTTGCTAGCGATCTTTTTATTTTTTTGCTTTTTTAAAAATTGAAATATCGCTTTAGCAATTTTGACAGATTTTTACTTAACCGGTCGTCGTGAAAAAAACGCAACTCTCGACACTGCGAGAGTGTGGTTTGGTTTCTATTGCACTCACCGCACGTAGGTGGGTGTTTGTTTTCCAGTGGAAAACAATCGGACACCACTGTATCTGTTAGTAGTTTCTATATGAAAGTGTGGATAAAATGAGAGATGAGGAATGAAGTGATTAGTAGATAGGTAGTCGAATTTTATTCTTATTTTCGTTATCACACAATTGAACACAATTTTTTTACACTTTATTCTTCTACTTTGGCGATTTCGTAATCACACTTTTATTGCACGAAAACTGTGTGTCGCGGAATTTTCTATCTTCAGAATTTCCGTTTTATTTGCACTTTTAAGGGGTTGGAAGCAGAATGCCAGCAGAAAAAATCAATCGTTTGCACTTCTTTCTCTATAACGCAGCTGAGAGAATTTTTCTTTTCCTATCATTTGCACAATTTGACTGTCGATTCTCGTTAAATTCGTTTGCACACTTTGGGCAGATATCGAATTTCTTTTTCTATAAAACTGAACGGAGCATAATTTACTTTTTTCACGAGAAATATTTTCTGTGACAGAATGCTGCTGGTGCTCCTGAGGTCAGTGGTACACAATTTTTTTTTTTTTTTGTTTCGTTTGTTCGAGCGATTCTTTTTCTTTACAAGGATTCCGTGGTTAAATTATTGCGGTATGGTTTGGATTTTAGTTTTCGCGACGCGACGAAGTGAATTTCGAGATAAATTTTGTTTTGTTTTTGACAGTGCTTTTGCAAAGAAGAAAATATTTAATGCACCCGCATCCGTACGACCGAGCTACTTTGCAAAATGGCGAATCGTATTAAGAAAATTTTCCTGTGATGAAAAGAGAGAACACAATTTTTTTTGTATCTTCTTTTATTGGTATAGAAACGATGGTGTTGGTACACCTGCTCCCCATTTTTAAGAAGTTGCAAGTTGTTGGGGAAAGTCACTTGTAGGTGGGGCTAGCGCCAAATGAAAGAAAATTAGTTGACGTTTCAGATAACTTCAGTGCGTTCAGAACTGTGCTTAGCTGAATTATGATAGTTGTCATCGGTTGGGCTCATAGCAGAAGAATCTTTTAATATCTTACAAAACGATGAAAGTAATTGTGGAGAGCATAACAGCTATTTCAAAATTGTCCATAGAATATGGAAGTAGCAGGTATTTTCCATAATACTCATGGAAAAGAGAGTCGAATGTTCGCTGTGAATGTTCCAAACAATTCCACACGAAAACTGTGTAAGCTGTTTCGCCGTGATCTGCGTACTGAATAAACAAAAGGTGAACGTAATTTTTAGTTTCAGATTCCATTTTGTCAATTTTGTATGGACGTATGAGAGGCAAGGGAAAATTTGTACAAAATTAATGCACATTAGAATGATATTTGCAGCAGAATTTTGTTTTTGTATTTTTTTTTTTTTTTATAATATGCGCGCGCCAAAGGGGATATGAATACCCTTAAACTGTTTCAGGGCACGAGTGTCAGGGAAAAGGGGGAAGAGGAACAGAGGAGAGCCTATGCACGTTGGCTTTGAATGTTTGAAGGTTGTAGTGATGGGGAAATACAGAGCCTGGTAGATTATTTCGCATTCGTGTTGTTCGGCTTATAAATGAATCCCTATATTTGACAGTACGACCGAAGTTTGGCTTTAGGGTAAACTGATGTGCATTCGAAGCATGACGCGTATTGCGGGTGAAATTTTGAAGGGGAGGAATGCAACTGGCTATTTCGCTGGAGCATTTTTTTTTATGAAAATAACGATAAAACAGGTAGAGACAGGAGACATTTCTCCGATGTTCTAGTGAATGAATAGAATTTACAATGTCCCTATCGCCTATAAGTTTTAACGCGCGATTATGTACCCTATCAAGAATGTGCAGAACGATCTTGGGTGCACCAGACCAGATATGGGTGTTATATTCCAGATCAGACTAAAGCGTTGACTGTTGTTAAACCGGTGAGACAACAGATGCGAGAGTAATAGTGTGGACCGGTCCAATGGACGAGTTGATCTTCATTTTAAATTAAATGGTTTCCAAAAATTGTGTTTAAAACTATTGCTGAAAACTATTTAATTGTATGATAATTCGTCTTTCAGACTAGCTGCGATTGTTTTCTGGTTTTAATAAACAGCTGATTCTCTATACGTTTTTCTTATTTTACAAATGGCGAAAATTAAATCTTTGATCCATAATATTAAGATTGGTCCACTTCGTCCCAACCACTCTTACATATGAAAGTTGCCGAAAGTAACGAATCCATTGCTATGCACTATTAATGCATAGCCAATCCACAATTACATATGCAAACTGAAGGGTCTTCCTTAGGCGCCTATGTAAATATGCAAACTTATGCACATTTGTGATTAACCTTTTCAACCCATTCGTCAGATTTTTTTAGTTATCTAACATGGCATTAAATAGATAAATAATTACATATTTCATGTTGAGCATTGTACTAGAACTCTGTGAAAATTACACTTTTCGCTGAACGCATCCATTATTTATTCAACACCTTTTCATTTCGCTGAATTTTCTGTGAACCACATGGGCATTGACGTTTCTATTTCAAAAAATATAAAACGCGCGTGGTTGTCTCCAAACGTTTATACGAAATTATTTTTTTCTGCCCTCAGTGAAGCACAACGCCGAGAGGTTGCATTTAAAACAATTATTAACAATTAAATTTCATCTACAAACACTGTATCAATATGGTAAATATAACTACACTAAATAAGGCGTATATACAACTTGTACTTACGTTTTAGACTGAAGAAGTAAACCCCAAAGCATTCCCCCTGGCCGATGCACAATTGACGACCAAGATTATGAACCTTCTGCAGCAGGCTCTTAACTATAATCAGCTGCGGAAGGGTGCGAATGAAGCGACCAAAACTCTGAATCGTGGTCTCGCCGATATCATTGTAATGGCTGCTGACGCTGAACCTATTGAAATTTTGTTACATTTGCCCCTTCTGTGCGAAGACAAGAACGTTCCGTATGTCTTCGTTCGCTCAAAGCAAGCATTGGGGCGTGCTTGTGGTGTCTCCAGACCCATTGTGGCGTGTTCAGTTACAACAAATGAGGGTTCTCAATTGAAGTCACAAATCACTTCAATTCAGCAGGAAATCGAAAGGCTTTTAGTGTAAGGACATCAAAATGTACAAATTTTATATATTTTCTGTTAAAAGAAAATTTGATACCTATTTTTTTAATAAATGAATTAAAAAAAATTGATTTTAAATTGGGTTGCTGTTGAAGCGACCTATGGTTTCTTCTTCTTTCTCATCGCACAATCAGTAAGACTTGAAAAATTATAAAGTAATTTTTTAAGTGGTTCTGCAGGGCGGCTATTCTTTAAAACGACACCACACTTAAAAGGATTGTCAGGTAAACAGCGGTGTATTTTTTATTTTTGTTTACCATAATCCATCCATCGGGTATAAAAAATTTGACAAATTGCTTATAATGGAGAAATAAATTGAGGTAGAACCCCAAAAATATCACCTCTTCTATAGAATCTGCCTGGAAAATGATTAACGAAAATCGGTAACGTTGAATCCGTTGATGAATATTTGTGACCAGCATCGACATTTATGGCTAGATCGCAATGTTCGGTTGTTTCTTTTCAGCTGGGAAGATATCGAAGCAGTACAAGACAAAAAATTCTAAATTTGTCGACATGTATTTTTCTCATAATTAACAGAAATTGAAAAAAAATATTTGTACTAAATATGTAGACATCGAGTTGCCCGTATATTATACAGATTCACGCCCACATTTGAGACTCACTCATTTAAAAATGGTTGGTACGTCTGATTTTTTGATATAAATAAAAAAAAATAATATAGTAAATTTGTCTATTAAACAATAAAATCTTAAATAAATATTCTGAGAATAGTCGACAAAATTATCCATAAATAGTAAACTACTTTAACGGGATTTGGTTAAAAAATTGCGGATAGGGTATCCAAAGATCCATTCCAGACGGATTATAACTTTTCTGTATGTTTGGAACTTCCGTTCAGTAACATGTTTAATGAATAGAAAGCTGATGCAAATCATCATATATAATAACCATGGTATTTTAGGCTACATCATTGTTGTTCTACATCACACTTTTATTGAGTGCTCTTAAAGAATTAATGTGAGTGTTTTGTTCTTATATTTGACTGATACTTAAGACTGAACTATAATAGAAGAATGGTTTCGTACGACCACTTCCGAAACAGTGCGAATACAAAGGATTTATATTGTCTGACCATAATAGCTTTTTGCTTCTATCCGTTAAGTTTTCGTTCACTTTTGCTGTGTACGTATGAAAATTTGATAAGCGGTCCCCCATGTAAGTACTAACAGCGCCCGATGATGCTTGATTTCGGTGATCGGGCGAGAACCTTTACTTCCGAACACATAGGCCTATTATGGACTAGTTGAGCAATTGACAGTACTGAAGGAAACTTAACGTAGAATTATGACATTAGCTTGCGATTACTTCCAACTATTGTAGTTCAGCCGTGAGCAAAAGTGAACGAAAACTTAACGAATGGTAGCAAAAAGCTATTATGGTCACACAATACAAATCCTTTGTATTCGCACTGTTTCGGAAGTGGTCGTACGAAACCATTCTTCTATTATAGTTTAGCCGTTTACCTATTATGGGCTACTTGAGCAATTGACGGTACTGAAGGAAACTTATCGTAGAATTATGACATTACCTTCCGATTGCTTCCCACTATTATAGTTCATCCTTTAGATCTTATGTAAAGTTAAGTATATAAATTCATCATCACGACTCCGTTAGTATATAGAGGGTACCGTTAGAACAAAGATGGTTATTATTCTATACAAAAAGCGGGCATGATATTGTCTTGGGTCACTGTTTTATTGTTTAAAAATCGTGCATACAACTTTTAAAGTTTAGGACCTGAAAGGCAGACAGAAAGGCGGACGAACGGACGCCCAAACGAGATCAATAGTGGCTTGATTTTATACTTCTTTTTCAACTTGTTTCGAATTCAATTTGTTAGAAAATGTTTTCTCTCGACAAATTAAGAAAGTCGTACAATCTCAAACCGTGATTTATTTACCGAAACCTGACAGTGATTTTTTAAAATTCACTTCTGAACCCACTATTTTCGATTATTCTATTGGCAACACTAAGCAAATCAAACAAACTGTCACTTGTCACAATTGCTTCGTGTGGTGTACTACCGTCGTAGTGTTTGTTGAATGATTTGTTTATTACAAAGAAAAAATGAGAATTTTCGCAAACAAATTAGCCAGCACACAGATTAAATGCAAGTGACGAAACGCTAACAAACAATCGCCAATATGAAGTTAGTTAATAGAAACGTAGATAAAGCCAATCAAGGGTAAGTTTAGTTGTTAAGTTGATCGCCCAGGAACTTTGCCCCAATTTTTAGGTTATCCTTGTAACCAATTTCGATTGATTCTCAGGACTGTGGTATTGATCCCAGAAGAGCCTGAAGATATGTGGCATGCATATAATCTGATAACAGAAGGGGATAGCGTCCGAAGCACAACAATACGAAAGGTAAACGCAGGCCTTATCAGGGTGCTTTGGGTAAGCTAAAACAATTTTTTTTTTTCAGGTACAAAACGAGACTGCGACTGGTTCCTCAACCAGCAGTCGCGTAAGGACAACTTTAACTATACGCGTGGAGTCCATAGACTTTGACACACAGGCATGTGTCCTTCGTCTAAAGGGTCGCAACATTGAAGAAAATCAATATGTGAAGGTATGTGGCATGTTATCTGAATTTCTGGGAGGGGGAAGGGGGAACTATTTGTGAATTTAAATACTTTTCTATAGATGGGTGCATATCACACACTCGACCTAGAATTGAACCGAAAATTTGAACTTCGCAAGCCCGAGTGGGACACCATTGCATTAGAACGCATCGATATGGCTTGCGATGTGACCCAGTCCGCCGATGTGGCAGCTGTTGTTATGCAGGAGGGTCTGGCACACGTTTGTTTGATTACAGCTAGTATGACACTGGTGCGTAGCAAAATTGAGGTTTCAATACCACGAAAGCGAAAGGGTAACGTACAACAGCACGAGAAGGGTTTGGCGAAGTTTTATGAATCTGTGATGCAAGGAATTTTGCGACACGTCAATTTCGACGTGGTCAAATGTGTTCTAATAGCCTCTCCGGGTTTTGTCCGTGACCAATTTTTCGAATACATGCTTCAACAAGCTGTGAATTCAGACATTAAGGTGAGTCTAGTTTCGTCTACGTCACAGTCTTATTAGTAACCGTTCTTTCAGGTTCTTTTAGATAATAAAGGAAAATTCATGCTGGTGCATTCTTCCTCAGGGTTTAAGCATGCTTTGAAAGGTAAAAGATGTTTGTTGGTTTACTTTCAATTCGTATTCATTTGTTCCTTGCCTTACAGAGGTTCTCCAAGAGCCGGCGGTCATCGCAAAGATGTCCGATACAAAGGCGGCTGGAGAAGTCAAAGCATTGGAACAGTTCTATACAATACTTCAGTGCGAGCCCGCTAAGGCCTTTTACGGAAAGAAACATATTCAACAGGCTGCTGACGCAATGGCTGTTGAGACGCTACTCATATCGGATAATCTTTTCAGGTAAGAATACTTATATCTTACAGACAAATTTGTTATTCTGTGGTATGCATTCGACGTCCAATATTCCGAGCGATTCTCTCCTACAACGTTCATTTCTCTTACGTCCTGTAGTAAAACTTTGGTTTTGAATCGGTGGTATGATTTAGATTACTCGACAAGTTCTTTGGTTTATGAGCTATTGTATCGCTAAATTCCTTAGCGCAGCTGGTTAAGTTATGTCTTCCCCACTAATTGTCCTCTTTATAAGAGCTCTAATTATACCACTCTATAGGGATCAGACAACAGTGATAAAGTACTTTAGTTTACAGCATTGGTCACCACGTTCCTTCAGTGAAATAATGTTCCTGACTCCAAAACACAATCGCCTTCTTAGCCTGAAGAAGCTGCTGTTGCAAGATTGGTTTTTCGAATCATACCTGCTTTGGTGCTGTTCTCATAATTTATATCGTAGTCTTTCGGCCAAGTCGCTTTTGTCAACAACTGATGACAGAAAATTGTAAATTTATTCCCCTCTAGGGCAATATTCTCCATGTGAATATCGTGGACGTACGCGAAAAGTTTCATCGAATTTGTTGGCTTGTGAAGAGGGCATAAGTCAACTTTAGCGATCACGCTGATGCTGATTACGAATTGGAAAGAATTATTTGGCGTTTGTCATTTTCGGGTTGAGTGGGCTCACTTGGCTCTCGGAAAGCAAATTCTTAAAAAAAAATAAAATATTTCAAGTCGACTTCAGTTTTTTTTTAAAGAAATTTTGCGTTTTACTCTGAATAGGATAGACTTCGGAATTTAAAACCACTGCCGCAAGCGAAGCGAACTCACACACCCTGACAATAAAGGGTTGCACGTGCATTTTACTATGTTTTAAAGAAACTTTGAATGGCTTTAATTTGAAAACGAGCCGCGACCAACAAATCATTAAATTTGGAATTGTGAGCTTCTCACAATCCAATATTGAATGAATGACACGAAATCGATTACCAGGCGAACGAATGTAGTAAAACATTAATCTGTGTAGTTTGCCTATATATGTAGGTATATTATAAGAACCAATGAGGTTGTTGATGGAAAATTTGAACCGTTTATATACCACAGCAGATCACATTTTGTAGGCAATGTTAAAGAATGCGATGGCTTTTTAGCTGTCACAGACTGTAGTTTTTGTATGACGTTGAGATTCCATTCATCGAACCATATTTTGCAAGTAAGTTAGTGTACGCTGGGTACCAGATACGAGGGCAAGGTGAAAAGTTCTCGACCTGGCGCAGAGATGGCGTTCCAATCAGCAAAAATTTATGTTTCCTCCCTGGGTGCACTTCTCATTAGTTCGTATCGCAAGTTTCAACTTGTTCTCTCAAGTAGTTTCTTTACACGAATTTTTGCAGTAGACGTCTTGCGTGTTTTTCGTTAAAATGGATAAACTTGAATATCGTGCGGTGGTAAAATTCTTCGTTTTGGATGGGTTAACCCAAGGAAATTCATCCAAAGCTGACAAAAGTTTACGGGGACTCTGCCCCTTCCATGTCAACCGTTAAAAAGTGGGCAGCTGAATTTAAACGTGGTCGCACGTCCCTTGAAAATGACCCACGTGAAGGACGGCCAAAAACCGCAATCACACCCGAAACCATCGAAAAAGTGCATGGTATCGTGTTGGACGATAGACGAGTGAAGGTGAATGAGATACACTCCGTCTCACTTGATACGCGAACAGGCAGTTTTTTGTTTTATTTTTACGATATTTTTCAAACCCTTCGCTAATCTGGGAAAAAACAATTGCACAAGGAATGAAGGATATATTATGTTTATATTGTAAAAAATGGGATTAAGTTGATAAATGCAATTTTTATGACGCTTTTCCCAAAAAGGTCATA
This sequence comes from Pocota personata, assembly GCA_963082735.1. NCBI lineage: Eukaryota > Metazoa > Arthropoda > Insecta > Diptera > Syrphidae > Pocota > Pocota personata. Next base: position 133,495,594 of record OY720430.1, on the reverse strand, counting down.
AAATTTACCTGTTTTTTTTGTCTCACTTGATTACGAACAGTAGCTAAATCTACCTGTTAGAAGCTTAAAAGGTAAAAAAAACAATACAAAATTTGTTTATATAAATAAATGTTGGTTTTATTCAAAGAGTAGCAATAGTTTTTAGTAATGGGTACTATCTCCTGATCGCTGAATCACTTCAAGTAGCCTGCTGTGTAGAGATTCATAGAGTGCTGTCAAATAATCTAGCGAAATTTCGGACCAGACTCGTTTTATGGTTTCAATAATCTCTTCCGTTTCATCATATTGCCTTCCTGCTTCGTAGAATTTTCTTGAAAGCCAACCCCACACGTCTTGTTGGAAAGTCCATCGCTGTCCACCAAATATCTGCGAAAACTGCGAAAAAGCTCTTTCCAGTATCGATTTGAAAGTGATTGTCGTCATTTTGGAGCTTTGGAAATCCAGTTCCACAGTTCCGTATCAAGTGAGACAAAAAAAAAAAACAGGTAAATTTTATGACCTTTTTGGGAAAAACGTTATAAAAGTTGCATTTATCAACTTAATTCCATTTTTTTTACAATATAAACATAATATATCCTTCATTAATTGTGCAACTGGTTTTTCCCAGATTAGCGAAGAGTTTGAAAAATATCGTAAAATTAAAACAAAAAACTGTCTGTTCGTAATCAAGTGAGACGCAGTGTAGCTAAGGCTGTGTGTATATCGGAAGAGAGGGTGCGAAACATCTTGCACAAAAACTTAGGGATGAGAAAGCTCTGCGCAAGATGGGTGCCGCATTTGCTGAATGCCGATCAAAAGCAAATGCGCAAACGATTTTCGCGGCTATCTTTGGACCGATTCAATAGGGATCCGACTGATTTTGTGCGGTGATTTGCATCCATTGATGAGACAGCAGCCGAAGCAGTGGGTAGAAGCCGGTGGTTCAGCGCCAAAGAAAGCGAAGTCGACCGCATCTGTCGGAAAGGTCATGGCCAGTGTGTTTTGGGATGCGAAAGGGATCCTGTTAATTGATTGATTATCTTGAGAAAGGCAGAACAATTATAGGCGAATATTACTCCAACCTTCTTGACCAGCTGGATGCCAAAATTCGCGAGAAGAGGCCTGGCTTGAAGTAGAAAAAAATCATCTTTCACCAGAACAATGCACCTGTACACAAGTGTGCGTTGGCGATGGGAGAACTGCGGGATTTGGGGTACGATTTGCTCGGCTATCCCCTCTATTCACCTGATTTGGCACCCTCAGACTTCCATCTGTTCCCAAACTTGAAGAAATTTGTTTCTGGGAAGCGCTTCGCATCCAATGCAGAAGTTCTCACTTCTGAGAAGGAATACTGATGTTGGAGAAACGCTGGACCAAGTGTGTTGAAGTCAAGGGAGATTATGTAGATAAATAAAATCATTTTTTAACTGAAAATCGCAGTCTTTCATTGTCAGGCCGAGAACTTTTCACCTTGCCCTCGTAAGTTTCCGGTGCTTTGATTATGTATTGTACTTTTACCTCTTTTTGGTCATGGATATATTTTTTCTTATCGTCCAAGTTAAGTGATTCGTTCTGTCTGATGGTAAAATGACATAACAACGGGTGCAAAGGTCTGCTGCAAAATTTAATTCGGAGAATCAATCTGCTAAATTGGAATACAAAAAGTGCATACATATACTTTTATATGTTTTAAGCCTTAGTAGAATCACATTCCACAGGCAAATACATATATCTACTCGCAAATATATCTCCACGTGTAAATTATGTCGTCAGTGACTGTTAGATACTATCGGGCGAAATTGTTCCACAGTCGAGCAATGCCATCAAAAGCCGCACAACTCCCCCATCCTTTCGCAAACTTTCTCACTTCGGCAGAAGGTCACTGAGTCGTTAGACTCGGTCTGCTCTACGCGTGCCAATACACCAATTCTAGTTCGAAGTATTCACGTGACAGTGCATTGCTAAAATCCAACTCACGTTTGACATAGTTCGGCGAAACGGTGTCAAAATTCACAGCAAACTATTTAATTACAACATTAATATAGTTTTCTATTAAATGACAGTATTGTTAGTTAACTGATTGTAAACTAAGCTTCTTTCTCATTAATCTCATTCGTCTCCTTTTAACGCTCGCACGATTAATCTATATGCGAGCAATGCCTTTCCTTTTCCTGCCCCCTTTTTCATGCTAACATAACTGTCTACTGCCTTCCAAAGAAGTTAAATGTCTGAATTCCACGCATGAAAAATCACCACTAACCGCAAAGTATTATAAAAAAGAATTCCCGCACTTGGCTGTAATAAAAGACGTCATATACATGTATGTATATTCGCACGGCTAAGGAACCTTCAACTTATGTGTGAGAATGATGCCGATGTGCTCCAATTTGCCTATCGTAACAACATTGACTCTTGATCAAGGTTGTGTGTGCGAATACGTTGCTTTAAAGTCGCGTCTGTGAAGCCTTTTTTTTTTGTGAATACTTTGATGACAACATATATAGAGCGTAAGCCATATAAGAAGCTAATTTGTATTCCACGGACGTAAGCATTAGTTGCGCAGAAACAAAAATTCCACATACCTGCAATTTAGCATGTGACAAAGACACAAAACGAATCATCTTTTAAATAATTTATTATGTACAAAGTCTTATACTAAATTCTGAGACGTCTAATTTGCCGCAGCGACTGCACTTGTATTTCTCACCGATAATGCTTCTTATCTAAAATATTTGACGATTGCTGACTACTGTTGGAGAAAATTTCGTCACTGAATGAGTAACAAGTGTCATCGAAGAAAAAGACTTACCGGCTGAGTTGGCTTTGCTTATCAGCCTTCCTGATCGCCTCATTCACAGCACACTTCATGTGTTTTAATGTATCGCCCTGTTCAGGGAGTTGTTTCTTATTGATATCTATCGGTGTGCTCGCCGCTGTTGACTTCATTAGTAGTTTATCATAGTAATCGGAGAGTGATTCTCTCCTAGGCAGCAGTCTTCTTCTGGATGATGTGATGTAATTGTGAATTCTAAACTTAGCACTTGGAAAACAACTTTCCTTAAAGTTGGCGGGGTATTCGGTAGCAATTGGAGCTCGTGGACAGCCACAATCTGAAATTAGGTAATCCGGCGTAAGCTGCATTGCGAAAATCTGAAATCAGAGAAAAATAGTGTTAGTGTTGCTTGCTAAGTGTGAAATTTCGCACCTTCTGAATTCTAAAGTGTTCTAATTAAATATAATTCAATGTTAAGCAAGCACTCATCAAAGAACTGCGATCATTCTGTCACAGCCAACGATGGTCTAACAACTTGAAGGCTAATCGGATTCAAAGGCGTCGTCAATTTAACAGATATATTTCATTCCGCCCGCTTTACGACATATTTGTAACTTAGCTACCAGGTAGTGGAAGCATGCCTATTGATGGAGACACAGCGCGTGGGTGAAGTTATAAATAATGGCAAAGTATAAATCCCCCATTTTGGAAAGTGGAATAATTAAAAAAAAAAAAAAATAAAGCAACAGACTCTTGAAAACAAAGTCATGTATTTGTTGTCGCCAAAATTAACATGTGTTTGTAATTGAAATCAGTTTTGATTTTTTTTTCTCCATTCATTTGCCTGCTGCTCCAACTCTATCTTCGATATTTTGGGATTAATTTTGTCCGCTAATAGGGAAAGGAATTTCGTATGATATATATACATATGTATATTCGATGCACATGAAGTGCATATGCTTGTCCCTAGGAATGAAATTATATATGTACATATTTATAGTACTACTGGATGTTTGTCAGTCGTTTTAAATTTATGTACTAAGAAGGTGCATATTTTGTATTTTTCAAATAGTTTGCCATCAGGAGAATTGATTTCTATTCATTCTTAAAATTAAAATTAACTTATAGATTTTTAAAATCTCCATTTATAATCATATTTTTGAGATATTAAGAGGAACGCAGGTGAAGATTCCCTTTGTATACGTCCAGCTGGGACACATCTGTTAAGTTTTCTATTCGTAAATCACACACGCATATACATATTGCTTTCGATACAACAACTAAAACCTCATTACACATTCATTATCGCTTCCCTAGTTTACACCATAAATCCCCAGTATTCCACATTTCTGCTGGTAAACAAATCTTTTCCGTCCAAATCTTCTTGTGTGTATATTTGAGTTTCTGTCCTTTTGCCCATTTGCGCCCTTCTCCGCCTATTTCTGTGCTTTTGTTCCATTTGTTCGCTTATGCAAGAAACAAGAATGTGCAACAACAGAATAAAAGTAACAAAGCACATCAGTATTGTCAGTTATGTAGGTATTTTTCTACTGGGGTTATAGAGACGAAATCTGAGCCGGTTACAGCTGTAGCTGTGGAAGACTCGAATCCGAAAGTTAGGTATCAGGTTTACAAACTGGTTATCCGTTATTGTAAGTGCACAGCACACCCGATTGGAGTTAGAGCGACGATGACCTTTTAAATGAACTCTCGCTATCTCTGATTTCAAATGGAATGCGCTCACATGATTGTTTAATGGGGTAGGGAGTGAAATAGGGTTGATAAATAATTCTTTCTTGTTGTTAAATGAGATAAAAGAGTTGTAGACAAGTGTAGTTTTGTTATCTACATTGACTCAACCTTCTTCTTTATCAGCAAAGGAATTTGGAACACTTTTTTTGTTCGTCGAATAATAATTTTGGCAATCAATGTAGGAGATTCCGATTAAGGTTTTAGAGATACATATCGGTGTGTAGGTTTATCTATTATGCAATCGTTTATAAACTTTCTTAACGCTAAATTCGCGCAATTTTTGAATTAACCGGCCTTAGATTAGGCACATTCAAATTTACACTAATTAATCAAAATTTTCAACACAATCAACCGCACACTTTCCACTTCAAAGATTTCATAAATCAATAACAAAAAAATCTCAGAACCAAATCCAACAGAAACCCGAGCAGATTCCAACTCAGTGATCACTACTCATCATCCAACCTCTTGTGCAATTTTGAAGTGATTTAGTATCAATCTATTGGCTACTTAATGAGTCCAAAGTGGAAAACAGTTTCATTTACAGGCACTTAGATTGTGCCAACAAACCACAGTGGCGCTTTGTGACATTACCTACTAAAATTCCGATGGGGCTCCACTGAAAAATCTACTTTCACTTTGCGTCGTTCACCGTGGCGCGGTATGTTGTAGAATCGTGTTTTCGTGAAACCGACCGGCTAAACTCAACTAATTATAGAACCACCTTCGCGACAGTCACAAATGCGACTGAAGAAAATATTGTCTTCGTCTTTGCGGCGCGTTGTGAGTTTGGTTTGTTGATCATCCAATAGTGTTGTACAAGTGTAAAGGAATTCAAGAATTAATCGTGCTCTCTTAAGGTGATCGCTTCTCTCAACGAAGTGAGGTTTTTTCTGTAGGGTAAGATGTTATAGTGAGCTTTAGTGGTTCATTTTTATGACTTTTGTGGGTTTAATTTTTTTTTTTTTTTTATAATTTGCACGTGTGAAAGGGGTTATGAATACCCTTATACTAATTTTTTAGGACACGGGCGTTTTTAGGAAAGGCGAAGAGAGAGAAAGGAGGAGATTGGTGTAGTTGGTTTGAAACTCAGCTGGTATTAAGTTTCAGTAAACTCCAAGGGTGGCTGTCCAGATAACTGGGGAGCTTGTTTGTTTTTGCTTTTGTCGTTGCTCATGATTCACAGTATTTTTTCCGTCCTCCTGATGTCATCATCACGATCAAGTTGCATTTTAGCCATATGACCGCCCTACTGCCAGTATTATGCCTTCGCAGTAGAGTTGACATAAGCTTTCGCAATTGATCGACTTTTTATTTATTTCATGCGAAATAAATAGATGATTTTTGACATCAGGATTCGAACCGTGAACCTGTAGCGTGACAAGCGATGATGTTACCACTACACCAGGGAGGTTAAAGAGTGGTGTTTATTGTTTGCGCATTCTATTTATGTCTTGATTTTTATTTCAGGAAAATATCTTAGTAAAGTGTGTATGATCTATTGCTTTTGGCCCTTATCTCGTGCTTCAATAAAAATATATGAGATTTGCTTATAAATTTTTCATTTATTTAAATTATAAATTACAGCATAAATAGTAATACAAAAGTCAATCAATTGCGAAAGCTTATGTAACTCTACTTTGAAGGCATGACACTGGCAGTAGGGTGGTCGTATGATGATGATATCAGGAGGGCGGGAAAAAAATAACAAAGAACAATACTGTCCCCCTTTGTATTAACTAATTTAATAATTTTTAATAGTTTAATTATGTATTAGTTTAACAGTTTATTCAGTTGGGTACATGAAAAGGTTTAATAGGGTTTTATTATCAATAATGGATTTTTGTTAGATAAGTTTTGATTATGGATTAAAATTAATATACTCTAGTGGGATAGGATATAAAAAGGTGTCCCAGCGGAGTTTATCTGTTGACTTTATTTTTGCTTTATACAGTACAGGTTTAAGCCCACTTTGGGAGGTGTTTTCTTCAAGAAGTGGGTGATACCTATTTGCTTTGAAGGTATATCTTTGCATGTAATGATAATTAAATATATTTTGGCGTATATAGGGCCTGACCCAGCTTCGTGCTATGCGTGTTATATTTTTCACACGAATGAAAAGGAGTTTATTGCCCTTTCCAAAGGCCATAATTGAGAAGTTTTTTCATGATATTTTTAGTCTCGCATGTTTGTTCGCAAGAGGTGGAACCGTGAAAAAAACTTTTAAGTGTTTCTGAATCTTCCGCTTAGAACTTAACCGCTGAGCCATGGTGCCCACTAAAAAACATATGATAATTGTTAATAATCTCAGACATTCTGTTGGTTTATTAAAAAAAAAAGACAGCAGGAAGACGTAAAATTTTATTGGACATCCCACGCTTTTCTAAGTTTTTCCGTATGTTTTTCCGTTTATAAAGTGAATGTTAAGAGCAATACTCTTAGTTAAGAGACGCTCTTTCTAAACTGTATGAGTGCGGATGGCGGCTGCGGATATTTAATCTTCGTTAATGGATTTTTCGCATGCAATTACACAGAAATGTGTAAAATGGTAAATTCAAATGTTTTTATGCAGCTTTATCCTCAGGTATTTGCATTAAATATAATCGCACACTCTCTGTTGCTCCAGCAGTATGAAAGGTGTTTGACCTTGTAGGTGTTCTCTTTCAACAGAATTCGATTTGAGAAATGCATTTATTAGATGGACGTTCGATCCTAGTCATGTTACTGACGTGCCAAATCGATTAATGCCAAATTGATTACGCATAGAAGTCTCATAAGCCGTTTAGTGGTATCGTCGCGGTAACATAATGTCATCAGTGAAAATTACAATTGAGTGATTCAACTCATCTGAAACCACCTGATTTACCTTAAATCGGGTTTACCCAGCGGAATTAATAGTTATTTTTTATTGAGTGTGAATGTGAGTGCGGTTGCGTATCCTAAAGATTGATGAAATGCTGACACGTTGCAGAGTGGAACTGTAAATAGGAGTCTATAAGAATTGAATTAAATGCTTAGCCATTAAGGATGATCTTCACAATACTATTAGTTTAAAGAAAAAACATACATATACATATTTTTACTCTCGGCTGCCTTTCGACAATGAGTAGTATCAGCTCGGCAGTTTTTCTGTCCCTCAAAATCAAAATTCCTTGAAATATATATGACCTATTTTTCATTTCAGATGCCAAGATGTCAGCCAAAGAAAAGAATACGTTGCTTTGGTGGAATCAGTCAGAGAAGCCGGTGGGGAAGTAAAAATATTCTCCAGCATGCACATTTCAGGGGAACGTAAGTAGAAAACATATCCAAAACGTTGCCCACATTAATTCTTGCATCGAATTAACTTGAACCTGGCATTGATATAAATCAAGTTCCTTGTGTGTTCAACTTCTTGTACCGCGCATAAGGATGTTAAATAAATACCGTAAAGAACTTACATAAGAAACTTCGCATCTAATGCATGACTAACTGCAATCTCACGTGTGCACACAACTCTCATTGATGACTCACACACCTCACGCTCTAGGGCCTAATACAACAAGGGGTTTCCTCATTTCAACAAAACAATTTTAGATTTCTTTTCTATGAAGAAAATATAAACATTGGCAACAGGCCCAACAGATCGTTCGATCTCTTCCTCTTCTGCTTGTAGTGTACCTTTGTGCATTTCAACACACTTTCTCATTTCTGGCAGACTGCGAGGACACACAGCGTGAATCTATTTTTGACAATGCACACTGCGAACGCACGCACAAACAAAAACTCAACGAGGTCATTAAACAGAACGCTCCCAGTGCATGAAAGGCCCGTTGCATTGCGTGGAAAGCATAGAGAGGGATCAAGTTAATCATATTTTTAGGAATCCTACTTCTTTATGTTATTTTTATATGAATCACAGATCATAATGTGTTTATTTTTTCTTTCAGAACTATCACAGCTAACAGGGATCGCTGCAATCTTGCGTTTCCCCATGCCAGAACTGGAAGACAGCGATAATGATGCCGGGGATGATGATTCAGAATCAGATTAATATAAAAGTTATTTTTTACAGAATAATAACGAATACATAGTTTAAAGGATAGTTAGCAAACGTGCGCGAGATTTATTTTTAGCCTTAAATATCTAATAAACAAATCAAAACATATTTTTTCTTATTTTAATTTTTATTTTTTTATTTTTTAATAAAGAAATTGTGCCCTTTCTTTTATAACTATATAAGTTGTCTAATTTATGAAATATGTAATACAAAGTGAAAGTATATTATGTTTTCAAACATACAAATATGTATTGCAATAACATTATTAAGTGGTTTTCTTTGACAAAGACTGTTTATGATATTTGGCAGTGTTATGTTTCCAAATGGTATGTTATGCCCATAGTATGTTAAGTATAGGGTCAATTCATGAACGAAGAATTATTAGCGCTTAAGAAAAATTTTGAAAACTACAGTGTGTTTGACAAAAGCGTGTGGTTTAAAAGAAAACAACCGGTTGACTTAGGGAAACAAAATTATTTATTTTAAAAGCTTTTAACATATCTTTAATGCCGAAAGTACTTAATACGTTGTCCAGTCTCCTTCATTCCTAATTATCGCCTCACACCTTTGTCGGCAACTTAGAGCTTTCTGCATAGTCCTCCGTTAATTGTCGCCAATTATCCTCCCGTTCTCAAGTTTGTTCAAGAAAGATTGCCACCGTTGCTGCTAACAAAGATAATCTTTATAATGTACACATTTGTTGAATCCTTATTTCAATATTAAATTCTGCTAAAATGAAGCTCGTTTTTTAGTATTCCACTAAAAAAATTTAATAACGGTACTTTACTTATAGCGGACGTGCGAAAATTTCCTATTTCTTAGATATACCAAATTAATATTTACGAGGGGCGGCCTGAGATACTCAACAACGAGGCACTTTCTCATTAATGATAGCACTAACTGCGGCACTCTTTAGTAGTATAAATACTCGTATCACCTCGTTTAAATAATAATCTCATTCTGTTATTATCTGTGGTAGGATAATCATCACAGCAGAAATCGAAAATTCTCGCAATTTTGAACACCGCGCCGTGATAAAGTACCTGGTCAAAAAAGGAAAATCGGCTAAAGAAATTTTCGAAGACAATTCATATACTATGGTCAAAAAATGGACTCTCTTATTTCAACAAGGGCGAGAGATGTGAAGTGGTCAGTGTGTCAGTGGTCACTGAAGAAAACGTTGGAAAAGTTGAAAAAAGAGTTCTGCCCGACCGAAAAATAAAAATGTGGCAGATAGCGGACGAGTTGAATATCAGCAGAGAACGGATTGGAGAAATTTTGCACGAGCAATTAAACATGAAAACAAATTGTACGCGCTGGGTACCGAAAATGCTCACACCGTTCGACAAGCAACGACGACTCGAGTGCTGCAAAGATTTGTTGGAGTTAACCGGGGACAATCTCGACTAAATTTGCAATCGAATCATAACTGGATGAGATTTGGGTCCGCCAATACGATCCGGAGTCCAAACAAGGGTCTATGCAGTTGATTGAATAAGGGGAGAGGCAAAGAAAAATAATATTTGTTCGATGGTATTAAGGCACTGTGTGCCCGATGTGAGAATTGCATTCCATTCGAGAGTGATTATATTGAGAAATAAATTTTTTTAATCAGATCTCTTTCACTTAATGCCTTAGGCCGCGAACCTATCAGCCGCCCCTCGTAAAACACCTTCTGCATATTTAAGAAAATGGCATTTAAATTTTGAACATGTCAAAAAATAAATAAATAAATACATAAGAACGGTACTTTACTTATTAACTGGTTCTTAGAAATTGAAAAATATTTGTTATATGCAAGGTCATGGCATATCAAGTTTAGGAAAATTAGAACATTTTTTTTTTGGAATTTTAACGGATTGTTAAACAATTTTTTTTTTAATTTTAATGGATTAAAAAAAGTAAGTTTTAAATCTGAATTTTTGCAGATAAAAAATATATATGTATGTAGGTGCAAGTACGTGCGACCATGTCGTGCACTTTGTTTTTTCTGATATAGGCGTAATCACGAAACCCTATTACATAACAGTTAAATGAACAGATTATGCAGATGCTTTTAGTGTAATATAGTTTATGTTGATGTTAATCGTTATCGTTAATTTTTATTGAATTTATTTATATTTGTAATTTTATTAAACATGAATGGAAACCTAAAAGGGATCATCGTTTTGAGAAAATTTTAAGAAAGAAATTCAAATTAGTGTGACTCGCAAATAATGAGTAGGTTTCGTATGACCCGGTCGTGCACTTTATTTTTACCGTTTTGGTAGTCCTGAGGAAGTCGAGGTATAACAGTACACGTGTTTTAAATTGCGGGTCTGCACCTGCGTCTGCTATCTAAAACAGATTTACTATCGATCTGGGGTCTGTGGAGTTATACCCTGAGCCGAAATTAACATTTTTGTTCTAGTCTCAAAATCAATGGCACTTTACAAATGATCACCAAAAACTATATGTTCTTAATAGCGGTTGCAATGAATTGAATATTAGTACGTACTCAGGTTTTGGCTAAATATAAAATTAAATTTAGCATTACTTATTAAACTAGCTGGTGTACCCCAGGGTTCAGTCCTCTCTCCGACCCTGTTTCTAATATTTATCAACGACCTTCTCTCTCTTACTCGCAATCCAATCCATTCTTTTGCGAATGACAGTACCCTTGACTTCGCTTATTCTTTATCGACAACGACTAAGCCCAAAGTTGTCAAATCTGAGCGACAGCTAATGTCTACCGAACTCAACTCTGACATTGATGCAATCATTAATTGGGGTGTGAAAAACTGAGTTGAGTTCAACGCGTCAAAAACTCAGTGCTGTCTCTTGTCTCTCAAGAGCGATACTAACGTAGCCAAACTCAAAATGAACGGAGTTGATGTTGAGGAATCTAATGGTTTGTCAATCCTTGGCATGCATGTTAGCTCAGACCTTCGTTGGAATCAGCAGATAGCAGATGCTGCTAAAACTGGAGCTAGATGCTTCGGATTCCTCAAAAAATGGAAACGATTTTTCACTCCCATGGACTTGGCTACAATCTATAAAGCTTACATTCGTCCGAGACTTGAATATAACTCGCATATTTGGGTGGGTGCTCCCACCACTCGTTTAGTTTACTCGATCGTGTTCAGCGACAAGCATGTAGGCTGATTGATGATCAGTCCATTTGCAATCAAATTCCCTCGCTCGAACACCGCCGAAATGTTGTGTGCTTAGCGCTGCTGTACCGGTACTTCCATCACAAGTGTTCGGATGAAACCTATAGTCATGTCCCACCAGTTCGTCCGTTCAAACGCAATGCAAGTGCTGCAACTTCCGCACACCCTCACACATTAAACACTGCTTTCGGGCGTACTGTGAATTTCCGAAGATCGTTTTTTAACCACTCCACACGAATGCGGAATAACTTGCCTTCCTCAATATTTCCTGATAGGTACTTATAATCTGCAAATATTTAAAATTAACGCGCATCGTCACCTCACTCTCTATCCTTTCCCCCCTAATTATTAATTCTCTCATATACCCCTTCCCCTGTCTCCGTCACTGGGTTAATAAACTTTAAAGGACATAGTCCTAAGTGATGCAGAATATTTGAAAAAAAAGTTCTTTTCCTGTGGTTTCAAAAAAAAATGTTTCTCAGAATCTAAAATCAATAAGAATTTTGTATGCCTGATAATATGAGAATCATATGCATAAGGATTCGTTTAACTAGAATTAAGCTACGTATTGACATTTTAAGTAGTTGATTTTAAGTTGTTTTCTCAGAAACGACGAGAATCAAATAGTGATGTACAACCAGAGACTATTAATATTATAAGACCACACGTATGTAGAACCAAATTTTGTGTCTGTTTGGTGCTACCACCCATTGATGAGGGTAGCAACATTTCATTGTTGACGAAACATTATTGGGAGCAAAATGATTCGAAGTTCTGTTTTTTTTCTACGTAGCAGATATATTTGAAAGTTTTTTTTTCCGGATTTATTTAGTTACTAGCTAACCCGGCGAACTTTGTACCGCCTCAGAATCAATAAATGTTGTGTTAACTTATTAGCTGAATTAAATTCAGATTTTTATTACGATACAATTAATACTTAAAATGAATTAAGTTCATAAATGTATTATACAAAAATCAAAATGAAATGTATTTTAATTATGATACATTGAAATGGATGTAATTCATGTGGCAGAAAGGCATTTGCTTTATTGAAGTGAATCGAAATGATTCGCATAGCATTGTTGCACTACTTTCTGTTAAACTATTTGCTGAATGGGTTGCACTCCTTGTGATATACGACATTTTTCGTTTTGTTGTCAGGTGCGAGAACGAACAAAGCAATTGACACGTGAGAGAAACATTCATTTTCTAGATTCAAACCACAAACACTCAAGGATTGGCCTTGTAATTTGTTGATCGTCATGGCGAATGCAAGACGAATCGGAAATTGAATTCGTTTAAACTTGAATGGCATATTGGTTGGGATCATCGGAATTCTCGGAATGAGAACTTCCTCACCTTTGAGCTTTCCTTTAAGTATCGTCGGGTGAATCACATTGCCCATAAGTTTTCTCACCACCAAACACGTTCCGTTACATAGTTTTGGTTGGTTCTGATTTCGAAGCATGATGACTACCGAGCCAACCTTAAGTTGTTAATTGTGCGGTGGCAAGCCAGGCAGATCCAATGAGTTTAAAAATTCAGTTGGATAGTTGGTTGCTTCGTCTACGTTTGTTTGAGTCGATAGATTTTGTTTACTATTGAATTGTAAAGTTTAAGTGATCCACATCTTTGTTCTTTGCCGAAAGAATTGCTCGTTCACTCAACCAATTGTGATTTTTGTGGTTAGCAATGATGTTCGGGAACACGATTTAGTGCTTTCAATGCGCGTTTGTGCGCCATTGTGCATTCATCCCAGATGATAATTTTACTTGCTACGAAAACTTTGGCCATTGCTGAGTGTTTCGCAATGTTGCATGTCGATTTTTCAGTCGTTTGAAGGTTTAACGGCAATTTCATTTTTGTCATGCCATATTCATTTTTGTTTTTGTCTTGTATCAGATGGCGTTGTACACGGATTTAATTATTTTGTGATTTTCTTACTTTTCCAATGCGCGAGGAAACTTCTCGAGGCCGACACGAACAAAAAGAAAAAATACATCGAAATCAGTCAATTCGTTCTCGAGATATCATCAAAAAAGTCGTTCCATACAAAATGTATGAGAAAGTAAATTTTCTTCATAATTTTTTTTTTTGTGAATTATTATTTCGCAAATATTACTCCGCATTTATCGAAACAAATTTTGTTTGTTTCGAAATAGTTGTTTCTCAAATTTTCATTCAGTCTTTGATTTATCTCGCGACGTGATCATTTCACAATACTTTTCCCGCGCTTTTACATTTTTTGATGATTAGGCAGCAATTTGTTGTTTTGAAGGAATTTATATCGCTAACTGTTTATTCCCGTTTTAGTGCATTTCGTTTATGTAATTGGAAAAATGACACTTGGCATTCATTGGTTTTGCAAACGCCGGCCGTGTCACAAAGTGTGGTTTCGAATTGAAAAACTTGGGGTTTGGTTACACGCCGCGTAACAGCCCTCTGAGCACCTGCATATGAGGCCGAAGGTCGTCCGGTGTACGAGTCGAAGAGATGTCCTATAGTGTGAAATTTTTTTATCCCGCGAAGCGGTCCACCCAAGTACTATTAAGATACAGGCGTCTGCCAGACAACAAGCATTTGCCCAACCAAATTTGTCGGGATTTCGAAATAAGGGAACGAGTAAAACAAAGTAAGTTAAAGCTTATCAAGAAAACGCTAACTTATCAATAAGCGAAATTATAATTGCGAAATAATGAATGCAAAATATCTTCAGGTCAAATAATTACAAGCTTAAATAAGAACTTGCCAAATAAAAACTGGGAAAAAACAAAATGCGAGTTGTTGAAATGCAAGAAATGATTATGGCGAAATAATAAATTGCCAAAAAAAAAAAATCAGCGAGTAGACCCCTATCCGCCGCTATATGATCCCATGAAAGAGAGCCGTTGCAGCTAAAGCTAATTCTCTTGGGTGAATGAGTTATCTTTTTTTATAAATTCCTTTCTGGATAGGCGAACCTATAACGCTGGGACAGCGCCCCAAAATGTTTGCAGATGCTTGATAATTCTTCTTCTGTCTCTCTTTTTTTTCGCTGGGGGATGGTAATTTTCTATTCTTTAACAGTGTGGGACTTTTATCCACTAACGCCTTCTTCCTTCTTCCCTGCGGAACCGCCTTCTTGGCATTTCATCGCAGGGTGCTTATCATTCGGATTTGTGTTAGTTTGGTTGGACTTTTTTCTTTCGAGTTTTGGTGCTCTTAATGTGCTCATGATAACCTTTGCATTTTCAGCAACTGCATCCCAAACCTCATGGTTTTTCACCAATTATGTTTTCGGAGGTTGGTGACACGCCTAGTATTTCCCTTCACGTTTCCGTCTCCTCACGAAACCGCGGACATTAGAATAACACGTTTTCGTTTAATTTTATGCAAGTATGAGTGGAAGCATTCATGATTGTCAGCAACTGAGTTAGGTAATACCCTACTTCATGGTGCCATGTATGTGCCCACCTGCCTTTGTCGGAAGTATTCCAGCGTTCTTGCCAGTCTCCTACGCTATGCATCCTTAGCGGCATCTGCTGGATTTCGCCGATTGAAGCGGTTAGTTCTCGTTCTGCCTGCTTCAGTTCACATTGTCGTCGTTACTCTTCTGCCAGAATGTCTATTGGTAGCATTTTTGCCATCACACAGGCTGCGTCTCTGGACGTGGTACGGTATGCGCAGTACACTCTTAGTGCACAAATTCGGTACAGTGAGATTTACCCTGTTTGCACTAATTGCCATGGCCCTCGCCTATGGATTCTACTACTCTGGCCAAAAGTAGTCTTCGACTGTGCGCTGGCGTTCGCTGCCGTGTGACTCACGTACTGTTTCTTGAAGTAGAACCTCGCATCTAAGACGATTCCGGTATCTTTTATGTGTGGTTTCGATGTTATGTGGCCACCCGCAATGATGTTGACTGTTTCAGTCTTCTTCATGCTGCTTATAAGAACCGCTTCCGTGTCTTATTCTGTTTGGGGAGTAGTACCAGACTCTCCCTTTTCCACTGGTCTGGGAAAACTTCTTTTAAATACGTGTTGTACATTTCTATGAACATATCTAGGCAGGTTTTGAATGCCGTCTCGAGATCTACATTGGAGATGCCGTCGGGTCCCTGTGACTTCTTATCCCCAAATTTGTTACAGTTTTTGATCACTTCATCTGCAGTGACTAGAGGTGCGAGTATGTTCGGTGTTTCTGCAATTTCTTCCTGGCTGTAGGGTGTTTCCTTATATTGTGGAAACAATCCTAATGCATCTTTTCTTACTTGTTTGATGGCCTTTTTAAACTATTTACGTGCTGCTTTTTGACGATGGTGTAGGTCAGTGTCGGTGAACGTTGTTCTCGTGTATACAACTTCCACGCTCGATAACATTTGGTACAGAGCTGGCCTATCTCCTCGCTCCACCAGTAAATTGGACTGCGGTGGTTATTGCCTTACATTACATGTTTGTGTTATTTCACGTATGGCTTGTGTAGATTTGTTGCCAGCAGGACCCGTCAATCTTGCTCTTTGCACGATACGATCACTCGAAAGCTAGTCGGTGACTGTCATATTTTATTTTTAAGCTCTCTTATTGCCTTTTAAAATGAGACATTTGTTACTTCCCGCTATGTGGTTACCGTTTACGCTTTTTTTTCCGCAGCGCTACGCTGCATTTAAGGTCCTTTTTGCACGATTTTGCAATGTGCCCGATTTCTCCGCATTTGATGCATCCTATTCGTTATTGCAGAGTCTTGCTATATGCCCGAAGTCCATGCATTTAAACCACTTAGTTGGAAGTCGTAGTCGGCAGAATAACCAGCCAATCTGTATCTTTCCAACTTCAATTAGCTTCTCTGCTGCTTCGCTGGTATGCTAACTGTGTTTATGTTTTAGTTTTCCAACTTCTGTTTTAATTCCCAGGGCTTTTTCAACCGATTTGGGAGTTCTTCTATTTGCGGATCTAGTGTTTTCTTCAATTTCAGCAGCAGGTCTCGTTTAGCGATCCTCCTTATGTGATTCACTTTTTCACCCAATTCTTTTAGTTCGAGATTAGCTTTAACCTTTTGGAGCATATCAGCATAGGTTAAGTTCTCCTCGGCTTTGATGACCAACATATCCGGTTGGGGTATTTTGCTCCTCTTAGGTTGCTTAGATTTCATCTTCTTTTCAGTCCCGATACGTTCCTGTACTCCAGTTTGGGCTGGTGCCTGTTTCATAGTTTCATCAGCATTCGAAGGAGCCGTTTTTATTCTTTTTGCTCGGAATGATGGTTCTCACCTATAGCGTGTAGTTCAGTCACCTTTGTGCTATCGCTAGCAACTTTCACCGGCGATTTAATTTCTGTGTCCTCCTTTTCACCAATTGTTTTCGCGGATGGTCGGATAAACAGTGAACTCCTTTTGAAAGCAGGTTCAAGCTCGTTTTTTTTTTTTTTTTAAGATTTATTTTTGTTTGCCCGTCTCTCTTTTTCCCTTTCATTGCCTACTTGTATTGGAACTAAGTTCAATTGCTACGTACATACATACATATGTTGGCGTCTGCCATTTCCCCCGTACTCGTTGTCCATATTTCTGACCATTTCCCTATAATGTTCCTGGAAAACATAAGCGGCCTTAAAAGTATTTTCTTCTTCCTATTCATTGCTCGAACTATAACAATTATGTCTGTAGCGTTTAAGTTCTCTGATCGGTCGTACCGCTCGCCATTTTCATGTAGATAGGAGTACTTTAGATCACCACAAAGTAGGTAGCAGTGGTAAAAGTAATAATTGGCAGTATGATACACATATGTATGTATACAGCCTGATAATAGGGACAGCCGCTTAACAGGTACAAATGAAGAAAATTAGAAACGAAAAAAAAGATGAATTTCTCCGTTTATTAGGGACACCAGCCGCTTAATCGGGACATATTCATCACACACCTTACATACATTTTGAAAAACGAGCGCACAAGAAAATCCTGGAAATGATGTGGAGATGATGACTTCCCTTTAGTTCGAGCGACCATGTCCATGCTTTTTCTTTACTCCGTCTTTCACTTCGCATTATTCGAACAGCTCGATGTGTCCCAATTAAGCGGTATCCAATGTACTTATATTTACTTATAATGGTTCATTTGCAAGTCTACATAAGTATACCTGAAATTTGTAGACGAACTGGATCTTCTGACAAAAACATTGCAACGAAAATCGAAAACTTCTCGTAAAGAATGCAGAAACAAATATGCAATGTAGAGAATTTTAACATTTATCTAGTAGATTTCAGGAAACTTGGCTTATGAGACTAGAAGACGGCGGATGATAGAAGGCTATGTGGTCTCAATCACTACGCTATTTCTCAAGCAAACAATAGTTTACAATTAATTGCATCGTTGACTCAAGTTCGTACATACATACATATTTGTAAATTCAAGTTTTGATCTAATATTTTCAATTGTTTTAATAGCTGATTTCTACCTTCGCAAGTTAAGTACTTAATGCGAAAAATGGAGAAAAGGCATGAAAAATGTACAGATTACTTCACTTTTCTACCATAGTTAGATAGTCAATAAGAATTTGAAGAAAAACGGTTAAGAATCTGTACCTAAAAAACGAAAAAATCTAGTTTTGATCGCTGCAGTTTAACAGAAAAAATTGTATTTTTCCACTTCTGTATGTATTTTGTGACTGCAAGCACAAACAAATCCGCGGCCAAGTAAAGATTTGTAGTCGTATGACCTTCATTTATGTGCTTGTGCACATTAGATCTGTTCTGTATTTGACCGAGTTGAGAATTTTTACGAAAATTGATCAAATCCACAGGGATCACCGCGTACCGGAACAGGATTGGACCGATTTTAGTAAAATTTCGTAGAAATTCGGAAGTGATTATAATTTAAAATTAATTGTATTATCATTGCGATCTTGAAACGTTTAGCGGGACTTTTGAAAGCTGAGCCTTATATCGTATATGTAGGTGCGGAAATTATTTGGTTAAAGTACCTTACTTGAAATTGATGATTTGATTTGGCCTTGTGATACGCATAAAACACATGGTTTTGGGCATTCATCTGCTAATTTTGTTGTCCTTTTGACAAACTTGAACATTACCTGGTCAAAATTGAAATCTTGAGCTTAGTTCATTTATTCAATCTTTTAAAAAGGGTAGCATAAATTAAGTTTAAGTAGCATAGTAGTATGAGT